>CM060932.1:843169895-844403228 GCA_030765085.1 Allium cepa
TAGGTCGCTGCTTCTTATAGGTCGCTCGGCTCCTTAATTTCTTTAGGTCGTTTGAGTGTTAGGTCGCGAACCCACTTTAGGTCGCATGACCTTTACCCTTTAGGTCGCTGGACCACTAGGTCGTGCCCCTTAGACCCCTAGGTCGCAACCATTATGTCGCCCGACCCTATCCCTCTTAGGTCGTTAGACCTCATTTTGTCTTCACTAAGTCGTACCGTTTTGGACGGGGCGCTGCCCCGCACCCCGCCGGGGGCGCTGCCCCCTGGACCCCCACGACCTGACCGGGCAGGTCGAACCCGGTAAGCGGTGGCGTTGCCCCCGCACCCCCACCTTGGGGGGTTGCCACCCCCCCGGACCCCCCCTCCGTAGGGGATCTTATCTGAAAAACATTGAGCTAATTTCCTTGGATTTTATTCACATCTCCGTATGCGATCTTTGTGACTGATTGTTTCTACAATTGCTTCTGTGTTTTGTCACTTTATAATATAAAGGTTTCAATACTAGTAGTAAATATCAAAACTCTTTTAACAAACAACTTCAACTCTATTTTTAATAACTAAGCTCTTTTCTTAAACCGTTTTCCAATCTATTAGTATATACAAACCTTTACCTCACTCGGATGAGAAATCTAATTAAACGACTTAGTAAAACAAGTGGTATGAAACGCTTGCGTTCACTTCGTCGGTTAATTCTTGGACTTGTTCGATTGAACCTCTTGTGACAATTTTATTAGTGAAGATTTACAGTTTGTTCGTAAATATTTAAGTTAAGCAAGTGGTTATGGGACATGAAGCTAAACTTCTATATTTACTAGCTTAGTGTAATTGACACTTCTCGTTGATCATGACGATCATTCTTATGATTTAGACTAGCAATTGTGCGATGTCTCTTGTTTGCGAGGTTAGACTAGACACCACTTGTGTGATTTCATTCACACATACCTTTTTGCTTTTTGGTTAGTCTAGACCTCAATCAGTGTGATTTCGACTCACACATATGGGGTAGCTCCCCATGGTCTTCGGACCGTCATGTGATAGGCCTCTTTCCCTTTTTATGATTTCTGGATTTCTTGTATTGATTTCTGGAATTTATCTCTTTGACTTGTCATGAGTACAAGTTTAGGCTATGATGCCCTCTTTGGATCTTTGAGAAGATTCTTGTGATATTGATTTATCTCTTATCGTTTGATCTCCTGTTGATCATTATTTGCATACTTATAGTAGTATGTCAGTATGGATATTTTATGTTTATGCCATATCTTTTATTTTATATCATGTCATCTGATATTTATAGCTAGACTTATCCGTTTATTATTTTCTTATAAATAATACTCGGGTCAGACCGAGATGTTACAGGTGCTACTGCTTGACTCCTCCCCCAGTGATTCACTACTCAGACTTTTGGCTACTTGTTTAGATTAGCAGCTTTTGTTGTTTACACTTGAGATATAGACTCATAGTTGTATTCTTTTGTATAGCACGCGTTGCTATTATTTTGTATTATCGTGGATCTTTTTAGACCACTACTCTGATGTACACTTTTATGTGATATATATTCATATCTCTTTCCGCCTTTGTGATATGGATATCTGTGATTGATTCGCATGTTATGCTTACTTCTATATTTGTTTCCGAAGATTATTTTATAGCCACCGTGTGATAAGAAATTACATGGATGGTCGCTCTTCAACAGCCTTATTCTCCGCGCTAGTTGACAGCACTACACCGTAGTGTTTTTGGCTAGCGTGGGTATAGAGGTGGGGCGTCACATCCTACCTCGTTCCTTTTCGGGGGCGAAAAGTTTCGAGTGGGGAAGAGTGTAACGACCCATAAACTTTAAAGGTTTTAATAACGTATTTAAGCTGAAATTTTGTGAAATTTTAAATAATTAAATTTAGAAATAAAAATTTAACATTTGGAATATGTCTATTTAAACATAGCAAATGGTAAATTATCATCAAAAAATATAGAAGTTATTTTATTGTGTAATTTTATTTAAATTTAAATCGGTTAATATTAGATGATAATAAAATATTTTACAAATCTAAATATTTTTATATAATAAATTTGTAAATATTTTCTAAGTGAAACATCATATTTCGTTTCGTCAAATTTGGACTGTTATTGCTCTGTTTATCTTAGTTCTGGCATTTTAGCAGCATTTTCGGTACCTAATATCAGCTTTTGATAGGATGGTTGTATCGCTGATATTTATATACCATCCTGATCGTCACGTCGTGCTAATCTCCTGAGTATATTCATTTCTATATTTTAACGTCTGATACATGGTGAAATCTACGAACAGATAGCCGCATCGGTACCTAAATTTCAACCTTTTTTCCTGTGTCCATTGGGTTGTCCATTGGTTGAAGCCAAATGACATTAGCCTTTAATATTTGATGTATTCTCGTGCTTGATAATTTCTATTCCTATTTTATATGTTATATATATGATGGTTGGTTTTCTGCCTTTATGGGTTCAGCCGTTTGAAACAATAATAATAAATATATGTAAACAGTATCAAACTAAACTTTTGTATCTGATAACATGCCTGCTTGCATTCATACTTTAGCTTGCGTCGTGTCTCTCTGCTGTCCTCAAAACCTAAAGCTAGTCTAAATTAATTTTCTTTTCTAAAACCTGAAATCATTCCACCTTCCTACTCGAACTTCATGCATCTCCATCTCTCCATCCCCACCTTTCATTTGCCTCCACGGGATCCCAAACTATCGGCCTTCGACCTTTCCCATCGCCATCGTCCCTTCACAATCTCGGCCCGTAGCCACATCCGCCCTGTAGCCGCGGCAACTCACCCGCCTTTGCCGAGCTTCCCCGAACCAAGCTCCACCAGCCATTTTCCCCGCACCATAGCTGAGCCAGTCAACTACCTCCAACCGCTCCGCTTAGCTCCCATCTCACCCATTGCCCAGTCATCGATCCACTTCCCTACTGTGTCTTCGTCTGCCTTCCCCTCCTTGCAAGGCCACATGATCAGCTTGTTGTCATATAGGAGGTATACAATATATGTTTTATATATGTATGTGAGTTGTTTATATTTTGGGTTCTCTGATTTTTATTCTTCCTTATTTATAGTATATACTATATAAATTAGTTAAATATATGTATGTCTTAGGCATCTACAGTGTGTTTATTAGTTAAATATATAAAGGTATGCATTTGATATATTCGTAAGTATATATATAATATGCATATAATATAACAGTTTAATTGTTGTTTCTGGTAGCATGCATATATTATTTTTATTATATATATATCTAATATGTTAGAGTTGTATATATGAGAAGCGTGCATATATATTTTATTTGAGTCTGCATATATGAATACATCACATATATATTTTGTTGCAAACATATAGAAAGTCTACACGTATATATTGTAAATATATATAGTCTGTGTGTACTGTGAGTAGTATGTATATAAGCATATAGTTTTATATGTTAAGTATATTGATATGTATGTGTAAGTTATATATTATATAATATGTTAAAAGGGTTTGTATATATAGTTGTTATCATATATAAGTTATCATAGTGTTATATATATGTTATTATATAAACTTATATTTGGTATGTTGTGTGGTATATAATTTATAATAAGGTAAGTTTACATAAGTATTATGTTTAGAATAATTATTAAATTATATGTTTATATTTAAATATATATACTATTTTTACGTATATTTTAATATATGAGGCTTATAATTTTTGCTTCTCTGTGTTTTGTGTTGATGTTTGTCCTAGCCTTCACTGATTTGAAAAAAAAACTTTGATGTTTGTATATGTTGTTTTAAAATGTAATTTATATATGTTTTGATCTTAAATATATGTGTTTACATCAAGTAAATGATTTTGTTCAGTTATCTCAAGCTGTTTTGATTTTTTTCCATTGACACCTATCAACCGTGTCATCAAATTCATGTCAATCCTGTTTTGCTTCGGGATTCGTACTGGGATTCGTAACTCAACTCATTCTCTTTCATCTCTAGCCTTAAAAGGTGAGAAATCACTCACGATTAACGTTCTTATGTTTATTAAATTTGATTTCATTTGAAACGACAATTTAAGTACGCTATTGCTAGTTATTTAACTGCTATATATGATATGCCATTATTTGTAATTGTTCACATGTAACATCTGACACCATGATCTGTTATTTATATTTTATCTACTACTGATGATATATGCCTGTTGTTGATATGTTATATTATTATCATTACTGTTCTCACTCTGCAAGTTCCCTGTTAGTATAGAACCCCTATGGGTTGAAATGATACATACCCGAATGATATTGTAGAATAGGAGAAAATCGTTATGGGCTGAAATGATAAACCCAAGCGACTTTCATTGAATTGAATTTGGATTGTGGGTTGAAAAGATATATATCCATATATATTTAAACGGTAGATTGAAATGATAAATATACGCATCACTTGACCATAGGGTACAAAATTTATATACAGACACCGTTGGTCCATATATACACACACACACACTGTGACGCCCCACCTCTATACCCACGCTAGCAAAGAGTATTAATAGATAATACCGTCTGCTAACACGGAGAATAAGGCTGTTTAGGAGCAACCATCTATAGCCTTGCTTTAATTATCAATTGAATACATCGACGATTGCTTTACCCAACAGACCGACATATCCAATGAATACTTAAAACAAAACCATAGGTGGCTAGAGGATCTATCAGAACAGAATATAACAACTCAAATGTAATATACATCACAGAACAGTTGATCATCATATACACATATATTGATACACAACAGAGTATACAAAATAATACATGTCAAGTGGTATAGCAAACCCCAATATACAAACGAGTTCACAAGAATACATATCAGAGTTACAACAAAATAGGACTACAAAAAAAGCTATGACAAAAAGAAGCTAGCGGAGTAGTCCATGCGGAAGCAAAATAGGCTAAGTCCAAAAGCACCTAACCTGAAACAACTCGGTCTGACCCGAGTATAAAATACACGGATCAGTCTAGCTAAACAGTCAGTTAGATAAACTGAACAACAATAAACCTGCAAGGTCACAAAGCATAATAGATATCTCCAAAAGAGATAACACAATCATCTAACGAAAGATGATTCATATAGAACAAGCCTCATATCATCGGCAACATATAGAAACAAAGGATAAGAATATCCCAAAGCAAGCCATAAAGGCAAACAACAAATACCGATAAATACGAATTCCACAAGGTAAATGCTATATTTTGTGTGGCTCCAAAGAACCAATACAGAAAAACAATACCTAGGGAATATACATATAAATGAAACATCATGAGCGGTGGTGAAGAAACCACTTCAATATCTCTAGAGCGGTGGTGAAGAAACCACTCCAATATCTCTAGAGCGGTGGTGAAGAAACCACTCCAATATCTCTTGAGCGGTGGTGAAGAAACCACTCCAATATCTCTAGAGCGGTGGTGAAGAAACCACTCCGAAAGCAATACTAAAGGTAACTGACAATCCCAAATATCCCTCGGGTCGGGGCAAAGGACCAACTCCAAAAGCGATATTAAAGGCAACAAGCCAGAGGAGACAGTCCGAAGACACTATCCTAAAGGCAGCATGTGTCACAAACTCCCAGAAAGGAATCCGAAAAGTGGTAACGTGAGTCCCATAACCACCCGTTCGCACTAAACGGTTTACTATCCATTAGTTAATTTCACACTCGAAGTAGTACAAAGTTCACCTCATATCCTCAGTAAACCAAACCTGAAGGTCAAAACGATCAATTGAATAGGTCGGGGATTAATCGGAAAGATAAACGCACAGATTCATGGTCCGTGTTTTGCCCAACCATTTAATCACCCTTCCACTTCGCTCGAAGTGCGAAATTGTGCGCGTGTTTAAATAGAATTTATAAATTGGAGAAACGAGCTTTTAATATGATTAGAAAGATTATTTTATAAAAACCCGTGGATGAAGTCAAAAATAAGTTATCAAAGTCAAGAGGCAATAACAACCACTAAGAAGCAACTTGAATCGATAAAATTTGGAAAACAAATCAAAATATGCAAAACTAGGCAAAACAGGCAAAACATAAGCAGGTCGGTCGACCGGTTGCAGGGCTCGGTCGGCTGGCCAGATGTAGGAAATAAAAAAACATGACATGAGAAGGTCGGTCGACCGGTTGCAGGGCTCGGTCGGCCGAACTGCATAAATTTGCAGTTTCTGCCCTATTTCAATGGAAATGCAAATTCTTCCAAAATGCGACCGTTCGAACAATGGAGTTAAGGAGCCTTAGCCAATAGATACCCCAGCTCCATTAGCTCTCCGATTCGCAACCAAAAACATATTCAAACATCAAAGTTAGGATCTTTAAAGAATTGAACCCAAACAATAAAAATTTGGATATTCACCAATTCAATCCAAACCAAAAGTAAGAGCATATGAACAAGTGCTAGGAATTCATACCCACATCAATGAAATCAAGAGAAGTAGATGTGAGTTCAAAACTCACCTTTTATCTCACAACCAAAGAAAATGGAGGAGCTAAGTCACAAGGAGAAAACCAATTAATCACTACTTCAACCCAACAAGCTTCAATCTAAGAACAAACAAGTATTTTCCTAAGTTAGGTTTAGGAAAACTTTCTGAAATTGAAGGGGAGAAGAGTTGGAGAAGACGAAGAAGAGCTTACCAATGGCTTCTCTTTGATTTTGGAGCAAGAATTTGGATTTGCAAAAGGATCTAGGGCTAGGAGTTTCAAATTTCCTTTCTCTTCCACCATTATCAGTTTTTAGCTTAAGTTTTTATGGAAATGAATAAGTGAATGGAAGGAGAGAAGGGCTGAGTTGGTTTATAGAACAGTTTGGGTGAAACCCAAACCCAAAAGCCCACTTAGCAGATAGCAAAATTCGACTTACTCCAAATATATCGAAGCTTATACTCAAAAAGATCGCAAACGACGTTTTGAACTCAATGGAAGTGGTCTTGAGACCCAATTCGACCGTTTGCAGAAAGTAACTTTTCGGACTATGATCCGACAATTGATGTTATATTTAAATAAAATATTTAAATATACAACCGATAAATATGCGGGTTGTTACAGACTCCCCTCCTTAAAGAAATTGCGTCCTCGCAATTCTTAAGAAGAAATAAGAAGTAACAACCACAAACATATCAACACAAAAGAATAACAGAATAAAAAGTTCACCATAAAGTGCACGAAAGGATAAGTTCGAGCTTGCTTGCTCAGAGAATTCCATGGATTCCTAAGCTCAAAATAATTTGGAACACCGACGTGGTACAAACAATACGTCAAATGATCCGAAGCTCAACAAAATGAAATACAACAAAACGTCCGATGAACTTGGTAAAAAGATCATTCCATTCGGACATCAACAAAGAAACCATCACTTGTTGCTTACAACTAAATGCACTGGCAACACGATCCCTCTTACGGGAATTAAAATATCAAGATCATAAGATGCTAGGAACTCGAACCAACATTAAGTTCCCTATGAGAAAATAAACATTTCAAAATTATGATTGGTAAGGAGAGCAAAATCCCTCACCCAAAAGTAATGATGTCAATTACAAAAAGCAAAAACAACAGCTGCGAGCACTAGATCATAGGTGGCATATCTTGTCTCGGTAAGCTTTAATAGTTTAGAAACATAAGTGATAACGCGTTCTCTTTTGCAAGGGAACGACATCCAAACCCATACGATTAGCTTTGGAACAAAAGATAAAGTCTTGGTTCCCTTCGGGAATCCCAAGAATAAGGGTATCTAAAAGTAGTTATTTCAAATAATATTCTTTACCGAAGAGTTAAAGCTTCAAAATTTCATTTACCTTCATGAAATCATCTTTCTGAAAAAATTTCCTTATTTCAAATCAATTTACTGTGTCTGATTGTCTCATCAAAGTGTTTAGGAGATTCCTATCGATAACGTCGATCAAGCGCATCGACCAGAACTCTTAAAGCACTCAATGGGCAATACAATCACAAAACAATCTTCTATATGATAAACATGTTTCTAAAAACTTTTTAAAAATTCTCTTTGTTTGTTTTAAGAACAAAAATCCAGTTATACTTATAAATAAATCTTATGAAAAAGATTTTTTAAAAAAAAAAATTAGATTGCGAATTTCACCCAAATCAATAAACATGAGAATGGAGTCATCGAGATATTCGCAGAATACTCGATTCATAAAATGGATGAAATGAGCTAGACAAACTAAATGACATAATAAATCATTCATAAGAATCACAACGAGTGCGGAATGCGGTAAGTGGAGTGCCAACCTCCGCAACTCATAGCCAAATTAAAACCGGTGGCAAGGTCGAGCTAAAAAGACCTTAATACCACTCAAAGAATTGCTTAGGTGATAATCCTAAGACAAGACTAAAAATACCAGAAAATTCTCAAACTACAAGAATGAGAGAATCAACACTCTCCTCATCATGAGGGCTTAAAGAATAAAATGATGCCATCAAATTGAAATCGAAATCACAAAGAAAAAAAAACTTTCCAAAATAGATGGAGACATACCTTATCCCCGAGAAGGGCCTCCAGAAGCACCTGTTACATTTAACTTGCCAGATGGTGAATTATTCGGAGCAATGGGACAAGTGGAACTACGATGACCTTCCTTCTTGCAATAGCGGCAGAAGAGAGACTTAGGACAAGCTCGAATTATATGATCAGGAGAACCACAATTGAAACACTTCCGAATGGAAGGCATTTCAGCAGGCTGAGACTGAGAATAAGATTCAACGGGCTTTTTCTTCTTGGAAGGGAAAAATTCCCGCTCATCCAAGGGAGACTGCTTTTTGTGGGGTTCTTACGAACCTCAACCTCATTACCACTATCACACTCCTTCTCGACGGTTTCAAGATGAAGTGCAGAATCTACCAACTCCTCAAAAGAAAGCTTAAGCTGGAGCAACAAAGACTTCTTAAGATATTTCTTAAGACCAGAGACAAACTTCAGATTCTTCTTATAAGAAGTGCTGATGAATTCAAGACCATACTTAGATAAAGCCTCGAATGATGCAACATACTCAGAAACGGAAGATTTCCCTTGCTTTAACTCAAGGAAGCGCCGGGTCAACAAAGCTTTCTCAGATTCAGGAACGAACTTGAGTTCGAATCGTTCCCGAAACCGAGTTCAAGAAAGAGCAGACTCATCAATTTCGGCTACAAGAAGCTCGTACCAATCAAGAGCACGCTCTTGCAATAAGCTAGAAGTTACAAGAACTCTATCATGGTCAGAAATATCCATTCTAGAGAAGATACGCTCGCACGTGCGAACCCAAGCTTGGACTTCAAGAACAGACTCGGAGCCCTTAAACGGCTTTCCTCCAAGATGAACAAAATCACTGCACAAGCGTGCAAAGGTAGACTTGCGAGGTGGGGATACACGAGTAGGAGCTGGAGGCTGAATGCTCCTAAACAATTCCATAAACTGATCAGCAGACATACAAACGCCAACCGAATGTGAGCCACTGGATTGCCCAACACCCGAACGTCGTCCCCTGCCTCTTCCAGCCATACGCTGAAGGTAAGATAAGAACAAGATTATTCACAAGGTAGATGATTCAAGATGGAATACTACGGAATAAAATGCATTCCCAGACGTATTCCCAAACTCTATCTAACCTTGATGGAATAAAGAGACACAATGATTCAAAGATTTGTATCACTTGTACACTTTGATGTACCATAATATGTGCATCTATTCTGTGTTTATCATATTTTGCTCTGAACCTCGCTCCGATACCAAGCTGTGACACCCTTCCTCCATACCCACGCTAGCAAAGAGTATTAATAGATAATACCGTCTGCTAACACGGAGAATAAGGCTGTTTAGGAGCGACCATCTATAGCCTTGCTTTAATTATCTATTGAATACATCGACGATTGCTTTACCCAGCAGACCGGCATATCCAATGAATACTTAAAACAAAACCATAGGTGGCTAGAGGATCTATCAGAACAGAATATAACAACTCAAATGTAATATACATCACAGAACAGTTGATCATCATATACACATATATTGATACACAACAGAGTATACAAAATAATACATGTCAAGTGGTATAGCAAACCACAATATACAAACGAGTTCACAAGAAAACATATCAGAGTTACAACAAAATAGGACTACACAAAAAGCTATGACAAAAAGAAGCTAGCGGAGTAGTGCATGCGGAAGCAAAATAGGCTAAGTCCAAAAACACCTAACCTGAAACAACTCGGTCTGACCCGAGTATAAAATACACGGATCAGTCTAGCTAAACAATCAGTTAGATAAACTGAACAACAATAAACCTGCAAGGTTACAAAGCATAATAGATATCTCTAAAAGAGATAACACAATCATCTAACGAAAGATGATTCATATAGAACAAGCCTCATATCATCGGCAACATATAAAAACAAAGGATAAGAATATCCCAAAGCAAGCCATAAAGGCAAACAACAAATACCGATAAATACGAATTCCACAAGGTAAACGCTATATCTCGTGTGGCTCTAAAGAACCAATACAGAAAAACAATACCTAGGGAATATACATATAAATGAAACATCATGAGCGGTGGTGAAGAAACCACTCCAATATCTCTTGAGCGGTGGTGAAGAAACCACTCCAATATCTCTAGAGCGGTGGTGAAGAAACCACTCCAATATCTCTAGAGTGGTGGTGAAGAAACCACTCCGAAAGCAATACTAAAGGTCACCGACAATCCCAAATATCCCTCGGGTCGGGGCAAAGGACCAACTCCAAAAGCGATATTAAAGGCAACAAGCCAGAGGAGACAGTCCGGAGACACTATCCCAAAGGCAGCATGTGTCACAAACTCCCAGAAAGGAATCCGAAAAGTGGTAACGTGAGTCCCATAACCACCCGTTCGCACTAAACGGTTTACTATCCATTAGTTAATTTCACACTCGAAGCAGTACAAAGTTCACCTCATATCCTCAGTAAACCAAACCCGAAGGTCAAAACGATCAATTGAATAGGTCGGGGATTAATCGGAAAGATAAACGCACAGATTCATGGTCCGTGTTTTGCCCAACCATTTAATCACCCTTCCACTTCGCTCGAAGTGCGAAATTGTGCGCGTGTTTAAATAGAATTTATAAATTGGAGAAACGAGCTTTTAATATGATTAGAAAGATTATTTTATAAAAACCCGTGGATGAAGTCAAAAATAAGTTATCAAAGTCAAGAGGCAATAACAACCACTAAGAAGCAACTTGAATCGATAAAATTTGGAAAACAAATCAAAATATGCAAAACTAGGCAAAACAGGCAAAACATGAGCAGGTCGGTCGACCGGTTGCAGGGCTCGGTCGGCTGGCCAGATGCAGGAAATAAAAAAACACGACATGAGCAGGTCGGTCGACCGGTTGCAGGGCTCGGTCGGCCGAACTGCATAAATTTGCAGTTTCTGCCCTATTTCGATGAAAATGCAAATTCTTCCAAAATGCGACCGTTGGAGCAATGGAGTTAAGGAGCCTTAGCGAATAGATACCCCAGCTCCATTAGCTCTCCGATTTGCAACCAAAAACATATTCAAACATCAAAGTTAGGATCTTTAAAGAATTGAACCGAAACACTAAAAATTTGGATATTCACCAATTCAATCCAAACAAAAAGCAAGAGCATATGAACAAGTGCTAGGAATTCATACCCACATCAATGAAATCAAGAGAAGTAGATGTGAGTTCAAAACTCACCTTTTATCTCACAACCAAAGAAAATGGAGGAGCTAAGTCACAAGGAGAAAACCAATTAATCACTACTTCAACCCAACAAGCTTCAATCTAAGAACAAACAAGTATTTTCCTAAGTTAGGTTTAAGAAAACTTTCTGAAATTGAAGGGGAGAAGAGTTGGAGAAGACGAAGAAGAGCTTACCAATGGCTTCTCTTTGATTTTGGAGCAAGAATTTGGATTTGCAAGAGGATCTAGGGCTAGGAGTTTCTAATTTCCTTTCTCTTCCACCATTATCAGTTTTTATCTTAAGTTTTTATGAAATGAATAAGTGAATGGAAGGAGAGAAGGGCTGAGTTGGTTTATAGAACAGTTTGGGTGAAACCCAAACCAAATGCCCACTTAGCAAATAGCAAAATTCGACTTACTCCAAATATAACGAAGCTTACACTCAAAAAGATCGCAAACGACGTTTTGAACTCAATGGAAGTGGTCTTGAGACCCAATTCGACCGTTTGCAGAAAGTAACTTTTCGGACTATGATCCAACAATTGATGTTATATTTGAATAAAATATTTAAATATACAACCGATAAATATGCGGGTTGTTACACACACACACATATGAAATGATTTCCAAGGTTTAAAAAGAAAATATATATTGTTTCATATAAATATTGATTTCTAAATAAAATAGATATAAATGTTATTTTATATATGTTTAAATTTTTGACTTTAAAAATTATAGGTTTTGAAAATTTTAAAATTATAAGTTAGTTTTGAAACTATAAATTCTAAGAATTTACTTATAATTTGACTATTTTCAAATATGTATAAATAAGTTTTAATATAAAATAAGTTAAACAATAGGATTTAATTTAATAAAGTTTGATTTAATTAATATATAGTATGTTTCAGTGTTTATTTAAAATTTTATTTTAAAAATAGATTTTTATAATAAATTTTATAAGTTAAGGTTGAGAAGATAAATTTAAGTTGATTTGAAATTGTATTCTTTTAAGAAATATATATAAATAAAATCAATTTGAAACTTATTGAATTTGAGATTTTAAAAATATGATTTTATAACTTGATTTTGATTTAAAGCGATTAAATGAATATTTCAAGTTTAACTAAATTGGAGGGAATATTTAGTTTATTTAAATTATAATTTAAGCTTTTATTAAATGATATTGAATTTTACTAAATGAATATTTCAATATTAAATTATGGTAAACTTGAATTTGAAATATAAATGAATTGTCAAATTTAATTTTGTAAATATTTAAATATTTTAAGCTTTGAAACCTAATGAAATTGAAATGGTTTGATTTGTAGTCCAAATCTATCTTTGAAATCGATATAAACAGTTTATTGAGATGTTGAATTAAATTGATATTTGTGAATTAAGATTTGATTTAATAGAATTTTTGAATTCAAGTGATTTAAATCGAAACTATTTTACTATCTTAATTATTTTAATATATAAAAATATTTTTCTTTATAAATTATTTTAATATGAAATTATTTTTATATGAACTATTTTAATATAAAACTATTTTTAATATAAAACTATTTTTAATATACTAATTATTCTAATATAAACTATTTAATTTATAACTATTTTATATACAAATTATTTTAACATATAAACTATTTTAATATATAAACCACTTTATTGTAAATACTATTTTTAACATCTAAACTGGTTAAGTGGGAAAAATTATGATTTCAAAGTGTTATGATTTAAACGTATTATGATTTCAAACTATTATGATTTTTGAGTGTTACGAATTACAAAGAATTATAATTTTGAAAGTCTTACACTTTTAAAAGTGCTATCATTTTTGGAAATGTAAATTATTTAAAATGAGTAATGAACTTGTAACGACCCGTAAACTTACCACTTTGAAAATGGAATATTTAATTTATTTAAATATTCAAACGTATAATTTTAAAAATTAAACAATCAAGTTTTATATGATAAATAAGAACGGTAAGCTTATTTTTGATATTGAATAAAGATTTTGGATTTCCATTGTAATATTGACAGAAGTCGGATTCCAATAAAGTGGGCAAACATTTATGAAATTTGTTTAAAGGATAAATAATTCCTTTTATATATATATGTAATCGATATCAAACTCATTTGATAATAATAGTAATTTAGTTTATAATGGTTTGATAAATATATAAAACTTGTTTTATAAAAATTGACAAATTTCGTCTCATACCGATAAATCAATGTCGTATTTTTGCAAATAGATTTGGATATTATTTTATATTATTTTATAAGTTAAATATGCTTGTTTTAATTATTTAAAGATAATAGAAATTTATTTTGAAGTTTGGTTTACATAGATAAATAGTTTAACAAAAAAGTTAAATGGTGACCGTAAAACGTTTTGTTGAAAATCAACCTTTTGTCGATTAATATTGGTCACAACGTTGTCGCACCTTTGTTAACATGTTTTAACATATACATTACACATTTTAATAACTAAGCATGTTTAATTTTACTAAATAAGATTAGAAAACTTCTAAAAGTCATTAGTAAAAGTGAGTAAGAATTAACAAAAATAAGAAAAAGTAAACATCAAATCAGTATCACATCAAAACCAACATAATTATTATCTTACTTAGCTTAGTTCTTAAGAGATTAAGACATAAATTAAGAAGTGAAAGGATGATGTTAAGTTTTGAAAATGTGGAGTTTGCTTTAGGTTGAAGTAAGGTTAGTTTGATAATTTGGTAAGAGATTATTTTAGTAAATTACCACGTCTTTCTTTTTCTATAAATACCCACCTCCTTCTTCACTTTCATTCACATTTCATCTTCTTATTTTCTCAAGCTTCTTCATTTTCTTCCTCTTCTCTTTAATGGCTTCCTGTCTATAAGAAAAAATTAGAAAGAGATAATATCAAAATATTTACAAAATATTCAAAAGAAATAAATGTTTATCCACTATAAATCAAACTCATTTTTACTCCTTATTTTACCTCTTCTTCTCTCGGCCATAACATCTTCAAAATTGAACCAAATTACAAAATAATTTTTTACCAAATCATGTATTTTTCAAGTGGCTACAATTTCATGTTGACAACTTTGTCTCAATCTAAAAATTATTATTTTAAAAATACATTTTTTCAAGTGCATTTTTTGGCCCGGTTTTTAAGCTAGAGAATAGACCATTTTGTTTTGATCATAATTGAACCAAATTATGAAACTATTTTTTTTCAAACCATATTAAATTCTAGTGGCTACAACTTCTATGTTGGTCACTTTTACCATTTTTGAGATTTGCTATACCTGAAACACAATTATTTGAAGTGCATTTTCGGGCTTCATTTTTGTTAATCCGACAATACTCTTCTTCATTCTATCATATCTTCCTTAAAACTAATCAAAATCAAGTGATTTTTTTTAAATTCAAGAGAAAATAATTTTCACCAACTTTTAAGTTAACAAGTTTTTCAAATTTTGGGACTAAGAGAGTAAAAAACAAGAGAGAAGATGACCTATTTTTGGGGTCTAATTTTGAGAATTCAAGTTCAAAGATCTACCGCTTCTTCTCTATATTTTCAGCCAACCTCCATCTCAAGCATTGGCTAAGCTATTGGAAGAAAGAGAGTATTGTTTTCTAGTGTTTAATGGAGTAGGAATTAATTAGTGAAGTGTTGGTTGATTAGAATGTTGGTAGGAAGTTAATCGCTTTTCTTTATGGTAAGAAACTCTATTTAGCATCTCTATTTATATACATACATGTTTGATGATGTGTTATGATTACTATGGATGCTTTGATCATCAAGTATTGATTGTTTGATATGTATGTTAATTTTTTTTTACCAAGTCAAGTTGATACACGTCGATAAGCACAACGGAAATCACTTTCCTTTTGAAAATGAAATAGTGTATATGGAATACTTAAAACTTTTAGAAGTAGTTTTAAAACGAGTTAGAAATGTTTTATAAACATTTAAATATATCTAAAGAAAAAAAGAAAGAAAATTAATATTTCATCTTGTATATTTTAAAATATGTCCAAATCAATTTTCTAGAAAATTCACTAGCAGTAAAGTGATCAAAGTTTAAAACTGATATTATAAATGTTTTAAAAATATGAAATAAATTGTAAGAATCTTTTAAAAATGTTTTAAAAGATATTTAGCTTGAAAATATGGATGTCTAAATGATATAAAAGTTGTTTTGAAGAATATAGCTTTTAAAAACTCTATTTGCAACACATTTTGCAACGCTTTCCACAGTAATTTGATATAATTTTTGAAATGCAGTTTTAAAGTTAACAATTCTTTCCCATATATTTGGTGTATGATTTTAAAATAATAATTAAGTCATTTAAAGATGATTTTAAAGTTTTAATGAGAGTTTGAATAAACGGGTAAGAGGAATTGCTTATACCACTTAAACAATAAGTGAAGAAGATTGAATATAATAACAAACTGAGTAATGCAGAAACGACTAGTACATTTATCCTGTCTATGAGATCTGGGAAGATAAAACAAGATGTGTAGCGACCCGCTATTTTAGACCATTCAAATCGACAATAAAACCATACATATCCGACTTGAATAATTCAAAATACCGAATTGTTAATTAAAATTTGGCAAAACTTAAAATATACGATAAATAAATCAATCACAGATCACAGAGTAATATAATGCAGCGAAATAGATAAAGAATGGTATTTCATGAAACTACTATATACATCAGAGTTAGAAAAATACAACCGAATAGTTCAAATGCAGTGAAGTCTCCAATGCAACAGATGACTTCTCTAAACCAATCAACTGGAAAGGCTAGAATCTGAACCGATAGTTGGATTTCGAAATGAAGCTCCGAACTCCAAAGGTGAGTCTCAAATGCTGTATCACTCAGTTTGACCTGAGCGTAAAGCAAAACACAAAACACTCGAGTCAGGATTAACATTCTTATATCAATAAATCCAACTCAAGTGAAATATCAACTGAAATACAAATAACTTAAAGGATGTTTGGAATAACCATCCTCTAAGGGTCCATGGAACTTTCTACAAGGTAGAAATATACACTATAACGCCGTGGTCATTTCAGCTTAATTTATACTTCAAAACCAAATCTCATTTTCACTTCAAATATCTCTATATTTCCCAAAATAGTATTTAGATATATTAAATAATTTATACAATAAAGTATTTTCAATTTCCTCAACTTAACAAATCGTTCCAACATCAACCCGACCTTCCCATTCAAATTAAATTCAATCTCAGTTTATCAATTTAAATTCAACACAATTTCTAAAATAACCACTTAAATTTTATCGATCTCAAATTCGAATTTATAATCACAAATACCCCTTTATATTTCCATATATTTCAAAACTTTAAGTATTCAACGTTTCACCTAAATTTTCATTCAATTTAGTTTTCTAAATAATAAATTCAAATTTAGTTCAACCTAAATTTTCATTTTAATTCAATTTAGTTGCTAAATAACAAATTCAACTACGTTGATTTCAAATACAGATCTGAATCTCAACATAAACCATTTAAATTCCAATATAGTTCAAGGCTTTAATATTTAAATGTTATATATAACAGTTTCATATAGATCTCGATTTAACCTCATTATTATTTAGTCTTGAAATACTCCCTTATTAGATTCAATATCATTTAAGTAACCTTAAATTACATTTGACTCCATATTTTCTTTAATTTATTTAAACGTGAAATATTCATTAAATCACTTAAATCAAAAATCCAGTTATAAAATCATACCCATTAAATTTCCCATTCAAAAATTTCAAATCGATTTAATTAAATAAATCCTTATTTAAATACCATTTTTATAAACCCAAATTTATCTCCCAATCTTAATTATCCAATTTATTACAAGAGAATCTATTTGAAATATAGATTTACATAAATACTTAACCACAATATATGTATTAAATCAATCTAATTTAAATCAAATATTACTACAAAATCTATATATACAATTTTCATTTATATAATATCTTAAGAATCAAATTTATTAAACCATATATTTCTTTCCAAAATTGTAGAAATTATTTTCAAAATATTTATATGGACCAACGGTGTCTGTATATATTTCCTATCATATAGTCAAGTGCTACAGATATTTATCATTTCAATCCGTATACTAAATATATACGGGTGGATATCATTTCAACCCGTAATCCCAAATTCAATTAAATGAAAATCGCTTGGGTTTATCATTTCAACCCATAACGATTTTCTCCTATTCTAAAGTCTGTTCGGGTATGTATCATTTCAACCCATAGTGATTTCTAAACTACAGGGAACTTGCAGAGTGATAACAGAAAAAACAATAAAATAACAGGCATATATCATCAATAACAATATAATATAAACAACAGGATATGGTGTCATATCCCGCAGGTGAACAGTTACAGATAATAGCATATATAACAAATTTAAATAACTGCAGCAGCATATTTCAATTGTCGTTTCAATTGAAATCAAATTTAATGAATAAAAATATGTTAATCGTGAGTGATTGCTCACCTTTCGAGGTTAGAGAGATAGACAATGAAGTTGAGTTACGAAATGCAAGCATGATTTCCAAAGCAAAGTTAGATGGTACGATTTCGATGGAAAAGCTGATAGATAGAAATTGATGAGAACGGATCAAATTAGCTTGATAAAATTGAAATGAAGATTATATGATTAATTTATTACTTTCTTTCAAAATGAACGTTAAATCAAAACACGCATTTTAAAAAATGAAATATATATATGCACACCCATGAAAACCATATAACTTTAAAACGCTTCCATTTCATATTAATGTTAAATAACAAATATACAATTATTCAAAATGTCACATATATAGTATATTCATTTTATGGTTGTCGTTTCCATGTAATAAATATTCATTTTAAACCAATATTAAAATAATATATATGTATAGTTAAAAATCAATGTTCTAACATAAAACGCATATATTAAAGATCAACACACACACACACACACACACACACACACACACACACATATATAATATCTTTTGAAATGAATACTTATGTATATATATAATTATTATAGTTTATTACTTTCCTTTTCAAAATATCCAGCAGGAAATCAAACAAATTTATGCACATATATATGCAGATAAACAATATTCTTTACAATACATTGTTAACTTACTCCTCTTTTTTTCCTCTTTTTTTTAAAGTGTATATATGCAGTACAGTTTATAAGAATTTTTTTTATAAAACCTTCATATACAACAAAATATATGTATAAAATAAAATATTTGTATATATAAAAATCAAAACGTTTCAAACGTATATACAAAAACTGGATCATATAAATAACAATGTATTTAGTTAACACATAGTATAAAATTCATTTATATAACTCTCTTATACATTCATTATAACTATAATCGAAACGGTTATATATACTTTTATATAAGTTAACCAAATATACACGTTACTTAACCAATCTGTACCCGATCAATAGCTTTATTATTAAAGCACGCACATCACAACAGTATGAAGATATACAATGCTTTAGGCTTATTAAACAATATATTGCAACTTATGTATACTAATATGTGAATATAAATAAGCTTACATACTTATTATATAAAAATCAAAATAAAAAAAACAATATAACAAAATATATATAACTCAGAAATTGATATATAAGCTTATACTGTTATATCGAGAAATTTTTTTATTAAACACATACATATATATCTTTGGGTACTACAATTTGTATTATTTGCCTTTTATAAAGAAAATTGCGGTTGCACTGAGTTTGTACATATGGCTTACTTTATGTATATAAATAACATAAGCTGTCATACATATATACACTAAAATATGTAAATTTAAGGCAGTATACTACTAGCAAATATATATAATATAATACAATGTATAGACATACCCTGTGTAAACTCGAGTCGCTGATGGGTGGGCAAAAGGAATAAATAAGAAACTACAGACAATGGGGAAAATGTTGATGCCACCCATGTGCTGTCAAAAGTTATTACCTCTAGGCTATACACTCGGCTATGATGAGGCTGCCGATGTGGATAGGGAAGATGTTGGGTTCGGCTGGAAGGCAGGGTGTTTCTTAAGAGAAGAGGAGGGGAGGAGGGGACAGGCGCTTGGTGGAAAGAAAATTTGCAGGGAGAGGATGAAAAGAATGCAGATGCACTAGGTAAAAGAAAGGAGGAGCAGGCTAGAATAAATAGAATGTACGAAGAGAACAAGGAAGGTTATAAATTAGATTGGAATGAAAACGTAAAGAAAGAAAGAAAAAAATAAAAGAAATCAATGAATGTGAAATAACTTATAGTATTTTATACGTTTCAAACTTTGAAATGGCAACGGTAATGAGTTGATTTAGCTACATTTAAAGCAATAACTTTTTGTTTGTTTGGATAGTACGTAATAAGTTCGGAAAGACAATGATATTTAAAATGGAACAAGGTTGTAAATCAGATTGGAATGAAAACGTAAAGAAAGAAAGAAAGAAATAAAAGAAATCAATGGACGCGAAATAACGTACAGTATTTTATACATTTCAAACTTTGAAATGGCAACAGTCATGAGTTGGTTTAGCTACATTTAAAGCAATAACTTTTTTGTTTGTTTGGATAGTAGGTAATAAGTTTGGAAAGGCAATGATATTTAAAATGGAACAAGGAATGGACAGAGAAATTTAAGCAAAGATAAAACGTACAGAATAAATATATAGTAACGGGACAGTCACGATAATTTAATGGATAATTAAAGCAACTTTTAATGCCACCAGCTGCACGTATAAATCTGAAAAGGCAGAGTAACGGACCATAAAATAAATTGAAACGATGGATTGATAACAGCTGCAAGTATATATTTAATAGAAAAGAACGGACAGAGAAAATTTTGTGAAACGTACTGAAAATAAATATGAAGTACTTATTATATTATACGTTTCTTTTTGAATGCAGAGTCCAAAATTTGAAAGCCAAGTAACGGTCAACCCTTGATTTGGTGAAAATAATTGTAGCAATATATGAAAGAAATAAACAGCAACGGTCACGTTGCTTTGATTTAGCTGACCCATCAAAGCAAATTATTTATAATTTAACCGGTAGGAAATGTAAAGGAACGTACCACCATAAAAATGAAATTGATAACATCTATGCATTGATTCTGCAATATTTATTAAAGAAATTGATTCTGCAATATTTATTAAAGCAATTTATTAGCTAGCTTGAATTAAATAGAATTTCATAATGGAATAAACTTTGATAAAATAAATTGAAAATTTAAAATCTGCTATGTTTAATTGGACGTAATCCAAATATTATATTTTTATTTCAAAATATTATTATATAAAATTTCTCAAAAGTTTCAATTAATTACGTTAAATAAAACCATTTAAAACTATTAAAACCTACGGGTCGTTACACTCTCCCCCACTCAAAACTTTTCGTCCTCGAAAAGGTAGGAGGTAGGAGAATAGAACAACCAGAAATAAAATAGATTGAAAGACAAGATAAACAATTAATTTAAAACTATATAAATTTTATTTGAAATATTTATTTGATAACTTCATTTGAAATTTAATTTTCTTTAATACTTTAATACTTTTCAAACTCCTTTGAAAACAATTATTTACATTATTACTTATATTTACAAAGAAGCTATTGAAATATTAAATCCAAAATTCATAAATTTTTATTTTGTTTCAAGATACCTTCCAAATATTATTATTAGATAACAGACCATTTTTAAAAAAAAAAATATGTTTTATTTTAGATAAATAACTTCTAAAATATTTATAACACTAAAATTTCTATTAAACCATGTCGTATATAATTAAACAATATTTGAAAGGATACATCCAACAAGGAAGGAAGGTAGATTTGGAAAACAGAATCAAGGTGAATAACTAAACTGAGCAGATAAGGCAGATGCAAGGAATAGTATCGGGCACGAATAATTAATCTAGAACCATAAGAATTTAAATTTCAAATATTAATTCAACATTTCTTTACTGGGAAAAATACTTTTATAATAAAATACTATTATATCGAAATAAATTTTCCTTTCGAAAATACTTTTATAACTCGATATTTCAACAAGTTTATCCTTGTTCTTGCAGACTCTGGCCATGCGTTGATCAGGCGCAAAGCTAGAATTCTTCAAGTACTTAGTAGACTTGTTTCAACACCCAGTAAAAATACTTGAAAAACCTTTAAAACAGATATGGAAAGTACAATCCAAAAAAAAAAAACCAAACCAAAACCTTTATCCGACCATGGTTCGCAGATACACAATGGTTACGCCTGGATCACCCAGGAGACAATCCGTATCCGTAAGCTTTCTCAGCCCTGTGAGTTACGCCATGATGACTAGTAGAGTGCAGGATACACAATGGTTACGCCTGGGTCCCCCAGGAAACAATCCGTACCCCTAGGCTATCTCAGCCAGGCAGTTTCGCTACTATTCGCGACCTACACAGATTGCAGGATACACAATGGTTACGCCTGGGTCCCCCAGGAAACAATCCATACCCCTAGGCCAGACTCAGCCAGGCAATTGCGCTATGCAGTCGCGAGAGAAAAAAAAACCATGGGTTACGCACGGTGGGAACACTCGAGTATTACATCCGAAAAACCAAAAATCAGAGAGAATAATATCGATAGAATGAATCCATGATGTGGCCACAAAGCGGATATCAAGCAGAAGGCACTTTCCATATCTTTACTTCGAAAATATATATCATATAGTACCTTTTCAAATCACTTTCAAATATCATACTTATATAAGGTCCATATATATAGGATTCCATTTTTTCCAAATCGAATACTTTCCAAAATCTATAGTAGATCAAATCATACTTATATAGACTTCGATTATATAAAATCTCTTTCCAAATTGAGTACCTTTCAAATCAATAGATTTCAAATCAACTTCATACTTATATAATCCATTTTATATAAGTACGACCACTCCCAAATCAAGTGCTTAATAATATAAGGTTCTCAAATTTCAAATCATTTCAATATCAATTCAGTTTCAAAATTATATGTGATTTCATCAAATTTTCTTCCAAATTAAATATCTAAATTGCAAAGTTCCCAAAATAATAGGTTTAGAAAATTACCCCATTTTCCAAATTAAAATAATTCAAGTCAAACAAATTCATTTCCGAAATCACCATATAAGTACTGGTTTTTAATTTCAATTTAATTTTCAAAACCAATTTTTTTCCCAAAATCAATTATACTCAAAATGGTTTCCAAATTTATAATTATCCCTTTTTCTTAACTTTTAAACTATCTATTTCTATATGAAATATCCAATTTACCTTTCTGAAAACCATTATTCAACTATTTTTTTTCAAAACATTTCAAAACTAAATATATATTCTTTATTAAACATTTATACTCTTCGAAATTTCTTAGCTTTGAAAATTTAATCTCAATTTGGAAGTGTTCGAACATTCAAAATAGTTAGGGAAATCAAAATTTCAATTCAAGAGTTGAAAATCAACAATAAATCAATTATTAAATCTGAAACTCGAGGACTGAACACCGGTCTCATTTTAAATTATTTCAAATATATACTTATATCTTTCTAAAATATCAAATTATACTTCGGAATTTGAAATCAAAAACGGTTTTACAAAATCACTTGCATAGCGAAGCTATTAAAGTGGCCTCTTCCCCACTCTGAAACTCGAAAATCAATGTCGATGATGCGTGCACTCATCACCGAAATTATTTTCCAGCGACATAAGTGAGTTCTGGACTTCTATTTTCTTGAAAACTTCTTTGAAATTTCTTCAAAATTATTGGAATTCATTTGAACTCATTTGAAACATTTCTTATTCAGAAAATACTTTCAAATCGTTTTATTATATAATTTCAAATATCTTAAAACCAATTTCAAAACACCGAAATTCAATTCTCGAATTTCAAATTTAACACTTCAGTTATAAATCATTTTTATATAAATCAATTTCTTATACTTTTTCAAAATTTCAAATCCTTTCAAAACCCTTTTATATAGAATAACATTTCTTACTTGTTTTATATATAGGTATATAACCGTTATCGAAAACATTTTCACTTTTATATATAGAATAAAATCATAGTTATCAAAATAATAATTTCGATATATAAAACAATTTCAAAAATGCAAACATACTCGATTTTCAAAGGATAATTTTAAGAATGGATTTTAAAACAAAGATAGAGATTTGAATTAGAGGAACTCAAATCAATAGAATTCTGATTCGAAGGTCGACTCGATCGAAGATGCGATAACTAAATTACAAAATAGAAGATGGATATACTTCTATAAATCACGGGCGACCTTTACCGGTCAACCGTGATTCCAAAATTAGATCGGTGTAGAATTCTGAGGCAATTCGACATTCGATCGCAAGAGATATAGAATTCGGCATAACGAGATATAGCAGCATCGTAAACCGAGGATACAGAAATCTTCGGTGAGTCAATGCCAATCGAAAAGGAGTTTTCACCCCCTTTATAAATCATTCAATGGAGTTATGGGATACTCCAGAATCAAACGAATATAAATAGGGAGAGACGGAATGAATTTCGAAACCGAGGGACATTGCAAAATTCAAAGGAAATCGAGTCAAAAGGAAGAGATTCAACTCGAGCGAAAGTGATTCTGTAAATAAATTTACCATATATGCTAAGTTTTTCCTAGAGCCAAAGCTCTGATACCAACTGTAACGACCCGCTATTTTGGACCATTCAAATCAACAATAAAACCATACATATCCGACTTGAATAATTCAAAATACCGAATTGTTAACTAAAATTTGGCAAAACTTAAAATATACAGTAAATAAATCAATCACATATCACAGAGTAATATAATGCAGCGGAATAGATAAAGTATAGTAGTTCATGAAGCTACTATATACATCAGAGTTAGAAAAATACAACTGAATAGTTGAAATGCAGTGAAGTCGCCAACGCAACAGATGACTTCTCTGAACCAATCAACTGGAAAGGCTGGAATCTGAACCGATAGTTGGATTTCCAAATGAAGCTCGAACTCCAAAGGTGAGTCTCAAATGCTGTATCACTCAGTCTGACCCGAGCGTAAAGCAAAACACAAAACACTCGAGTCAGGATTAACATTCTTATATCAATAAATCCAACTCAAGTGAAATATCAACTGAAATACAAATAACTTAAAGGATGTTTGGGATAACCATCCTCTAAGGGTCCATGGAACTTTCGACAAGGTAGAAATATACACTATAACACCGTGGTCATTTCAGCTTAATTTATACTTCAAAACCAAATCTCATTTTCACTTCAAATATCTCTATATTTCCCAAAATACTATTTATATATATTAAATAATTTATACAGTAAAGTATTTTCAATTTCCTCAACTTAACAAATCGTTCCAACATCAACCCGACCTTCCCATTCAAATTAAATTCAATCTCAGTTTATCAATTTAAATTCAACTCAATTTCTAAAATAACAACTTAAATTTTATCGATCTCAAATTCGGATTTATACGCACAAATACCCCTTTATATTTCCAAATATTTCAAAACTTTAAGGATTCAACGTTTCACCTAAATTTTCATTCAATTTAGTTTTCTAAATAATAAATTCAAATTTAGTTCAACCTGAATTTTCATTTTAATTCAATTTAGTTGCTAAATAACAAATTCAACTACATTGATTTCAAATACAGATCCGAATCTCAACATAAACCATTTAAATTCCAATATAGTTCAAGGCTTTAATATTTAAATGTTCTATATAACAGTTTCATATAGATCTCGATTTAACCTCATTATTATTTAGTCTTGAAATACTCCCTTATTAGATTCAATATCATTTAAGTAATCTTAAATTACATTTGACTCCATATTTTCTTTAATTTATTTAAACGTGAAATATTCATTAAATCACTTAAATCAAAAATCCAGTTATAAAATCATACCCATTAAATTTCCCATTCAAAAATTTCAAATCGATTTAATTAAATAAATCCTTATTTAAATACCATTTTTATAAACCCAAATTTATCTCCCAATCTTAATTATCCAATTTATTACAAGAGAATCTATTTGAAATATAGTTTTACATAAATACTTAACCATATTATATGTATTAAATCAATCTAATTTAAATCAAATATTACTACTAAATCTATATATACAATTTTCATTTATATAATATCTTAAGAATCAAATTTATTAAACCATATATTTCTTTCCAAAATTATAGAAATTATTTTCGAAATATTCTATGGACCAACGGTGTCTGTATATATTTCCTATCATATAGTCAAGTGCTACGGATATTTATCATTCCAATCCGTATACTAAATATATACGGGTGGATATCATTTCAACCCGTAGTCCCAAATTCAATTAAATGAAAATCGCTTGGGTTTATCATTTCAACCCATAACGATTTTCTCCTATTCTAAAGTCTGGTCGGGTATGTATCATTTCAACCCATAATGATTTCTAAACTACAGGGAACTTGCAGAGTGATAACAGAAAATACAATAAAATAACAGGCATATATCATCAATAACAATATAATATAAACAACAGGATATGGTGTCATATCCCGCAGGTGAACAGCTACAGATAATAGCATATATAACAAATTTAAATAACTACAGCAGCATATTTCAGTTGTCGTTTCAATTGAAATCAAATTTAATGAATAAAAATATGTTAATCGTGAGTGATTTCTCACCTTTCGAGGTTAGAGAGATAGACAATGAAATTGAGTTACGAAATGCAAGCACGACTTCCAAAACAAAGTTAGATGGTACGATTTCGACGGAAAAGCTGATAGATAGAAATTGATGAGAACGGATCAAATTAGCTTGATAAAATTGAAACGAAGATTATATGATTAATTTATTACTTTCTTTCAAAATGAACGTTAAATCAAAACACGCATTTTAAAAAATGAAATATATATATGCACACCCATGAAAACCATATATCTTTAAAACGCTTCCATTTCATATTAATGTTAAATAACAAATATACAATTATTCAAAATGTCACATATATTGTATATTCATTTTATGGTTGTCGTTTCCATGTAATAAATATTCATTTTAAACCAATATTAAAATAATATATATGTATAGTTAAAAATCAATGTTCTAACATAAAACACATATATTAAAGATCAACACACACACAAACACATATATATATATAATATCTTTTGAAATGAATACTTATGTATATATATAATTATTATAGTTTATTACTTTCCTTTTCAAAATATCCAGCAGGAAATCAAGCAAATTTATGCACATATATATGCAGATAAACAATATTCTTTATAATACATTGTTAACTTACTCCTTTTTTTTCCTCTTTTTTTTAAAGTGTATATATGCAGTACAGTTTATAAGAATTTTTTTTTATAAAACCTTCATATACAACAAAATATATGTATAAAATAAAATATTTGTATATATAAAAATCAAAACGTTTCAAACGTATATTCAAAAACTGGATCATATAAATAACAATGTATTTAGTTAACACATAGTATAAAATTCATTTATATAACTCTCTTATACATTCATTATAACTATAATCGAAACGGTTATATATACTTTTATATAAGTTAACCAAATATACACGTTACTTAACCAATCTGTACCCGATCAATAGCTTTATTATTAAAGCATGCACATCATAACAGTATGACGATATACAATGCTTTAGGCTTATTAAACAATATATTGCAACTTATGTATACTAATATGTGAATATAAATAAGCTTACATACTTATTATATAAAAATCAAAATTAAAAAAAAAACAATATAACAAAATATATATAACTCAGAAATTGATATATAAGCTTATACTGTTATATCGAGAAATTTTTTTTTATTAAGCACATACATATATATCTTTGGGTACTACAATTTGTATTATTTGCCTTTTATAAAGAAAATTGCGGTTGCACTGAGTTTGTACATATGGCTTACTTTATGTATATAAATAACATAAGCTGTCATACATATATACACTAAAATATGTAAATTTAAGGCAGTATACTACTAGCAAATATATATAATATAATACAATGTATAGACATACCCTGTGTAAACTCGAGTCGCTGATGGGTGGGCAAAAGGAATAAATAAGAAACTACAGACAATGGGGAAAATGTTGATGCCACCTATGTGCTGTCAAAAGTTATTACCTCTAGGCTATACACTCGGCTATGATGAGGCTGCCGATGTGGATAGGGAAGATGTTGGGTTCGGCTGGAAGGCAGGGTGTTTCTTAAGAGAAGAGGAGGGGACAGGCGCTTGGTGGAAAGAAAATTCGCAGGGAGAGGATGAAAAGAATGCAGATGCACTAGGTAAAAGAAAGGAGGAGCATGCTAGAATAAATAGAATGTACGAAGAGAACAAGGAAGGTTATAAATTAGATTGGAATGAAAACGTAAAGAAAGAAAGAAAAAAATAAAAGAAATCAATGAATGTGAAATAACTTATAGTATTTTATACATTTCAAACTTTGAAATGGCAACGGTAATGAGTTGATTTAGCTACATTTAAAGCAATAACTTTTTGATTGTTTGGATAGTACGTAATAAGTTCGGAAAGACAATGATATTTAAAATGGAACAAGGTTGTAAATTAGATTGGAATGAAAACGTAAAGAAAGAAAGAAAGAAATAAAAGAAATCAATGAATGCGAAATAACGTACAGTATTTTATACGTTTCAAACTTTGAAATGGCAACAGTCATGAGTTGGTTTAGCTACATTTAAAGCAATAACTTTTTTGTTTGTTTGGATAGTAGGTAATAAGTTTGGAAAGGCAATGATATTTAAAATGGAACAAGGAATGGACAGAGAAATTTAAGCAAAGATAAAACGTACAGAATAAATATATAATAACGGGACAGTCACGATAATTCAATGGATAATTAAAGCAACTTTTAATGCCACCAGCTGCACGTATAAATCTGAAAAGGCAGAGTAACGGACCATAAAATAAATTGAAACGATGGATTGATAACAGCTGCAAGTATATATTTAATAGAAAAGAACGGACAGAGAAAATTTTGTGAAACGTACTGAAAATAAATATGAAGTACTTATTATATTATACGTTTCTTTTTGAATGCAGAGTCCAAAATTCGAAAGCCAAGTAACGATCAACCCTTGATTTGGTGAAAATAATTGTAGCAATATATGAAAGAAATAAACAGCAACGGTCACGTTGCTTTGATTTAGCTGACCCATCAAAGCAAATTATTTATAATTTAACCGGTAGGAAATGTAAAGGAACGTACCACCATAAAAATGAAACTGATAACATCTGTGCATTGATTCTGCAATATTTATTAAAGAAATTGATTCTGCAATATTTATTAAAGCAATTTATTAGCTAGCTTGAATTAAATAGAATTTCATAATGGAATAAACTTTGATAAAATAAATTGAAAATTTAAAATCTGCTATGTTTAATTGGACGTAATCCAAATATTATATTTTTATTTCAAAATATTATTATATAAAATTTCTCAAAAGTTTCAATTAATTACGTTAAATAAAACCATTTAAAACTATTAAAACCTACGGGTCATTACACTCTCCCCCACTCAAAACTTTTCGTCCTCGAAAAGGTAGGAGGTAGGAGAATAGAACAACCAGAAATAAAATAGATTGAAAGACAAGATAAACAATTAATTTAAAACTATATAAATTTTATTTGAAATATTTATTTGATAACTTCATTTGAAATTTAATTTTCTTTAATACTTTAATACTTTTCAAACTCCTTTGAAAACAATTATTTACATTATTACTTATATTTACAAAGAAGCTATTGAAATATTAAATCCAAAATTCATAAATTTTTATTTTGTTTCAAGATACCTTCCAAATATTATTATTAGATAACAGACCATTTTTTTAAAAAAAATATGTTTTATTTTAGATAAATAACTTCTAAAATATTTATAACACTAAAATTTCTATTAAACCATGTCGTATATAATTAAACAATATTTGAAAGGATACATCCAACAAGGAAGGAAGGTAGATTTGGAAAACAGAATCAAGGTGAATAACTAAACTGAGCAGATAAGGCAGATGCAAGGAATAGTATCGGGCACGAATAATTAATCTAGAACCATAAGAATTTAAATTTCAAATATTAATTCAACATTTCTTTACTGGGAAAAATACTTTTATAATAAAATACTATTATATCGAAATAAATTTTCCTTTCGAAAATACTTTTATAACTCGATGTTTCAACAAGTTTATCCTTGTTCTTGCAGACTCTGGCCATGCGTTGATCAGGCGCAAAGCTAGAATTCTTCAAGTACTTAGTAGACTTGTTTCAACACCCAGTAAAAATACTTGAAAAACCTTTAAAACAGATATGGAAAGTACAATCCAAACAAAACAACCAAACCAAAACCTTTATCCGACCATGGTTCGCAGATACACAATGGTTACGCCTGGATCACCCAGGAGACAATCCGTATCCGTAAGCTTTCTCAGCCCTGCGAGTTACGCCATGATGACTAGTAGAGTGCAGGATACACAATGGTTACGCTTGGGTCCCCCAAGAAACAATCCGTACCCCTAGGCTATCTCAGCCAGGCAGTTTCGCTACTATTCGCGACCTACGCAGATTGCAGGATACACAATGGTTACGCCTGGGTCCCCCAGGAAACAATCCATACCCCTAGGCCAGACTCAGCCAGGCAATTGCGCTATGCAGTCGCGAGAGAAAAAAAAACCATGGGTTACGCCACGGTGGGAACACTCGAGTATTACATCCGAAAAACCAAAAATCAGAGAGAATAATATCGATAGAATGAATCCATGATGTAGCCACAAAGCGGATATCAAGCAGAAGGCAGTTTCCATATCTTTACTTCGAAAATATATATCATATGGTACCTTTTCAAATCACTTTCAAATATCGTACTTATATAAGGTCCATATATAGGATTCCATTTTTCCCAAATCGAATACTTTCCAAAATCTATAGTAGATCAAATCATACTTATATAGACTTCGATTATATAAAATCTCTTTCCAAATTGAGTACCTTCCAAATCAATAGATTTCAAATCAACTTCATACTTATATAATCCATTTTATATAAGTACGACCACTCCCAAATCAAGTGCTTAATAATATAAGGTTCTCAAATTTCAAATCATTTCAATATCAATTCAGTTTCAAAATTATATGTGATTTCATCAAATTTTCTTCCAAATTAAATATCTAAATTGCAAAGTTCCCAAAATAATAGGTTTAGAAAATTACCCCATTTTCCAAATTAAAATAATTCAAGTCAAACAAATTCATTTCCGAAATCACCATATAAGTACTGGTTTTTAATTTCAATTTAATTTTCAAAACCAATTTTTTTCCCAAAATCAATTATACTCAAAATGGTTTCCAAATTTATAATTATCCCTTTTTCTTAACTTTTAAACTATCTATTTCTATATAAAATATCCAATTTACCTTTCTGAAAACCATTATTCAACTATTTTTTTTCAAAACATTTCAAAACTAAATATATATTCTTTATCAAACATTTATACTCTTCGAAATTTCTTAGCTTTGAAAATTTAATCTCGATTTGGAAGTGTTCGAACATTCAAAATAGTTAGGGAAATCAAAATTTCAATTCAAGAGTTGAAAATCAACAATAAATCAATAAATCAATTATTAAATCCGAAACTCGAGGACTGAACACCGGTCTCATTTTAAATTATTTCAAATATATACTTATATCTTTCTAAAATATCAAATTATACTTTGGAATTTGAAATCAAAAACGGTTTTACAAAATCACTTGCATAGCGAAGATATTAAAGTGGCCTCTCCCCCACTCTGAAACTCGAAAATCAATGTCGATGATGCGTGCACTCATCACCGAAATTATTTTCCAGCGACATAAGTGAGTTCCGGACTTCTATTTTCTTGAAAACTTCTTTGAAATTTCTTCAAAATTATTGGAATTCATTTGAACTCATTTGAAACATTTCTTATTCAGAAAATACTTTCAAATCGTTTTATTATATAATTTCAAATATCTTAAAACCAATTTCAAAACACCGAAATTCAATTCTCGAATTTCAAATTTAACACTTCAGTTATAAATCATTTTTATATAAATCAATTTCTTATACATTTTCAAAATTTCAAATCCTTTCAAAACCCTTTTATATAGAATAACATTTCTTATTTGTTTTATATATAGGTATATAACCCTTATCGAAAACATTTTCACTTTTATATATAGAATAAAATCATAGTTATCAAAATAATAATTTCGATATATAAAACAATTTCAAAAATGCGAACATACTCGATTTTCAGAGGATAATTTTAAGAATGAATTTTAAAACAAAGATAGAGATTTGAATTAGAGGAACTCAAATCAATAGAATTCTGATTCGAAGATCGACTCGATCGAAGATGCAATAACTAAATTACAAAATAGAAGATGGATATACTTCTATAAATCACGGGCGACCTTTACCGGTCAACCGTGATTCCAAAATTAGATCGGTGTAGAATTCTGAGGCAATTCGACATTCGATCGCAAGAGATATAGAATTCGGCATAACAAGATATAGCAGCATCGTAAACCGAGGATACAGAAATCTTCGGTGAGTCAATGCCAATTGAAAAGGAGTTTTCACCCCCTTTATAAATCATTCAATGGAGTTATGGGATACTCCAGAATCAAACGAATATAAATAGGGAGAGACGGAATGAATTTCGGAACCGAGGGACATTGCAAAATTCAAAGGAAATCGAGTCAAAAGGAAGAGATTCAACTCGAGCGAAAGTGATTCTGTAAATAAATTTACCATATGTGCTAAGTTTTGCCTAGAGCCAAAGCACTGATACCAACTGTAACGACCCGCTATTTTGGACTATTCAAATCAACAATAAAACCATACATATCCGACTTGAATAATTCAAAATACCGAATTGTTAATTAAAATTTGGCAAAACTTAAAATATACTGTAAATAAATCAATCACATATCACAGAGTAATATAATGCAGCGGAATAGATAAAGTATAGTAGTTCATGAAGCTACTATATACATTAGAGTTAGAAAAATACAACTGAATAGTTGAAATGTAGTGAAGTCGCCAACGCAACAGATGACTTCTCTGAACCAATCAACTGGAAAGGCTGGAATCTGAACCGATAGTTGGATTTCCAAATGAAGCTCGAACTCCAAAGGTGAGTCTCAAATGCTGTATCACTCAGTCTGACCCGAGCGTAAAGCAAAACACAAAACACTTGAGTCAGGATTAACATTCTTATATCAATAAATCCAACTCAAGTGAAATATCAACTGAAATACAAATAACTTAAAGGATGTTTGGGATAACCATCCTCTAAGGGTCCATGGAACTTTCGACAAGGTAGAAATATACACTATAACACCGTGGTCATTTCAGCTTAATTTATACTTCAAAACCAAATCTCATTTTCACTTCAAATATCTCTATATTTCCCAAAATAGTATTTATATATATTAAATAATTTATACAGTAAAGTATTTTCAATTTCCTCAACTTAACAAATCGTTCCAACATCAACCCGACCTTCCCATTCAAATTAAATTCAATCTCAGTTTATCAATTTAAATTCAACTCAATTTCTAAAATAACAACTTAAATTTTATCGATCTCAAATTCGGATTTATGCTCACAAATACCCCTTTATATTTCCAAATATTTCAAAACTTTAAGTATTCAACGTTTCACCTAAATTTTCATTAAATTTAGTTTTCTAAATAATAAATTCAAATTTAGTTCAACCTGAATTTTCATTTTAATTCAATTTAGTTGCTAAATAACAAATTCAACTACATTGATTTCAAATACAGATCTGAATCTCAACATAAACCATTTAAATTCCAATATAGTTCAAGGCTTTAATATTTAAATGTTCTATATAACAGTTTCATATAGATCTCGATTTAACCTCATTATTATTTAGTCTTGAAATACTCCCTTATTAGATTCAATATCATTTAAGTAACCTTAAATTATATTTGACTCCATATTTTCTTTAATTTATTTGAACGTGAAATATTCATTAAATCACTTAAATCAAAAATCCAGTTATAAAATCATACCCATTAAATTTCCCATTCAAAAATTTCAAATCGATTTAATTAAATAAATCCTTATTTAAAGACCATTTTTATAAACCCAAATTTATCTCCCAATCTTAATTATCCAATTTATTACAAGAGAATCTATTTGAAATATAGTTTTACATAAATACTTAACCATATTATATGTATTAAATCAATCTAATTTAAATCAAATATTACTACTAAATCGATATATACAATTTTCATTTATATAATATCTTAAGAATCAAATTTATTAAACCATATATTTCTTTCCAAAATTATAGAAATTATTTTCGAAATATTCTATGGACCAACGGTGTCTGTATATATTTCCTATCATATAGTCAAGTGCTACGGATATTTATCATTCCAATCCGTATACTAAATATATACGGGTGGATATCATTTCAACCCGTAGTCCCAAATTCAATTAAATGAAAATCGCTTGGGTTTATCATTTCAACCCATAACGATTTTCTCCTATTCTAAAGTCTGGTCGGGTATGTATCATTTCAACCCATAATGATTTCTAAACTACAGGGAACTTGCAGAGTGATAACAGAAAATACAATAAAATAACAGGCATATATCATCAATAACAATATAATATAAACAACAGGATATGGTGTCATATCCCGTAGGTGAACAGCTACAGATAATAGCATATATAACAAATTTAAATAACTACAGCAGCATATTTCAGTTGTCGTTTCAATTGAAATCAAATTTAATGAATAAAAATATGTTAATCGTGAGTGATTTCTCACCTTTCGAGGTTAGAGAGATAGACAATGAAATTGAGTTACGAAATGCAAGCACGACTTCCAAAACAAAGTTAGATGGTACGATTTCGACGGAAAAGCTGATAGATAGAAATTGATGAGAACGGATCAAATTAGCTTGATAAAATTGAAACGAAGATTATATGATTAATTTATTACTTTCTTTCAAAATGAACGTTAAATCAAAACACGCATTTTAAAAAATGAAATATATATATGCACACCCATGAAAACCATATATCTTTAAAACGCTTCCATTTCATATTAATGTTAAATAACAAATATAAAATTATTCAAAATGTCACATATATTGTATATTCATTTTATGGTTGTCGTTTCCATGTAATAAATATTCATTTTAAACCAATATTAAAATAATATATATGTATAGTTAAAAATCAATGTTCTAACATAAAACACATATATTAAAGATCAACACACATACATATAATATCTTTTGAAATGAATACTTATGTGTGTATATATAATTATTATAGTTTATTACTGTCCTTTTCAAAATATCCACCAGGAAATCAAACAAATTTATGCACATATATATGCAGATAAACAATATTCTTTATAATACATTTTTAACTTACTCCTTTTTTCTTTCTTTTTTCCTTTTTTTTAAAGAGTATATATGCAGTACAGTTTATAAGAATTTTTTTTTATAAAACCTTCATATATAACAAAATATATGTATAAAATAAAATATTTGTATATATAAAAATCAAACCGTTTCAAACATATATTCAAAAACTGGATCATATAAATAACAATGTATTTAGTTAACACATAGTATAAATTCATTTATATAACTCTCTTATATATTCATTATAACTATAATCGAAACGGTTATATATACTTTTATATAAATTAACCAAATATACATGTTACTTAACCTATCTGTGCCCGATCAATAGCTTTATTATTAAAGCACGCACATCATAACAGTATGAAGATATACAATGCTTTAGGCTTATTAAACAATATATTGCAACTTATGTATACTAATATATGAATATAAATAAGCTTACATACTTATTATATAAAAATCAAAATTAAAAAAAAAACAATATAACAAAATATATATAAACTCAGAAATTGATATATAAGCTTATACTGTTATATCGAGAATTTTTTTTTATTAAGTACAGCCAGACATATATATCTTTGGGACTACAATTTGTATTATTTTCCTTTTATAAAGAAAATTGCGGTTGCACTGAGTTTTAACATATAGCTTACTTTATGTATATAAATAACATAAGCTGTCATACATATATATACTAAAATATGTAAATTTAAGGCAGTATACTACTAGCAAATATATATAATATAATACAATGTATAGACATACCCTGTGTAAACTCGAGTCGCTGATGGGTGGGCAAAAGGAATAAATAAGAAACTACAGACAATGGGGAAAATGTTGATGCCACCTATGTGCTGTCAAAAGTTATTACCTCTACGCTATACACTCGGCTATGATGAGGCTGCCGATGTGGATAGGGAAGATGTTGGGTTCGGCTGGAAGGCAGGGTGTTTCTTAAGAGAAGAGGAGGGGAGAAGGAGGGGACAGGCGCTTGGTGGAAAGAAAATTTGCAGAGAGAGGATGAAAAGAATGCAGATGTACTAGGTAAAAGGAGGAGCAGGCTAGAATAAATAGAATGTACAAAGAGAACAAGGAAGGTTATAATCAGATTGGAATGAAAACGTAAAGAAAGAAAGAAATAAATAAAAGAAATCAATGAATGCAAAATAACGTATAGTATTTTATACGTTTCAAACTTTGAAATGGCAACGGTCATGAGTTGATTTAGCTACATTCAAAGCAATAACTTTTTGTTTGTTTGGATAGCACGTAATAAGTTTGGAAAGGCAATGAATTTAAAATGGAACAAGGAAGGTTGTAAATCAGATTGGAATGAAAATGTAAAGAAAGAAAGAAAGAAAGAAATAAAAGAAATCAATGAATGCGAAATAACGTATAGTATTTTATACGTTTCAAACTTTGAAATGGCAACGGTCATGAGTTGGTTTAGCTACATTTAAAGCAATAACTTTTTTGTTTGTTTGGATAGTACGTAATAAGTTTAGAAAGGCAATGATATTTAAAATGGAACAAGGAATGGACAAAGAAATTTAAGCAAAGATAAAACGTACAGAATAAATATAGAGTAACGGGACAGTCACGATAATTCAGTGGATAATTAAAGCAACTTTTAATGCCACCAGCTGCACGTTCAAATCTGAAAAGGCAGAGTAACGGACCATAAAATAAATTGAAACGATGGATTGATAACAGCTGTAAGTATATATTTAATAGAAAAGAACGAACAGAGAAAATTTTGTGAAACGTACTGAAAATAAATATGAAGTACTTATTATATTATACGTTTCTTTTTGAATGCAGAGTCCAAAATTTGAAAGCCAAGTAACAGTCAACTCTTGATTTGGTGAAAATAATTGTAGAAATATATAAAAGAAATAAATAGCAACGGTCACGTTGCTTTGATTTAGCTGACCCATCAAAGCAAATTATTTATAATTTAACCGGTAGGAAATGTAAAGGAACGTACCAACATAAAAATGAAATTGATAACATCTGTGCATTGATTCTGCCATATTTATTAAAGAAATTGATTCTGCAATATTTATTAAAGCAATTTATTAGCTAGCTTGAATTAAATAGAATTTCACAATGGAATAAACTTTGATAAAATAAATTGAAAATTTAAAATCTGCTATGTTTAATTGGACGTAATCCAAATATTTTATTTTTATTTCAAAATATTATTATATAAAATTTCTCAAAAGTTTCAATTAATTACGTTAAATAAAACCATTTAAAACTATTAAAATCTACGGGTCGTTACAAGATGTTTAACTAAGTTTAGGGATGAAGCAACCAGTGCCCTGAACTTACCTGGCCCATATTTTATTTTCTTAGGCGAGGGGTGGAACATATATAAAGGAAAGCCTGAATGCTCCAAAAGATCACAATTAAGTTTTTCGAAGATAAAAGAAAAGAATTAAATTCTTTGAATTTATTATAAATGGTCTATATATAAGATTCATAAAATTTATATTTTATAAATAAAAGTAATGGAATTATAAAAGTGTTTTAGAATAATAGAAATGGGATTGTAATCAATATATGGGTTTGCAATTGAAATTTACAAAAGAATTTATAACGGATTTTATAAATAATAAGATTTGCAAGGAATAAATTTGTAAATAAGAGTTTTATAAGTAATTAAATTATAATTGGATTTTAACTTATAAATGAGATGTAAATGGAATTTTTTAGTAAAGAAATTTTTTATATGGAAGTTTACAAAATATAAATGGAATTTATAAACACTGTTTTGTAAATCTGGAATCAATTTAAATTGATAAGTGAAATGTCAAAGTTATTAAAAGAATTATATTCGGGATTTTGGACAGTGAATAATCCTTTAAATTAAATGGATGTTTTGGAAAGTGATATTATAAAAAGGGAATATTTTGCTTAAGTTAAAAGTTAAGAAAGAAATCTTTTATTAAGATTTAATAAATGATTTGGGAATATTTTTTCTACATTCAAAGTTATAATTTGAATATAAGAAATCTTTGATTAAGATTTAATGAATGATTTGGAAAGGTTTTCCTATGTAAAAGAGAAAATGATTTGGAATTGGATTTAAGAAAGGTTTAAATAAACCAAATTATTTGATAAATGAGGCTTAATGATTCCATATACATTTGAAAAAAAAAATGAAAAAAATTGAAAATAATATATCTAAGAAAGATATTTTAGAAAAGATGAAGTAATTGATTGACGATTGATACCCACACATGAACTTAATATATTTTAAATCGATAATTGGCTTCGAAGGAACCGGTGTCTGATTTGTGTAATTCCTATCCAAAAACCACTTCGAACCAATGAATACGTTCGAATGTAAAGACATGTTGAAGATGATGATTATTGAAGACCGTGAATCTTCATAGCGTGAGGATTTCTTGTTGACTTACTCTGGGTAGCTTCCATTATAGAGTTATATATAGCAGTGGTCTCCTCGTTGTGGAGATTTTTCAAATTATAAGGACTATTCGCTACTAGTGGTAGTAATAGAGTGCCTTCGGTTCGTCCGATTTTTGGACAACTTGTATGGATTTTTGTCTGTCATTGAATTTCTAAAGATTACCTACCTTGTTTTTACAAACGTACATCAGAGGTGGCGAGGGGGAAAGTTCTCTTAGCTTAACACCCTTCTTGAGACATACAAGCTTAAGGGTTGTATTTTTGTGGAAGGCAATTAGTAGTTAACAGAAATGGAAATGTGGCATTCAGAGATATGATGGGTGCTTTGTGAAAAGGTAATCATTGCCTCTAGTCTCATCAAACTGGAAATGACCATAACAAGATTAGATGCAGCAAGGCTAAGTTTGTTATTCCCAAGTAGGATATGATCATCCCTTCTAGATATATTTCTTATTGCTATGACGTTCAGGATGTAAATTAATGTGGTGTATGGAAATGAGCGCTCGGTTAAAGGTCGGTAACGACAGGGGGATGACATATATAGCACTATCTAGTTACAGAGGTAGGCCGGTCTTGTGTTGGTAGAGTGCAAATGTTTTGTGCCTGGGGACATCTATCTAGAGGTCTACGTATTTCGAAAGGTAGATCCTTCATCAGGTCATTTGTATGGAAGTATATTCTCCAATAAGAACATGCAGTTTTGTTTGTATTGGCATAATGAATAGCCTCGAAATGCTATATTGGTAACCATTTCGGATAGGATTAATAAGTTTGTTTGCAAATATTTTCAAAGAGATATCATTAAAAATAATATCAAATGTTTTGATGTAAAAGTGTTTTAGTTATCATATGGTAAAAACCCGTCCGTGATTATGTGTGGGCGTGGTCTTATGAGATACTCTTTATTTTTCAAAGGATTTTATTCAAAGGCTGATATATGATGCTGTCATTTATATTTGAGTTTCTCACGCTGGTTTATCAAGCTTAATCCAGGTATTTTCAATACTTGGGTCAGATCCGAGTAGTTTCAGGTTTAGTTGAAGACGGTTGGAGCTTCCAAAGGAGAGCTGGAGATATTCACCTACGTATGACATATTCTATTATCCCGTGTGCTTTGTTAGTTTTAGTTTGATATTTATCAGCAATTGTAAGGACAGATGTTTATAACTGTCCAAGCTGAATTTATGTTAGACTCTGATATATGTATTTAAAAGTTTTTCATTGTAAAGATATTATTCAATATTATGTGTTATTCCATTTATGTGAGATTTTATTCTGTCTTATTTTCTTTATTACCCTTCATGTTCTGTCTTTTTATGCAATTTGAGTTGGACACGTATGATTTATTGTCGATTCGGTGGGTACGGGAAAAAACGGGCTATGATATTTGGTATCAGAGCTGAAGGTTAAGCGAGAACCTTGGCTTTTTAGGGTAAAGACTCATCAGAGATAGAGTTAGTAACACCCTAGGATGAGTAACTCATTATAGATAGGGTTTGTAACACCCTAGAATGAGTTAAGAGTATTATATATGAGCGTGTATTTGATAATGTTATATAAAAAGGTTTTGTTTTGAAAAATTGGTAAATAAAATAATTTTACTTAGGATTATATTTTGATTACAAAGTATCTATTTTGAAAATTTATATAGTTAGAAATCAAGATTAGTGAAATTTAAATATGAACATCTTGTGATTATAATTTCACGATATGACTATAAGATGTTTTATAAAGATAATCGATAGGTAAGAAATATGATAAGGTAATTAAGATATTTATTATTTATTTTAAAGTAATAAATTAAGAAATGATAATGTTAAGTTACTATCATAAATTGATCAATTGTTTAATTTAAAATTTAAAGCACAAATATCTTGTGAGAGTTTCAAGATTTGACTATAAGGTGTTTGATAATAAGATTGGTATGGACATATAAGACAAAAACGATATAATATAAAATGATTATGTAAAAGGAAAATATAAGAGGAGTGAAGGTTTAAAATTCAAGTAATTTAAAAGAATTGTGGAAATTTAAATGAAGTTAATTAATATAAGATGAATTTATAAAAAGAATTTACAAAATAGGATTTATAAACAAAAGTAATCTCTAAAGGATTTTGAAAAGGGTGTTATTTAGGTGTTACTCGATCTATATAATTTTCTTAAGTTAAAGATATAATGTGGATCATTAATGTATAAATTGATTAGTAATATTTATAAAAGCGTTTAAACCAAAGATAAATTTGGAATCACTAATTGATAAGATAAAGCGAGATTCTCGACGATTTTACATAGTCAAAAATTTCTAAATCACACCAAACTCAAAGCTAAGAAATTTATGGAATTTTCGGGTAAAAGACAAACCATTAGGAAATGTTTTAAGTAAATGAAATTGGATAAGTATAATTTATAAATGCGATTATAAATAACAAGGATTTTAAAGTGGAGAAATTTATAATAGCATTAAATCATAAATGGATTTTGTAATTATGAATTTGAAATTATAACAACCTACCACAAACTGTAATTCACCTGGATATAAAATGTGTCAGGAATTTGGGATATATATATAACGTATTATACAAAACTAGATTTAAGTCATGAACTATTTATACACTTAAGTAAAATCATGACTCTTTAAAATGTAATTATACCCGAGAAAAAGTTTTATTAATGAATTCCACCATTAATTAAGGATTTGGACTTTAGTTTTTAAAAGTGATGGATTTACATAGTTGTGTTCATAAGATATAATAAACTTAAGTAATAGTTTTACGAAATAATTCATAAACAATATTAGTATTAAGAAAATATACTAAAAAAATGAATGAAAAAAAATAAAGGATGTGAATAAAAAGAATTTGGTGTAACTGAGAAAAAACCAATAGGACGAAATACGTAATTTGTACGTAAATCGTTTCGTCACACAAATTTTGATCTAATATCCGAGTACGAAACTTTGAAGTATTTACACTGATCCGGAAAAGAATTTATCACTCGATTTCTAGACGGTGAGCATTGATGATATTTTATGGTTAGTTACTCGAGTTTTCTATCATAGTTGAGAGCTATGCAAGAAAAGCAAGTGTATCTAATCTAAAAGCTTGATCAGAGTCCGCACTAGAGGATTAGGAGATTGATACTAGTTCAGAAACAAAGTTGTTGATTTAAATAGAAGAAAAAATCGGTTATTATATATGGATGATTTGGGTACATCTTATGGGTTAAAGTTTGTGGAATAATGATTTAGGTAAAAAAAATTAAGGGTTTAGGTTCATGGTAACTTCGATGATGAAATTCTTTTAAGTCGGGGAGAATGTAACCACCCGTAAACTTACCACTTTGAAAATGGAATATTTAATTTATTTAAATATTCAAACGTAGAATTTTCAAACTTTAACAATCAAGTTTTATATGATAAATAAGAATGGTAAACTTATTTTTGATATTGAATAAAGTTTTTGGATTTCCATTGTAAAATTGACAAAAGTCGTATTCCAATAAAGAGAATAAATATTCTTGAAATTTGTTTAAAGGATAAATAATTTGTAACATTCCCGAATTTTAGCCGAATTTAATTTAGCAAGTAATTTAATTTTGGAATTAAATTGTGAATTTTTGGTAAATTGATATCAAATTTCCAGGATAAATAAAAAAATTTAGAATATAAATAGAATTTAAAGCTTTAAGATTAATAAAAGTTTATTTTCTAAATTTTAATATATATTACTATTTGGAAAATGTAATTCGATAATTAATGTAATAATTTTCAAGAGATTATTTTTAAGTTAAATTCTCTTATATACGTAAATGCGATTATTTATTAGTATTTAGATTTTCAAATCATCCTCTTTTAAAAGTAGTGAAAATATAAATGATGGGAAAATGTTTGAATGGAGAATATAGAAATGTATATATTAAACTAAATTAAGATTTCATATGAAAAACAACTGAGATAAAATTAAGTTGTGAAAATGTAATATATATATATATATAAAGATAAAAAAATAAAAAATACGATAAGTTATAAGATACAAAAGTGTCAATTTGTTAACTCAAGGGTTTATAAACATAATTTAAAAATTTATTAAAGAAGGATATAAACATAATTTAACTCACCTAAGACATTTGTAAAAAGATTAACAAATGCAAATTACAAGTGTAATTAAAATGGGCATGTGGCAAGAGAATAGCTTTTCTATTGAATTAAATCTAGAAAACATGCATAAGGGAAGAAATTAGTGATCAGGCTATTTCCTTTTTCTTCTCAGACCTAAGAAAACAAATTAAAAAACTAAAACCATTTTCAGTCAAAAATCTAGAAATCAAATCAAAGCCTAGAAATTCAAAACCAGAGCAAAATCAAAGATGCAGATCAAAATTCAAAGCTAAAAAAGAATTCAAATTCTAGTTTTTCAAGATTCAATTCATCCGTAACAAGGAAGACTAAAACCAGAACTGGATCAAAGATAAATTTAAAGTATTCAGCTTCAAATACACCTCAAATTCAAGTTCCAGGTTTTGCTTCTTCTCTATTCTTCATCTCAGGTAAGTAAACTCACTCTTTAAACCTAAGATTGGTTTGGATTTTTGGTTTGCATTTGATCTGGGAAATTATGAATTAAATGTGCTGAGATGGATATATATTTATGCCTGTATGTCTGTATAATCTGTATGCACGTATCTGGAATTAGGCAAGAAGGTCTCTGTTAAAAATTTACAGGGTTAGATTCAGTTTAAAATTCAATTCCACTGGCTCTGATCATCTATAGCTAGTGATGTTAAAACAAAATATGTTTGAAATCACCATAACTTACTTTTAGAAAACTATATTTTTAAGATAATATGAAATGATTTTTGTCTGGGAATTGAAACATGGTGAAATTCAAAGTTTATCTAATTTTCAACTTGCATGAATCCAAGTTTCATTGACATCATTCAAATTCATTTTGAAAATAATGATTTTTAAAACAAAAATCAGATTTATTTAGTTGCGAATAGAGATCGTATTGGTTGGATGAACGGCAAATGGATTTTTACAAAATTTCGGTGACCGACGATTTATTAGATATCGGGTTTGTTTCCACTAGTGCTGGAATGACGGTCGATCTCGAGAAAAATGCAAGGTGATTTTATTATTCATCGTGGTGGGTGATTGGAGTTGACCTAGGGTTTAAGTACTATGTTTTGTCAATGGTATTCGCGAGGCAATGGAGTCGTCGACGTCGCTTCGGAACGCATCGCACCAGGGGAAAAATGCTTGTGGTCCAGTGGAGTAACTATGGTAAAAATAACATGGTCGCTGATGGTCATGGTTGGCGATGCGAGTTGATTTATGGATGGTTGGTTTGGTTCCAGTATTTGGGTCGAACGACTCGTTTTCGTTTCATGGTCATTCTCGGTGATTTAGGTGTTTGTGGCGACTCAGGAGGTGATGGGTGATCTGCTGACGTTAGCGAGCCTGGCCGGAGCTCCGCCTGTTGGCGGTGCATGTGCATTTTCATGTATCTGTGTTTGAGAAGTTTGGGGAAGATGATAGGGGATTCAGGTTCAAGCACGTGCAAACAAGGGATGGACTTGAAGCAAGAAAATTTTAGGTTGGCTCGGGGTCGAGCTCGGGGAGAACGAGTTTTTACTTGGGTTATCTGATGTAATGCAAAAACAGTTTTAAAACTTTAAAGAAAAATCAAGCTATTTAAAACAAATTTTGTTTAGACCAATTACTTTTTATTAGATGTTATCTAAAGTTTTAAATTAGTTAAGAAGGTTTTTAAGTAAAATTGTTTTACATTGACCAAGCTTTAAAATGGTTTAAAATATACATAACATTTATTTTTAAAGTTTATTTTAAATAAACTTAATAATATTAAAGAAGTTAATTGATATAAAGAATGTTTAATTTTTAATTAACTTTTAAAGTTTAAGTTAATTTATTTGTTAAAGGAAATTAATTACTTAATAAAAATAATTAAGGTAATTAATAATTTAAGTTTGATTTATCAAGTAATTAAAGAATAATTAATTTAAGGATAATTAATTACTTATAATCAATTATGTAATGGAAGTAATTAAGGTAAATTAATTAATGATTTAAAGATTTATTAATCAAGTTTTAAAGGTTAGTTAATTTAAGGATAATTAATTAATGTAATTAAGATAATTAATTTAAGAATGATTAAATAATTAAAGGTTAGTTAATTAATAAATGTAATTAAAGAATAATTATGAATTAAGGATTAATTAATTAATTATTGTAATTAATTAAGGATAATTAATCGAAGAATTAATTAATAATTAAAGGTTAATTATTTAGTGATTAAAGGTTGATTTATTTATTAATCAAGGCTGATTAATAGATAATTAAAGGTTAATTAATTAGTGAAGGTGATTAAGGAATGATAATTAATTAAAGCCTAATTAATTGATGTGATTAATTAAGGATAATTAATTAATTAAAGGTTAATTTATTTATTATTAATGGTTAACTAATAAATGGTTAAAGAAAAATTAATCAAAATGCTTTGTACTTAATCAATGATAGTTAACCAGGATTAGTGGTTTATTCATAAGTAATTAATCTGATTTAACTTAATCAGATAATCAATTGACCTTACTTATTGGTGTTTGAATGGTATTGAATGCTTGTATTCTTTAATATCTCTGCTATGTGATGCTTTGTGTAATGAATTGTTTTATTTCGAGCTGTGATGAATGTAATATACGTTTATCTGTAATGAATATATATTATTTATCTGTGAATCTGTGAATGAAAGATAAGCGTTATAGAAATATACTGCTTATCGATATTGATGTGCCTGAATCTGTGATGGTTGATGATGCTGCATTATTGTGTAAAACCCCTGGATTATACCATACACACACAAATATTGATTGCACGAGGAAATTGGTTAAGTTATAGACTTTTGAAATGGTTTTAAAATTGAATTTTAAATCCAAATGGTTTTGGAAATTTAATTGGATTAAATTTGAAAAGTTTTGAAAAGGAGTTTTGAAGATAAAAGTTATTTTTAATAACTTGATAAAGCTTTGAAATTTAAATAGTTTGATTTGAAATTAAATTCAAGATTTGAAATTGAATTCTATATTTGGAAATTATGGTTTAAAAAGGTTATACAAGTTGTAAATGTATTTATATGCGCTTTAAACCATTTTAAAAGTATTGGTTTGGGAAATTTGAGTTTAACCTAAGTTTTATATTTGAAAGGCTTTAACTTGAGCAAATGTAACTAGATTTTTTCGAAGCGAAAACTATTTGTTTTCAAATAATAAAAGCTTTCATATAAGAAAAGAATTTCCAATTTGTGTCGAAAGAATTTCAAGTTTGAAATGTATATGGTTTTCCAAGTTAGGAATAAATCTTTGGAAATGGTTTCGAAAGCTATGAATTAAATTTTTGATTTAAAGATTGGAAGAGTTAATTCAATTTGGAATGGATTTATTTTGAAATATGTGAATAAATCTTTGTGAAAAATGGGTGAACTTTATGAAGTGAATCTTTTTGTTTACAGATTTGAAAATGGTAATTTGCTTAAACCAATTGAAAGGAAAGTTTTGGATTTTAAGTTGTGCTTAACTGAAATCCCATTATCCATATGGTTTTTAATTATTGTGCTCATTATTTGGTTTAGCCGAGAGAGGACCTTGTGTCATATAAGCCATTCCAAATAATGATACGACGATATGGATAGCATTTTAAGACCGATGGTGAAGACTGGGTATTTTTAAGAACGAAAGGATAACCCATCGATTGTCTCTATACCGAGTCGCGCTAGTATAGAGATCTCTATATGTGATGGGGAGTCCGATCGGGATTGGGAATTCCCGGAGTGCAAGGGCTTCTTTGGAAGTTCCTTCGGTTCTGTTTGGACCCGGAACAGACTTGTATGGATGTGTGTCTGACATTACACTTTGAGATGTAAAGCTGGTTTCTATCAAAAACATTTCTGTTCGGTGGCGGGGATTTATTCTCTTAGCTTAACACCCTTCTCTGAGACGTACGAGCTCAAAGGTTATGTAGTTGATGGTTACTAGTGACACATTCCCAATTTGGTAATGTGGAACACGAAGTGCTGCTGATAATTTCTTGATCAAAGCATGGCTTTGTGAAAAGCGTAGCTTTGTGGACGTGACCTCGTCGGACCTCATAACCCGGACTGGTCGAAACATGAAAGATGCGGCAAGGTTATTTGGGGGTAGCGCCCCCGAGGGTATGTCCGTTTTCTTCTTGATAGAGGTGGTATCATGGTATGGAGCCCAGATACTTAACCTATGTGATTACTGCAAATTTATTACTTTGTGGTTGTTGGTGTCGAGGCCTCGGATAAAGGTCGGTTACGACCGGGGAGTGGCATACTCGTGGTAGTAGTTACCTAGTTACAAAGGTAACGCGGCCTTGTGTTGGCGGAGATCCGGTTAGGTTCTCGGGGCTTTCCTCCAGAGGCGTACCCATGTGGCAATGGGAAATTTCTTGGCCTGATCATTTGTTGAAAATCCAATCACCAATACGCGCCCTTTACGATTGCAGTTGTATAACCTGCTATTCTTAAATGGTAGCTATAGCAGGCATAATATAATGGTACCAATGCTGGCTAAGATTAATATTATACCTTCGAAATGTTTTCCACTATGCACTATTAATAATATCTAATGGATTTTGCGTAGTAAGCACGTTTGACTATCATAAGGAGAAATCTCCCCTAAGTGTACGACTGCATGGGGTGTGTGTGTGCGCAGGGAGGCCTTATGGTAGTTTCATTTTTCAAAAAGCATTGTGGATTTCAATTTTTAAATTTTCTTGTTGTTTGTTTTAAAGATAAACTGTTTTTGTTTGCTCATACCAGTCCCATGACTAACCCGGAGTTTATTGTTCCCTTCTTAAACTCTGGGTGTCCAAATTTTCCACATGGGCAGTCTAGAGTTGGGTTTTTTAGATAGTCGAATAGTAGGTGTAAATTTGATAGCATTCAATCTCTAGATATTGGCAATTGCATTTGGATCGAGTTGCTTCACTTCAGCATTGATGGTAGTTCTCGCTTTCCGGTTTAGAGCATTTCCAGCTTTGGAGCTTTAGCAATGGAGTCGCTATGTGTTGGAGTATCTATCTTGTTGAGTTCTGAAGATATTATCTTTTGGAGATACCTTTCCGCTATCGATGGTTGCAAAGTCTAGACCATCTTCTGATGTTGTCTTCTGCTATTGTATATCTTTGGCTCTGATTTGTAATGATATTCAGTGGTATCTAATGTTGTATCAATTGTGTATCAACGATATATTATTCATTTTCTTCCGCTGTGTTGTTGTACTTAATGTATTATAAGCTTCGACGAACCAGATTCAGCGTTTGAATCTACGACATTTGAATACAGGTGAAGTATTCGGTGCCGATTTTCAAAGGTCGAGTCAGGGTCGTTACATTTGGTACCAGAGTTGAAGGTTGAAACTTTAGCTCAGGAGTATAAACCATTAGGTAACTCATCAGAGATAAGGTTACAAATACCCTAGAATGATTTTATCCCTAAGATATCTGTCTGTATGCCTCATTAAATCCTCTTACTATCCACTGATAGTGAGTATGAGTACAAGAAGAGGACGAGACTGGGGACAAGGAAATACCACTACAAATAGTCAATACCCTGCAATAGTGGGAACAATCTTTTCTCTATCAATCTCCTTTGATCCAGTTTCAATTCTTTGATGGCTTCGTGGCAGCTGGAGAGAGAAGCTTCGGTATGGTGACCCTACGAATCGTTGTAGAAAAGCTTCTAATTCCTATTTCGTATTCTTTCCATCATTTTTTTTACTTCAATGAATTTGAAATTTATTTGAAATAAATTGATTAACAAAGATGAAGTTAAATTGAATTGTATTGATAAAACGATTTCGATTAAAACCAAATTTGGAATTCTGTTGTAATTTCTGCAAGGATCGAAGTCCAAAAAGGGACAAGTTAATATATAATTTGGGGTATTCCAACTTGAGTTTGATATCCATATCTGGTGTTTAAGAGTTATGGAAGATTAAACCCCTTTATCTATTGTTTGGGTCCAGATATATTCTACAAACGGTTAGTTATCCCTTCGGACTAACCAATGCCCCTGCATATTTTGTAGACCAAGTGACCCGAGTATCTTGTGTAGTATTAAATGGGTTTGTCCTCATATTTATTGGTGATATTCTGATTTGGTAAGCTAACTGCAGAATAAATATTTCGATCTGATAAATCATTTCCCTATCTATCATCTATTCGCTATCGACTCCCTAGCAAATTTCGGGGACGAAATTTTCTTAAGGGGGAATACGTAACATTCCCGAATTTTAGCCAAATTTAATTTGGAAATTAATTTAATTTTGGAATTAAATTGTGAATTTTTGGTAAATTGATAAGAAATTTCCAAGATAAATAAAAAATTTAGATTATAAATAGAATTTAAAGCTTTGAGATTAATAAAAGTTTGTCTTCTAAATTTTAATATATTTTACTATTTGGAAGATGTAATTCGAAATTAATGGAATAATTTTCAAGAGATTATTTTTAAGTTAAATTCTCTTATATACGTAAATGTGATTATTTATTAGTATTTAAATTTTCAAATCATTCTCTTTTAAAAGTTATGCAAATATAAATGATGGGAAAATGTATGAATGGAAAATATAGAAATGTATATATTAAACTAAATTAAGATTTCATATGAAAAACATTAAACTAAATTAAGATTTCATATGAAAAACAATTGAGATAAATTTAAGTTGTGCAAATGTAAAATATATATATATATACATATATAAAGATAAAAACATAAAACATACGATAAGTTATATAGTTATAAGATACAAAAGGGTAAATTTGTTAACTCAAGGGTTTATAAACATAATTTAAAATTTTATTAAAGAAGGATATAAACATAATTTAATTCACCTATGATATTTGTAAAAAGATTAACAAATGCAGATTACAATTGTAATTAAAATGGACATGTGGCAGGAGAATTGCTTTTCTTTTGAATTAAATTTAGAGAACATGCATAAGGGAAAAAATTAGTGACCATGCTATTTCCATTTTCTTCTCAGACTTGAGAAACCAAATTCAAAAACTAAAAACCATTTTCAATCAAAAATATAGAAACCAAATCAAAGAACTGGAAATTTAAAACCAGAGCACAAGCAAAAAAAATCAAAACTCAAAAAGAATTCGAATTCCAGTTTTTCAAGATTCAATGCATCTGTAACAAGAAAGACTAAAACCAGAACTGGATCAAAGATAAATTTAAAGTATTCAACTTCAAATACACCTCAAGTTCAAGTTTTGGTTTTGCTTCTTCTCTGTTCTTTATCTCAGGTGAGTAAACTCACTCTTTAACCCAAGATTGGTTTGGATTTATGTTTTCATTTGATCTAGGAAATTATGAATTAAATATGCTAAGATGGATATATATATTTATGCCTGTATGTGTGCATAATTAGTGTGCACGTATCTGGAATTAGGCAAGAAGGCCTCTGTTAAAAATTTACAGGGTTAGATTCAGTTCACAATTCAATTCTACTGGCTCTGATCATCTATAGCTAGCGATATTAAAACAAAATATGTTTGAAATCACCATAACTTAATTTTTTTAAAAATATATTTTTAAGATGATATGAAATGGTTTTTTTCTAGAAATAGAAATACAGTGAAATTCAAAGTTTATCCAATTTTCAACTTGCACGAATCCAAGTTTCATTGACATCATTCAAATTCATTTCGAAAATAATGATTTTTAAAACAAAATTCAGATTTTTTTAGTTGCGAATTGAGATCGTATTGGTTGGATGAACAGAAAATGGATTTTTACAAAATTCCAGTGATCGGCGAGTTATTGGGTATTGGGTTTGTTTCCAGTGGTGCTGGAACGATGGTCGATCTCGAGAAAAATGCGAGGTGATTTTATTATTCATCGTGGTCGGTGATTGGAGTTGATCTAGGGTTTAAGTACTGTGTTTTTTTCAATGGTATTCGCGAGGCAATGACGTTGTCGACGTCGCTTCGGAATGCATCGCACCAAGGGAAAAAATGCTTGTGGGCCAGTGGAGTAGCTCTGGTAAAAATAACGTCGTCACTGATGATCGTGGTTGGCGGTGCAAGTTGATTTATGGATGATTGGGTTGGTTCGAGTATTTGGGTCGAACGACTCGTTTTCGATTCGTGGTTGTTCTCGGTGATTTAGTGTTTGCGGCGACTCAGGAGGTGATGGGCAATCTGCTGACATTGGCGAGGCTGGCCGGAGCTCCAGCGATTAGCGGTGCACATTACGTGCATTTTCATGTATTTGTGTTTGAGAAGTTTGGGGAAGAAGATAGGAGACTCGGGTTCAAGCACGTGGAAACAGGGTATGGACTCGAAGCAAGAAAATTTTGGGTTGGCTCGGGGTCGAGGTCGGGGAGAACGAGTTTTTACTCGGGTCATCTGATGTAGTGCAAAAAACAGTTTTAAAATTTTAAAGAAAAATCAAGTTATTTAAAAAAACATTTGTTTAGACCAATTACTTTTTATTAGATGTTATCTAAAGTTTTAAATTGGTTAAGAAGGTTTTTAAATAAAATTGTTTTAAATTGACCAAGCTTTAAAATGGTTTAAAATATACATAACCTTTATTTTAAAAGTTTATTTTAAATAAACTTAATAAGATTAAAGAATTTAATTGATATAAAGAATGTTTTAATTGTTAATTAACTTTTAAAGTTTTAGTTAATTTATTTGTTAAAGGAAATTAATTACTTGAAGTTAATTACTTAATAAAAACAATTAAGATAAGGTAATTAATAACTTAAGTTTGATTTATCAAGTAATTAAAGAATAATTAATTTAAGGATGATTAATTACTTAAAATCAATTATTTAATGGAAGTAATTAAGGTAAATTAATTAATGATTTAAAGATTTATTAATCAAATGTTTAAAGGTTTACTTAATTTAAGGATAATTAAGTAATGTAATTAAGGTAATTAATTTAAGAATAATTGATTAATTAAAGGTTAATTAATTAATAAACATAATTAATGAATGATTATTAATTAAGGATTAATTAATCAATTATTGCGATTAATTAAGGGTAATTAATCAAAGAATTAATTAATAATTAAAGGTTGATTTACTTATTATAAACCCATTCTCGTTTTCATGGCCGGCCATACGTGCGCTTCTGTTGGGCCTCAATTCACTTCAAGCTAGATAAGATATTTTACATTTAATCCAATCTAAACGTACAGCAATATCGTATATTGACAAAGTGTGTATATAACTATTATATTTGCACTATTTTTAGACCGATCAACACAATTCAATTAAAAAAATTATAATTAATATTTCATAAATGTTAATTAATTTAATTAATTATAACATTTATAGTTAAATTAAATCAAGTGGTAGAAGAAGGATTCAGTATTGTGGTCGTATTGACTCTCTAGGTGTAAATTGTTCAACGGTTAATATCGAACAATTCAAATATCAACAACACATATCACCATAGGCAGTGGTGTGACATTTTGGTCAAATTTATCACTCATATAGGTTTGGTAAAAATTTAATTTTTATAATTTTAAGTGTTACCCAGTACTGATAGTTATTTAGACCAATTCTCTTTGTCAAAACTATATCGCTTTGCACATATGGAATTTGGTTATGGTCAAAATTTCAATATAATTCGTACTCAACTCTGTAGTCCAAAGGTAAAGTCATTGGTTTAATAATGATAATTATTATTAATCTAACTACTTTGGTCAAAGATTCTTACTTTGAGTTGACTTTAGTTGACCATGATACTAACACCATATAACGGAGGATATGAATCCTCTCTTGAATAGTGTTTCATTTCCAACACTTCCATCCGACCCAACTATGGTCATTCGATGGATTTTTTGCTATGATTTGAATATAATCAAATTTTAGCTTTTGTATTGAAAATCGATCGTATTCTCTAGTTGAGAGAACTATGTAAATCAGTCTCGTCGATATTTTTGTTTGACTTTAGTTATATTAACGAATAGAAAACTACAGAGTGAGTCATTCCATAGTTATCCATATCGACGTGTAACCCCTTGGTGTACCCAACAGTCATGAGTAATACAGTGCTCAACAGTTGGAGAGCATTACGAATTTTAGTCTCAACAAATGCATCGATATCTAATCTCGAAGCATCCTGACTAGGAATATTTAGAACGATATGTTTATTTCATCTCGTGATTGCAACACATTATAATTACTATCAGAAAACATATCATTTATGGATTTTCTATTAAATATACATTTAATTAAATTAATGAATTAATATAACATATTGTATCAAGTATATAATATATAGAAAATACATTTTATTTCGAACATGAGTGGTTATAGATTCAGACATATGTAACAAATTACTTTATTTCCCTGGGGCATACCCCTAACTCTATCAGTCTATGTGTCATTGGTTTGGTTATGATACGTAGTAATAAGGCTGTACACTCTTTCAATGGAGTGCTGTTTTGGTGGATTTGCCCAGCATAAGGACTTTTATAGGCTTGTTAGAGGTTTAGCTGTCGAGAATGTTCTCCATAACTTTCTCGCTCTTTGACAACTGGAGAATGGCAAGTTTGCCCCTGCAATAGCAGTAATCTATAATTTTGGATTCGTAGGGATCCATATTAACATTATTTCTAGGTATGATATGTAGATCTAAAGAATAAGTTTAGGAGCTGCCAATGGGACTATCCTGAAAAAGGATTTGGAGTGTGGACCAAAGGATAGTTCCATATGATGCTTCAACTTCTCTCGAATATGTGATATAGATTTCCATACCCAGTTTGCATTATGATTCCTTGGGAGTGACCATAAATCCCTATTTTTAATATAGTATTTTCTACACCATTACTTCCAATAGGAGCCATCAGGTCTGATTTGGTTGTTCAAGTGAACAACGTTGGCATCTAAATTCCATGCCATAAAATTAAAAACTCCAAGGCCACCACACTTGATAGGTGATTAAATTCTATTGATAGAGATTGGAGTTGGTTTCTTTGAAAAAGGATTTCTAGTCCATATAAAGTGTTGAAGGCTTGTTCTATCATTTTGAGATGTTGTTTTGGAAGAAGAAAAATTATTGAATAGTAGACATGTATGGGGAAGGCTATAAACTTAACTATATTCATCTACCGACTTGACTTGGGAACTTATTGTGCCATATGGATAATTTGCCAGTAATCATGTCGAATAATTCCATGCAATTGGACTTGTTAATCCATGATGAGGTAAGCAAGACACCTAAGTACTTTATGCCTGGAGACATTAATTGACAATTATTAGTGCATGCAATGTTTTCCAAATCACCTTGAAGCATACCGGCAATTAAGATTGAGGATTTTTGCCAAATTCATTCTTAGCCCAGAGATCAAATTGAATTCAGATAGGGCCTTGGTGAAGATAAAGACTTTGAGTTTTTTTTGGAGAAAGTTACTAAATCATCGGCAAAAACCAAGATGTTAGCACAGGTACAGTTTATGTGATAGTTTTATGAGCTTCTTAGAGTAGAAATCGTTTAGCAAAATAGTCAACATCTCCATAATGGTAAGGAATAGATATGAACTCGATGGGTCACCCTACCTCAAACCTTTCTCACCTTGAAAATACCCATTAGTCCAATCATTTACTTGCATTTACAACCTAGGAGAGAAAATACATGCTTTATCGATTGGATGTAACTTGGAGGGAAATCCATCCTAGTTAGAACATAAGAGATAGCAGGCCACCTTACTGAATCATAGGCTTTCATTAAGTCTATTTTAATGTAGCACCTATACTGGTACGAGTGCAGTCATAGCCCCTAATTAATTCATGAGAGAGTAAAATGTTATTTGTGATACTTCTACCACTTTGAAAAGTACTTTGACTTAAGCAAATAAGTCTAGGTAAGAATTCATTCATTCTTTTGGCTAAAATTTTAACAATGCATTTGTAGATAATGTTGCAACAACATTTAGGTCTAAACTTGTTAATTGAGGTATAATGTTTTATCATTGTGATACGAGGCATATGGTTATGGAATTAATTGATTTCGTCTCTTAACACCATGGAAGAAATTATGTATCACTCTCAATTAGTCATTTTTGATAATTCCCTAACAAGTAATAAAAAAGTGCGAGTTGAAGCCGTCAGCGCTGTCTTTCGAGATGGGGAATGAAGCTTGCTAAACTTCACTGTCGAAGATATCTTCTACTAATCTGTTAGGCTGCTCAGGATTAAGAGATGGGAAAGTTAGGAATCAATGCTATTGGTTAGTATGTGATGAGATTCATTGGTGCTTAGGAGGTTAGAGAAGTGCTAAATGAAAGCTTTACTGGTTGCTTCTTGTCCTGAGTGTTGCACCATGTTTTTATCTTGAATAGAAAGTATTCTACTAGAAGTATTCTAAAACTTCAAATAGTGATAATAATATGTAGTATTCTTGCCGCTTTGCTTATCCCACTTGTCCATCCAATTTTGCCGCATCATATTTGCTTCTGATTTGAGAGCCTTGGCAAGTAATTATGAAACTTAATGTTCCTGCGTCGAAAAGGTAAGAGAAGATGGGTTATTTCGCTTCTGAATTGAATTTCTTTCGAATACTATTTTAGTTGGTTAGAGAGGAGGTTTTCTTTTTCGTAAATCTTCTTACATCACGCTTTGAGAATGGTTTTGGTATGGTTGAGCTTGGATTATAGAATGAACATAGGGTTTCCATGAAAAGGGAAGGTTCGGCCATTAGCAACAATCGGATGGAATTCATAATGCAAGTGACGCCATAAGATTTGAGCCTATGGATTCATAAAGGCACGGTCGAGCACTGAGGGAGTTCATTGTCTACTCCTTGACTATTCCATGTGTAAAAGAGGATGAAATAAAGGCATTCAATGAGATTAGAGTTGAATATTGCATTGATTAGGTGAAGGATGTCGTTGGGGAGAAAAGGGTTGCCAGCATACCTCTCTTTAAGGTGCATCATGTAGTTCTAGTCGACATGGGAGGGTGTTAGGGTTGCAAGTGCGGAGGGAGTTAAGAAGTTGTCTATGACTTGTAGAGTTCTCGGAATAATGAATGAGTAGAAGAATTGGACGTTAAAAGGCAAGTTGGTTATTTGAAGGTTACAAGCTTGTCTGGTTGAATTTACATGGATGGCGTGGAAAGTTTATGGGTTCCAAATAATAATTATTATATTGAATGGAGCTTCATGTAGGTCGTGGCGATAATTCCAAGATAGGCTAATCATTTGTATGACTTTGAGGATAGTGATTTTATTAAGCTTATTCTCCAAAACTTCAAGCATATATGAGGACCGATTTTGAATTGACTCTTTTATTTTAAGTTGCTTCATGATATCATTTCATTTGAGGACATTCCAAGGTCCTATTTTGTCAATCGCTAAAAGGGGTGGTATTAGAAGTGGATGGAGGTGGAGCTTGCTTGTTATGGATGGAGTGAGCTTTGGTTGGGGTTTTATGCCTTCAAAAGGTGGTTTGGAGAACAAGGCAGTTATGTCTTTGTCATATATCAGACCATTGTCTCTATCTTGAGACTTTCTTTTGGTTTTTCTTAGTGATATTGTCTTAAATTCATTGGTAATTAGGGTTATAGGGTTCGTTTTGGATAGATGGTTTATTGAAGAGGAGTTTTGCAAATTGAGAGAAGTGGATTGATTGATAAGTGAGGTTTGCAAAAGGTTAAGTGAAGGTTTGTTATTATGTGAGGAGGGAAAATGTTTAAGATGTAGACAGGGAGAAGCCTAGTTAGAGAGGTGGAGTAGACAGGATTTGATTATATCTAAACCTTAGACATATCCACTTGCATGAGATTGACCATGAGTGGCATGTAGGTTGATGATGTTTTGTGGTGAAGAAGTGCAGTTCCCGAAAGTGAAAATGAGACCGAAAGTGTAAAGGGAGATAGCATTGATCAAGAGAGGTAGGTGGAATAGGCTATGGAGAAACTTGAACTAAATTAGTAGAAGTGAGGTAGGAAGAATATGAAGTATTAGGGAGGGGTATTGAGTTATTTGAAAGGACCTTGCATAGGGAAGTTATATGTAGAATTGAATCTTCATTTTATTCACCTTCTTCATATAAAGGTGCATCATCATTTTCCAACTCTAGGATAGAGAAATGACTAGGCAAGACCTTGAGAATGTAATTTAATATTGTTTCTTGGGGGGGGGGGGGCATGGCCATGTGCTATTAGTTTTCAATGCATGGGGTAATTGGTGGCGTAGGGGTGGAATTAATTTTGGGGACATGTGGAAGCTTCCACAGAATATGACTTTTGAAGGATAGGGAATTGTTGGTAATGATTTAGCTATAAATAGAGATATTCTGTAATACATGTGGTGTATTCATGACATGTTTTATAGATTTTTTTGGATTGATGGGCGTTTTTGCTTGTGTTGAATAGTAATCCATTTATTTGAATTTTCATTGAGGTTATCTCTTGGGGGAAGTTGTATAGTGGACTAATGTTTGAGCTGAGAAAGATCCCTATCGGTTGTATGTGAGGGCTCAATTACTGAATGCTGCTGAGGGATAGACTAGACATTTTATGGAGAGACTAGTGTGAACTTGTTACATGTATCCCAGTAATGACCAAAATTTTTGCATTATACACAAATGTTCGGCTTTCATATATATTCAACTTTGACAAATACATCTCTATCTTCTTCAAATTGAATGGGAATTTGATTTGGCAATGATTCTGTTGGCACAATTTCTACAAATACTTTAGTAAACTCAAAATATCATAATTTTTTGGTTGACGTATAAAGCATATGACATTCTCTATGTAGCTAGCTATCCATTCAATTCCTACTAAAGACCAATAGATGGATGGAATTTTAGTTAGATAGGCCCAAATTGGGATGGATTTCACTTATTCTTGCACACAATCAATAATCGGGTTCCATTATCTAATAATATACACTTTGCCTCTAATAATAATAGGATTCGACTCGTGAACCTTATTGCATCTACTTTCATCCTAAAATCAAGGAAAATTAATTTGCTATCCAATTTAACTTTTATACCACCCTAAATAAGTTGCAAGTAATACATTACCGATGAGAAAGAGAGAGTCTTGTTTAAGAAGAAGCCCACTAATTGTTGTTTCCAATATTTTTCCCTTCCTCTAACACTTCAGTTTGAGGGATTATGGAATTAGTCCTTGAGAGCTTCATTTCATACCTTTTTGGCTTGAACTTCCCAGCATTTTTGGGCAATTTTTTAAATGATGAAGACTACACTACTAAAAAACAGGTCATTTGCATCGGTTGTTTACCCCCCTTTTGCATCAGTTCAACATCCGATGCATATGCAACCGATGCAACAGGCTCAACAGTTTTGCATCAGTTCTAAAACCGATGTAAAATGATCCTTTTTGCATCGGTTGTTACTAACAACTAGTGCAAAATACGGTGGTTGCATGGACACAGCCCTCATATTGCATCGGTTGTAATGAAAACCGATGCAACAAAAGAACTTATTGCATAGGTTGTTGTTGGAAACCGATGCAACATAAGAGTCTTTGAGTTTAAAAGGCTTCTTTGTTGCATCGGTTTTTTATAACAACCGGTGCAACCTAATCCCTCTATTGCATCAGCTGTTTATACATGATGCGAAAAAGCCATTCTCAGAAATCATTATTACAGTACTCAAATAGACAATATATATATATATATATATATATTATTGATTATAACAAACAATTATTGCATGCAATATTACAATCATTCAAAATTAAATTTGACGACAAATACAAACTGAATTGCATAATACCAAAATAAAAATATATCAATTATAGTATTAATAATCTATACAAATAATGGTTCATACATTCATTTTAGCAGCATAATTCAGATCTTTAGTATAATCATTAAGTGGTATAGCCTTAATTCAGTTCTTTAATTAGTACAACCATTAAGAAATAGTATAGTGAAAAGCTTAAAAACTTCATGGAATCTTGAAAACCCAAATTTTTAGGCTTCAGCTCAAAACCATATGCTGCATTCCATGTTTCTAATGTCAACGTGAACCTGGGAAAACAAGAAATAAACATGTTTTGGGAATTTACTTAATATATAAGACCTTACGTTCCATTCTACTAGAAAAATTATTTACACCATATTAATCATTGGAAGATCACATCTATAACAATAGCATCTTACTAGAAAAAATTAAAATGAACTTCTTGTTAAGCGGGAGATAAGCATATCTAATTCAAATGAAATCAAGAGTGAAGATTTTATGTTGTATATATCCTTGTCAAATTTAATTCTTAAGCATTACATGATATAGCCTAAAGTTACCAGATGTAGCAAATAGCAATGCATTATTAAATGAAAGAAGCTTAGCAGCAGATATACTAACATGATAATACTAAAAAAACAATTATGGCAGGAAATTACATAACACATGCTAAGTTTGAATCAAAAATAGTTAGCAAAATGTGATATATCATTTAATTTTTCAAAAGAAAGTTTCCTACATTTTCTATGTGATATATTATCATTTAGTTTTTCAGAAAAATGTCCCCTACATTTTCTGTGTGCTATATACTGTGGTCATTCAGTAACACAAATGCTAGCCCATGAGTGATTGCCATGTTCAGTATAGAGTTTGTGAATTTTGATATTGATTATTTAGAATCTTCCTACAACTTTATTCTTTGCCGACCAAAATATTCATGCTATAGGAAAAAAAGCAAGAATTTTAAGTGACTACAAATAAGCGAAGATAAATCACTGCAATTTTATGCATTACAAAATAAGAAAGAAAGGATAAAGGGAGTTTTACAATATGGATAGTGCATCGGCTGAAATCTCTGCATTTTTCAGATTTCCCGTCATTATTATTAGTATTCTATAACACCAAAACTCCAAGCTACATGACTAAAAGTGGGTGACAAAAGTCAACTTGATATATATTAAGCAATTCCCTAACTAATATCAAGATTTAAAACTTGTATCAGTGTAAAGATTTAGCCCATACACATGCTGTACATGTGGGAACAACTAGTTTGGGTTGCATAAAGGAAAAAGAAGAAGAACAAAGAGTCAAAGCTTACCAGAGCATTACTCCAGACACTGCAGACAGCTTAGTGAACTCCCATAGTCCATTAAAAGCCTGAAAAGAAAACCCTTTCCACGAATCATGACAACCTCCTCGAACAACATAAGTGAACATCACTAACAAAGTAACCTCAAAAGAAAGCTTGGCGACATTGAACTTTTTTTAGTTAGAATTCATCCCATACTAGTTCTGTTGCATTATCTTCAAGTATACAACTCATAGACTCGGCATGTTCACATTTGTCATCACGTGTTCACATCTTGGAGTGAATACTTTACACCTTATTCGGGTGCGTAGTTTATATTCACTCTTTGTGTTCAATTATTACCTAGTTTTCAACATATATAGACATGAAGTGAAGGTTTCTTATAATATACTTGGACCAGATACTGGGAGTGATTCTTGTTTCTTGCATGAGTAGTCTTCTTGCAAGTGACCGACGTGCACTACTACTGAAATGAACTACATGATAATCAGAATGCAAATTAACAGGGTGATACATGTTGACTGAGATTTAATACAATCTGAATATCCCATTATACTATTGTGATATAGTACATTTAGACTACAATGCATGCTGTTTGGGCTATTAAACATGTTGATTGAAATGTAACAGAGAAAGTACATGTGATACGAAGTGAAGTTCATAAAATACAATAGGGTTGGCTAATCGGAATTAATATCGAAGTGCATATTAATAGAATAAAAGAACCAAAGGTGGAATGTAGAACTGAATTGCATACTGAGTATTGAGCAAGAGTGTTACTGTTGGCAATGTACAGATAACAAGACTAAAAAACAACTATATAGGATATGAAGAAAGGAGGGAAATCCGGGAAGCTATTTGGAAATATTAATATGACGCGGGATGCCCCATAGATTTATGAATAATATAACATTATCTTATGGTCGGTATTGATTCAAGACTTAAAAGCTCCATTAATTATTCAAACCGAAACCTCAAACAACAAGGTACTTCTTTTTTACAATATATATGGGTCAGAAACCTATCTAGCATATAAAAACAAGGTACTTTATTTTTACAGTATATTTGGCTCAACTATCCATTCAGCATGTAATTTCATGTGCTTGTAAGCAATAACTTTACTGTTTTAGTTCACATTGGGTAATTAGGAAAGGATCCAACATGCATCAGTTTTTCTACTCTTAATTGTCAAATGAAAATTACCTAAAAGTTTATGATAGAGAATAATAGCCCTACTAAATGAAGCAGCAACATCTCATTCCTTCTAATTATTTTTTAAACTCCAACTCATCAAAACAGCTCCGATCCTCGGCCACGACGTCTGACTTGGATGCGTACATCTCAAATCTGAAACAACAATGAGTATCTCCGGTCGTCATAAGCAAACAAGCAGCATTTAATGCGATGCAAGCATCAGATCTTGGCAAACGACAGAAGCTAGAGTTCGGCATCATTGCGTTAGCAACGGTATCATATCCAAGCATCTTTGGGGCATCATCATAAGTATCAACCAGCGGTAAAAACTTCAGATCCAAGACATCAAGTCGACATGGTTTTTAGATCTACGACCATCTCAACGGAGAGCAATCGGGCAAGGCAGCGATTAGGGGCAGTTGGCAACGGGTGTTGGTAGTGGCGTGGTAAAGGAGTAGTCGGATTTAGTTGAGGGACTTGTATTGGTGATGGAGCTGGGGAAGTGGAAATTTCGGATCTAGATCTACATGCACAAGGAATGGAAGAGGAATGGGCAGGAGCAGGAAAGGTGGATGGGGGAATATTGTTGAGTCGGAGCCAACATTTTAGAGGGGCAAAATTTTCAATGGGGGGAGGGGGGGGGGTTGTTTGAGGGAATTTGGATTGGAGCTAAAATATACTAAATGTTGGTAAGGGATGCAAATTAATGTAGTTGCATCGGTTGATTTTAAAACTGATGCGACTAAAACTATTTGTATCGACGTATTTTCTTCGGTTGTTGGTGACAACTGATGGAAATTTGATTTTTTTATTACCTATTGCTTTCTACGTACCAATTGCACCGGTTATTAAGATAGAACTGCATCAGTTTTTACTTCAACCGATTCAAATGAGGCGAAGCAATATGCACTTTTTGTACTAGTGCTACTCAGATTAAAGTTGAGGAGTGACAGTGCTGGAGGTATTGAACTATGTTAGGGTTAATGGCTGAAGTGAAGGAAGGGTGGGGGTCGGCATGGATTACTAGCTGAAGAGGTGGGAGGGTGCAATTGAGGGAAAGTGGTGGCTGGTGGTTAGAAGAGGATGATAGAGGTTCGTGTACCAGAAATGCTTGTTAGAACCTCAATTATTGGATTGTAATGACAACAATTATACAATTATGTCGAAGAATCTCTAAGCTAATTTGCAGGTATATGAGCATCAAAAAGAGATAATCAAATACATTCAATGAAGATGCACAATACAAAAAAGGATAAAAGTGTATAAAGATACAAGAAGAGATATACACGATAGAGACAAGACGAAGGTGACAAACAAAGTATCATTAGTCATATAGTGTCATGTCTAGAGTTTACAAATGTTAAAATCTTCTCCAAATGATATACACACATATACATTTATATTTGAAAATTCAAGTTTTCAAAAATTGCATGGAGCAAGACTCGAACCCAAGTCACTAGATCAGAAGGCAAGTGTTTTAACCACTTGAGCTATGGTAATTTTTTTGTTATAAGTTAAATTCAGACGTATGAAATACTTCATTCAGACGTCTGAATGCTGAAACAAATTGATTTTTCAGACAATATTTAGACATCCGAATTGGAAATTTTAGACATCTGAATCAGGTCAAAAATGCCCTATTTTCTTTCTGGTTTGCACGTTAACAATTTCAGAAGTATGAATTCTAATTTTCAGACGTCTTACAACAGCTATATTTTTGAATAGACATTTCTTTTCCATGAAGAGATACAACTTTTTATCAATAGATATGTCCATATACTTTCATGTTAACTATTCACGAATGATTACACCTCTTTACACTCTATATAAACAAGTTAGAATCATCAGTTTTATTAACCTAATCGATCTAACTCTTTTATTTTTATATTACTCTGTATCTAACACTTTTGTGCATTCATATTTATTCAAAATCATTCATTTACTTCCATATTCTTCACATACATGTGTGTGTGTGTGTGTGTGTGTATACCAAAAGGAGAAGATTATAGGAAGATTGTACTATCAAGAGATAGATTCTTGTTATCAAGAACACAACTGTGTCATATACTCTCTGTATAAGTTGAAGTCCTGTTCTGCTGTTCAGGCGAGTGAAGTCCTCTTCGGCTGTTGAGGCATCGACATCTTGTTCTGTTGTTCAGGTGTTGTAAACCTGTTCCTCCAGGTTAAGTAAGGATTGTTGTTAGTGAAATTCTAGGAGGAGTCTGGGACTGGACGTAGAACGGGAAGTTCGAACCAGGAATACTGGTGTGCTCATTTCATTTACTTTGCTATTATCATCTGTTTCTGCATTTAGATTTAATTATATTCCATATTACACGATCCGCACTGTAATTTTCAATTGGTATCAAAGCCTGGGATTCTAAAGATCGTAACAACATCCTAGAATAAATGGCTACAAAGAGATCTAGTCAAGGCAATAAGAAGAGGAAGAGCAATAAAGAAAAATCAAAGGAGCAAACAAACAAATGCTTCATAGCAAAAAATAATGAGGTTAGTGATCTAACTTTTGGTGATATGATGGAAATAAATTCAGAACTTTTAGACATTTTAAAAAGTCTCAAAAGAAAATATAAGAAAGCTCTGGAAAATCAGAAGAAAGCAGAATTCGAAAGAGATATGCTTGAAGACGAGAAGAAAATATTAGAAGAAGAACTTGAGAAAATTCAAGATTCGGACAATTTTCAACTCGCTCTATTAAGTCAAGAAATAGAAGCTCAAAAAGAAAAGAATAATGCTCTAGCTTCAGAGAATCATGAGTTAAAAACAAAAATTAAAATTGTTGAGTTAGATAACACTAGTATCAAAACTAAGCTTGATGGCATTACTAAAAATATTTTCAATTTTAATAAAGGGAGAAAAAGTTTATCCAGGATTATTGAAAATTCTCAACCTGCTTCAAATAAGAAGGGATTAGGTTATGTTAAGAATTCAAAAGCTCATAATGATAAAATCGGTTTAGGCTATAAACAGCTAAAAGTAAAAATAGGACTAGATATACATTCTTGTGTACTAATTTTAGTGCTAATGCTAGTACTAGTAATCAAGATAGTTTTAAAACCAGTTATAGTCATAATAGTACTTTGTTTAGAAATGATAGAAATTATTCTTCAAGTACTAAGCTAATGATTAATAGTATTAAGATATGGATTCCAGCTAATATGATTGATCATGATAAATAACTTTATATTAGCAACTATTATAAGAATGTGATTTGTAATGAAAATTATATTTATAATGGTTCGACCACACCCAAATGGGTATGGTTTCCAAAGACCTAACCCTTCCGGACCCAAACATAGTAAGTGGGTACCAAAAATGATTATTATTTATTACAAGTACTCGGAGAAACAAAAGGAAAATGATAGATTTTGGATATCCATACATTTAATAGAATTTCGTGATTACAATGAAATATGGACTTCAGCAATTATGGTCAAATCTATTTTATTTTTTCTCCATAATTAATATTGAGTTTATCCCACTATTCACAAGATATTTTATATAATTTATTATATTCCCTCATTCTTTTTTATAATGACAAAGGGGAGAAGTTCATATGCAAATTGATAGAGGGAGATATTATACTTAGGGAGAGATGTTATACTTAGGGGGGCTTTAAACATATTTATATTATTTTTTATATAGAATGAATATATTTTTAAATTGTATAGTTGTTGTGACAGCCCGCAAATCCGTACCCCTTAAGTCAACACTATTCTACTTCTATTAACTCAAGTGGCACAGAATTACGAACCATTAGGGTTAAAGAAGAAGAGATAGAAGAAGAAGAAACTAAACAATATCAGAATCTCATAGTCGCAGTGGGATAAAATATAATAGTATATATAGAACTTTACACAAATGAAATCTATAAGTGTTTTATACATCATATCATCAGAGTATCTCATACATCAACAATCATAAATCAGGCATACCATACACTCATAGCAGCGGATATATATATATAGGTACAGATAATACGAATGATACGTCTCGGACCCCAGCTCCTCTCCTGTTGCATAGCATCCTGTCCTGTACAAATAATACTCGGTCTGACCCGAGCATTATGACGAAATAACACCCGAGTCAGTCTGAAATACCAGCTGATAATAATTCATCCAAATTGATTATTAAAGTTTCAAAAATCCTTTGAAACAAAAGCATCTCGTAAGACCACGCCACAAATAAACATGTCGGGTTTTTACCTTACGATAGCTAAAACACTTTTTATAGAAATCCTCTGATATTATAATAGGGTCTATTTACAAATACTTATAAAATAGCCGAAATTGTTACATGATTAAATTCCAGCTACTAGCCACAGAGTGGGTAATACAAACAAAACTCGTACAAGGCTCATAGGGAAAATGGATTTCCAACAATGACTAGGCACTGGGGTACCACCTGTCGCAGTACGTGGTCTAGATCACAGTACCGAGGATTACTCCCTTCATCCCATACAACACAAGGCCGGACCCATCCCTTACTGGACAGTTCCGAATAAGATCACCCCACGGTTGGGATCAGCAACCGCACCACTAAGCCGAAATAAAAGGGACATCTAGACAGGGATGACCTTACTCTCAAGTGGGGGCTACCCACGAAGCCTTGCTGCATATCCCTTGATTTTCAGTCATTCCCAGTTGATGAGGCTTGAGGCTTAGCGTTACCTTTAGAACGTTTCACTTAGAATGCCCATCTTCCACCTGACAATGTTTCGTAAGCATTCGTCCATACAAGTCCGTCCCGGGTTCGAACGAAACCGAAGGCACTACTCCTACTACATCCATTTTGGAAATATCCTCAGGATTAGTAGCGACTAGCCCTTGCACTTCACTGCTCCATCTTCGACTCCGAACACGTTTTTCGCATGAAACGTACAAACCAGATCGAAGTGGTTTTCGAGAAATAAATCTCGATCCCGGTCTCTTCGAAACGATCAACGCATTTGTCCAATATTGATAGTCGGTGATGTAACTATCAATTTATATTCATAAACATCCATAAGCATCCATCACACAATAAATAATATTCCATATTATTTATTTGCCCAAATATCTTTAAAAGATATATTTTCCAACTTCCAAAACTCATTTGAAACAATTTTCCAAAATTCTTCCTTTACAAGGTAAATCCTTTACCATATATTCCCATTGGAAATAACCAAGTTCAAAACAATTTAGGTTTAAAACAGTTAAAATATTTTATACTGAAATATACTTTAAAATAGGTAAATTTACTACTAGTTATTTACTCAAAATATAATTTCAAAATATTTAAAATAAAACCATTTGTTAGGATATAAAACTTGATTTTAAATAAGGGTTTTAGTTCAAACTAACTTATAAGTAAAGTTTTAAAAAGGTAAATACTAATTTCAATAACTTAGGTCAAAACTAGTATTTTAAACAAATCCATTTGTAAAAATAATTATTAAGGTATTTATAAAATTTACTATTGCTAATTATTAATAATTACTTTAAAATAATAATTTCCAAACACACTTTTAAACAAGTTTGAATTTTTAAAACTTTCTTTTTATAAAATCTATTTAAACTCGAACTTGGTTTTCCCAGGGAACTCATTTCCACTTAAATATCCCAAAAATCCTTCTTATAAATTCTGTCAATTTATTTAGATTCAGGTTTAAGTTTTAATAACATAAATTTTCTTTCACATTTATCAACTGATAACGTTTCTCATTGTTTATTACTCCAGATTTTTCAATTTTTCATTCCAAATAGATTTCAAATTTTAATTCTTTAAAATTCATTATTTAACAATATCTTTTATTTCTCTAAAATTCATTTCATCCATTTATAATTAATTATGGATTTATAATTTATCCAGCAACATTTCTATACAATTCTATTTCAGTTTTCCATCCAACAGATTCTAATTTTTTTTATATTCCCTTAAACTCCTTATTAATTAATTTCTTAATTTCTTTTGAAAACCCAATTTAATTTCTTTATAATTAAAACTCCAAATTTTCTTTATAATTAACATTCTGGGTTTATAGTTTATCCCACAATATCATAATGCAATTAAATTCCAATTTTATCAATCACAATATATAAACAGGCATAATCATCAATTACAAAACTAATTACTACATTGTGAGGAATCCAGTTGGATCCCTCCGACCTGTTTTCCCTGCATCCACAAATATTAACACATCACATATATAAATATCAATCCAGACTGATAACAACAATTATATGCAACCAATCACACAGATATTTAAATATTAATTATTTAAATCAGCCAATATCCAGGTGTGAGTGAGAATAACTCACCTTGAGTTTCGGCGAGCGTTCGAAATTTAAATTAAACCGAACGACGTTCGATTTAAGTCAAATTCCTACTTGCCCGGAATGAGTCCAGATCTGCACCATCGCGTAGTATTCTTTTCTGCGATTCCAATGTCGCCAGTTTCGTTAAATTCTGATAACGTATGAACGAAATATTAAATTTTAAAGTTTTGAATTAAATTTAGAACAATTTCTTTTATAAAAATCAATACCACACTAATCTCTATCGTTCAAGAAACGAAAAGGAATCTCGGCCGCTCAAGGAGCTTCTTCCCCCTCACTCTTCGCTCTCTCCAGAATGGACAAACCCAGCTTCGGCCCTTAGGGTTTCAAACCGATACTCATCTACTCTACCGGTCCAAGATCTGGAACCATCACCATGCGCGGCCATACACGCTCCACCCACGGCCCCACTCGCGCCTCAGCTCGGTGTCCCCGATGCACCAGAAAACATGCGCGACTGCCACCCAAACGCAACCCCCTGTGAGCTTTCCCGCTTCGCTAATTCCAGTCACACCCGTACGGATGTAAAGCCCTCTACATCCTCTCCGAGTTTCTAGTTGATAACATTTGCAGAAAGTTGAAGGATAAGGAGAAAAATAGGGAAGAAGACTGGACGATTTCGGCCATAGATAGCTTTAGAGGCGGCTGAGCGAAAAAATAGGGTTTCGACCCTAAATATAATATATATATAGACCTTTAGTTATATTATTTTAATATTAAAATCATTATAAAGTGACTTGTTCAAACGATCTCTAAACAACGCGTGCCGACAGGCATTCTTAGGGTTTTTCCACGTTCCGGACACAATGGAACAGGTTTTGTAAGCTAATTCGGTCATATGTGCGAGTTACGGAATTAAACGTTCAATTTTAATTTAAACCGATTAAAACAATTTCGATGCGTTTCGAGCTGCCGGGGTCAAACGACAACTCCGATTGCTACGAAAATTGAAATCCGATAATAACTAACTATTGCGGATCCAATGAAACTGGTTTCGTCGAATTCCGAGACTGTGCCCCGGAAGGCTATTTTAACTCGTCTATTAAATCGAGCGATTTTCTGCAATAATCGAAAACGCTCAAAATTTCACCTTTAAAATTTTATTAACTTAACAATAATTCATATAAAATTTATAATCACATTAGAAATCATTTTGGATCATTCCGGACTAAAATCTGGTTAAATTGCATTTTTATAATATTAAATTCTATTACTAAATTAATATAAAATTTCAAATTCAATCTATCTGCTAATAATTCCATTTAACAATCCCAATATTATAATTCAAACCCAATTAGACCTAAAATAAATTTTAGATCTATTTTTATCTCTATCTACACTCAAAATTATCAATTTGCTCAATTCTAATATTAAATTAATATTATTCAAATATCAACTAAATTCCCGTATATTAAAATTTTCTAATTTTATTAACTTAACCAAAGTTCTTTTATTTTCAAGATTCAAATTAAAATCCATATTCAACATTTATAATGAATTAAATGTTCAATTTTAGCGACCTAAAATTCCGGGTCGTTACATTCCTCCCCCCTTATAAAAATTTCGTGCCCGAAATTTGCTAGGGTAAAAATATTCTCCAACCCATTTACTTACCCAATTTGCTTAGTTAAAAGCTTATATACACTTCCCAAAACCCTTAAGCTCAAATCCCCATCTCATTTGCTTCATTTATTCTAAAGCTTAAATTTTAACTTATAACTTTCCAAGTTAATTACAAATTTTCAAAACTCTCAAAAAATTTCTAACTCCCAAAATTTCCGAAAAATTTTGACAGAGTCTCCCCTGTATGGAGGAGCTTTCGCGATATCGCGGTACAAATAAATATATATACATCGACCCACACGGTCGGAAACCAAAATATATCGCAATATATATATATATATCATTTCCCAATCATATTTGCGTAGGCGTACCTTTTTAGCAAATTTTAAAAGCAAGTAGCTAATATATATAATGCATATACACGCTCCAACTCTCTCGAACGCCTCCCGCACCTGTGCTATACTCAACAAACTCATCAGTTTTCAAAGATATGAGTATTTTAACATCATTTCCAGTATAATGTAAGCCAAACATGTCCATTTCATAATCCAATTAACAATTTTGCATGATTTCATAAGTAAACCATATTTTATAACATGCATAAAGTTTCCTTTTCTAATGCCAAATACTATTTTATTTCACACAAAGGATTTACATGCAAGTTTATCATATACCATCCATATTTTCCCTAACCATTTCATCTTTGCACCAATTACTCCCATATTCTCAACAAATTGGTTTATAGGCCTTACTTACATCAATTTACTTCAATTTAATTCCCAATTTGATTCACAATCAAATTTTACTTTAAATTTGGAGTATTTGCATTTCTTTTCCAAATTCAAACTTCATTATATTTCACTCGAATGACCTACATCCGAGTTGCAAATGTTAGATTCACATTTACTTCAATAAGAGTGATACAATCTTTTGATTCATTTACTTTTCTTTTTAATTAACCTGCATTTACATACAAACCCACTAAATAGATTCCAATCCATTTCCCATTATTTAAATATCATTTTCATTTACTTCCTTTAATTCATTCGCTTAAGTTTAATGACTAATTTCTATGCAAGTTGTGGTTATTCAAACAAATAACCAATTCTTAAGCTTATAACCATTAACATTCATTCCAACTTATATTCATATTAATTTTATTCAATTTTGCATGGTTCACAATCCAAGCATTCTTATCACATTGCAATTTTTAACTCAATTTCTTCTTTTCACTTCAAGATCATCATTTAAGTTTAAATTAATAACATCCCATTCTATATTATTTACAGCCCAAACATTCTTGCTTTATCACAATAATTAATTACAATTCTCTTCACTTGCATTTCAATCTCTGCATCTAAACAAATTTATCCAAGACCACATTATTCAGCTTAATCACAATTATTTAATTAGTCTCTAACCTAATCCTATTAGGTTTTAATTCACTTCCTCAATTCCCTCTGAATTCATTTATAATACCACCATTTTCCAATTATTTCAGTTAGCAAATTCAAATTTTCTACTTTTCCATTTCACTCCTTTAAATAAAATCAAAATTTCTTGCAATATTATTTATCACACAACTGAAATTTAATTTCAATTTCATTATCAAAACAAATTTCATTTTCCCCATACATAAGTTCAAGACTTATTTGCTAACTTAAGAACATCTACCTTTTTATTCTCACTTTGCTTCATTACACTTTACATTTCATTTATAGTTAAGTTTTGAATTTGCCACACCATTCAACTCTTTCCATTAATGAATTAGAATTGCACTTCTATTCAAGAGTTTAGATTGCTTATTTAAGTCCATCTCCATTTTATAATTGCAAATTCAAATTATAACACTTAATAACTTAAGAATATGGATTTCTTTATGCAATTCTAAGCAATTTACATTCCATCTTATATCCAATTCAAATTCTCAATTTTAATCTCCATATACAAGTTCAAAACTTAGTTACTATCTTAAGTCCATTTACATCTTCTTCTTTTTTTTATACTTTCTTCACCTTATTTCAATTCACATTGCATTTGAGATTAGGTTTGAATTCACCATACCATTCAACTACTTCCCAATGGTGATTATAATTTCATTTTCTATTTATAAGTTCCCCAACTTATTTATTTAAAAGCTCATATTGCTCATTTTAATCCATCTACATCTTATAATCACAAATTTCAAATTATATATATATATGTATATATATGTATCCCTGAATTCTTAAGGATACAAATCTTCTTCCCATTTAATTCCTTACACAATTGTATAGCATATCACTTAATAGCTCATGGGTACAATTTTATTTCTCGACGACCCACAATTTCAAAGTCAACTTACATTTAAATTTAATCCAAATCATTTTAATTCTAAGCCCAATTTATTTAACTTATCCCAAGTTAAATTCAAATTTTCATTCATTTCAATAATTTCATTTACCTCCATTTACCCAAATTAATTTTAATTTCAGGATTAAAATTTCATTTCCAATTACTCAAGTTAAGTTTTAATTCCAAGATTAAAATTTTCATTCCTTCTTTCTTATAAATATCAACTTCACTTAACAAGTTCAATAGTTGATTCATTCCAATTTTACACATTATTTGATTAGAATTTTCCCAGAATTCTATATACCCGGTTTTATTGTAAAATAATTTTGAAATATAACAAATATATACCTATGTGGTGTATCAAATCAGATCTCCAGATTTCCAAAACAATTTGTTTATACCAAAACAAATTTCCCCATTTTGAAATTTCCAAACAACCGTTATACCCAACAAGTCCCAAACAATACCATAACCAAGTACTAGGGAAGCAATCCATCACTTTAGAAACTTGAAAATGAATTCTAATGATGTGGCCAGCATCATCAGGATTATTTTCCAGCAACTGAAGTGAGTTCAATGCTTCTTACTTTCCAAAATTCATTTCAAAACAGTTTCCATTCAAAAATATTACTCAAAATAATATTTCACAATTGCCTTCAAACATTTTAGCAAACATTCAATCTTTCCCAGGATTTTAAATTTCCAAACTTTTGTTTTCAATACATTCAAAATCCTTTCCAAAACTTCCGGGATTTAAATTATGGTTTAGTTTAAGTTTAGTTATCCTCTTTTATGTAATTTATACTCACAGAATTTATTTGGTTATAACCATTTCAAATTTTAGATCAAATTTTAGATTCTTATTTGATTATAGTATCCACATCCATACAATCAAACATATATATATTTCAGAAAATTATTTCTCTTATATCAAAATATAATTTTGGGTAAAATTATTTCATTTACCCACTTTAAAAAACAATACTATGTCGTTTTATCTTGTTTAAGAGTTTAGAAACCCCTATCGATACGGTTGTACTTCCCGCACCGACCAGAATTCATAAACACTCAACCGATAAGTCAACATAGTATAAAAACAATTTTATATCCACTAACAAGTACGCTCTCATAGCTATTAATACACTCAACTCATTATAGAGTACTATTGACTCTGTTTAATGAGTAATTTTCCCCACCAAAGCCTAGGTTGTCGCCAACCTACGCTCTGATACCAAGTGTGACAGCCCGCAGATCCGTACCCCTTAAGTCAACACTATTCTACTTCTATTAACTCAAGTGGCACAGAATTACGAACCATTAGGGTTAAAGAAGAAGAGATAGAAGAAGAAGAAACTAAACAATATCAGAATCTCACAGTCGCAGCGGGATAAAATATAATAGTATATATAGAACTTTGTACAAATGAAATCTATAACTGTTTTATACAACATATCATCAGAGTATCTCATACATCAACAATCATAAATCAGGCATACCATACAATCATAGCAGCGGATATATATATATATATAGGTACATATAATACGAATGATACGTCTCGGACCCCAGCTCCTCTCCTGCTCCATAGCATCCTGTCCTGTACAAATAATACTCGGTCTGACCCGAGCATTATAATGAAATAACACCCGAGTCAGTCTGGAATACAGACTGATAATAATTCATCCAAATTGATTATTAAAGTTTCAAAAATCCTTTGAAACAAAAACATCTCGTAAGACCACGCCACAAATAAACATGTCGGGTTTTTACCTTACGATAGCTAAAACACTTTTTATAGAAATCCTCTGATATTATAATAGGGTCTATTTACAAATACTTATAAAATAGCCGAAATAGTTACATGATTAAATTCCAGCTACTAGCCACAGAGTGGGTAATACAAACAAAACTCGTACAAGGCTCGTAGGGAAAATGGATTTCCAACAATGACTAGGCACTGGGGTACCACTCGTCACAATACGTGGTCTAGATCACAGTACCGAGGATTACTCCCTTCATCCCCTGCAACACAAGGCCGGGCCCATCCCTTACTGGACAGTTTCGAATAAGATCACCCCACGGTTGGAATCAGCAACCGCATCACTAAGCCAAAATAAAAGGGACATCTAGACAGGAATGACCTTACTCTCAAGTGGGGGCTACCCACGAAGCCTTGCTGCATATCCCCTGATTTTCAATCATTCCCGGTTGATGAGGCTTGAGCCTTAGCGTTACCTTTATAACGTTTCACTTAGAATGCCCATCGTCCACCTGACAATGTTTCGCAAGCATTCGTCCATACAAGTCCGTCCCGGGTTCGAACGGAACCGAAGGCACTACTCCTACTACATCCATTTTAGAAATATCCTAAGGATTAGTAGCGACTAGCCCTTGCACTTCACTGCTCCATCTTCGACTCCGAACACGTTTTTCGCACGAAACGTACAAACCAGATCGAAGTGGTTTTCGAGAAATAAATCTCGATCCCGGTCTCTTCGAAACGATCAACGCATTTGTCCAATATTGATAGTCGGTGATGTAACTATCAATTTATATTCATAAACATCCATAAGCATCCATCACACAATAAATAATATTCCATATTATTTATTTGCCCAAATATCTTTAAAAGATATATTTTCCAACTTCCAAAACTCATTTGAAACAATTTCCCAAAATTCTTCCTTTACAAGGTAAATCCTTTACCATATATTCCCATTGGAAATAACCAAGTTCGAAACAATTTATGTTTAAAACAGTTAAAATATTTTATACTGAAATATACTTTAAAATAGGTAAATTTACTACTAGTTATTTACTCAAAATATAATTTCAAAATATTTAAAATAAAACCATTTATTAGGATATAAAACTTTATTGTAAATAAGGGTTTTAGTTCAAACTAACTTATAAGTAAAGTTTTAAAAAGGTAAATACTAATTTCAATAACTTAGGTCAAAACTAGTATTTTAAACAAATCCATTTGTAAAAATAATTATTAAGGTATTTATAAAATTTACTATTGCTAATTATTAATAATTACTTTAAAATAATAATTTCCAAACACACTTTTAAACAAGTTTGAATTTTTAAAACTTTCTTTTTATAAAATCTATTTAAACTCGAACTTGGTTTTCCCAGGGAACTCATTTCCACTTAAATATCCCAAAAATCCTTCTTATAAATTCTGTCAATTTATTTAGATTCAGGTTTAAGTTTTAATAACATAAATTTTCTTTCACATTTATCAACTGATAACGTTTCTCTTTGTTTATTACTCCAGATTTTTCAATTTTTCATTCCAAATAGATTTCAAATTTTAATTCTTTAAAATTCATTATTTAACAAGATCTTTTATTTCTCTAAAATTCAATTTATCCATTTATAATTAATTATGGATTTATAATTTATCCAGCAACATTTCTATACAATTCTATTTCAGTTTTCCATCCAACAGATTCTAATTTTTTTTATATTCCTTTAAACTCCTTATTAATTAATTTCTTAATTTCTTTTGAAAATCCAATTTAATTTCTTTATAATTAAAACTCCAAATTTTCTTTATAATTAACATTCTGGGTTTATAGTTTATCCCACAATATCACAATGCAATTGAATTCCAATTTTATCAATCACAATATATAAACATGCATAATCATCAATTATAAAAATAATTACTACATTGTGAGGAATCCAGTTGGATCCCTCCAACCTGTTTTCCCTACATCCACAAATATTAGCACATCACATATATAAATATCAATCCAGACTGATAACAACAATTATATGCAACCAATCACACAGATATTTAAATATTAATTATTTAAATCAGCCAATATCCAGATGTGAGTGAGAATAACTCACCTTGAGTTTCGGCGAGCGTTCGAAATTTAAATTAAACTGAACGACGTTCGATTTAACTCAAATTCCTACTTGCCCGGAATGAGTCTGGATCTGCACCATCGCATAGTATTCTTTTCTGCGATTCCAATGTCGCCAGTTTCGTTAAATTCTGATAACGTATGAACGAAATATTAAATTTTAAAGTTTTGAATTAAATTTAGAACAATTTCTTTTATAAAAATCAATACCACACTAATCTCTATCGTTCAAGACACGAAAAGGAATCTCGGCCGCTCAAGGAGCTTCTTCCCCCTCACTCTTCGCTCTCTCCAGAATGGACAAACCCAACTTCGGCCCTTAGGGTTTCAAACCGATACCCATCTACTCGACCGGTCCAAGATCTGGAACCATCACCATGCGCGGCCATACACGTTCCACCCACGGCCCACTCGCGCCTCAGCTCGGCGTCCCCGATGCACCAGAAAATGTGCGCGACTGCCACCCAAACGCGACCCCCTGTGAGCTTTCCCGCTTCGCTAATTCCAATCACACCCGTACGGATGTGAAGCCCTCTACATCCTCTCCGAGTTTCTAGTTGATAACATTTGCAGAAAGTTGAAGGATAAAGAGAAAAATGGGGAAGAAGACTGGACGATTTCGGCCATAGATAGCTTTAGAGGCGGCTGGGCGAAAAAATAGGGTTTCGACCCTAAATATAATATATATATATATATATATATATATATATATATATATATATATATATATATACCTTTAGTTATATTATTTTAATATTAAAATCATTATAAAGTGACTTTTTCAAACGATCTCTAAACAACGCGTGCCGTCAGGCATTCTTAGGGTTTTTTCACGTTTTGGACACAATGGAACAGGTTTCGTAAGCTATCGTATGTGCGAGTTACGGAATTAAACGTTCAATTTTAATTTAAACCGATTAAAACGATTTCGAGCTGCCGGGGTCAAACGACAACTCCGATTGCTATGAAAATTGAAATCCGATAATAACTAACAATTATGGATCCAATGAAACTGGTTTCGTCGAATTCCGAGACTGTGCCCCGGAAGGCTATTTTAACTCGTCTATTAAATCGAGCGATTTTCTGCAATAATCGAAAACGCTCAAAATTACACCTTTAAAATTTTATTAACTTAAAAATAATTCATATAAAATTTATAATCACATTAAAAATCATTTTGGCTCATTCCAGACTAAAATTTGATTAAATTGCATTTTTATATTATTAAATTCTATTACTAAATTAATATAAAATTTCAAATTCAATCTATCTGCTAATAATTCCATTTAACAATCCCAATATTATAATTCAAATCCAATTAGATCTAAAATAAATTTTAGATCTATTTTTATCTCTATCTACACTCAAAATTATCAATTTCCTCAATTCTAATATTAAATTAATATTATTCAAATTTCAACTAAATTCCCGTATATTAAAATTTTCTAATTTTATTAACTTAACCAAAGTTCTTTTATTTTCAAGATTCAAATTAAAATCCATATTCAACATTTATAATGAATTAAATGTTCAATTTTAGCGACCTAAAATTCCGGGTCGTTACAGTTGTCATCATCAAAAAGGGGGAGAATGTTAGAACCTCAATTATTGGATTCTAACGACAACAACTATATAATTATGTCGAAGAATCACTAAGCTAATTTACAAGTACATGAGCATCAAAAAGAGATAATCAAATACACTCAAAATGAAGATACACAATACAAAAAAGGATGAAAGTATATATGTGGAGATACATGAAGAGATATACACGATAGAGACAAGACGAAGGTGATAAACGAAGTATTAACAGTCATATAGTGTCGTGTCTAGAATTTTCAGACAATATTGCATGGAGCGAGACTCGAACCCGAGTCACTAGTTCAGAAGGCAAGTGCACTAACCACTTGAGCTATGGCAATTTTTGTTACAAGTTAAATTCAAACGTCTGAAATACTTCATTCAGACGTCTGAATGCTGAAACAAATTGATTTTTCAGACAATATTCAGACGTCCGAATTGGAAATTTCAGACGTCTGAATCAGGTCAAAAATGCCCTATTTTCTTTCTGGTTTGCATGTTAACAATTTCAGAAGTTTGAATTCTAATTTTCAGACGTCTGAATTCTTACGATAACTATATTTTTGAATAGACATTTCTTTTCCATGAAGGGATACAACTTTTTATCAATAGATATGTCCATATACTTTCATGATAACTATTCGCGAATGATTACACCTCTTTACACTCTATATAAACATGTTAGAATCATCAGTTTTATTAACCTAATCGATCTAACTCTTTCTATTCTTATATTACTCTGATTCTAACACTTTTGTGCATTCAAATTTATTCAAAATCATTCATTTACTTCCATACTATTCACACACACGCACACACACAGATATATATATATATATATATATATATATATATATATATATATCAAAAGGAGAAGATTATAGGAAGATTGTACTATCAAGAGACAAATTCGTGTTATCAAGAACACAACTGTGTCATATACTCTCTGTATACGTTGAAGTCCTGTTCTGCTGCTCAGGCAAGTGAAGTTCTCTTCGGCTATTGAGGCATCGAAATCATATTCTGTTGTTCAGGTGTTGTAAACCTGTTCCTTCGGGTTAAGTGAGGATTGTTGTTAGTGAAATTCCAGAAGGATTTTGGGACTGAACGTAGAAAGGAAAGCTCAAACCGGTATAAAAATTCCTAGTGTGCTCATTTTCATTTACTTTGCTATTATCATCTGTTTTCGCATTTAGATTTAATTATATTCCATATTACACGATCCGTATTGTAATTTTCAATGCTAACAGAGGGTTAGGGGATAGGAGTGAAGGGGGAGTTGCAACAGGTAGGGTGGGATAAGAATCGGGATGCAGAGAGAGTGGGATGGCGGGTTTTGGATGGAGAAAAATTAGGGTTTGGAGTAGGTAGAGAAGAAGAAGTCATGGTAGGACAGTGTTTGGAGGAAGCCTAGTTCACATTTAGATACATATAATCTTATACACATATTAAATTAATCTTTAAAATTTAGTGTAAAATAAACATATATACATACATTCATCTATATATATATATATGTTTAATGTTATAAATAATTAAATAAATATATGTTAATACACACACTCGGCCAAACTATATTTGACAAAATAAAATAATTATTAACACTATGTGGTTTTAAAATAAATAATCAAATAAAGATTTCCGCGTGGAAATAATAAAAAAATCAATTTTTGTTGGAAAAATAGTCATAAAACATATACATAATTTTTAAATATTTATATGTATATTTTATAGTATATATATGTATATGCTATACTAAAGTTAGGTTTTATATTTAAAATAAATTATATATATACATACGATATTAATTTAAATATATATATGTGTGTCTGTGTGTGTAAAAATTGAAAATGTATTACGTATAAGAATTAGCAAAATTATACACACACACACATTAAATCAATTTTGTTTTCATTATTTTCAAACATTAATTAATTTTTAAAATTAAAATAAAGTTTTTTTTTTGCTGGCTGAATAATGGATGCAAACATATGCACATAAAAAATTTCTTTATCGCGCACGCGCACACACATATATATGTATTCATCCAATGTTGGCAACACAAATATATGTGGATTCATGATGATGTATATATAAACTAAAGCAGTAATATGACATGATAAATAAATATATAGATATATGAATGTAAATAGAATAATTACCTTAATATGACCTAATTGTAACATGTTGAAGCATTGAGTCGATGAACTCCTTGAATTTGTATCCAAACTTCCAGAAAGAGCAACCAGACTGAAAGCAGCAGTAGCAACCGCTGATCTACTATTTTAATTTAATTTTTGTTTCAAAAGGCTTTAAAAATGAGGAGGGTAAAGATATGGCCACGTGATGTGAGGTAGAAGGAGGCAAAATCTAAGAACTCCTAATGTGGGGTTTGTGGTGTTTAAACAGTGGAGGTTCAGAGCAGCAAAAATAGGATCCAGATCCACATCGTTCTCTTCCTATTTCATGCCTTTTGAATCAACATTCAACCCTAATTAACCCCCCCTATATAGCCGGCCGTTATAGCTTTTGGACTTTTAAGTTGCTTCAATCCTCATCAAATAAATATGCATTTAAGTCTAACTCAAATACACGTTCATATCGTATACTAATTTATGTGTATACAACTTTTATATATGCACTATTTTAGTATTTATTAGCACAAATCAAATAAAAATTCATAATTAATATTTCATAAACATTAATTAATTTAAAGTAATTATAATTAATCAAACTAGGTCGTAGTTGAGTATTCAACTTTTCAGTTTTGTGACTCTTAGGGGTAAGTTCGGCCAGCGATTAATATTGAATAATTCGAATATTAATGTTCACATGTCACCTTAGCTAGTGTTGTGACATTATGGCCAAAATTATCGCTTATGTAGTTTTGTTAAAATCAAATTTTACTTGTTTTAACCATTACCTAATAATGATAATTATTTACACCAATTCTCTTCGTCAAAATTATATCACATTATGACATATGGTATTTGGTAATAGTCAGAATTCCAATATCATCCATATTCAACTTTATAGTCCAAACACAAGGTCCTGGTTCAATAATAACAATTATTATTAACCGAACTACTCTAGTCTTGACGAATGCATCAATTGTTTATTGTATTGTGATAAAATACTCATGATTATAACAATTATAATTACTATCGAAAAACACACCATTTACGCATTTACGGATTTTCTATTAAATGTACTTTAATTAATTATAACACGAGTAAAATAATCAAATTGATCTCTAATGGCGACAAATATTTGTCTCTCATGACCGTTGGCAACTCCTTCCCATCTACATTCAGCGTCAGATGTCTTGAGCAACTACCCCACCTCTTTCCCTAATTCACATCTACCCCTTCTCTTCATCATCTCCCTCCTCCACACCCTTTAAGCTTCTGATGCAATCTGATCCTATCCTTTGAGCATCAACGGTCTGCCAACTTTCTCTTTCTCCCCATCCCCTAGATTTTATGATGAAGTTCTCAAACCAACAACCTTTACTAGATCATCCCTTGGGTCCGGTCCCAACTTAACCTTGCCAGCCTCGCAACCACCAATAGTCCATCCACGCCTTTAGATTCAAAGATTTAACCATGCAAAAAACTATATGCTTTCGATGTGGTGATAAAATCACTGTACCGTGGAGTGCCGAGACCCGATTTGATGCTTCTATTGTAGGAGATTTGGTCACAAGCAAAGAAGTTGTGTTTTTTGGTGGATCGAAGACTAGGTAGTAACCTACAGCCCATGGACCAATCAAAGGCACCCTTCGATTAATAGCAATAAATATTCCTTACCTCCAACTACTATCATCAATCACAACTTCGACTTCAGCATCAGTTATTCGAAACTTCAAAATCGGATCCGGAGATCCACTTTAGAAATAGATCGTCTCGACCTTCTTCGATAGTTGATAAACTTCTAGAGGCAGTCAAAATGTTGATCTCTAATATAAAGTCATTGAGCACTTATAATAATTATGATGAAAAGATTAACCTGACATGGTATCATGATGATGTTCCAACTAAGGCGGTTTCTAGAAACTCTCTTAATAGCACCATTTTCCCTATCCCCATTGAGGTCGAGGAAGGTATGGTAGATCCAATGTTGCTTGGCCTAGATATTCTTTGTTGCTAAATGTCAGGTTTGCCACTATCCTTTAGTGATAACAATGACCGATTAATTAAGGAAGTTGATTATGGGGAAGCGAAACCAACCATGGTAAATGAATCGTTGCTAGTTCGTGACGTGGCAATTGAGATAGCAGTCAGTGGAGATGTGAGGATTATGGATAATGTTTGTAATTTCTCTTATGCATAAGCTGTCGATATATCTTCCTCTAAAACAAAGATTGGCGATTCTCCGTATGCCGTCATAGATCCCGTAGTCACTCCTATACAAGCTATTGATTATTCATACGTACATGAACCATGTGCTTCTCCTATAGTAGTAGTTCCCTTCCAGATTGAGGGTAATCTCAATCCTCATTATGAATCAGTTTTTACCCGACATATCCAGAGATCTCTTAGTCTAGGCATAGATATGACGGTAGGAGCAGATCTAGTGAGTTTGTACGCACAACCACGAGACACCTTCACCCGAACCTAGCTTCAGACTCGGCTTCATCATGCGATCTTGTTCTTTTAGGAAGTATTTTTACACCCATAGTATTAAACTCTTTAAATTCTAGCCTAGCATACCATATGGCTAAGAACACCGGCTTTATTTATAACCAAATTGATGTCGATGTTAAATTATCAAAAATTTAGAAATAAAAAGGCCTAACAACTCTGTTATATGATAGTCTTAAGTTGGAATGTGAGATGCTTAGGAACTCCGGTGAAAAGGTCTACAATAAAAAGATTTCGGTAGACAATAAGGTATATATAGCTCTAATTCAAGAATCTAACTAAATCATTTAGCTGCCGCTTCTTTAATCAATTGGAGACAACTTTCTCTCTAATTGGGAGTTCATCCTAGCCTATCCTAGCTTGAGAGGAATTATATTGATAAGGCATGAGGATAAATTTAAACTACTACAAGCAATAACTAATTATCACTTGCTTTGCATAATTCTACTTGTTTTTCAAAATAACCAATTTGTTAACATTTTCAATGTTTATGCACCTAACAGCATTCAATAGAGCACAAAGACAACTTCTTTGGGTTGACTGTTCCAAATTCTTGTAGTCTCTCCTATGGACCATTGCTCATACGGGGACACCATAATGTGACTAGATATTTTAGAGAGCGAAAACCTAGAGAGGAGAACTTTGTAGATATGGAAGAATTTAATGACTTTATTAATCAAAATACCCTAATTTAATTGCTGCTTATAAGAAGGAGATACACTTGGACTAATGCTAGAGAGAACCTTTCAATGGCTCTTCTAGATAGGTTCTTTATAAGCAAGGGCTGGGAAGACTCCTTTCCCCTACCCAAGGCAGTTGGATTAGCCAACATCCTCTTTGACCATTGTCCCATCATCTTTAACACTAATGAACGTCTCCCTACTAACAGACCATTTAATTTTGAAAAAAAATGTGGCTTAAAAAATAAAACTTTGAAAACCTTGTAATTACAAATTTGAACTTATTAAATAACAGATTTATGAACAATGCTACTAAAAGTCTCATATCCAAGTTTAGAGAGCTAAGACCATACTTATAGATTTTGAACATTAACGTCTTTGGAAATATAAGCATTTGAAGGAAAAATACTCTTAATGAAATTATAGATTTGGATAAGCTGGGTGAACAGAGAAACCAAACTAAAGATGAAAATTTCATTTTACATCCTTAAAAAATGGGCTAAATAGATTAATGGACCAAGAAAAAACTACGTGAAACAACGATCCTGAAAGAAGGGGACAAAAACAATAATTCTTTTATTGTATTGCTAATGTCAAAAGATGATAGAATACAATAAAATCAGTCAAAGTTAATGATATAGAATATAAAAAATGGAATTTTTACTAACCATCATATAGAGATCTACAATAATAGATGTAGATATAGAATTTGGGCGAGCTGAGCAGCCTATATCCGAATATGGACAATTCATAATCGAGCCAGACTTCCTATTCGTAAGGGATGAAGTTTGGTCAGCAACAAAAGACCTAATGAGCAACAAAGCTCCAAGCCCTGATGGTTTTCCAATGCTTTCTATCAAAAAATCTAGCCTTTTGTTAAAAGAGACGTTATACAACTTTTTGATGAATTTCACAATGGTACTCTTCAATTAGGTAGACTTAATCTAAAGGATAATATTTTAATCCTTAAAAAGGAAATTCTAAAGAACAATTAGATTTCAAATCATCTCTTTGATTAATTGTCTGGTTGAAATCATAATCAAAGTTCTAGCTAATAGACTAAAGCATAAAATGGGTAGGTTAATTGACAAATTACAAACAACTCTCATCAAGAAAGATGCATTATAGATGGGGTTGCCATGACCCAAGAATTCATTGATTACTACCATAAAGAAAAAATTCGATGCACTCTTCTAAAATTAGATTTCACTAACGCCTTTGACACAATCAACTAGAACTTCTTGCTTGATTCTCTTAAAGCCAAAGGGATTCACAAACAATTAAATCTCCTGGATTAGCCTTATCCTAAAGAGTAGTGCATCCTCTATTCTTGTGAATGGCATCAAGGGTAGCAAAATTTAGTTGAAGAGAAGTCATCGTCAGGGTGACCCTTTTTACCTCTTTTGTTCAATTTTTGCTATTGATGTTATCTATAGTTATCTCCCTTACAATAAGAAATAACATTCTACACAATATTGGGAAGGAAATTACTTTAGAAATGGTATATACTCTGAAATATGCAAACGACACCCTCTTACTCTGCTTCCACCCACCCCATCATATTTCTTTACTTAAACTCATCTTATATAATTTTGAACTTTCCTCAGGCCTTAAAATCAATTTCCATAAAAGCTCAGCCCTAGTCCTCAATGACTTATCAAATACCACAACTGAAGTGGCCAATACCATAAACTATAAAACCATGAGTATCCCTTTTAACAACTTTGGTATTACAATAAGATGTACAATAAAAAAATGGAGAATTAGAACTTTATCTTGATAAGATCAACAATAAACCACCCTCTTGAAAAGCTTACTGCCTGCCAAAGTGGGCATGGCGGTCCTGATTAACAATGTTGTCGTCTATACCTATTTGCTAGACGTCGTACTGCCAATTCCCTAAATGGGTCATTAACAAAATAGATAGCATCAGAAGAAATTTTTATGGAAAGGTAGCGCAAATAGATCTAATCTGAGCTATCTATATAAACAGAGCCATGTTTGTAAAGCCAAAACCCAAGGGGGCCTAAGTATCATTAACTTAAAGACATTAAACACCTACTTGCTTGGTAAAAGGATTTGAAAATTCTTAGACAATAAGATGTGTAATTGGAAAGAAATTATCAGTAACATCTATTACATGGAATTAAAAAAATCCAAATTTACATAACCAAAAATTCTCTTTCTTCTAGAAAAATATTTCCAATTTATATCACATATTTAAAATTTGAATTAAATACAATCTTAACTCTAGAGATAAGACATCCTTCCGAAACAAGCCTTGGATATTTCTCATGCATTAAAACACAAACTACCTGAACTGTTTTTAGCCTCCAATGATAAAAACGACCTCATCAAAGTAGTATACAGACCTTAGTTGTCCTTTAGTTGGGATAACTCATTTAACCAAAACACAATAAGGAATGTACTTAGTCAATGCCTAAAATAATTAATATGGATAAAAAATATAATATCAGGAACAATCCCGGTCGTCCGTTATGGTGTTGAGATAAAAAGGAAAGCTACACCTCCAAATCAATGTATAATTTCCTAATCTGCTTAGGAACAAAAGATTTTAGTTACTTTAAGCCTATTTGGTGAATCAATGCTACTTTTAAGTTAAATTTTGACACGTGGGTAGTTTTACATGAAAAATTAAACACTATAACTAGACTAATCTCGAAAATGACCACCAATAATAATCTGCACCCTTATTACCATTGTAATTGGATGCTTGAGACTACTTCCTAATTTTTTTATCATTTCTCTCAATGCATTATTAGTGAGATTTTAGAGGTTTTTAATCATAAATACTACTTCATAAGTAGGCATGTCAGTGTATACCCAAAATATCTGAAATCCATCCGCATCCGTACCCGAAAAGCGGATAATTATCCGATATCCAAAAAGCGGATGCGTATATCCGATATCCGAAACATATTTCAGATACGGATACGATATGGCTATATCCGTATCCGATAAATATCCGTCCGGTTCGAAATTATTTTATTATTATTTTAATATGTTATTTTATATCCATAATAAATATCCATCCAATTCCTTTCCATTTAAATTTCCAAAAACAAGCCTGATTGTATTTTAGCCCATATCTATACCACATACCCTACCCGTATTAAAAGTAAAACAAAACCCTAACAGCTAAAACCACAGCCGCATTTCATTTTGAAGAAATTTATTCCACTCGCGATTCCACACAATCGACATCGCCGCGCCGCTCAGCCGCTCCTCATCGCTCCGTCGCTCCTCATCGCGAATTGCGGTATCTGTCTGGCAATTTCTTGCTGCTAAGGAAGAGACGCCTCCATATGCTAATTTGGTCGTTGATGGATCGCTCCCTGTAAAAACTTGTGTGAACCTTTTCAAATTCTAGTTTTTAATTTTGGATTTTATCTGATATGAGTTTTGGTTGTAAGACTGTTTGAATGGAGAATTTGTGAGAGTTGGCCCTAATCCTAAGTTTATGCATGTTGCTGGTTATCACTTGTACGCATTTGTTTTTATTTTTTAATTATTATTATTATATATTTTGGTTATTTTAAGAACTTTGTATGAATTAACACAGTTCAGCTACTTCCGTAGTACGTGTCACAAAATTTAGGACAAATATTTCTCATGTAAGCTTGGTATGTTTGTTTCTAGTTGAACATTGCTGAACACTTAAAATGCTAAGCGATCAGAAGAAAAAAAATTCCTACTCTTTTGAAGTAGTTATCGGATCCAGAACTAATATTCAGATATATTCTTAAGCGATAGTCAATAGATTTTTCACAGAACAGCATTCTTCGCATTAATAAAATCAGGGCATTTTAGTTTTTCTCTTTAAGCCTGCTGTAATTGCTGTCATTTCCACTTTCAATCATCCTCATCTTAACCCGTTGCAATTCGCTTCACATTCTGGTGATTTCAGACTCTAGTTATTTTTACAATTATGGAAGAATGAATGTTTATTGCCCATAGATACATCCTAAAACAATTATCACGAATACAAGTATTATTTTCCCATCATAGTGGCCCAAAGTTTGATCCTCATATTGGTATGCAACTCGTACCATTTACTTCAATTGTTCCTTTATCTGAAAATCAGTTATATCTGTCTTTGGTTTCTGTTATCTTAGTCATAGGCAAAACTAACTGGAAATTATCCGCTTGCTTGGATTTTCTAAAGTTTGAACTGATCAAATAAAGTTGATATACTGTAGTAGTGTTAAGGAAGCTTTCCCTTTTATATTTATAAGTGATGGAGTCAGTGTTGCCAGGTAAAGACTGATTAGGTTTTGCAAAATTGAGATTTTTCATAACAAAGTAATTAGAAAGAAAAGAGGGATTAGAGCAATATGGTAGACCTCAAAATGGGTGTAGTTTGGAAATAGAAGTCATCTGGTCATTTGATAAAATAAAATTTATTTTAGACAGCAATGAAACTTAGGCACAAGGAAATTTATTTATTTGTGATAAAATGACTTATTTGATAAAATGACGTATTTGTGATAAATTAGACAATAATGACATATATTTTATTTGGTATTGTAGAGTTTTGAAAATGACGAACGCTTCGTCAAGCTGTAGTAACAAGGATATTTGTGGTGATGACGTTGTAGCCATGGAAGAAAATCGAAACAGTTTAAACATGGTTACAGACTCTAGTTTGCCAAACACACAAGTATCTGAAAACCTTTCTACGGATGTAGACAAATCCACACCTTCAAATGTAAGAATTTTGAAATCCAATGTATGGAAAGATTTTAATAGAGAAGTAGTGGAAGGTGCTATTAAAGCCACTTGTAAACATTGTTCTAGATTATTTAATGGAGCTACTTCAATGGGAACAACCCACTTGAAAAATCATCTAAAATCATGTCCAAAAAATCCCACTCGTCTACGAATATCTGGACAACAACTATTGATTACCAAAAGTTCTCCCAACAAACCAATTAAATTATCGAGTTAGAATTTTGATCAATATAGAAGCTGAATGTGTTTTGCACGTATGGTTGCTAAGCATGATTATCCATTTAACGTGACTAAACATGCATATTTTCAAGAGTATATTAGAAGTATTAATCCAACAGTTAAATTCTTTTCTAGAAATACAGTTCGATGTGATGTTTTAAAGCTATAATGATATAAGAGACAAATTACAAGAGATATTTGATTGCTTATAAACCCGTGTTAGCCTCACTACAGATTTGTGGACCTCTGAACACCAAAACATAGGCTATTGTTGCATAACTTGTCATTTTATTGATGATGATTGGAAACTACAAAAAAAGTCACCGCTTATTATGATTTGCCCCCTCCACACACTAGGTCCGCACTTAGCGTCTCTCTTAAATCAAAATTATTGCAATGGAATATTGATAAGAAGTTATTTGCACTTACGGTTGATAATGCGTCAAATAATGATGTAATGATGAGAGATTTAAAAGAATGGTTAGTTGTTAAAAATGCGGTGCCCCTTGGTGGTGAATTATTTCATATGCGTTGTTACACGCACATTAAATTTGATTGCTCAAGATGGATTAAAAATGGTGCAATTTCTTATTGAAAAAATTAGAGAAAGCATCAATTATACAAAATCATCACATATGAGAAAACAAAATTGGGAATATGCATTGGCTCAAACTCGATTAATTGGGAAAGGACTGTATTATGATGTTTCAACATGTTGGAATTCAACATATCTAATGCTTGAAAGTGCTCTTGAAGCGCGTCCGGTATTTGAGCGATTGGTTGATTTAACCCACGATTACAAATGGTTGCCATCAAACGAAGAATGGGAAATAGAAAAAGAAATATGTGAATGTTTGAAAATATTTTATGAAGTTACACTTAGGTTTTTCGGGGTGTTAAATATCCTACGGCTAATTTGTATTTTAAAAGCATTTGCGATGTCTATGAAAGTATTTTAACTTGGGAGCTACATGAACAAGAGTATATTCAATGTATGACCCAAAAGATGAGAATTATGTTTGACAGGTATTGGAGCAATTGCAATCTAATGATGAGTATTGGTATGCTTTTAGATCCCCGTTATATATTGGCTTATATTGAATTTTTCTTTGATGTGGTTTATGGTGATGGTGCACAAGTTCATGTTGCAAAAAATCGTGAATCTTTGAAATCTCTATTTACTTTATATGAAATGGAATGGCTCTAAGGGGCATGTTAGGGATGCGTATTAAGAATCTTAAGGCAGAAATAACACTAGAGGGGGTGAATAGTGTTTTAAAGAATATATGAACTATATGACTAAATTAAAACTTTCAATACAAATCTAAACAGAATTCTAACACAGAATGATCACAAAACATATAACAAATGCAAATAGTAAAGTAAAGCAAGTAAAAGGAAAGAACACACTGGATTTTATACTGGTTCGGAATCCTCCTACATCCAGTCCTGCACCAAGGCAATATCCTTGTACAGATTTTTATAAGCCAATATCCAAATTACAACCCTCAATTTCTAAGGCCTTGAGGAGCCCTCCTATCTCCGAGTCTAGGGTAAACTCTCTTGATTTACGGGACACAAGATCACCCTAATACTTCTTAATAACAATCCTTTTGAATGAATAGACTCTATGGACTTTTTGAATACAAATTAATCCTATAACTCTGAATAGCACTTTGATCTTTAGTAGAATGATGGAGAATCAAATAGAGAGAGTATCTAAATGGTTTCCTATTGAGAATTTGGCAGAATGATGGCACGATCTTGAAAATATGAAGTTTTATGGATATGGAATGGTGGAGAAGAAAGAGTGAAGAAAATAAGAAAGTAGTTATTAAAACAATTCGTTTTGGAAGCCTTTATATAGATGCACAACATTCATAACCATTGGCGAAAGGTTTTCGAACGAATGGACACTTCTTTTAAAAATTGAATTTTGAATCCAACTGTCACCATGTCGACATGGGGTATCCCCTTATGTCGACATCCCTTAGTTCAAAATTATAGAGATGTTGTTTTGTAAAGACAATTGAATTTAAAACAAGTTGAAACTTCTCTGAAGCACAGTAAAGTGTTTAAACAATATTTTGAGATAGAGAATGAATATAAAACATTATTTTAAATATATATATAATTGATATAGACCGTCAATTATATAGGTAATATTTAAAATCAGAATAAGTTTTGATGTTTTAAAAATAGAAGTTTTTAAAATCAGAATAGAGGAATATTTCAAGGCTAAAACAAAGTTTGAAAATATTTTTGAAAACATGATTTTGAAAGCTAAAACATTTTGAAAAATCTATTCAAACTGAAATTGCAAGAACCTTCCTACAGAGCTCCTCCATAGGACTCGAGAACTTATACAAAGTAGTTTAAATGATTTTGATTTTCATGGGTTTGTAAGCCACTTGTCGTAGGTTTGTAAGTTACTTGCCGTAGGTTTGTAAGCCACTGGTTTTGATAGAAATTGGGTTCCATCCCAAAAGAAAATTGGAAGAAAGATGAGAGTGCTATTATGAAGTTTTAACAAAACACTAGACATTTATCTTGAGATCTTGAAATCTTGATTCTCTAGAGTCTTGAATCTTGAATCTCAAATCTTTATCTTGATGCTTGAGTCTTTATACTGATCAGTCTTCGATGATACCTGCATATACTTCCTATATATATATGGAAATGTTAGTTTATATTTTATAAAGTAAAGTATAATAACTATATAAGGTTGTTGTCATCAAAACATCATCAACTCAGTTCCTAACAATTTCCCCCTTTTTGATGGTGACAACCTTTATTTATAAAATATTCTTACCATGCCATAACTCCCCCTTACTCCGTGATTTCTTCTTAAAACTACAACTCCCCCTTACTCCATGACTCCCTCTTACACCAAGCACATATATTTTTATAACTTTCTCCCCCTTTGTCATCAACAAAAACTATTAACTACTTAAGAATTCAAGAATGATTAGTATGAACAAATAATATGTATAGAACAAGCACGAAACAATGAGTATAAGTGAACACGTTTTAGTTATTACAACATATATAAGAACATACATAAACACGAACAAACAAAACAATTTAAAACAAAGAATAAAATGAAAGTACGCTTTAATGGCGATCCTTAACTATAGGAGACTTATGAATCGAACAATTGGGGTAGTGGAGACAGAAGTTTCCACATTGTTCAATTATGTTTCCATTAGTATCAACAAGGATCTCACCAACGCAAATAACGCTCTCGTCCGTATTCCTAGGGACTTCGGGTTGAGGTAAAGGTTGATCTTCCTCTTGGTCTTCTTGTGGTTCTTCCATAGGTTCTTCTTCCTCGGATTCCATGGCTTGTGAAGAGTCTTCAATATTAATAGGATTTGTACGGTTATCCATAAGGAATTTTTGTACATTCCTAATAATATTCCCTTGCCTTTTTTGTTCTCTAGCCATCCTAAGTTGACTTGCTTGAATTTCAGTCATCAATTGAAGGATATCTTTCATCTTCTCTTGCAATCTGATCACTCGAGCGTGCGTAGTTCGTTGAAATGGACCAGAATGAGGAGATGTGGGTGAAGTGGGTTCATTAGTAGAAGAGGAGGCCATTATTTTATTTTTTCAGAAGTTATTTACAGAGAATATAGTGAAGAAAGAGGAGAGAAAACGAAATAAATAGATAAATAACCAAATAACTAACGTTGGAGGGAAATTCAATTTTCAAATTTTTGTTGGGTATGTCGACATCATGTGATGGGGCATGTCGACATATTCTTTAAAAAAAGTGTAATTTTTATTTTGAATTTTTATTGATTATTATATTATATTATTTTATATTTCAAATTTTGAACAAATACCTAATTCTCTTCTAAATTTAGTAAAATTCTGTTCAGTTAATGGTTTAGTTAATATATCAGCAATTTGTTTTTCAGTATTTATATAATCTAGAGTTATTATTTCTTTAGTTATATTATCTCTAAGAAAATGATGTCTTATATCAATATGTTTAGTTCTAGCATGATGAGTTGGATTTTTAGATAGATTTATTGCACTAGTATTATCACAATATATTGGTGATTTACTTATGTTAATTCCAAAATCTTTTAAAGTTTGTTGCATATATATGACTTGTGAACAGGCCAGAGCAGCAGATATATACTCTGCTTCAGTTGGTGGCAAGGAATCAGTATTTTGTTTCTTGCTGAACCAGGAAACCAGTGAATGTCCTAGAAAGTGACAAGTTCCACTTGTACTCTTTCGGTCTGATATACAACCAGCATAATCAGCATCACAATATGATATTAAATCAAAAGTATTATTTTTAGAATAAAGTAAACCATAATCTAAAGTGTATTTTACATATCTTAAAATTCTTTTAACAACTTTTAAGTGAGTTTCTTTAGGTTGTGATTGGTATCTTGCACAGAGACAAACACTATGCATAATATCAGGACGACTCGCTGTTATATAGACTAGCGAACGAATCATTCCCCTATATAAAGTTTGATCAATATCTTTTGATTTATCTTCTTTACTTAAACCTACTTTTGTTGACATTGGAGTTGGTTTCCCACTAGAGGTGCTTAAACCAAATTTATTGATTAAGTCTTTAGCATATTTTTCTTGACTTATGAAGATTCCATTTTCTAGTTGTTTAATTTGAAGCCCTAAGAAGAAACTTAATTCTCCCATGTGACTCATTTCAAATTCTTTAGTTATTATATCTGAAAATTCTTTATTCATTATGTTATTAGTTGATCCAAAGATTATATCATCTACATATGTTTGAACCAGTTGAATATCTTGATTATTTCTTTTAATAAAAAGTGTTGTATCTACTTTACCAATTTCAAAATCAGATTGAAGTAAATAAGATCTTAGTCTTTCATACCAGGCTTTAGGAGCTTGCTTTAGACCATATAGAGCTTTCTTTAACTTGTATACATGGTTTGGAAATTTATTATCTTCAAAAAGTGGAGGTTGTTCAACATAAACATCTTCTTTTACAAAACCATTTAGAAAAGCACTTTTAACACCCATTTGATATAGTTTGAAATTATTATAATTAGCGAAAGCAAGTAGAATTCTTATAGCTTCTAATCTTGCTACGGGGGCAAAGGTTTCATCATAGTCAATTCCTTCTTCTTGACAATAACCTTGTGCGACTAAACGAGCTTTATTTCTTACGACCTCACCGAGTTCATTCATTTTATTTTTATAAACCCATTTAGTTCCAATTATACTTTTATCCTCAGGTTTAGGAACAAGTTCCCATACATCATTTCTGGTAAATTGATTCAATTCTTCTTGCATAGCAAGAATCCATGAATCATCAGACGATGCTTCCTTTGGATTTTTAGGTTCAGTTGTTAATATAAAGGCTACATTACTCATACTACTTAATTGATTTCTAGTTCTTACTACAGATTCAATATTTCCTAAAACATTTTATACAGGATGATCTTTTGATATTTTAAATCTCTTATTAGGTTGATTTATTTCACTAATAGTTTCATTAGATTGATTTAAATTTATAAAATCTTCTTCATCATCTATTTGTACAATATCTTTAAGATTTTCATCAAAAGATACATGCATAGTTTCTTCAATAGTATTAGTTTTTAAATTAAAAACTCTAAATGCTTTGCTTCTATTAGAATAACCAATAAAGCATCCTTTATCAGCTTTTGGTTCAAATTCATCTAAATTATCTTTTGTATTAAGTATAAAAAATTTACTCCCAAAGACTTTAAAATAAGCAACTATAGGTTTCTTATTATAAGTTAATTCATATGGAGTTTTATTTGTTAATGGTCTAATTAAAATTCTATTTAATATATAACAAGCTGAAGCAACTGCTTCAGCCCAAAAATGTTTAGATAAATTACTATCAGAAAGCATTGTACGAGAACACTCTTGAATCGTTTTATTCTTACGTTCTACTACTCCGTTTTGTTGTGGAGTTCTTGGAAATGAAAAGTTGTGAGTAATTCCCTTTTGAGTATAGAAATTCCAAAATTTTCATTTTCAAATTCACCACCGTGATCACTTCGAATAGTTTTAATTTTGAAAGAATGTTGTTTTTGAATTCTTTTAGAAAAGTTTTTAAATATTTCAAAAGCATCACTTTTATGTTTTAAAAAGATTGTCCAAGTATATCTTGAATAATCATGTACTATAACAAAAACATATTTACTATGGTTAATTGATTGAACTTGAGATGGACCAAATAAATCTAAATGAAGTAATTCTAGAGGACTAGAGGTAGAAATAGCACCTTTTAATTTAAATGAATTTTCTTAAGTTTTCCTAATTGACAAGCATCACAAATACTATCTACTTTAAAGTTTAACTTGGGTAGACCTCTAACTAAGTCAAGTTTTGATATCCTAGATAATAATTTGAAATTCAAATGGCCAAATCTTTTATGCCAAATCCAAGAGTCACTTGTATTAGCCAAAAGACATAGATTATCATTTGAAATTTTCATACTAAGGATATAAATATTTTTCTTCCTAATACCTTCAAAAATTATATTAGACTTATCATCTTCAATGTGACATTTATCTTTTCCAAATTTAATTTTAAAACCTTTATCACATTGTTGACTTATACTAAGCAGATTATGTTTTAAGTTCCTAACTAATAAAGCATCAGAAATAAGTAAATTTTTAGAGTTACTGACATTGCCGACGCCAACCACATATCCTTTAGAGTTGTCACCAAAATTGACTAATCCACCATTTTGATAAGTAATGTCCTTGAGTATCTCGTGATTTCCAGTCATGTGCCTCGATAGCCACTATCAATTATCCATTTATCTTTCTCAATTTGCACAGTTTGTCCATTGGGTGTTGATTCGTCAAAAGCCATATAACATGTCTGTCCCTGCATAACACACCAATTCGGTAGATAACTTGATTTTTCAAAATAATTATATGCAGACTTATGATACTTTGATGAAATGCATAGATTCAAAATAGTTTTAACACAATTTTCCAAAAATGCCAATTTTAATATTTTTCAAGTTTCAGATTATGAAAACAATGAAAACCAATGCTCTGATACCAATTGTTAGGGATGCAGACTAAGGATCTTAAGGCAGAAATAACACTAGAGGGGGGGGTGAATAGTGTTTTAAAGAATGTATGAACTATATGACTAAATTAAAATTTTCAACACAAATCTAAACAGAATTCTAGCACAGAATGATCACAGAACATATAACAAATGCAAATAGTAAAGTAAAGCAAGTAAAAGGAAAGAACACATCGGATTTGATACTGGTTCGGAATCCTCCTACATCCACTCCTGCACCAAGGCAATATCCTTATACATATTTTTATAAGCCAATATCTAAATTACAACCCTCAATTTCTAACGCCTTGAGGAACCCTCCTATCTCCGAGTCTGGGGTAAACTCTCTTGATTTACGGGACACAAGATCACCCTAATACTTCTTAATAACAATCCTTTTGAATGAATAGACTCTATGGACTTTTTGAATACAAATTAATCCTATAACTCTGAAGAGCACTTTGATCTTTAGTAGAATGATGGAGAATCAAATAGAGAGAGTATCTAAATGATTTCTATTGAGAATTTGGCAGAATGATGGCACGATCTTGAAAATATGAAGTTTTATGGATATGGAATGGTGGAGAAGAAAGAATGAAGAAAATAAGAAAGTAGTTGTTAAAAAATTCGTTTTAGAAGCCTTTATATAGTTGCACAACAGTCATAACCATTGGCGAAAGGTTTTCGAACGAATGGACACTTCTTTTGAAAATTGAATTTTGAATCCAACTGTCACCATGTCGACATGGGGTATCCCCTTATGTCGACATCCCTTAGTTCAAAATTATAGAGATGTTGTTTTGTAAAGACAATTGAATTTAAAACAAGTTGAAACTTCTCTGAAGCAAAGTAAAGTGTTTAAACAATATTTTGAGATAGAGAATGAACATAAAACATTATTTTAAGTATATATATATAATTGATATAGACCGTCAATTATATAGGCAATATTTAAAATCAGAATAAGTTTTGATGTTTTAGAAATAGAAGTTTTTAAAATCAGAATAGAGGAATATTTCAAGGCTAAAACAAAGTTTGAAAATATTTTTGAAAACATGATTTTGAAAGCTAAAACATTTTGAAAACAGATTTAAAAACATTTTGAAAAATCTATTCAAACTGAAATTGCAAGAACCTTCCTACAAAGCTCCTCCATAGGACTCGAAAACTTGTACAAAGTAGTTTAAATGATTTTGATTTTCGTGGGTTTGTAAGCCACTTGTCGTAGGTTTGTAAGCTACTTGTCGTGGGTTTGTAAGCCACTGATTTCGATAGAAATTAGATTCCATCCCAAAAGAAAATTGGAAGAAAGATGAGAGTGATATTATGAAGTTTTAACAAAATACTAGACATTTATCTTGAGATCTTGAAATCTTGATTCTCTAGAGTCTTGAATCTTGAATCTCTAATCTTTATCTTGATGCTTGGGTCTTTATACTGATCAGTCTTTCATGATACATGCATATACTTCCTATATACATACATACATATATATATGTGGAAATGTTAGTATAATAACTATATAAGGTTGTTGTCATCGAAACATCATCAACTCAGTTCCTAACAGGGCAATCTAACAATTCTTCGTGTGGTAGTTTGATTCTTCTAATTTTGGTTCTACGAAGAGAACAAAAATGGATTTAAAATGGAGAAATTATGTTGAGAAAAAAGTTGGTAGCTCTCAAACTTCGAAAACGGAACTTGATAAGTATTTAGAAGATGAATTGTTACCAATGGGTGAAGATGAGAACAATTTTGATATTTTGATATGGTGGAAACCCAATGGGCCAACTTTTCCAATACTTACAAGGATCGCTCGTAATATTTTGGCCGTTCCGATATCAACCGTGACATCCGAATCATCGTTTAGTAGTGGTGGAAGATTGATTTCTGAGAGTAGATCTTCATTATCTTTGGATATTGTAGAAGCTTTGAGTTGTATAAAGGATTGGTTGTCATCCGATATTGGTAAAACTATTATATTTTTCTACATGTTTTCAACACAATAACCATTCCATATATGATTTAGTTCTTTTATTTTTTAACTCTTATAGGTCACAATGTCGAGTTTGTTGATGATGCTATGGTTACGTTATAAACATGCTTCGCAAAGGGTAATGGTAAGTTTTCTTGATTTACAAACAACTTAACTATAGCAAATGTATTTATAGCTTGCGCTTGCTGAAACATTACAGAATGTCGAGTTGATACTAGTGAGTTGTACCTGTACGCATTGCTTTTGATCAGCCACTAATAGTAATAATTTATAGCATAGTTTCCAAAATTTCCCCACATTACAGAATGCAACCAGCCAATGGATTGCTAAGTGCAACCAAATTTGAGGTTCCGTACTTTTTTAGGAGAAACGTCCACGCTGAAGGATTATTACTGTTTTGGCAACCTTCCTTTATATATCAACTTTGCCCCTTTACTTTATTCTTAATATAGGGCATACTCAGTTACGTTTCCAGTTGTATTTGTTCCTTGCTTTGTCAAGTTTGGTACAAAACGTGTTCTCCTTACTAGATTTCAAATTTTAGTTAAAACCTTTATACTTTATTTTGTTTTTCTAAAGTCATGATGCCTTGTTTGCTAATCAAAGATGCAACCGCAGTTAGGTAAAGCGTTGTTTGCTAATCAAAGATACAAACACCCTTTTAATTGCATTTATAAAATGTCATGTTTGCGCATACATGCAATAATTGGCAACATGATATTTCTAGAAAACTACGTAGTAAAATTATGTTCAGAAATAGATAGAAATGAATGCTATAACAGGGGGGTGTGAAATAAATTATTGTCAATTAAGGACAAACCTTCGTTTTATTTGGGTCAGTTATGAAATTTAATTGTTTATAAACTAATATACACGTTTATATTTTTCTGCGGGGTCATCTTTTGAAGCTTCAACCACTCCATGGAGAAAGAACGCAATATTTTTGTTTATATGTGTGCTATTAAGATAAATTATGGTATTTGCTAAAATTTAAAACATGTATGTTGCATTTGCTTATGTTTTTTATGATTTTGTGTGATTGAATTAGGCTATGGATTATACGATGAATTATGAAACATTATCGTATGGATTTTATGTGATCGAATTAGCTATTGTTAATTTGATGTATTACTACAATTTTTCATCTTTTGTTTAAAGCCAAATTAAATATGCAGTATATTGAGTTAAATTTCAGTTACATTTTGAAGTTTGAATGCGAATATTTTCGGATATTTCGGATATTCGGAAATATCCGTATTCGTTAAGCCGGATATGGATATTCGAAAATATCCGGGGATATGGATACGATATTGTTTAACAGATATTCATGGATATCGAATACGGATTCGAATACGGATTTTTATTTTCGGATACGGATACGGATACAGCACTATCCGTATCCGATTGCATCCAGGCCTATTCGTAAGTAACCACCCCTTAAGGTTACTAGTCTAGCTTTAGTTAAACATTACTCAATCGACCACGAAAACTTTGGACTCAATATGTTCAATCACATGTTGGAGCTTATATTATGAAGGTAATCAACACATTTCTCACAATAGTTATAACAACTCCACTTCTATACTTTATTCTACTGCTTGGTATATTTCTCTTTAGACAAGCATAGATTAATGATAGACAAACCGGCGAACTTGCCTCAAAAGAATCGGGGATTCGGTTGCCCAACAGCCAGCATGCCCTAACCTCATATTGCCCTACTCTCCGACTGATAATTTTCATTCAAAATTTAATTATTTTATTGGTCCTGGATATAACTGTTTTGTTGTATTCCAGATATTATAATTACCTTTTAGTGATTTTAAATGGTCATTTACCATCTTTAAATTAAATAGAAATACCTAATATGTATTTAGAATTTGCCGATAAATTAAATTATTAACATAAACTACAATTGGCAATTTTGATTAAATTATTATTATTCTTATTTTCCCTCAGGTAGCCAATCATGTTTGCTCGTCATTTCAGACCATGTCAATTTTCACCATCAGCACCTAATCATTCAATTAGTGTCTGTTTGCACCAGCACCTTCATCCAGCCCACTCATTCACATCGGATTTCAACCAGAAGCCGATCATGACAAGATTTCAACAAGTCTTGCCTCACAATAGAGCGATCATTCAGACAACAATGTCTTGTAATCAGGCATTGCACAAGCATTTTTGTCTCGTAATTAGGCCACTTATTCAGTTAGCGTCCAGATTTCAACCAGCAGCTTTCATGACCACACTTTGCCGCATTGCCCAGCTAATTTTAGTATCGGACCTTCTCATCGCAGGCTACAACCACAACTACATATGCAACTAATCTTCTTGCACATTCGATCATATTTCTTAAGCAACCCACATGTATAGCTTTCATGACCACACCTTGCGAGACATCCAGTGGCATGGCATCACATTTTGTTACACACCTTCCTGTATATCTCATATAGATTTGTCCAGATTCAAATACCAGTAAGCCTGCCGACCACATGAGCATGTCATCTTTGTCATAACTCATCCACATGTACACCTGATCTTTATCACATAAGCACTATTCTCAATTGACAATGTATACACCTCAAGCGTAAACGCAAGTGCAAATGTATATCTCCAAAACGGCAGGCGGAGTGCACATGGTTTTAGACACTGCAGCTACCACTTGAAACCAGCAGCATCTCATCCTAATGAACGATCCATACATTCATGCAGTCACTTTCTTTAGTTAATTTTCTTTCTTTTACCATCATAAATGACCATACATATTTTTTATTGGGCCTGTTTTTTCATTCACATTTAGTGGATCATCAAAGTGATGATCTTGGCCATTTGTAGTTATCTATTCCCTGTTGACATTTTTGATCGGACACTATTTTTAATTTTATAAAATCAAGAGTGATCTTCTCATAAGAGGACCACTCTTTCATCAAGAAAGTTAATATATCACGTTATAATAAGCATATAACAGAAAGAAAAACACAATTTATTTCAAACGAAATTTAATACAAAGTTAATAATTTACAATAAATTACAGAATTGTCTCTATAATATACCTTAACTCAATCAAACCAACCTTGTTCTGATGTCATTGATGAAACGGGGTTGATATATAGCGGGTGAAATATGTTGATTTCAAAAAACATCTTATTTGGATCATAGTGGCATTTGAAGTCTAATTGTTCCATAAGATCCAATTTATTTATTTAGTAAAATCATATTTTACGAGCGTTATGGCACGCACTTCGCGCGTGAGTTGTTTTTCTACAAATTGTATATGTTTCAACACATTTTCAAAAAAAGCACAAATATTTGATTGTATTTTACGTCGAAATTATGTATAGTTTGGTTGAATTGTTATTTCTAAGTTCCAATATCTATTATTTTTGGTTGGTCGAATTTTTTTCTATTATTAACTAATAAAGAACAAATTGTAAAGGAAGTTTATTTGTTAGATCATATTTTAAAGTGATTAAGGTTTAATAATATTTGTAGAGCATCGTATTGAATTTGTAAAAATAATAATTATTTATCTGATCCTATTTTTTAAGTGATATTAAAGTTTGTTGATATTTGCAGAAGAATATTTTGAATTGTAAAGTAAGTTTATCTGTAAGATCCTAATTTTAAGGGAGTTGATAATATCTATAGAGAGGCATTTTTGATAGTTCACGTTGACACCGTAAAAGTGTGACACCAAACGTGTTACAACTATTATTAAAGATTTAACATTATTTTACATTTATTAATTAATCATTTGAGCGTACCATGTGTACATTCAATGATGTAACAACATAACATAATGAAATATCTATGTGTGTGTGTGTGTATGTATATGTTAGAATATACTATAATATGGGTATATGGTTTATATACAGAGATTATAATATATTATATATGGTTTAAACATATACACACACATATGTGATATTTTGTTGCCACTTATATGTATTTGATATATGCATGCATGTATGTGTGTACAGACACACATATTTACACACATGTGTAAAATTATAACAAATCTATATTATAAAATTAGATATTTCATAAAATGAAAACGTTTGATTAAAAGTGAAGATGGAAATAAAATTTTGTGTTTGATCTGGATTTAATCAAATCAGAACTAAAAAGGAAGTATAGTAAAGTTATATCTTAGATTTCTCCTTTTACAAACACTAATTAAGAATACATTTAATACCATATGAAATTTTTTATACCTAATCACCACAAAATATCCAGACATTAAAATTACAGATTTGAAAATACTAATTCAACGTGTAAACAAATTGTAAATTATATTGTCATAATTATGTGTGTGTGGATAACTTCAATAATCATGCTTAATTTTAGAACAATCCACACATATTTCTGTATGTATATAACAACCCTGAATTTTGAATGTTTTATATTTAAATATCAAATTATTAAATATATAAATTTCGGATTTAATGTAAATTAAAATGATTCAATAAGCTTATTTAACTTCTTTTTAAATGATAATTGATAATGGTAAACTTTTAATTTTTAATTAAAGTGACTAAACTAATTTTAATAATAATTCTTTTTAATCAACGCATGAAATTATCATTCCGGGGCACTGACTCAGATTTTGACAAAATCAGTGTTGTTGGATCTAGATTAATAAGGTGATGTGCGCAAATGAGTTTTGTGACGAACAAACATGCTATGTGATCGTGCGAGCTCAAAACGCAGAACGATTGAAAAGAGAAATTAAATAATAATATAAAATTTCCTATAAATACCGCTCCAACCAATATTCTCTTCATAACTTGTTACGACTCGTATATTTTAAAGGTTTTAATAACGTATTTATCTGGATTTTTGTGAAATTTTAAAATAAAAATTTAGTATTTGGAATACGTCTAATTAAACATAGTAAGCGGTAAATTTTCATCAGACAATACGAAAGTTTATTTTTCTTGTGTAATTCTATTTCAATTTAAATCAATTAATATTTGATGATAATAAAATATTTTTCAAACCTGAATATTTTTACAAAATAAATTGTAAATCATCTTCTGAGTGAGGCATCATACTTCTTTTCTTCAAATTTGGACTGTTGTTGCTTCGTTTATCTTATTTCTGGCAAATTAGCAGCATTTCTGATACCTAATATCAGTTTTTGATCGGATGACGTACCACTTATATCTCTATGCCGTTTTGATCGTCTCGTCATGCTGATCTCCACAGCATATTCGATTGTGTGTTTTGAAGTCCAATACGCAGCGGAATCAGTCAGAAACGATTTCGCATCGGTAACCGGTTTTGCCTTTTTGTTTCTTCTGTCCATTTATCTACCCAACCAATGACTTTTACTATTCGTGACCTTTCCTTTTCTACCGTTGCACTGTTTCTTCTATTTTATACAATTATTCCTTTTCTATCGTTTACATTCATTTTTATTTATGTAGAAAAAAAACTATTGCTCTTCAAATTGTTTTGGACTTCGTCTTCCTCCTCAACCTTTCTCTTCACTGCAGCTGCTCCTCACACGCAACCTCACCTCCGCATGAACTCGTTGCCTCCCACGTCAGTCTTATGAAGTCAACCCCTTCTGCATCTTCCCTCCACACCTTCCTTCAAGCTTGCAACCGTACCTCTCACCAAACCCTGCTCCTCTCTCGTCCTCTCAGGCCGAAGCCACAGCCTCACAGAGATCCAAGCCTCACCTCCAACCCGCGGCCTTTCCTCCATCGGCGACGCCGGCCTCACTGACCATCTCCTCTTACCTTGCCGATCTAGCCCTGTCCCTTCGACAAGTTTTCTAAGGTTCTCCTCCTCTCTATTTATATATGCATATTTATTTATGGTAGTTTATTTAGTTCATTTTATATATATATATATATATATATATATATATATAAGTTATAGAGTATATTATATTGTAAACGAGGTGTCATCTATGTTTTGTTACTGTATAACATGTTAATTTCATATATCAGTAGTATATATACTATTGTACATATAATATCTTAGTTTATGGTGTATATGTTAATGTTAGTTGGTTATTATGTATATATAGTATATTATGTTAGTTTGAATATATATAACTTATTGCTTATAAGTGAGCCTTATATAATTGTAGTATGTATTTGTATGCTTGTATATGTAGGACGGCCGATCTTATATAAAGTATGTAAGAGTATATAAATATTTCATTTATTCATTTATATATATATATATATATATATAGTTTTTACTGATTCTATGTAAATGGTGATATGTTTATATGTATAAGTTATAATCTGCTTTAAAATACATATATGTTTACATATCAACCCTGTATATATAGTGTTGGGTATTGACAATATCAAAATTGTACTCTATTGTATATAGGTTTATATAAAATCTTATAACCTGTTTTGTAGTTCATATAGTTTTTATATTATAAAACATATTAAGTTACACACACACACACACACACACACACACACACACACACACACACACACATATATATATATATATAGTAACTTACAGGTTACTATGTTATACTATGTAGGTGATTTGGAAGTATTACAATATATTCGATTTCAAAAGAAGAATGTTATGGGTATGGCTTTAAAAGATATATATATATATAGTTATGGTCTGCAAAGTTGCTAATATATATATATATATATATATATGTGTGCATGTATGTATGTATGTATGTATGTATGTAAAGTTTCAGGTTATTTTAGTAAATATGCATATAAGTCTATAATAACAGTGATTTGAAAATAATTAGATATGTGTATTTTTTTTAATGCTTGATTTAATAAATATATTGAGATTTTATTTATAGGTGTTTATATTTAGTATTTATTTGAAAATGTATGTACATACATACATACATACATATATATAATTATTAATGAGCTTCAAAATTAATATTGGTTAAGAAAATACTATAACAGAATAATATATATATATATTCCGTTTCAGTCTACATCAAGCAATTTCTGATTTATTTTCATTGATTCCTTATATATTAGCTTGTCCATCAAATTCGAGTCCATCTAGCTTTACTTTGAAATTCATGCTTGAGTCGTCAAATCTCTCCAACCACGAAAGGTGAGCGATCACTCACGATTAACGTTCGTATATCTATTAAATTTGATTTCAATTGAAACGATAATTGAAATATGCTACTGTTAGTTATTTACATTGCTATATATATGTTGTTATCTGTATCTACTCATCTGTGACATCTAACACCATTATTTATTATTTATATTGATGATATATGCATGTTATATTATTATCATATCTGTTATCACTCTGCAAGTTTTCTGTTAGTATAGAATTCACAATGGGTTGAAATGATACCTCCCCAAACGATCTATAGAATAGGAGAAAATCGTTACGGGTTGAAATGATAAACCCAAGCGATTTTCATTAAATTGAATTTGGGATTGCGGGTTGAAATGATATATGCCCATATATATTTAAATTGCGGATTGAAATGATAAATATCCGAATCACGCAATCATGGGATAGAAAATTATATACAAATACCTTTGGTCTATATATAAATATTTTGAAAATGATTTCTATGGTTTTGAAAAGGAAATTTATGGTTAATAAATATTGATTTTAAGATATTATAAATAACCGTATTTTTATAAAGTTCAAACCCTTGGTTTTTAAATCCTATGTTTTGAAATTTCAAAAGTATAAGTTAGTTTTGGAATTATGAATTTTAAGAACTTATAAATTTTACTATTTTAAAATATGTATAAATTATTTTATTATAAAATAAGTTTGATAAAAGATTTAATTTGATAAAGTTTGATTAATTTATTTATAATATGTTTAAGTAGTGATATAAATTATATTTTCAAATATAGAGTTTATAATAATTTTATAAACTAAGGTTGGGAGGATAAATTTGAATTTATTTGAAATTGTATTTTAATTGAGAACTTTATTTAGTTAAATCGATTTGAAACTTTTTGGATTTGAGATTTTTAAAGGATATGATTTATAACTGGATTTTAGGTAAAGTGATGTAAATTAATTAAATAAATTGAAGGAAATATTAATTTTACTTGTAATTTGGGGTTTTATTTAAATGATATTGGATTTATTACGTGAAGTTTTCAAAACTAAACAATAACAAAGTTATGAAATTATCAAATTTAGTTTTGAAATTGTGGAATATTTAAGCTTTGAAGTATATGGAAATTTAAATGGCTTATTTTTGGTGGTTTAAAATCTGTATTTGAAATCGATATAATTTGAAATGATTTATTGAGAAATGGAATTTGATTTGGAATTGATGAACTAAGATTCAATTGAATTTTTGAATTCGAGTTGATTTGAATCGATTTGTGAAATTTATGGAAACTATTTTATTACATAAAGTATTTTTAAATTATATTTAAACTATTTTATAATTTACTTTATAAATTATTTTATAAAAATTATTTTAATATAAATCATTTTAATATAAACTATTTAATATAAACTATTTTAATATACTAATTATTTTAATATAAACTATATTAACTTATAACTATTTTTATATAAGCTATTTATTTTATAAACTACCTTATTATATATATACTACTATTAATATCTAAACTGTTTATGTGGTGGAAGATATGATTTCAAGGTTATGAATTTCAAAGTATTATGATTTCAAAGTGTTACAATTTCAAAGTGCTATGATTTCAAAGTGTTATGATTTCAAAATGTTATATGTAACGATCATGATTTTTGAGTCAAATTTAATTTGATAATTAATATAAAATTTTGAATTAAATTGTGAATTTAATAGTAAATTAAATTGGAGTTTTCAGAATAAATAAGATATGTGTTGTAAGTAGAATTTTGAGTTTGAAATTTCAAAAAAAATACCTTGAAATTAGATTGTATTTAAAAAAAGTCGTTTCCTAATAAATGTATGATAGTTTCAATTTAAATGAGATTTGACAAAAATGTTGTAAAGCTAAATTGAAAATATATAAAAGTATAAACAAGAAAACATGAACATGATTTCTAAAGTAAAAATAAAGCTTTGATATGAATGAATATTTTGAGAGTTGTATTTTGAAATTGATATAACGTAATTTTCAAAAGATGTTTAAAGTTAAACTCTATATTTATAATATTTAGAATACACGACATATATATGTAAGTATAAAATAGATAAATATGTTTTATAAATTGAAATCAAACAAGGTTTAAAGAAAACATAATGTATAAATTGTTTTAAAATCATTTTTTTAAGATTATGTAAAAAGGAAAGTATTCATTTACAATTGAAATTATAAATAAAATAAGGTTTAAAACAAAGTTATAAATTTATTTATAAACAAGGTTTAAAAATACAATTTGTAAATAAATTTGTGAAAAGGGGTTTAAACATAATATAAATTATCCTTAACAAGTGTAGGATAGAGAGTTTATGAATTTTAGAAGTTTAGATTAAAGAATAACATAAACTAACAAGTGTAAACAAAATAAACCAAGTGGCTCCTTTGTTTTAATAACATATAATTAAATGAAAAACAAGTTGCTCATTTTTTTCTCTTCATCATTTCTGAAAAAAAAAACAAAAGAAAGTATATACCAACCAGAAAAGAAAATCAAAGAAGTAAGTTTTAAATTCAAAATCCTGAAAGCATTCCCAGTTTCAAGTTGATCAAGTAAAGATTCAAATTAAATTCAAAAGCTGAAGCAATCAGATCAAAGATTTAACGCTTTCAGTTTCAAATCAATAGAACAAAGTCTTGGATCAGACAACTCATTTTCAGTTCAAAGCCAAAACTTGAAACAATTCAAGTAAAAAATTATCACAGTCTCAAATCAAAGTATGGATTTCAATTTGAAAATCAACTTGAAGACCAAAGGTACAAAAACAAGTTTAAATCAAAGCTTCAACCTCGAAGCAGGTAGATCAAGCAAGCAAATTCACAGAACAACATATCAATTCCAGTTTTCAAAATTGCAAACTCCAGGTTTTCCCTATCTACAAACAGGTGAGCAAACCTCTTGACCTCGTTACATTTTGATAATCTTTGAAGGATGATTTGAAATTTGTTTGAATGATGTGTAGATTTGCTTGCATGTCTGTATATACACAAATATCTAAGTGTATATGTATGCATAGAGGAAATAAGCTATGTTCTTAGTTCAGGTTGAAAAAAAATCAAGTTCCAAATATTCAATTCTCTTTGTACAATCAATATTAGACTCAGATCTTTAAAAAAAGAAAATGATGATAACTATGCAATCTCATTTTAAAAATAATCCCAAATAAAAATATTCAGTAGATACTTCAAATAATGCATCACAGTGTAACTTTTGAACTGTACAGTTAATGCGCTCGGTAGATTCAAAGTGGTGGAGGTGCAAAAAAGTCATAGCGGGAATACACCTGGATATAGCGGATGAATCTAAAATAGCATATAAAACTCGCACTTAATGTTTTTACAAATATATAAATGGTAATTAAATAAAAAAATATCATTCAATTGAATTAAAAATAATACATAAATAATTTTAAATAAAAACACTTGCGAATAACTTTAAATAAACGAAAAACTGTTATATAACATAATTGACTTCGGTAGAATATTAGAGTATTTTCATTTCTAATATTATATCAAAGATTAAATCAAATAAATTAATTTCATAATTTTATAATGTATAAATGCAATTTTTCAATTCATTTTATTAAAAAAGATATAGCGGAATATAGCGGAAATAGCGGGATAATGCGGAAATAGCGGGGATTAAAGCGGAAAGGCTATATTTTGGGGCTATGTGAAAAAATTATAGCAGCAGAAATCCGCTATGAGATATAGCGGGGTTGTAGCGGGGTAATAGCAAGGCATTAACTACACAGCTTTTGAAATAACAGTAAAATAAAAAAAAAATTAAATTTTACAGTTTGATTTCATAGCCAAGTTCGAATTTGGAAATGATGATTTTAGAGAATCATTTCAATATTTTTAGTTTATAAATGGTGAAAAATCGAATGTTGAACGGAAAACAAATTTTTACCAAATACTGGTGATCGTGTAGTTGTGTGGCCTCGTGACTGATGCTGGATGTAGCTTGAAGACTGAGGACCATCAGAAAAATGTGCAATGGATTTATAATCTATCGAGGTGGTGAGGCGATGATAATTTAGGGTTTGGAAGTTATTTTGGTTAGGGATGTCAGCGAGACGAATTTTATCATCTCTGACGAATCGAGTTGTACTGGACTGGAGGGAAAAGGAGCACGGGTTATCGGTGGAGCTCTAGTAATAATTACGGGGTCGCTGACGAACAGTGGTGGCGGTACTTGATGGTTTTTGGCGATCGAAGTTTGGGTATTGGGTGTGCTTGATGTCTCGATTTCGAATTCAGGTGAAATCAAAAACTCTGGGTGGTCGTATTGGTTTAGGGGATGATCAGTGATGTGTTGAACGTCTCGTCGATGGCCGGAGTATTGGCTGTGGATGGTGCACGTGCATAGGCGTTTGATGGTGTCAATGGGTTATTTTTGGGAAGAAGAAGAATAAGCTTGAAGAAGGGCTCGGGATGTTTGTTAATTGGCATGGGAAATTTGATCTGGGCTCGAGTTGTTAATAAGTTAACAGGATTTTTTTAAAATACGTTTTAAGGAGAAAAAAAAGTTTTGCTCGAGAACTTTGGGGATTGGTTCGGTATTCTTGAATTTGGCTGGAAGCCATGCTCGGGATAAACAAGTTTGGGCTCTGGTTATTAATTTTAAAAAGAAAACTTTGTTTCACATTTTAAAAATACAACTAGGTTTTACAAAAGCATGTTAAATAAGATTTAAAGCCTAGTATTAACAAGGTTTTAAACAAATTTCAAAGTTAAATCGAATTTATATTAGTTAATTAATTGTTTGATATTGAATAAATATATTGGTTAATTAATTAACTAATAAAAAAAGTGTTTTTGAAATAAAGTGAAGTAATCAAGAAAAGTGACGAGGAAAGATAAATGGGTTATCTTTGATTTAACTAAAGTTTAATCAAGTATAAATTCAAGATTAATTAATTTGTTAAGAATTAATTAAGCAATTAAGGAGAATCGATTGATGATCAAAAGGGTAATTGATTTGATTTGATTAAGGAAAGTAATTAAAGGTAATCAATTACTTAAAGATAATTTCTTAATTAAAAGTAATTGATTAATGATTAAAGTTGATTAACCAAATAATTAAGGTGTAATTACTTATTATAGTTAATTAAGGATAATTAATTAAATGGTAATTAATTAAGGGTTAATTAATTAATGTAATTAATTAATTAAAGAATAATTAGGGATTAATTATTCAATGATTAGAGGTTAATTCATTTATGATTAATTAATTAATAATTTAATGGTTAATTAATGAATGACTAAAGAATAATTAATGAAAATGGTTTGTAATTAATTAATATTAATTAACCAGGATTAGTAATTAATCTGATTTAAATTAATCAGACAATTAACTGATTTTACGTATGAATGTTTGGATTGAATTGGATGCTTTGAATTGTGTGGTATCCCTGATGTATGATGTTCTGTGATATGATTAGGATATGAAATGTAACTTATTATCTGTGATGAATGTAATTTATTTATCTACAATGTACTTATATTATTTATCCGTGATCTGTGAATAAAGATAAGTGTTATAGTTGATATCACTTATCAAACATATTGCTGTTTGTGAATCTGTGATGATGGATGATGTTGCAGTATTGGGTAAACCTCTAGACTAAACCATACACACACAAATATGAATTGCATGAGGAAATTGGTTAAGTCATGGATTTTTGAAATAGTTTTAAAAATTGAATTTTTGAATCCAAATGGTTTTGGAAATGGATTGGGTTTAAGTGAAAAGCCTTTGAAAAGGAATTTCTAAGATAAAAGTTATTTTTTAAATAACTTGATTTAGTTTTGAAATTTGATTTAAATTTGAATTCAAATTTGAAATTGAATTCTATGTTGAGGATTTATGATTAAAAAGGTCATACAAGTTTATATGAGTTTTAAACCATTTTTAAAGCGTTGTTTTAGGAATTTGAATTTAGCCTAAAGAATTTAACTTGTATAAATGAAATCGGATTTTTCGAAATGAAAACTGTTTGTTTTCAAAAAAAAGCTTTCATATAAGGAAAGAATTTCCAATTTGTGTAAAAGGGATTTCAAATTTGAAATGAAAATGGTTTTCCAAGTTATGAATGAATCTTTGGAAACGGGTTTTGAAAGCTATAAATTAAATCTTTGATTTAAAGATTGAATGAGTTAATCCAATTGAAATGGAAATCGTTTTGAAATCCGTAAATGGATCTTTGTGAAAATGGGCGAACTTTGTGAAATGAATCTTTTTGTTTAAAGATTTGAAATGGTAATTTGTTAAACCATTTAAAGAAAGGTTTTGAGTTTTTAAAAGTTGCGACTTAACCAAAATCTCATATCCATATGTTTTTAAATATTGCGCTCATTATTCGGTTTAGCCGGGAGAGGACCTTTATGCCATATAACCCATTTCGAGTCATGGTACGACGTTATGAATAGAATTTGAAGACCGGTAGTGAAGACCGGATATTTTCAAAAGCGAAAGTATAACTCGTCGAATATCTCTACACCAGCTGATCCCTAGTGTAGAGATTTGATTACCCTTTGTGATGGGAAATCTGGATGTGATTAGGGATTATCCGGATGTGCAAGGGCTTCTTCGGAAGTGCCATCGGTTCTGTTCGAACCCGGAACAGACTTGTATGGATGTATGTCTGACATTACACTTTGAGATGTAAAGCTGGTTTCTATCAAATACATTTCTGTTTGGTGGCGGAGATTTATTCTCTTAGCTTAACACCCTTCTCTGAGACGTACGAGCTCAGAGGTTATGTAGTTGATGGTTACTAGTGATGCATTCCCAATTTGGTAGTGTGGCATGCTAAGTGATGCTGTGTGTTGCTGATCATTTGTTGATCAAGGCAAGGCTTTTGTGAAAAAATGTAGCTTTGTGGACGAGACTGGATCAGGACCTCACACCCCGGAAATGGTCGAAACAGTAATGTTGCAGCAAGGTTTTTAGGGGCTGCGCCCCTGTGGCATGTCCATTTCCTTCTGGATAAAAGGGGGTATCATGGTATGGATCCCAGATATTTACCTATGTGGTTGCTGCATACTTATTGCTGTGTGGTTGTTGGTTAAGGGCCCTCGGATAAAGGTCGGTAACGACCGGGGATGACATACTTGTATGTTAGTTACCTATGTTACAGCTTGGTTAAAGCGTGAGGTAATGTCGGCCTTGTTAGCAGAGATCCGGTTAGGTTCTCGGGGGCGTCCTTCCAGAGGCGTTCCCATTTCGGTAAGGAAGTTCCTTAGCCTGACCATTTGTTGGAAATCCAATCATCTAATACGCTTCCTTTACGATTTCAATTGTATAACCTGCCATTCTTAAATGGTAGCTATAGTAGGCATACGAAGAAATGTGGTATGCTGGCTAAGATTGATATTATACTTTCGAAATGTTTTCTGCACTATGCATTAATAATAATATCAAATGGTTTTCGCGTATCAAGCATTTTTGACTATCATCAGAAGAAATCTCCTCCCAGTGTGCGCTTGCATTTTGTGTGTGGCGGGAGGCCTTATGGCAGTTTAATTTTTCAAAAAGCATTGCGGATTTCAAAATTTTAAAGTCTTTGTTGTTGTTTTAAAGATAAAACTATTTTTATTTGCTCATACCAGTCCCATGACTGACCCGGAGTTTATTGTTCCCTTCCTAAACTCTGGGTGCCCATAATTTTCCACACGGGTAGTCTACAGTTGGGTTTTTCAGATAGTAGATATTGATTCAGTAGCTTTCAACTTTCACTTTGGAATTATTTGAAGACTTTGGATATTGAAGTACTTGGTTGGGACGACTGACTTTGTTTAGCAAGGAACAACTTGATGGTGGTTTGAGCTATCTGTGGAGATTGCTGATATTGGTGTTTCTTCTGGAGTTTCAAGTTCTACTTGTTTTCACTACTAGTTCATTGGTGTTTCCGCTGTAACATTTCTTTATATCTCTAATATTGATCATTGTTTTATATTTGGATATTGTATCATTGGAGTTGTATATGATATATACTATTCATTTCTTCCGCTGTGTTGTATTTAATGTGTTATAAGCTCTGGCATGAGTCGAATTTGAACGGTTGAATCTGCGGAGTATGGATGTCGATTTTCAAACGCTGAAATTTGGGTCATGACAGTTTGGTATCAGAGCTGAAGGTTGGAACTTTAGCTCAGGAGTATAACACATTCGGTAACTCATTAGAGATAGGGTGAAGTATACCCTAGAATGAGTATATCCCTAAGATATCCGTCCAAGTGCCTCAGTAAATTCTCTTACTATACACCGATAGTAAGTATGAGTGCAAGAAGAGGACGAGATAGGGGACAGGGAAATACCACTACAAATGGTCAATGCCCTCTAATAACAACGGAAATAAACTTTCTCTATCAATCTCCTTTGATTCGTCTTTTCAATTCTTTGATGATTTCTGGCAGCTCCAAGAAGAAGCTTTGATATATTTGCATGAGACACAATCTCCAGATGGGTCGGATTTGTTTGATTGAATGAATTGTTTGCTTTGGTTGCTATGGTTGATGGGTATACTTTGGTTTCTAAATTAAAAAGTTTTGGATTTATATCCACATATATGTCTGCTCTTTTGGGTCTAGATATATTCTACGAGCGGTTAGTTATCCTTCGAACTAACCAATGCCCCTGCATACTTCGTAGATCTGGATGACCTGAATATCTTGTGAAGTGTTAAATAGATTCGTTCTTGTATTTATCGTTGATATTCTAATTTGCTAAGCCAAATGTAGAATAGATATTCAGTTTAATCTAGTGATTCATCTCTCCATCTTTCTATATTCTTTGTTGTCTCCCGATCTTGCAAATTACGAGGACGAAATTTCCTACGGGGGGAATTTGTAACGATCCCGATTTTTGAGTCAAATTTAATTTGATAATTAATATAAATTTTTGAATTAAATTGTGAATTTAATAGTAAATTGAATTGCAATTTTCAGAATAAATAAGATATGTGTTGTAAATAGAATTTTGAGTTTGAAATTTCAAAAACAAATATCTTGAAATTAAATAGTATTTAAAAAAAGTAAGAATTTGTTTCCTAATAAATGTATGATAGTTTCAATTTAAATAAGATTTGATAAAAATGTTGTAAAGCTAAATTGAAAATATACAAAAGTATAAATAAGAAAACATGAACATGATTTGTAAAGTAAAAATAAATCTATGATACGAATGAATATTTTGAAAGTTGTATTTTGAAGTTGATATAAAGTAATTTTCAAAAGATGTTTAAAGTTAAACTCTATATTTATAATATCTAGAATACATGACATATATATCTAAGTATAAATAGATAAACATGTTTTATAAATTGAAATCAAACAAGGTTTAGAAAACATAATATATAAATTGTTTTAAATCATTTTCTTAAGATTACGTAAAAAGGAAAGTGTTCATTTAAAATTGAAATTATAAATAAAATAAGGTTTAAAACAAAGTTATAAATTTATTTATAAACAAGATTTAAAAACACAATTTGTAAATAAATTTATGAAAAGGGGTTTAAACATAATATTAATTATCCTTAACAAGTGTAGGATAGAGAGTTTATGAATTTTACAAGTGTAGATTAAAGAATAACGTAAACTAACAAGTGTAAACAAAATAAACTAAGTGGCACCTTTGTTTTAATAACATATAATTAAAAGAAAAATAGGTTGCTCATTTTTTTCTCTTCATCATTTCTGGAAAAAAAAACCAAAAGAAAATATAGACAAACCAGAAAAGAAAATCAAAGAAGCAAGTTTTAAATTCACAATCCTGAAAGCATTCCCAGTTTCAACTTGATCAAGTAAAGATTCAAATTAAATTCAAAAGTCGAAGCAATCAGATCAAATATTTAACAGTTTCAGTTTCAAATCAATAAAACAGAGTCTCAGATCAGACAAAGCATTTTCAGTTCAAAGCCAAAACTTGAAACAGTTCAAGTAAAAAATTATCACAGTCTCAAATCAAAGTCTGGATATCAACCTGGAAATCAACTTGAAGACCAGAGGTACAAAAGCAAGTTTAAATCAAAGCTTCAACCTGGAAGTAGGTAGATCACGCAAACAAATTCATAGATCAACATATCAATTCCAGTTTTCAAAATTGCAAATTCCAGGTTTTCCCTATCTATAGACAGGTGAGCAAACCTCTTGACCTCGTTACATTTTGATGATCTTTGAATGATGATTTGAAATGTGTTTGAATGATGTGTAGATTTTCTTGCATGTCTGTATATACACAAATATCTAAGTGTATATGTATGCATAGAGGAAAATAGGCTCTGTTCTTAGTTCAGGTGGAAAAAAAATCAAGTTCCAAAAAATTCAATTCTCTTTGTACAATCAATATTTGGCTCAGATCCTTAAAATAAGAAAATGATGATAACTATGCAATCTCATTTTAAAAATAATCGCAAATAAAAATATTCAGTAGATATTTCAAATAATACATCACTGTGTAACTTTTGAAATAATAGTAAAATAAAAAAAAATTATAGTTTGATTTCATAGCCAAGTTCGAATTTCGAAATGATGATTTTAGAGAATCATTTCATGATTTTTAGTTTTATAAATGGTGAGAAATCGAATGTTGAACGGAAAACAAATTTTTACCAAATACTGGTGATCGTGTAGTTGTGTGGACTCGAGACTGATGATGGATGTAGCTTGACGACTGAGCACCATCAAAAAAAGTGCAATGGATTTATAATCAATCGGGGTGGTGAGGCGATGATAATTTAGGGTTTGGCAGTTATTTTGGTTAGGGATGTCAGCGATACGAATTTCATCGTCTCTGACGAATCGACTTGTACTGGACTAGAGTAAAAAGGAGCATGGGTTATCGGTGGAGCTCTAGTAATAATTACGGGGTCGTTGACGAACAGTGGTGGTGGTACTTGATGGTTTATGGCGATCGACGTTTGGGTATTAGGTGTGCTTGATGTCTCGATTTCGAATTCAGGTGAAATCAAAAACTCTGATTGGTCGTATCGGTTTAGGGGATGATCAGTGATGTGTTGAACGTCTCGTTGATGGCCGGAGTATTGGCTGTGGATGGTGCACGTGCACAGGCGTTTGATGGTGTCAGTGGGTTATTTTTAGGAAGAAGAATATCTCGAAGAAGGGCTCGTGATGTTTGGCAATTGGCTTGCGAAAATTTGATATGGGCTCGAATTGTTAATAAGTTAACAGGATTTTTTATCAATACGTTTTAAAGAGAAAAAAAGTTTTGCTCGAGAACTTCGGGAATTGGCTTAGTATTCTTGAATTTGGCTGGAAGCCGTGCTCGGGTTAAACAAGTATGAGCTCTGGTTATTAATTTTAAAAGAAAACTTTGTTTCACATTTTAAAAATACAACCAGGTTTTACAAAAGCATGTTAAATAAGATTTAAAGCCTAGTACTAACAAGGTTTTAAACAAATTTCAAAGTTAAATCAAATTTATATTAGCTAACTAATTGTTTGATGTTGAATAAATATATTGGTTAATTAATTAACTAATAAAAAATTTATTTTTGAAATAAAATGAAGTAATTAAGAAAAATGATGAGGAAAGATAAATGGGTTATCTTTGATTTAACTAAAGTTTAATCAAGTATAAATTCAAGATTAATTAATTTCTTAAGAATTAATGATAAGTAGTTCAGGAGAATCGATTAATGATCAAAAGGGTAATTGATTTGATTTGATTAAGGAAAGTAATTAAAGGTAATCAATTACTTAAAGATAATTTCTTAAATAAAAGTAATTGATTAATGATAAAGTTGATTAACCAAATAATTAAGGTGTAATTACTTATTGTAGTTAATTAAGGATAATTAATTAAATGGTAATTAATTAAGGGTTAATTAATTAATGTAATTAATTAATTAAAGATTAATTAGGGATTAATTATTCATTGATTATAGGTTAATTCATTTAAGATTAATTAATTAATAATTTAATGGTTAATTAATGAATGACTAAAGAATAATTAATCAAAATGGTTTGTAACTAATTAATATTAATTAACCAGGATTAGTAATTAATCTGATTTAAATTAATCAGACAATTAACTGATTTTACTTATGAATGTTTGGATTGAATCGGATGCTTTGAATTGTGTGATATCCCTGATGTATGATGTTCTGTGATATGATTAGGCTGTGAAATATAACTTATTATCTGTGATGAATGTAATTTATTTATCTGCAATGTACCTATATTATTTATCTGTGATCTGTGAATAAAGCTAAGCATTATAGTTTATATCGCTTGTCAAATATATTGGTGTATGTGAATCTGTGATGATGGATGATGTTGCACTATTGGGTAAACCCCTCGACTACACCATACACACACAAATATGGATTGCACGAGGAAATTGGTTAAGTCATAGATTTTTGAAATAGTTTTAAAAATTGAATTTTTGAATCCAAATGGTTTTGGAAATGGATTGGGTTTAAGTGAAAAGCTTTTGAAAAGGAATTTCTAAGATAAAAGTTATTTTTTCAATAACTTGATTTAGTTTTGAAATTTGATTTAAATTTGAAATCAAAAGTTGAAATTGAATTCTATGTCGAGAATTTATGATTTAAAAGGGTTATACAAGTTTATATGGGTTTTAACCCTTTTTAAAGCGTTGTTTTAGGAATTTGAATTTAACCCAAAGACTTTAGCTTGTATAAATGGAATCGGATTTTTCCAAAATGAAAACTGTTTGTTTTCAAAAAAAAGCTTTTATATGAGGAAAGAATTTCCAATTTGTGTAAAAGGAATTTCAAATTTGAAATGAAAATGGTTTTCCAAGTTATGAATGAATCTTTGGAAACGGGTTTTGAAAGCTATAAGTTAAATCTTTGATTTAAAGATTGAATGAGTTAATCCAATTGAAATGGAAATTATTTTGAAATCCGTGAATGGATCTGTGTGAAACTAGGTGAACTTTGTGAAATGTACCTTTTTGTTTAAAGATTTGAAATGGTAATTTGTTAAACCATTTGATGAAAGGTTTTGGGTTTTAAAAGTTGTGACTTAGCTGAAATCCAATATTCATATGTTTTTAAATATTGCGCTCATTATTCGGTTTAGCCGGGAGAGGAACTTTGTGTCATATAACCCATTCCGAATAATGATACGACATTATGGATTGCATTTGAAGACCGGTAGTAAAGACCGGATATTTCCAAAAGCGAAAGGATAACTCGTCGAATGTCTCTGCACCGGCTGATCCCCGGTATAAACATTTGATCACCCTTTGTGATGGGAAATTCGGTCGTGATTAGCGATTATCCGGAGGTACAAGTGCTTCTTTGGAAGTGCCTTCGGTTCTGTTCGAACCCGAAACAGACTTGTATGATGTATGTCTGACATTACACTTTGAGATGTAAAGCTGGTTTCTATCAAATACATTTCTCTTTGGTTGCGAAGATTTATTCTCTTAGCTTAACACCCTTATCTGAGACGTACGAGCTCAGAGGTTATGTAGTTGATGGTTACTAGTGATGCATTCCCAATTTGGTAGTGTGGCATGCTAAGTGCTGTTGTGTGTTGCTGATCATTTGTTGATCAAAGCCCAGATATTTACCTATGTGGTTGCTGCATACTTATTGTTGTGTGGTTGTTGGTTGAGGACCCTCGGATAAAGGTCTGTAATGACCGGGGATGGCAACTTGTGTGTTAGTTGCCTATGTTATAGCTTGGTTAAAGCGTGAGGTAACGTCGTCCTTGTTAGCAGAGATCCGTTTAGGTTCTTGGGGGCGTCCTTCCAGAGGCGTTCCTATTTCGGTAAGGAAGTTTCTCAGCCTGACCATTTGTTGGAAATCCAATCATCCAATATGCGCCCTTTACGATTTCAATTGGATAACCTGCCATTCTTAAATGGTAGCTATATTAGGCATACGATGAAATGTGGTATGCTGGCTAAGATTGATATTATACTTTCGAAATGTTTTCTGCACTATGCACTAATAATAATATCAAATGGTTTTTGCGTATCAAGTATTTTTTACTGTCATAAGGAGAAATCTCCTCCAAGTGTGCGCTTGCATTGTGTGTGTGGCATGAGGCCTTATGGCGGTTTCATTTTACAAAAAACATTACGGATTTCAAATTTTTAAAATCTTTGTTGTTATTTTAAAGATAAAACTGTTTTTGTTTGCTCATACCAGTCCCATGACTGACCCGGAGTTTATTATTCCCTTCCTAAACTTTAGGTGCCCACAATTTTTCCCACGGGCAGTCTAGAGGTGGGTTTTTCAGATAGTAGATATTGATTCAGTAGCTTTCATCTTTCTCTTTGGAATTATTTGGAGACTTTGGATATTGAAGTCTTTGGTTGGGACGACTGATTTTGTTTAGCTTGGTACAACTTGATGGTCGTTCGAGCTATCTGTGAAGATTGCTGATATTGGTGTTTCTTCTGGAGTTTCAAGTTCTACTTGTTTTCGCTGCTGGTTCATTGGTGTTTCCGCTGTAGCATTTCATTGTATCTCTCTTATTGATCATTGTTGCATATTGGGAAATTGTATCATTGGAGTTGTATATGATATATACTATTCATTTCTTCCGCTGTGTTATATTTAATGTGTTATAAGCTCCGGCATGAGTCGAATTTCAACGGTTGAATCTGCGGCATTCAAGTACAAGTGGAGTACGGATGTCGATTTTCGAACGCTGAAATTTGGGTCGTGACATTATGGTTTTCCAAAGTAATATGATTTCAAAGTGTTTTGATTTCGAAAGTGTTATAACTTTGAAAGTACTATGATTTTGGAAATGGAAATGTTTGTAGCGAGATATGATATTTTATCGATATGGTTTTGAAAGGAAATGATATATTGATATCGTTTTGAAATGGAAATGATATTATATTGATATGGTTGTTGTAATGGAAATGATATTTCAGTTTTGAAGTATAAACTATTTTGAAATGACTGCGGTGTTATAATAACGTTTGGTTGTTAAAGAGACCGGGATCGGAAGTTGTCATACTCTTTGCCAACTCTGAAACTTTAACAATCGTGTACGCGGTGGAGATTCCAGAATGAAATAGGATGGTGGCGACGATCCTATATAAGATATATACGTGGATCTGACTCCCATGTGTTGGCATAAGGTGGCTAAAACAGGGGAAATCGATGGGCCAAGTGAGATTGCTCCTCCGATCGGACACACTTATTTGTATGCTATTATATAACTTTGTGATTGATTCAGTGCGCACCTTCGGATTTTTGAGAGTGTGGCTCGAGGTGGGCGGTAGTGGCTGCTACACGTTACCACCAGCCCGGAAGTGTAATTGGTATATCTACCCTAGCATTGTCTAGTTGTTCCATGTCGTCTACCCTAGCGTGCCTTCTACGAGTTTCTTTTGTGTCGTACCTACGGAGTATCCTTTGGTAGCCTCTCGATCTAGAGGTATTACGATACTGTACATACTATTTGCACTATGAAATATGTTAAGGTGGAAAATGTAAAGCCTTAACGCTATTTTTAAATAGTATACTTTACTATAGTCATGATTAAAATAGCATATATTACTACATAGTAGATAGTTTAACGAATCCTTAGAGGATGGTTATTCCAAACACCCTTTAAGTTACTTGTATTTCAGTTGTTATTTCACTTGAGTTGGATTTATTGATATAAGAATGTTAATCCTGATTCGAGTGTTTTGTGTTTTGCTTTACGCTCGAGTCAGATTGAGTGATACAACTTTTGAGACTCACCTTTGGAATTGGAGCTTCGTTTGGAGATCCATCTATATTCGGCTTTCAGTTATCCAGTTGACTCCAGTTGTATATTTAAATTTGTTATTTGACCATTGTATTGAAACTTCTATTGTATTTGAGACTTCTATTGTATTTTATTTAACTCCGATATACATATAGTAGCTTCATGAACTACTATTCTTTTGTTTCCGCTGCTTATTGCTATATTTCTCTATGTCTGTGATTTTTTTGATTTATTTATTTACTGTATATGCTGATTTTTGCCAAATATAAATTAACAATCTGGTATTTTGAGCAATTAAAATCCGGCATGTATGGATGCGAATGGTTGAAATTACGAGGATGTTACAGTTGGTATCAAAGCTTTGGTTTTCGGTAAAAATCAACATATGTAGTAAATTTAATTACAAAAATCACTTTCGTTCGAGCTTGAAAATTTTCCTCTTTGTTTCAAATTTTCTTTGAATTTTGGAACGTTCCCTTCGGTTCCAAAATCCATCCTTATCTCTCCCTATTCGTGCTTCTTGATTTTTGAGTATCCCATAACTCCACTTAGAACGACCTCTATAATAACTCGGCGGTCTTGCCAATCTTCGAATGATTTCTAAAGGGGTGAAACTCCTTTACAATAGACAATGATTTGCCGAAGATTTCTGCATCCTCGGTTTACGATGCTATCTATCTTCTGCTATTCCTGAATTCTATCTCTTCCGATCGAATATCGATTTTCCTCAGAATTATGCATCGATCTTATTCTTCAAGTCACGGTCGACTCGGTTAAGGTTGTCCGCGATTTAACTTGTCGATCTTCCTATTTTGTTATTTAATCATCTTATCTTTATTTCGAACCTATCTTCGAATCAAAATTCTCTTTGATTCGAGTCCATCTGTAACGACCCAGAATTTCTATCATTTGAAATTCGTATATTTAATTGATTTTAAATATTAATAAGTAAAATTTGTAAGTCGAATAAATTTTATTTCAAATATCTAGATTTGTAAAGGATAATTAAATCGATAATTTTATATTTGAAATTACAAAAATAATTGAAAATTGGGTTTAATGTGATTAAATTTGATTTGTAAAGTTGTATTGAATCATATTGGAGTTAGAATGATGTTTTAGAACTTTTAAAATCGAATTAAAAGTTAATTTGTGGAAATTGAATATTTTAATATTTAATTGGTGAGTAAAAATAGCCATTTTTCAAGCAGTCTCGGATTTCGACGAAACTAGTTTCATCAGATCCATAATGTTATATTTTTGTAATATTTCAAATTTAGTGTCAATCGGATTTACGGTTTGTCCGAGGCAATCCAAAACTCATAGAAATTAGTTTAACCGTTTTAATTTAATTTGATCGTTTATTTCCGTAACTCGCACATATGATCGAATTGGCTCTCGAAACCTATTCCATTGTATCCGAAACGCGGGTTAAACCTAGAAACATCAGTCGGCACACTTCGTTTGGAGTTCGAAAAATTTTGGACGAATAGTGTTTTGACAATATTCTATATAAGGTCCTCTATTTTTCAATTTGCAAACAAAACCCTAGGGTTTCATCTCAATGCTTTAGCCGTCGTTTATTCGTTCAATGGCCGAAAATTTTCCTTCTTCCCCTCGACTTCTAATCCGTAAACTATTATCAAAAACCCTCAACTGCAATATCGTAGAGCATCTCAAGCTCTACGAATCCAACGGTTATGATCAAGAATAGCATGGTGGATCGACCAGAAATTGCTCGTGTTCGTCGTCCGTTCTTTCGCGTTTTCCAAGGGCTTGGGGCAACCGAGCTTCACTCTATTTTGGCTAAGGGTGGAGTTCACAGCACTCTTCGACGTAGTAGCCTTCGATCGATCTATCGTTGAGCGAGGTGGAGGCGATTTGAAGCCCTAGTCGGCCGTTGTTGGGTTTCAAACAACCTTGGGTGTCGCGTGGGAGAAGAGAGCACGAGCGGCCTTGATTTCATCTCGAGAATCAACGGCTAGGATCTGACGGTAAAATAAAAAAAAGAATTTATTTATAGATGTTATTAAAAACTTTGTAATAACATATCTCATGCATACGAGGTCGTAATTGAGCAAAACTGGCGACGTCGGAATCACAGCAACGAGCAGCACGCTGTGATGAAGATCTGGAATCGATCCGAGCAAGTGAACATTTTGCATTAAATCCGATGTCCTCGATTTAATGTAAAATTGAACGCTTGGTGTTTTAAAATGCAGGGTGAGAACTTCTCACTCAATCGAATTGTGTTTCGATTTAAATTTTTAAATAGTTAGATTTAAAATTGCTTGATTGTGTGATTGAATGATAAATTATTATCTATTGTATTGAAATAGACCCTATACGCCGTATATTAAGCGGATGTTATTTATTAAACACATATAACGCGATATTTCACCCTGAAGTGGAATTGGTATTATATATGTATTTGGAGTTGATTTTCCCGCATTATATAGCGGATGAGACCCTATTGCGCCGCATAATAGTGGATAATATTTTTTATGAACCCATGTACCGTGATATTCCGTATTGAAACAGGATTGGTATTGTGCTAACATCGGTGGAAACATGGAAACAGGTTGGAGGGATCCAACTGGATTCCTCAACGGTATGGATTTATTTTACCGATATTTGCGATATATTCGGTTATCATATTGATATATGATGTTTGGATGCCGTGATTGTTATATTTAGTGTTGTTGCAGCATTGGGCCTATTTTTGGAGTTTTAAAAATGTAAAAACGATTTTGAATTTAAAAGGATTTTCAAGTGATTTTTGAAGATATACATTTTATTAAATTTTGGAATTAATTCATTTTAAATAAATAAACGTTATAATTTTTATGTTATAAAAATTATGATTTTTGTGAAATATAACCGAAATGTGGTTTTTGAAATAAGTAGTTGATTAATTTGTAAAATGGTTTAAATTGGGATTTTTGAATTATTTTAAACAGTTCATAGAAAAGATTATAGAATTGATATTTATGAATTAAAATATTTATAAAACGAGTTTTTATAAGTGTTAAAATGAAGTATAAATGGATTTCATAAGTGAACGAAATTTATAGATTTATAAATTGTGAAGTTATAAAATGAATAGATTTTGTAAAATAAAAAATATAAGTAATTAACTTATAAATTGGATTTTGGCATTTAAATGAGATATAAATAGAATTTGTTGATTAAAGGATTTTATAAGTTGAAGTTGTTATAAAATATAAATGGAATTTATAAACATTGTTTTATAAATCCAAAATCGACTTATTTTGATAAGTTAATTATATAGCTTATTAAAGGAGATATATCCACGATTTTGGACAATGGATAATCCTTTAAATAAAATGGGTAGGAATTTTGATTTTGCTTAACGAAGTATATTCACGATTTTGGACAGTGAATAATATATTAGAGAAATATTTTGGGGAAGTGATATTTTAAATAGAATTAAAAGGAGTTTTAAAGATGTTTTAAAATGTATTAAGTATCGAAACCATAGATTTCAACATTCATTATTGAAATAGACGTTTTCGAGAAATAAGGAAAGGGTGGACTATAACACTGTTGTTATAGTAAATGATTTTCGAAAGGAAATGTTTTATATAGTATTGGGATTTATATATCTATCTTAATTTCGAATCCCTATACTAGTGATTTTGGATTGTCGTAACAATGTTTTACGCAACATTCGTTTTGACTCAAATAAATGTGTTTAAGAGAATGTTTTCCTTAAAGAATAAAATATATACTTAATTTTGATTAAATTATATTATATATTTTCCAAATGTTGAAAGCAAATAGATTTGTGAATTACTTATTATTAAATAAGTATGGAAATGTTTTCCAATATGAAGGGAAATGTTTTGAGATTTTATCTTTTAAAGATAAATTGAAAGTGAATATTTGAAATCGATTTGAGAATCGTATATTAATAGATATTTTAGAAATGATAATTCACCATGGAATTTATGAAGGAAAGGGAAAATTGTTTTAAAAATAAACGTTGATTTATTTTTGAAGTGTGGAAATAAATTAATGGATTTGGAACGTAAATTTGAAGTAAATCGGTAAGGATTTATTTAATTGGTTTAAATGAACCATTTTGAAATGAAAATGAATAAATATTTAGAAGTGTTTTCGCGTAAGGAAAATGATTTGAAATTTTCTTTTCAAAAATTGGAAAAATGAAAAGTGATTTGAAATTTGTTTTCAAATGGTTGAAGTGTGGAAAATTATATATCTTGTAAAGATATTTTTGGAAAATAAATAATTGGGAAATTATTTAGAATCTGGTGATGTTGTGCATATCTATTGATAGTTAAATAACCGACTATCAATATTACCTTTAAATGGGTATTTGTTGTGATTTGCTTGAATTTGAATGCTACGCTAATTTTAAAATAAGAGCTCGTTATTCGGTTTAGCCGGGAGAGGACCTTTGGGTCATAAATCCCATTTCGAATAGTGATACGCCGTAATGGATAGCATTTGAAGACGGTGTTGAAGACCGGATGTTTTTGAAAACGGAAGGATTTCCGTCAAATGACTCTACATCGGCCGATCCCCGATATAGAGATTTTATCATCCTTTGTGATGGGAATTCCGGACGTGATTAGTGAATATCCGGATTGCAAGGGCTTCTTTGGAAGTGTCTTCGGTTCCGTTCGATTCCGGAACGGACTTGTATGGATGTATGTCTGACATTACATTTTGAGATGTAAACCTGATTTCTATCAAATACATTTCTGTTGGTGGCCGAGAATTTATTCTCTTAGGTTAACACCCTTCTCTGAGACGTACGAGCTCAGAGGTTATGTAGTTGATGGTTACTAGTAATATATATTCCCAATTTGGTAACGTGGCATGCTCAGTGCTGCTGATCATTTGTTGATCAAAGCGTGGCTTTTATTAAAAGCGTAGCTTTGTGGATGAGACTTCGTCGAACCTCACACCCCGGAAATGGTTAAAACAGGAAGAATACAGCAAGTTTATTTGTGGATTGTGCCCCCATAGGGTATCTACATTTCCTTTTGGATAGAGGTGGTGTTATGGTATAGAGCCCTAATACTTAACCTATGTGGTTGCTGCAAATTTATTTCTTTGTGGCTGTTAGTGAATCCCGGGATTTAGGTCGGTTACGACCGGGGGATGGCATACTCGTGTTAGTTGTTACCCAGCTAGGGGTAACCCGGCCTTGTGTTGGCAGAGATCCGGTTAGGTTCTCGGGGCGTCTTTCCAGAGGCGTACCTATGTGGAAATGGAAAGTTCCTTGGCCTGACCATTTGTTGGAAATCCAAAGAAACAATACGAGCCTTGTACGGTTTTAGTTGTAGAACCTGCCATCTAATATGGTAGTTATAGTAGGCATACTATAATGGTACCTATGCTGGCTAAGATTAATATTGTACTTTCGAAATGTTTTCCTGCACTTTGCACTAATAATAATAATCAAACGATTCTGTGTAGTAAGCATCTTTGACTATCATAAGGAGAAATATCCTCCAATTCTGAATTTGCATTACGTGTGTGGTAGGAGGCCTTATGGTTGTTACATTTTCTGAAAGCATTGCGGATCTATTTTAAAAATATTTCTTTGTTTGTTTTTAAAGATAAACTGTTTTCAGTTCTCACACCAGTCCCATGACTGACCTAGAGTTTATTGTTCCCTTCCTAAACTCTAGGTGCCTACCAATTTCCACACGGGCAGCCTATTGTCAGGTTATCAGGTCATTCTGCAATTCAGGAGTTGATGTAGAGATCGGGAGGCAAGCTGCATGGCATGGCGTATAAACTAGTATATAGTATTTCTTTTCCGCTGTTTGTTGTTGTAAACTCTGATAATGTAATGTAATGTTGATGTAATGTATAAAACGTACAGTTCTTTTGATTTAAAGATTATTCATTTATCTATTATATGTTGTTCCGCCGTGATTGTGAGATTCTGATATAGTTTCTATTTTTTTTTCTTTCTTCTTCTACCTCTTCTTCTTTAACCCTAACAATTCGGTTTTCCGGCCTTCGATTGCTCGGCAGTTGATACAGTGGACGTATTAATGTCGACTTTCGTGAGTCGAAAATCCCTATCGTTACATCTGGTATCAAAGCATTTGGTTAAGCGACAACCTTGGCTCTGTTGGATGTTACTCATTAGAGATAGAGTCAGTAGTACTCTAGAATGAGTTTGAGTGTAATAATAGATATGAGCGCGTATTTGTTAGTGAATATGAATTTTTTTGTATTGTGTTGACTTATCGGTTGATTGTTTATAAATTCTGGTCGGTGCAGTCTAGCTAACTGTATCGATAGGGGTTTCTAAACTCTTAAACAAGATAAACCGACATAGTATCATTTTAAATTGGGTAAATGAAATAATTTTACCTTGACTATATTTTATATATATAGGAATAATTTTTCAGAATTATTAAAGAGTATATAAATTGATTGTTTGGTTGTTGAAAATGTAGGAATATATATAAGTTAATTAAAAGAATAAATTTTATAAGCAAATGAATTATTAAGATGGAATTATAATTAATGTGATTTACAATTGTGAAATAATCTTATATCTAAGAAGTGAAACCATATGAATATATTTATAAATATGAGTGGTAAATAAAAATGAATTTGAATTATAAATTGAAAGTGTTGAATGAAGTTAATTTTATTTTCCAAAATTAAAAGTTAAATGGTGAAATTATATAAGAAAAAGACTTATATATGTGAGTATAAGTAAAAGGAATTTTTTTTGAAAGAATATTAAGCACTGAATTCACTACTGTTGCTGGGAAATAATAAGGGTGATGACTGCAGCATCATCAGTATCATTTTCGAGTTTCTGTGTGATGGATTTGCTAACATAGTAAATTGAAAATTGAAGTTTTGTTGTCATATACAAATTTGAAATTTAACTAAAGAAAAGTTAAATAGAATTTACTTTAGAATTGGAATCTGAATTGGATTTATAAGTAGAAATTTAAGTTAAGTTAAACAAATGATGTTTGAAATGGAATATAACTTAAGTGATGTTGAATGAAGTTGATTTTGGTATCGAAGTAAAATAATAAAGTGAATTAAATGGATGTGGACTTGAGTTATATAAATGAAATCCAACCTTAATTGTTAAATGAATTAGCAATAGAATTAATAAATGGATTCGATATTAATCAATCAATGTAAATGAATTGATATAGAATAATGAATGTAAGTATTAATTCATTAGAAGCTAATAAAGTTGAAAAAATTGAACAATTGAACGAAAGTCAATTAGATATTAAACCAATTGAAAATTAAAAGTGTTAAACCAAATTGAATGTGAATTTAATAATTTGGTTATGATTTGGTTGTTATGTGATTGTTAGTTGATTGTATATAATTCATTAAGTGTTAATGAAGTTGAATTGATAAAATTAGAAGCTATGAAATTTAATTTGAATGTGGAAGTGAACTAATTTGAAAGTAAATTAGTGAATATAAACTAATTGAAAATGAATGTTAGTAAAGTCCTATGTTAATGAATCAAATGTGATTAAATGAAAAACCAATTCATTGAATATTGATGAGAAGTGAATGTATGTTGATTTGATGATTGGGATTGTTGTTGGATGATATATAGTTGTTTAATGGTTGGATTTGTTGCCTTTTGTTGCATTTGCCATATTGGCACATATTGTGGTTGCTTCTGGCATATGTTGTATATCGATGTTATTTTCTATATACACATTTCTCATTATCGTTGAGTGTTTAGTAGGTGTGGATTGTGCTTGCTTCGCATTTGGAGCTCGCTTTCACGCTATATTAGCCGTATATGCTCGCTAATAATATATAAGGTACATATCTTGGATTACATATCATACTTTTACATTTTTTTGCCTGCAGGATGCCTCATTACTTTGATGAGACGTATATTTGTGATACATATATATATTGCCATTTTTTTGGGATCGAGTCGCGCAAAGGAGGTTATGGCGAATTTTTTTGAAAATTTAAGGCGTCAGAATATTTTTGACAATTGGAATATTTTGAAAACTATAACTTTGATTTTGGAGTGAAAAGTTAAACGATATGGTCGGTTATGAAAAGATAACAAAGTATGATTTGAGCACTTAGTAAAGTTTTTATAAGAAGTTTAACTATTGGATTTTGGGAAAGTTAAACACTTAAGTGAATTTGAAATCTAATTTGAATGGATGTTTGAAAAGTTAATAGATTTCAAGACTTTTTCTTACTTGGTAATTCGAGGACGAAATTCTTTTAAGGGGGGGAATTTATAACGACCTAGAATTTCTGTTATTTGAAATTCATATATATAATTGATTTTAAATATTAACAAGTAAAATTTGTAAGTCGAATAAATTTTATTTCGAATATCTAGATTTATAAAGGATAATTAAATCGATAATTTAATATTTGAAATTACAAAAATAATTGGAAATTAGGTTTAATGTGATTAAATTTGATTTCTAAAGCTGTATTAAACCATACTGGAGTTAGAATGATGTTTTAGAACTTTTAAAATCGAATTAAAAGTTAATTTGTAGAAATTGAATATTTTAATATTTACTTGGCGAGTAAAAATAGCCATTTTTCAAACAGTCTCAGATTTCGACGAAACTAATTTCATTAGATCCGTAATGTTATATTTTGTAAGATTTCAAATTTAGTGTCAATCGGATTTACGACTTGTCCGAGGCATGCCAAAACACATAGAAATTAGTTTAACCGATTTAATTTAAATTTGATCGTTTATTTCCGTAACTCGCACATATGATCGAATTGGCTCTCGATACCTATTCCATTGTGTCCGGAACGTGGGTTAAACCCTAGAAACGTCAGTCGGCACGCTTCGTTTGGAGTTCAGAAAATTTTGGATTAATAGTGTTTTGACAATTTTCTATATAAAGCCCTCTATTTTTCCATTTGCAAACAAAACCATAGGGTTTCATCTCAATGCTTCAGCCGCAATTTATTCGTTCAATGGCCGAAACTTTGCCCTCTTCCCCTCGATTTCTCTTCTAATCCGTAAATTATTATCAAAAATCCTCAACTGCAATATCATAGTGCATCTCAAGCTCTACGAATCCAACCGTTATGGTCAAGAATAGCATGGTGGATCGACCAGAAATTGCTCGCTTCGTCGGCCTTCTTTCGCGTTTTCCAAGGGCTTGGGGCAACCTAGCTTCACTCTATATTGGCCGAGGGTGGAGTTTACAACACTCTTCGACGTAGTATGTGACGCCCCACCTTTATACCCACGCTAGCCAAGAACACTCCGGAGTAGTGCTGTCAACTAGCACGGAGAATAAGGCTGTTGAGGAGCGACCATCCATGTAATTGCTTATCACACGGTGGCTATAAATAATCTTCAGAAACAAACATAGAAATGATCATATCACAAATCAGTCACAGATATCCATATCACAAAGGCGGAAGTAGATATGAATATATAACTAACACATGAAAGTGTACATCAGAGTAGTGGTCAGTAAGATCCACGATAATACAAAAGAATAGCAACACGTGCTATACAAAAGAATACAACTACGAGTCTATATCTCAAGTGTATACAACAAAAACTGCTAATCTAAACAGTTAGCCAAAAGTCAGAGTGATGAATCCCTGGGAAGAAGTCAAGCAGAAGCACCTGTAACATCTCGATCTGACCCAAGTATTAATTAAGAAAATAATAAACGGATCAGTTTAGCTATAAATATCAGATGACATGATATAACATAAAAGATATGGCATAAACATAAACATCCATAATGACATACCACTATAAGTATGTAAATAATGATCAACAGAAGATCAATCAATAAGAGATAATCAATATCACAAGAATCTTCTTAAAGATTCGAAAAGGGCATCGTACCCCAAACTTGTACTCATAACAAGTCAATGACATAAATTCTAGAAATCAATGCAAGAAGTCCAGAAAACATAGAAAAGAGAAAGAGGCCTATCACATGACGGTCCGAAGACCAAGGGGAGCTACCCCACATGTGTGAATGGAATCACACAGATTAAGGTCCAGACTAACCAAAAAGTAAAAAGGTATGTGTGAGTGGAATCACACAAGTGGTGTCTAGTCTAACCTCGCAACAAGAGACATCGCACAGTTGCTAGTCTAAATCATCAGAGTGATCGTCATGATCAACGAGAAGTGTCAATTACACTAAGCTAGTAAATATAGAAGTTTAGCTTCATGTCCCATAACCACTTGCTTAACTTAAATATTTACGAACAAACTGTAAATCTTCACTAATAAAATTGTCACAAGAGGTTCAATCGAACAAGTCCAAGAATTAACCGACGAAGTGAACGCAAGCGTTTCATACCACTTGTTTTACTAAGTCATTTAATTAGATTTCTCATCCGAGTGAGGTAAAGGTTTGTATATACTAATAGATTGGAAAACGGTTTAAGAAAAGAGCTTTGTTATTAAAAATAGAGTTGAAATTGTTTGTTAAAAGAGTTTTGATATTTACTACTAGTATTGAAACCTTTATATTATAAAGTGGCAAAATACAGAAGCAATTGTAGAAACAATCAGTCACAAAAATCGCATACGGAGATGTGAATAAAATCCAAGAAAATCAGCTCAATGTTTTTCAGATAAGATCCCCTACGGAGGGGGGGTCCGGGAGAGTGGCAACCCCCCAAGGTGGGGGTGCAGGGGTAACGCCACCGCTTACGGGGTTCGACCTGCCCGGTCAGGTCGCGGGGGTCCAGGGGGCAGCGCCCCGTCCAAAACGGTACGACCTAAGTGAAGACAAGCGGCCTACGACCTAAAGCAAAATGAGATCTAACGACCTAAGGGTTCACGCGACCTAACACAATGGCCGAGCGACCTAACTGGAGTTAAGGGAGGCAAGCGACTTAAGGTCCAACGACCTACGACTCAAGCAAGCCGAGCGACCTAGTGTGGAGGGGTCGAGCGACTTAAGGAAGGCGAAGGACTTAACAAGGTTCGCGGGCTAAGGATGAGCGACCTAACAAGGTTCACGACCTAACGGAGACGAGGTCATGCGACCTAAAGTGGTTCGCGACCTAAAGGGGAACGACCCATCGAGTTATAGGTCTAACGACCTAACGGTTTAAAGGTCATGCGACCTAAAAGTGAAACGACCTAAGGTCAAAAACAAGGTCACGCGACCTAACAGGGAACAAGGTCAAGCGACCTAAGGGGTTACGCGACCTAACGTAACACGGGTCAAACGACCTAAGGCATCACTGGACAAACGACCTAACTGCTTAAGCGACAGGCGACCTAAAGAGGTTCGCGACCTAATAGGGTTCGCGACCTAAAGGTGCACGACCTAAGGTCTTTCGACCTAAGGGTATATAGGTAACACGACCTAAAGATGTCGCGACCTAAAAATAGAAAGCATGGCCGAACGAACTATCGAAGTAGAAAGACATGCGACCTAACGGTCAAAAGGCCAATGACCTATGACCTAAAAGCCATACGACTTATGACCTAAAAGCCATACGACCTACGACCTAAAAGCCATACGACCTACGACCTAACGTGAAACGACCTAACTCCGAAGTGAAGATTCAAGGCAGTGCGACTTAGCGCGATAACACGCGAACGACCTAAGGGTTAGGTCGCGAGCGACCTAACTCCGAACACCAAAAATGGCCAGAACGACCTAAGTGCAGAAAATTCACCAAAACGCTAAAAATTGGAGTTTTTCGCCAATCCAATCCAAACCAAATGCTAATGTGCATGCAAAAGTGATAGGGAATCATTCCCAACAGTCCAATATAGTTATAGACTAGATTTGTGAGATAAAAATCTCACCTTTGCACCAAATATCAATGAAAATGATGTTTTAAGCAAGCAAGAATCAATCCTTCTTCTATCTAAGCACAAGAAGCTTGAATCCGATGTCTTCTTCTTGAATTTGGAGTAGAAAGATGGATTGCAATTGAATTTGAGTTTTGGAATTTTAATTTCCCATTCCCTCCACCATTAATGCCAAAGCTTGATTAGTTAGGAAATTTATGAAGAGTGAAGAGAAGAGGGTTGGAACTTGGGTTTAATAGGCTAAACTAACCCAAAGTCCAAAGCGGGAAAAGTTAGTGAAATTTCACTAACTCCAAACCTATCGATGTTTATACTTAAAAAAAGTTGTAAACGACATTTCGAACTCAATGGAAGTGGTCTCGAGTCCTAATTTGACCGTTTGCAAAAAGTAGCTTTTCGGACCAAAATCCGATTAACGAGTTAATATTTAAATAAAATATTTAAATACAAACTCGATAAATATGCGGGTTGTTACATAGTAGCCTTCGATCGATCTATCGTTGAGCGAGGTGGAGGCGATTTGAAGCGCTAGTCGGCCGTTGTTGGGTTTCGAACAACCCTGGGTGTCACGTGGGAGAAGAGAGCACGAGCGGCCTTGATTTCATCTCGGGAATCAACGGCTCGGATCTGATGGTAAAATAAAAAAAAAGAATTTGTTTATAGATGTTATTAAAAAATTTGTAATAACATATCTCATGCATACGAGGTCGGAATTGAGCAAAACTGGCGGCGTCGAAATCGCAGCAACGAGAAGCACGCTGTGATGCAGATCTGGAATTGATCCGAGCAAGTGAAAATTTTGCACTAAATCGAATGTCCTCGATTTAATGTAAAATTGAACGCTTGTTGTTTTAAAACGCAGGGTGAGAACTTCTCGCTCAATCGAATTGTGTTTCGATTTAAATTTTTAAATAGTTAGATTTAAAATTGCTTGATTGTGTAATTGAATGATAAATTATTATCTATTGTATTGAAATAGACCCTATACGCTGTATATTAAGCGGATGTTATTTATTAAACACATATACCGCGATGTTTCCCTTAAAGTGGAATTGGTATTATATATGTACTTGGAGTTGATTTTCCCGTATTATTTAGTGGATGAGACCCTATCGCGCCGAATAATAGAGTATAATATTTTTTATGAACCCATGTACCGCGATATTCCGTATTGAAACGGGATTGGTATTGTGCTAACATCTGTGGATGCAGGAAAACAGGTTGGAGGGATCCAACTGGATTCCTCAATGGTATGGATTTATTTTATCGATATTTGCGATATATTCTGTTATCATATTGATATATGAGTTTGGATGCTGTGATTGTTATATTTAGTGTTGTTGCAGCATTGGGCCTATTTTTGGAGTTTTAAAAATGTTTAAAACGATTTTGAATTTAAAAGGATTTTCAAGTGATTTTTGAAGGTATACATTTTATTAAATTTTGGAATTAATTCATTCTAAATAAATAAACGTTATAATTTTTATGTTATAAAAATTATTATTTTTGTGAAATATAACCGAAATGTGATTTTTGAAATAAGTAGTTGATTAATTTGTAAAATGGTTTAAATTGGGATTTTTGAATTATTTTAAGCAGTTTATATAAAATATTTATAAAATTGATATTCATGAATTAAAATATTGAAATTATAAAACGAGTTTTTATAAGTGTTAAAATGAAGTATAAATGGATTTCATAAGTGAATGAAATTTATAGATTTATAAATTGTGAAGTTATAAAATGAATAGATTTTGTAAAATAAAAAAAATTATAAGTAATTAACTTATAAATTGGATTTTGGCATTTAAATGAGATATAAATAGAATTTGTTAATTAAGGGTTTTTTTTGGCAAAGCCAGTGGGGGTTAACTGGGCCCCTACTAGTTTTATTGCAAAACAATAAAAGAGAGTACAAATAAGGAAAAGGAAAAAACAAAAACAAAACTACAAGTACAACAGACTCATCTCCAAGCATCAATCAAAGTTTGTGGGAAACCAGAAGCACAGAATTTCAGCTGTGAATGAGTTCGTGACTTGACTTCATTCCAAATCATAACATCAGTTCTTCTAACATTATCAAACACCATAGTATTCCTCTCTGCCCAAATCACAGACATACTAATTTTCAAGACAACAACTAGAACTCTTCCTTGTTCCATTCTCCACCTAGTTGCTTTATAGATTATATGCCAGAGAGGACATGTTGCAGAACCAGCAAACTGACTACCAGTTATACAACTATTCCTATCTAAAATGAAGTGCAAAGCAGGACAATTAAAAAATAGATGCTCAGTAGTTTCATAATGGAGTTGACAGAACAAGCAGAGTTTGGAACATGCCCATAACTTTTTAATATTCTTCTAGTAAGTAGTGCCTGATTAATGACTTTCCACATCGTTAAGTTTTCTTTTGGAGTTGAATCAGAATTCCAGATCACTTTGTACCATTCAGCAGCTGGAAGAGGAACACTGGAAGTAACTAAGTTGTAAACTGTTTTAACAGTGTGAGATTTCTTATCCCATGTAACACAAGTATCATGATGCACACTGTAGTTATGTTGTTAAATATCACCCCACATCTGTGTGATCACTTGGCTGTTGTTGGAGGGTAACAAGATTTTTCCATTATGCAAAAAATCATTTGCCAAAGCATCATGGTGTATTCCAGACTGAAGTATATGAGCATGATCACAAACATTGTAAAGTATATGACCAATACTAACCCATGGATCATGCCAAAAACTAAATGCTTTTGATGTATTTGTAGGATATTGTATCATTGGGAGGAAAACATGTCTGAGTTTCAACATACTTCTACAAATACTGCTTTTGATGTATTTAATTAAGGATTTTTATAAGTTGAAGTTGTTATAAAAAACAAATGGAATTTATAAACATTGTTTTATAAATCCGAAATTGACTTATTTTGATAAGTTAATTATATAACTTATTAAAGGAGATATATCCACGATTTTGGACAGTGGATAATCCTTTAAATAAAATGGGTAGGAATTTTGATTTTGGTTAACGAAGTATATTCACGATTTTGGACAGTGAATAATATATTAGAGAAATGTTTTGGGGAAGTGATATTTTAAATAGAATTAAAAAAAGTTTTAAAGATGTTTTAAAATGTATTAAGTATCGAAACCATAGATTTCAACATTCATTATTGAAATAGACGTTTTCGAGAAATAAGGAAAGGGTGGACTATAACACTGTTGTTATAGTAAATGATTTTTGAAAGGAAATGTTTTATATAGTATTGGGATTTATATATCTATCTTAATTTCGAATCCCTACACTAGTGATTTTGGCTTGTCGTAACAATGTTTTACGCAACATTCGTTTTGACTCAAATAAAAGCTTTTAAGAGAATGTTTTCCTTAAAGAATAAAATATATGCTTAATTTTGATTTAAGTATATTGGATGTTTTCCAAATGTTGAAAACAAATAGATTTGTGAATTATTTATTATTAACTAAGTATGGAAATGTTTTCCAATATGAAGTGAAATGTTTTGAGAATTTATGTTTTAAAGATAAATTGAAAGTGAATATTTGAAATCGATTAGAGAATCGCATATTAATAGATATTTTGGAAATGTGAATTCACCGTGGAATTTATAAAGGAAAGGGAAAATTGTTTTAAAAATAAACATTGATTTATTTTTGAAGTGTGGAAATAAATTAACTGATTTGGAACGTAAATTTGAAGTAAATCGGTAAGGATTTATTTAATTGGTTTAAATGAACCATTTTGAAATGAAAATGAATAAATATTGGAAGTGTTTCCACGTAAGGAAAATGATTTGAAATTTTGTTTTCAAAAGTTGGAAAAGTGAAAAGTGATTTGAAATTTGTTTTCAAATGGTTGAAGTGTGGAAAATTATATATCTTGTAAAGATATTTTTGGAAAATAAATAATTGGGAAATTATTTGGAATCTTGTGATGTTGTGCATATCTATTGATAGTTAAATAACCAACCATCAATATTTACCTTTAAATGGGTATCTGTTGTGATTTGCTTGAATTTGAATGCTACGCTTATTTTAAATAAGCGCTCGTTATTCGATTTAGCCGAGAGAGGAACTTTGGGTCATAAATCCCATTCTAAATAGTGATACGTCCTATGGATAGCATTTGAAGACCGGTGTTGATGACCGGATGTTTTTGAAAACGGAAGGATTTCCGTCGAATGACTCTGCATCGGCTGATCCCCGATATAGAGATTTTATCACCCTTTGTGATGGGAATTCCGGATGTGATTAGTGAATATCTGGATTGCAAGGGCTTCTTTGGAAGTGCCTTCGGTTCCGTTCGATCCTGGAACGGACTTGTATGGATATATGTCTGGCATTACATTTTGAGATGTAAAGCTGGTTTCTATCAAACACATTTCTGTTGGTGGCAGAGAATTTATTCTCTTAGCTTAACACCCTTCTCTTAGACGTACTAGCTTAGAGGTTATATAGTTAATGGTTACTAGTGACATATATTCCCAATTTGGTAACGTGGCATGCTGAGTGCTGATGATCATTTGTTGATCAAAGCGTGGCTTTTATGAAAAGCGTAGCTTTGTGGACGAGACTTCGTCGAATCTCACACCCCGGAAATGGTCAAAACAGGAAGAATGCAGCAAGGTTATTTGAGGATCGCACCCCCATAGGATATGTACATTTCCTTCTGGATAGAGGTGGTATTATGGTATGGAGCCCTGATACTTAACCTATGTGGTTGCTGCAAATTTATTTCTTTGTGGTTGTTGGTGAATCTCGGGATTTAGGTCGGTTACGACCGGGGGATGGCATACTCGTGTCAGTTGTTACCCAACTGGGGTAACCTGGCCTTGTGTTGGCAGAGATCCGGTTAGGTTCTCGGTGTGTCTTTCCAAAGGCGTACCTATGTGGCAATGGAAAGTTCCTTGGCCTGAGCATTTGTTGGAAATCCAAAGAAACAATACGAGCCTTGTACGATTTTAGTTGTAGAACCTGCCATCTAATATGGTAGCTATAGTAGGCATACTATAATGGTACCTATGTTGGCTAAGATTTATGTTGTACTTTCAAAATGTATTCCTGCACTTTGCACTAATAATAATAATAATCAAATGATTCTGCGTAGTAAGCATATTTGACTATCATAAGGAGAAATCTCCTCCAATTCTGTGTTTGAATTGTGTGTGTGGCAGGAGGCCTTATGGTAGTTACATTTTCTAAAAGCATTGCGGATCTATTTTAAAAATATTTCTTTGTTTGTTTTTAAAGATAAACTGTTTTAAGTTCTCACACCAGTCCCATGACTGACCTGGAGTTTATTGTTCCCTTCCTAAACTCTGGGTGCCTACCAATTTCTACACGGGCAACCTAGAGTCAGATTATCATGTCATTCTGGAATTCAGGAGTTGCTGTAGAGATCGAGAGGCAAGCTGCATGGCATGGCGTATCAACTAGTATATAGTATTTCTTTTCCGTTGTTTGTTGTTGTAAACTATGATAATGTAATGTAATGATGATGTAATGTATAAAACGTACAGTTCTTTTGATTTAAAGATTATTCATTTATCTATTATATGTTATTCCGCTGCGATTGTGAGATTCTGATATAGCTTCTGTTTTTCTTCTTCTTTCTTTCTTCTTCTACCTCTTCTTCTTTAACCCTAACAATTCGGTTTTCCAGCCTTCGATTGCCTGGCAGTTGATACAGTGGACGTATTAATGTCGACTTTCGTGAGTCGAAAATCCCTATCGCTACAACATCAAATTTAAATCTCTATCCTTGCTTTAAAATCCATTCTTGTATCGTCGAGCAAGGAAGTGTATTTGTAAATTAATATTAAAAATATTTATATTGTGTTATTTGGGTTGTTATGTTGATTTGGTAAGTATAATTTTTCTGAAATTAAATAGTTCACTAAATTAATTGTTAAAACAATAATATTTGATTTATTATTTGTAAACCTTTGACTATTGCCAAATGATAAACAAATGAACATAAAAACATGGCTTATAAATTCATTTGGAATTGAAATTACTTTAAATTAAGAATTTGTGAATTAAATTTCTGATATATTTTGAAAATTTATTGTAAAATTACAAGAGTATATTATTTAAATTATTAATTGTTTCCAAAGAATTTTTAAATGTTTAAATCAGTGCTCTCCTCTTTTATCGCTGGAAAATAATTGCCGTACTGGCGGTCGCATCATCGACATTCATTTCGAGTTTCGAAGTAGAGAGACCATTCTGTAGCACTGCTACACTTTTGTTTTGGAAATTTAATTGATATGAAATTCTAAAGTATGGCTTGATTTATAATATATATTGGTATATGATTATTTAGATACGTAACATATATATGTATATATTTATCTCTAAATTGTTTGAAGCTAATTGGAAATTTAACTCTTGAATTTTGTTAGGAATAATTTCAATTATAAACGAAGCAATTTTTTTTATAAATATTTAAACTCGAAATACATTGAATTAGGAAATTTTTATTTGTATAATGCCCAATTTCATTCTAATACAACTTACCTTAATCATTCAGAAGGTGGATATGTGATTGGGTAATATACAATATAAAATGATTTTATAAATAAAATTTGAGTGTCATAATAAGTGTTATACACTTAATTTTTAATTGTAAAATGTTAATAGAGTTAAAAAGAATAATAAGTTAATTGAATAATATATGAGATAGATAAAATAATTTTTTTGAAGGAATTAATAAATTAAATCAACTAAATGAAGTTACTTTGAATTGAAATCTATTAGTTGGAAATCAATTAATTTAAATTGAAATCTGAAAGGAAGCTATGTAGTGTGGATCGTGTAATATGGATATATGACAATGCAGAGCATACTAATGATAATAATACTATAAATAGTGCGGAATAAAAAGCAGTATAGTAAAATGACACCAGAGATTTTTATACTGGTTCGGAGCACCGTCCTACGTCCAGTCCCAGACTCCTTCTGGAATTTCACTTAAAAAACAACACTCGCTTAACCCGGAGGAATATGTCTATACAACCCCTGAGCAGCTGAACAGGGACCTGAGCAGCAGAACAGGATTTCGCCTCAATAGCCAAAGAAGATTTTACTCGTCTGAGCAGTAGAACAGGACTTTAACAATTTACAGAAAATAGTTTGACTGATGTATTCTGATAACACGGATTTGTCACTTGTAGTACACCCTTCCTATAATCTTCTCCTCGAGTATAAACGTTTATATTTGAAGTATATGAAAAATAGAAAGGCATAAATTACTTTTATGCAGAATAATCGAGAGTATGATTGCAAATAGATTTCAGAAAGTTAGATCAGAGAATAAGATAAATAGATTGTGATTTTGGCAATTTGAAATGAGTTTGAAGTTTGTATTTATAAGTGTTAGAAAGCTATGATTGTTGGTGAAGAGTTTTGATCGAAGTGTTGCATCCGAATCTTTTCGTTAAAGGTTCGCAACTCTTCACGAAAATCTTGTCTTTTCAAAAATATGGATGTTATAGAAATTCGGTTGACTGGATGACAAGGTCAGTCGACTGAATATTCAAACGAATTTCAATATTAAAATTTAAATATATGTGCACTGTGCATGTTGCACATTTTACCCAGTGTCAGTCGACTGGGCCTACAGGGTCAGTCGACTGACCTGATATAATTTGTGCAATATGCACAATTTTGTATATATATTACTTTTAAACTTTTTTTAATTATATGCTTATATAAACTAATATATATACTTTTAACTGAGGAGAGATTTTAACAATATTGATCTAAGACTTAAACAATCTAAATATAAAATTGATGCACCAGTTTTGAAGTCTCGTCTCCTTGTAGTACATATTCTCTTTTTGTAGCAGTCGTCAAATCTATGTGTTGTAGGTGAAAGCTCTATGTCATGAACCAAAACCTTGTCTCAACATTCTTCCCCTTTTTGATTGATGACAACCTGTAAATAGATGTAGATTTCGATTTGATATATAAAACAACATAAATACTTACTCCCCCTAAATCTCTAACACTCTGTATCCTGCATTTTTATTAGTAGCAATAATAATTCTCCCCCTTTGTCATCGACAAAAAGGAATAAGCAATATGATATTGTAATATGAAATGGAACAAGAAACAAGCATTTGCGCATTTAATATCCATAGACAATAGTGTTTAAAAGCAAAATAAACTAGAATGGCCACTTAAGTGAAAGCCATTTAAACAATTGTTTTGAATTAAAAAAAAAAGAAATCGATAAACTTCTTACACCACGGGACCCTTACCCCTACCACCATATCCTTCATTTCCATCATCTCCTTCATCAGTAGAAGCTTGATCGTCTCCATGAGAAGAAGTAGAAGAGCATGTGAATACGGGTTGCTTTCTCGGATCGCCCAAAGTAGATGTAGAAGTACCGGAAGAGCATGATATTGCTTGCCATAATTTTGTGAAAAATCCTTTCAGTTTATCGAGCTTCTTATCCACTTTTTGAATGTTGGATTGAAGGATTTGTTGATTACGGCACATGATATTAATGGTGGCACGAGGTTGAAGTCCTTCATCCGGAATTGTAATTTCTTCTTGCTGATATCGAGTGGAAGTTTGACGAAATGGTCGATGAGAGGACTCGCCTTGTTGTGGTCGAACTTAAGACGTTTGACGTTGTGTCCATTCTTCAAAGAAATTATAGGAGGGGGTCGGGCAACAGGTAACTTCATTAAAGCTAGTGTCCGAGCATTTAAGCATCCAACTGTAGAAACTGGTGAATCCATTTCTGAAACTTCACAAGCTTTGAGTAGACGCATAATATATTCTCCATGATAAATTATATTCATTTTACCTTTATTAAAGCTTAAAAGGTCGTCAAGTATTAAACGAAGCCAATTGATTTTGATGTTTCCAAAAAATTGATTTTTGTAGAGCTTAGGGTTCAGAGTAGTTTGAAAAACTGAATTGGGAAGTAGAAGAAGAAGGTAAAGTGAATATAAAGAAGGGTGAAAGGGTAGGTGGAAAAGTAAAAAACTTTTCAGATCTACGGCTCAGTCGACTGGTGCAGGCCTTCAGTCGACCGAAGCTGAAGGATGTTAATTTTCATCCTTATGTTCCAGTCGACTGAGGGCATGTAGTCTTCGACTGGCTATTGTTATATTTTTCAATGTTTCAGCATTAGTCGACTGGTGCAGGCACTCAGTCGACTAATGCAGAAGATTGAATATTCTCAATCTACTTGTCCAGTCGACTGGGTGCCTGCACCAGGCGACTGACCTGTACAAATCTTGAATAATAAATTTATTTTATAATAGAAAATGTGTATATTCTATTTATTTTACAAATATAATTTTAATTTGTAGTTTGATGTGAATAAATTTATTTTTAAAAGGTTTGTTTAATAGATGGGAAATAATTTTATTGCAAATATATATAAACGTACATAGCAAAAGAAATTTATTAAGCATACAACAAAGGAGATTATAAAAAATTATTTCTTTGGGCTTGGTTTCTCGAAATCTTTTAGCTGTTTCCGACGAATATTCGATGCTTCGTTGCGATCCCATGAGTTTGGAGAGTATGGAGGTCGCATAGGAGATGAAGTCGAAGGACGTCGAATCGGTGAAACAGCATTTTCGTCAATTGGGTGCGACGAAGCTCGCAAAATTTCATTGCAACATGTTCGATTATACCAATACATTTGGAATTAATTTTCTGCTCATAATACATCTCCCGTTGAAGCATAAGAGACTCCTGTTGATAATGATGGAGATCGTCAATTCTCTGTTTTGTATTTGGTGAGATGTCAATGGTCTTTTTTCCTTTTTTCTTTTCAAGTGTGTATCCGGTATGGTAAGTTGATGATGGCGAACCTTGGTGTTTTTGGTGAGTTTGCTGTGGCAAGGTTTCAATAGGTTTGGTAGTGGATGATGTTGACATTTTTTGTAAAGGCTGATGTTGATGGATTTTATATTTTAGAGTAACGAATAATGTTTTTTTTTGGTGCTTAGTAATAGAAAAAAATATTGCTATTTATAGTTGTATATGCAGAAAAAATAGGATTTGGATTGATGAATCTTATTAATTTTAGGCTAAATGTATGTAGAGTCAGTGGAATTCTATTGGCTGTGGTTATTTGAGCAGTTATAATATGTATAAAGTTAATAATACAGAAAATACTATAGCATAAAGATAATTGTTACGTATAGAGTAGTATAAAATACACGTAATTACTCAATAATATGGCCATAAGTGACTAGAATAGAAAACATTAATAGCTCAGGTGGTTAAGACAACTGATTTTTTCATAACAGGTCAAGAGTTCGAGTCTCAACATGGTCAGAATTTCGAAATTTTTGAAAAAAATAAATTATTTTTGACTTTTTTTTAAAAAATTATATTTTTATTTATATATCTTTACTTGAGATTATCCAGAGTTCACGTCGCAATTTTATAAACGTATTTTCTAATAATGGTTTAGTGAGGATATCTGCTAACTAATTTTATGAAGGTACGTAGTCTAGATTTATTATATCTTCTTCTATATCATCGCGTAAAAAGTGATGTCTAATATTTATATGTTTACTTCTCGAGTGATTTACAGGATTTTTAGATAAATTTATTGCACTAGAATTATCACAGTAAATTGTTGATTTTGATAGATTTATTCCAAAATCTTTAAGTGTATGTTGCATATAAATCACTTGTGTGCAAGCTAGTGCAGCAGAAATATATTCTGCTTCACAAGTTGATAATGAGACACTATTTTGTTTCTTACTGAACCATGAAATTTACGATTTACCAATGAAATGACATGTATCACTTGTGTTTTTCTATCCATTCGTGATCCTCCAAAATCAGCATCGCTGTACGATACTAATTCGAACAAATAGTCTTTTGGATAGAATAGTCTAAATTTTTTAGTTTTACTAAGATAAAATAGTATTCGTTTTACAGCACGTAGATGTGATTCTTTCGGGTCTGCTTGATAAATCGAGCGGATAAGCATACACTCGTCATGATATCTGGTCTACTTGCTGTTAAATATAGTAATGATCCTATCATACTACGGTATAATTTTTGGTCTACCCTTTTGTCGTTTTCACCTTTGTCAAGATGTGTTGTTGTACTCATAGGAGTTGGTTTGGCAGAAGTGTTTTCCATTCCAAAAAATATGATAATTCTCCCATGTGAGACATTTCAAATTCTTTAGTCATTATTTCCAAAAATTCTTTGCATAATTCATTATTAGTTGAGCCAAATATAATGTCATCGACATATATTTGAACTATTAATATATCATTTTTAGATTGTTTTATGCATAGGGTTTGATCTACTTTTCCTATCTCAAATCCAGAATTAATTATATAGCTTTTAAGACGTTCATACGTAGTGCTAGTTTTAATCCATATAAAGCTTTCTTAAGTTATATAGATGATCTGGATATTTTTCATGAATAAATAAGGGAGGTTGTTCAACATAGACATTTTCTTTAATATAACCATTTAAAAATGCACTTTTAACATCCATTTGATAAAGTTTAAAATAATTAAAACACGCATATGCCAATAAGATTCGTATTGCTTCTAGTCTAGCAACCGGAGTAAACGTTTCTTCATAGTCCATTCCTTCTTCTTGGTTATATCCTTGTGCTACTAGTCTTACTTTATTTCTAGTTATATTTCCTAATTCATCTGCTTTATTTTTATAAACCCTTTTAGTTCCTATAACTGTCTGATCGGTTGGTCTGGGTACAAGTTCCCAAACTTCATTTCGTTTAAAATGATTTAATTCTTCTTCTATAGCGATAATCCAATTTTCATATGATGATGCTTCTTTAGTGTTTTTAGGTTCTATAGTGGATATAAATGCTACATTACTCATTAAGTTTAATTGACTTCTAGTTCGAACATTCGAATTTATTTCTCAAATTATATTTTCTGCAGGATGATTTCGTAAAACTCTTCGCGGAGATCTTATTGTATTAGTAGTATTTCTATTTTCTAAATTATAAACAATGTTTTCATCTTCTCTATACAAAATAATATCGTCGTCATTGTTTGAATTGTTTATGATTGTTTTTGTTTTATTGAGTAAGTCATTGTTATTAATTTTAGTAGAAGTATTTTCATTAAAAGATACATGAAGTGATTCTTTGATAGAATTTGTTCGTTGATTAAAAATTAATTAAGCCTTACTTCGAATTGAATATTCAAGAAATATTCCCTCATCACATTTTGAATTGAATATTCCAAGCTGATCTTTAGTATTTAAGATAAAGCATTTTGATCCAAATATTTTAAAATAAGATATGTTTTGTTTTCTATCGTTAAAAAGTTCGTAAGGAGTATTTTTGGTGAGAGATCTAATTGAAACACGATTCAAAACATAACAAGCAGTTGCAACAACTTCTGCCCAAAATGGTTTTGGTAACGTGCTTTCATTTAATAAAGTTCTTGCACATTCTTGTAGAGTCATGTTCTTTCGTTCTACAACTCCATTTTTTTGTGGAGTTCTAGGAAATGAAAAATTATGAAAGATTCCTTTCTTCTTACAATAGTTATCAAATCGTATATTTTCGAATTCTCCGCCGTGATCACTTCTAATATTTTTAATTTTAATACCTTTTAAGTTTTGAATTTGTTTAACAAAAATTTTGAAACTTTCAAAAGTATCACTTTTATTTTTCATAAAACTAGTCCACGTATATCTAGAAAAATCATCAACAATTATGAATACGTATTTATTGTGATTTATGGATTGAATTTGGGTGGGGCCAAATAAATCCATATTAAGTAATTTGAGCGGTTGTAATGTCGAGATAACTTTCTTAGGTTTAAACGAGGATTTGGTTAGTTTACCTAATAGACATGAGTCACATATATTATCGACTTTAAAATTTATATTAGGTAATCCTTTTACAAGATTATTTTTAGAAATTTTGTTTATATTTTTAAAATTGATATGACAAAATAGTTTATGCCATATCCATGGATCATTTCTTTAGCTATTAAACATAAATCTGAGTTATGATTAACTTTCATATTTAAAACATAAATATTTTTATCTCTATTTCCTTCGAAAATAAGATTTTGATTCTGGTCAAGAATACTACACTTATTTTCAGAAACCTTTACCGCATAGTTGACTTATATTTAATAAGTTATGTTTTAAATTCTTAACTAATAAAACATTTGTAATAAGAGGTAAATTAGATGTACCGTAATTGGTCACATCGCCTTTGCCGATGATATATCCCTTGGAGTTGTCTCCAAAAGTGACAGAACCTCCATTTGAGTATGTAATATTTATCAACATGTCCTTATCTCCTGTCATATGTTTTGAGCAACCACTGTCGAGTATCCATTTTACTCTTTTCTTGAGTGGGACCTACAAAAAATATGAGATTATCGTTGGTGCCCACTTTTTAATAGGGTCCTAAGAGTTAGATCTTAGGAAACCAAACCCAGGAGAGTTTAGTACCCTTTTATAAATATAATTTTTGTTATTATGTACATCTTCTATGAATGAACTAATATATTTATTTCTTATTAGTTTGTTATTGGTTTTAGGTATCCATATACTTATGGTTTTAGAAACTGGTCTACTTAAAGACATGGATGCTTTATTAGATTTAACTTTGTTCAGATTACTAGCTTGAGACTTTTTAACTAACTTCTTATATCCTAAACCATTTTTATTATTAAAAGATTGTGAATTCTCAATAATTCTAGATAAATTTTCTCTGCCTTTATTAAAATTTGAAACATTCTTAGTGATTCCATTTAGTTTAGTCTTTAGACTTGAATTTTCTAGTTCTACCATTTTAATATTAGTTTTTAAAACATCAGAAAAAGGAATATCATTCGTTTCTTTTTTAGTTTCAATTTATTGACTTAATAATATAAGTTGAGAATTAACATTAGAGAGAGATTCTTGAGTTTTCTCAAATTCTTCTTCCAATATTTTCTTCTCATCTTTGCGCATATCTCTTTCGAATTTAGCCTTTTTCTGATTTTCTACAGCTTCTTTATATTTCTTTTTACGACTTTGTAAGGTGTCTAATAATTCATAGTTTATTTCTATCATATCATCAAAAGTAAAATCACTAACCTCATTAGCTTTAGCCATAAAACATACGTTAGCTTGTTCATTATCGCTTTCACTTTCACTTCCTGAAGAAGATGATGAGGAATCTGAATCATCCCAAGTGATTGAAAAGGTTTTTCTTTTGAATTTGTCCTTCCTTTTATTTCGATGTTCTTTCTTTTGATCTGGACAATTTTTCTGCATGCGTCCCTTTTTGTGACAGTTATAACATTCCATAACTGATAAAGACAGTGGTTTATTGCTGTTTAAACTTCTCTTTCCATTGTTTCTGTTTCCTTTTCTGTATTTCAAAAATTTCTTGATGTTCTTGGCAATAAAGGCTAGATCGCCTTTATCCGAATCTGATTCTTCTTATTCTGCGTGAAATGCTATATTCTTTTTATCTTGAGCCTGAACTCTTTTAGCCTGCAAATTCACTTCATAGGACATTAGATTTCCGATTAACTCTTCAGGTTTTATGGTAGAGAGGTCATTAGCTTCTTCAATAGCCAAAACTTTTCTTTTCCATTCATTCGTTAAAAAGTTTAGAATTTTTGATACAATATCAAAATCAGTGTACTTTTCTCTTAATCCTAATAGTGAATGATAGATATCTTGTAATCTAGAGTACATATCATTGATGGATACATCTTGTTTCATTCTAAAGTTTTGAAATTAATTTTTGAGCATGAAAATTTTACTTTGTTTGACTTTGTTAGTTCCTTCATGAGTGATTTTAAGTCTTCTCCATATTTTATAAGCAGTTTGACACATGCAAACACGATTAAATTCATTTCTATTTAGTGCACAAAATAACAAGTTCATAGCTTTAGCATTGGCAGTAGCATTTAATTTTTCTGTGTTTGACCAAGTGGAATATTCTCCAGTAAGAAGAGTGTATTCATTTTGTGTGATATTCCACGGTTCAAAACTATTTGATTGCATATAGATTCTCATACGGGTAGACCAATAATTATAGTTTAAACGATTAAAAAATGGAGGTCCTGCAGTGGATTGACCTTCAATAAAACTAGTGTTAGTGATAGTGTTGGTGTTGTTTTCCATATTAATAAGATATCGGGTAACTGTGTAACGGTTATAAGATAACCTGGCTTTGATACCAAACGAAAGGAAGCTATGTAGTGTGGATTGTGTAATATGGATATATGACAATGCAGAGTATACTAATGATAATAATACTATAAAGTGCGGAATAAAACGCAGTACAGTAAAATGACACCAGAGATTTCTATACTGGTTCGGAGCACCGTCTTACGTCCAGTCCTAGACTCCTTCTGGAATTTCACTAAAACAACAACCCTCACTTAACCTGGAGGAACAGGTCTATACAACCCCTGAGTAGTCGAATAGGGACCTGAGCAGCAGAATAAGATTTTGCCTCAACAGCCGAAGAGGACTTTACTCGCCTGAGCAGCGGAACGGGACTTTAACAATTTATAGAAAATAGTTTGACCTAATATGTTCTGATAACACGGATTTGTCACTTGTAGTACACCCTTGCTATAATCTTCTCCTCGAGTATAAATGTTTATATTTGAAGTATATGAAGAATATAAAGGTATAAATTACTTTTATACGGAATAATCGAGAGTATGATTGCAAATAGGTTTCATAAAGTTAGATCAGAGAATAAGAGATATCGATTGTGATTTTGGTGATTTGAAATGAGTTTGAAGTTTGTATTTATAAGTGTTAGAAAGCTATGACTGCTGGTGAAGATTTTTGATCGAAGTGTTGCATCCGAATCTTTTCGTTAAAGGTTCGCAACTCTTTACAAAAGTTGTGTCCTTTCAAAAATATGGCTGTCATAGAAATTCAGTCGACTGGACGACAATGTCAGTCGACTGAATATTCAAACGGATTTAAATATTCAAATTTATATATACGTGCACTGTGCATGTTGCACATTTTACCCAGTGTCAGTCGACTGGGCCTACAGGGTCAGTCGACTGACCTGGTATGATTTGTGCAATATGCACAGTTTTGTATATATATTACTTTTAAACTTTTATTAATTATATGCTTATATAAACTAATATATATACTTTTAACTGAGGAGAGATTTTAAAAATATTGATCTAAGAATCAAACAATCAAAAGATAAAATTGATGCAACAGTTTTGAAGTCTCGTCTCCTTGTAGTATATATTCTCGTTTTGTAGCAGTTGTCAAATCTATGTGTTGTAGATGAAAGCTCTATGTCATGAATCAAAACCAAGTCTCAACAAAATCTATGTTGTTTTAAATTAATTTCGTATTTCAAATCTATTTCCTTTCTGGTTGTCTCTATTCTCCTACCTCCTTCCTTTTCGCAGATGAAAAGTTTTGAGTGGTAGAGAGTGTAACGACCCGTATATTTTAAAGGTTTTAATAATTTATTTATCTGGATTTTTATGAAATTTTAAATTAAAAAATTTTGTAATAAAAATTAAGTATTTGGAATATGTCTAATTAAACATAGTAAGTGGTAAATTTTCATCAGATAGTATGAAAATTTATTTTTCTTATGTAATTCTATTTCAATTTAAATTAGTTAATATTTGATGATAATAAAATATTTTCCAAACCTGAATATTTTTACACAGTAAATTGTAAATCATCTTCTGAGTGAGTCATCATACTTCGTTTCTTCAAATTGGACTGTTATTGCTCCGTTTATCTTATTTTTGGCAAATTAGCTGCACTTTTGATACCAAATATCGATTTTCGATCGGATGATCGTACCACTAATATTTGTGTGCCATTTTGATCGTCTCGTCATGCTGATCTCCATAACATATTCGATTACATGTTTTGAAGTCTGATACACAGCGGAATCAGCGAGAAACGATTTCGTATCAGTAACTGGTTTTGCCTTTTTGTTTCTTCGGTCCATTTATTTACCCAAGCACTGACTTTTACTATTCCTGACCTTTCCTTTTCTACCGTTGCACTGTTTCTTCTATTTTATACAATTGTTCCTTTTCTATTGTTTGCATTCATTTTTATTTATGTAGAAGAAAAACTATTGCTCTTCGAATTGTGTTGGCCTTCATCTTCCTCATCAACCTTTCTCTTCCTTGCAGCTGCTCATCACACGCAACCTCCCCTCCGCATGAACTCGTTGCTTCCTACGTCAGCCTTGTGAAGTCATCCCCTTCGACATCTTACCTCCACCACCTTCCTTCAAGCTTGCAATCGTACCTCTCTCCCAACCCTGCTCCTCTCTCGTCCTCTTAGGCCGAAGCCACAACCTCATAGAGATCCGAGCCTTACTTCAGACCAGCAGCCTTTCCTTCATCGGCCCGGTGACGCCGACCTCGCTGACCATCTCCTCTTCCCTTGCCAATCTAGCCCTGTCCCTTTGACCAGTTTTCTAAGGTTCTCCTCCCCTCTATTTATATATACACCTTTGGTAGTTTATTTAATTCATTATATATATATAAGTTATAGAGTATATTATATTATAAATGAGGTGTCATCTCTGTGTTTTTTACTGTATAACATGTTAATTTTATATATCAGTAGCATATATACTATTGTACATATAACATCTTAGTTTATGGTGTATATGTTAATGTCAGTTGGTTATTATGTATATATAGTATATTATGTTAGTTTGAATATATATAACTTATTGCTTATATATGAGTCTTATATAATTGTATTATCTATTTGTATGCTTGTATATGTAGGACGGATGATCTTATATGAAGTCTGTAAGAGTATATAAATATAAATATAAATATATCATTTTATTCGTTTATATATATATATATATATATTATAGTCTTTACCGATTTTATGTAAATGGTGTTATTTTTTTACATATAAGTTATAATCTATTTTAATATATATATATATATATGTATGTATGTATGTATGTATGTATGTATGTATGTATGTATGTATGTATGTATGTATGTATGTATGTATGTTTACATATCAACTCTGTATATATATAGTGTTGGATGTTGACAGTATCAAAGTTTGTACTGTTGTATATAGGTTTATATGAAATCTTATAACCTGTTTTGTAGTATATAAAGTATGTATTTTATAAAGCATATTAAGTTATATATATATTTATATAGTAGCTTACATGTTGCTATGTTATACTATATAGGTGATTTGGAAGTATTATAATATATTCGATTTTAAACAAGAATGTTATGGGTATGGATTTAAAAAATATGTATATGTAGTTATGATCTGCATAGTTGCTAATATATATATATATATATATATATATATATATATATATATATAGTTTCATGTTATTTTACTATATATGTATATAAGTCTATAATAACAGTGATTTGAAAATAACTAGATATGTGTATTTTTTTATGCTTGATTTTAATAAATATATTGAGATTTTATTTATAGGTGTTTAGATTTAATATTTATTTGAAAATGTGTGTATATATATATATAATTTTTAATTAGTTTCAAAACTAATGTTGGTTAAGAAAATACTTTAATAAAATAATATATATATTTCGTTTCGGTCTACATCAAGCAATTTCTGATTTATTTTCATCGATTCCTTATATATTAGCTTGTCCATCAAATTCGGGTCCATTTAGCTTTGCTTTGAAATTCATGCTTGGATTCGAAACTCATTCCATCATCAAATCTCTCCCGCCTCGATGAGCGTTCACTCACGGTTAACGTTCTTATATCTAATAAATTTGATTTCAATTGAAACGACAATTGAAATATACTGTTATTAGTTATTTACTTGCTATATATATGCTGTTATCTGTATCGACTCACCTGTGACATCAGACATCATTATCTGTAATTTATATTAATGAAATATGCATGTTATATTATTATCATATCTGTTATCACTCTGCAAGTTCTCTGTTAGTATAGAATTCACTATGGATTGAAATGATACATACCCAAACGATCTATAGAATATGAGAAAATCGTTATGGGTTGAAATGATAAACCAAAGCGATTTTCATTAAACCGAATTTGGGATGCGAGTTGAAATGATATATACCCATATATATTTTAATTGCAAATTGAAATGATAAATTCGTATCACTTGACCATAGGATAGAAATTATAAACAGACACCGTTGGTCTATATATAAATATTATGAAAATGATTTCTATGATTTTGAAAAGGAAATTTATGGTTAATAAATATTGATTTTAAGATATTATATATAATTGTATTTTTATAAAGTTCAAATCCTTGATTTTTAAATCCTATGTTTTGAAATTTCAAAAGTATAAGTTAGTTTTGGAATTATGAATTTTAAGAACTTACTTAAAAAATTTACTATTTCAAAATTATGTATACATTAATTTACTATAAAATAAGTTTGATAAAGTTTGATTTAATTTATATATAATATGTTTAAGTAGTTATATAAATTATATTTTCAAATATAGAGTTTATAATAATTTTATAAACTAAGGTTGGGAAGATAAATTTAATTTTATTTGAAATTGTATTTAATTGAGAATTTTCTTTAATTAAATCAATTCGAAAGATTTTGGATTTGAGATTTTTAAAGGATATGATTTATAACTTGATTTAGGTAAAGTGATGTAAATGAATATTTCAAGTTTAAATAAATTGAAGAAAATATTTAGTTTACTTGTAATTTGGGGTTTTATTTAAATGATATTGTATTTTAAGTGAAGTTTTCAAAACTAAATAATATTGAAGTTATGAAATTATCAAATTTAGCTTTGTAATTGTGGAATATTTAAGCTTTGAAGTATATGGAAATCTAAATGGTTTATTTTTGGTGGTTTAAAATATGTATTTGAAATCGATATAATTTGAAATGATTTATTGAGAAACGGAATTTGATTTGCAATTGATGAATCGAGATTTAATTGAATTTTTGAATTCGAGTTGATTTGAATCGATTTGTGAAATTTGTGGAAACTATTTTATTATATAAAGTATTTTTAAATTATATTAAAACTATTTTATGATTTACTTTATAAATTATTTTATGTAAATTATTTTAATTTAAATCATTTTAAAATAAACTATTTTAATATACTAATTATTTTATTATAAACTATTTTAACTTATAACTATTTTTAAATAGACTATTTATTATATAAACTAATTTATTATATATATGTACTATTATTAGTATCTAAACTGTTTAAGTGGTAGAAGTTATGATTTCAAAGTTATGAATTTCAAAGTATTATGATTTCAAAGTGTTATGGTTTCAAAGTGCTATGATTTCAAAGTGTTATGATTTCAAAATGTTATGGTTTTCCAAAGTAATATAATTTCAAAGTATTTTGGTTTCGAAAGTGTTATAACTTTGAAAGTACTATGATTTTGGAAATGGGTATATTTGAAGTGAGGAATGATATTTTATCGATATGGTTTTGAAATGGAAATAATATTATATTGATATCATTTTGAAATGGAAACGATATTATATTGATAGGTTTTTGAAATGGAAATGATATTTCAGTTTTGAAGTATAAACTATTCTGAAATGACTGTGGTGTTATAGTAACGTTTGGTTGTTAAAAAGACCGGGATCGGCAGTTGTTATACTCTCTGCCAACTCCGAAAACCACTTTAACAATCTTGTACGCGGTGAAGATTCTAGAATGAAGTAGGATGGTGGCGACGATCCTATATGATGTATATACGTGGACCCGACTCCTGTGAGTTAGCATAAGGTGGCTAAAACAAGAGCAATCGACGGGTCAAGCGGGGTAGCTTCTCCGATCGGACACACTTCTTCGTATGCCATACTATTACTTTGTGATTGATTTGGTGTGCACCTTCGGATTTTTGGGAGTGTGGCTCGAGATGGGCGGTAGCGGCTGTTATGCGTTACCACTAGCCCGGAAGTGTAATTGGTATATCTACCCTGGCATTGCCTATTTGTGCCATGTCACATACCCTAGCGTGCCTTCTAAAAGTTTGATTTATGTCATACCTATGGAGGTATTACGGTACTGTATAGACTATTGACACTATGAAATGTGTTAAGGTGGAAAATGTAAATCCTCAACGCTATTTTTAAATAGTATACTTTACTATAGGCATTATTATAATAACGTATATTACTACATTGTAGATAGTTTAACGGATCCTTAGGGGATGGTTATACCAAACATTTTTTGAGTTACTTGTATTTCAGTTGTTATTTCACTTGAGTTGGATTTATTGATATAAGGATATTAATCCTGACTCGAGTGTTTTGTGTTTTGCTTTACGCTCGGGTCAGACTGAGTGATACAGCTTTTGAGACTCACCTTTGGAGTTAGAGCTTCGTTTGGAGATCCATCTACATCTATTCAGCGTTCAGTTATCCAGTTGACTCCAGTTGTATATTTAAATTTGTTATTTGACCATTGTATTGATACTCCTATTGTATTTGAGACTTCTGTTGTATTTTATTTAACTCCGATATATATATATATATAGTAGCTTCATGAACTACTATTCTTTTGTTTTTGCTGCTTATTGCTATATTTCTCTGTGTCTGTGATTCTGTAATTTATTTATTTACTGTATATGCTGAGTTTTGCCAAATATAAATCAACAGTCTGGTATTTTGAGCAATTCAAATCCGGCATGTGTGGATGCGAATGGTTAAAAATACGAGGATGTTACAGTTGGTATCAAAGCTTTGGTTTTAGGTTAAACTCAACATATGTCGTAGATTTAATTACAAAAATCACTTTCGTTCGAGCTTGAAAATTTTCCTCTTTGATTCGAATTTTCTTTGAATTTTGGAACGTTCCCTTCGGTTCCAAAATCCATCATTATCTCTCCCTATTCGTGCTTCTTGATTTTGGAGTATCCATAACTCCACTTTGAATGATCTCTATAATAACTCAGCAGTCTCGTCAATCTTCGAATGATTTGTAAAGGGGTGAAACTCCTTTACAACAGACATTGATTTACTGGAGATTTCTATATCCTCGGTTTACGATGTTATCTATCTCCTGCTATGCCTAAATTCTATCTCTTGCGATCGAATACCGATTTGACTCAGAATTCTGCATCGATCTTATTCTTGAAGTCGCGGTCGACCCGGTTATGGTTGCACGCGATTTAACTTATCCATCTTCTTGTTTTGTTATTTAATCATCTTATCTTTATTTCGAACCTATCTTCGAATCAAAATTCTCCTTGATTTGATTACATCAAATTTGAATCTCTATCCTTGCTTTGAAATCCATTCTTGTATCATCGAGCGAGGAAGTGTATTTGTAAATTAATATTAAAAATATTTTATGTTGTGTTGTTTGGGTTGTTAACATTGATTTGGGGTTTCCATCAATTCGCCTGATCAACGCTATCGATAGGAATTCCAAAACAATTGAATATAACAAACTGACACAATATTATTTTCAAATTTGGTAAATGAAATAATTTTGTATGATTATACTATGTATATAAGTATAATTTTTCTGAAATTAAATAGTTAACTGAATTGATTGTTAAAATGATAATATTTGATTTATTATTTGTAAACCTTTGACTATTGCCAAATGATAAACAAATGAACATATAAACATGGCTTATAAATTCATTTGGAATTGAAATTATTTTAAATTAAGAATTTGAGAATTAAATTTCTGGTATATTTTGAAATTTTGTTGTAAAATTACAAGGGTATATTATTTAAAGTATTAATCATTTCGAAAGAATATTTAAATGTTTAAATCAGTGCTCTTCCCTTTTGTTGTTGAAAAATAATTTCGGTGATGGCGGCCGCATCATCGACATTAATTTTCGAGTTTGGAAGTGGAAAGACCATTCTGTAGCACTGGTACAACCTTGTTATGAAAATTTAGTTGATATGAAATTCTAAAGTATGGCTAGATTTATAATATATATTAGTATATGATTATTTAGATATATAATATATGTGCATGTATTTATCTCTAAATTTGTTTGAAGCTAATTGGAAATTTAACTCTTGAATTTTGTTAGGAATAATTTCAGTTATAAATGAAGCAAAAAAATGTAATAAATATTTAAACTTGAAATAAACTGAATTGGGAAAGTTTAGTTGTATAATACCCAATTTCATTCTAATACAACTTACCTCAATCATTCAGAAGTTGGATATCTGATTGGATAATATACAATATAAAATGATTTTATAAATAAAATTTGAGTGATCATAATAAATGTTATACACTTAATTTTTAATTATAAAATGTTAATAGAGTTAAATCGAATAATAAGTTAATTGAATAATATATGAGATCGATAAAATAAATTTTGTTTCAAGGAATTAACAAATTAAATCAACTAAATGAAATTACTTTGAATTTAAATCCATTTGTTGGAAATCAATTAATTTATATTGAAATCTATAGGGTTTTAAATTAATTTCGTATTTCAAATCTATTTCCTTTCTAGTTGTTTCCATTCTCCTATCTCCTTCTTTTCAGGGGACGAAAAGTTTTTAGTGGGGGAGAGTATAACGACCGGCATATTTTAAAGGCTTTAATAACGTATTTATCTGGATTTTTGTGAAATTTTAAATAATAAAATTTGTATTTGGAATACGTCTAATTAAACACAATAAGTGGTAAATTTTCATTAGATAATATGAAAGTTTATTTTTCTTATGTAATTCATTTCAATTTAAATCAGTTAATTTTTGATGATAATAAAATATTTTTCGTACCTAAAATTTTTACACAATAAATATAATTCATCTTTTGAGTGAGATGTCGTACTTCATTTCTTCAAATTTGGACTGTTGTTGCTCCGTTTATCTTATTTTTGGCAAATTAACAACATTTTTGATACCGAATATTGATCTTTGATTGGATGATCGTACCATTAATACTTGTATACCATTTCGATCGTCTCGTCGAGCTGATCTCCGCAGCATATTCGATTGTGTGTTTTGAAGTCAGATACGCAGCGGAATCAACGAGAAACGATTTCTTATCGGTAATCGGTTTTACCTTTTTGTTTCATCTGTCCATTCATTTACCGAACCTCTGACTCTTACTATTCCTGACCTTTCCTTTTCTACCGTTGATGTTTCTTCTATTTTATACAACTATTCCTTTTCTATCATTTGCATTCATTTTTATTTCTGTAGAAGAAAAAAAACTATTGCTCTTCAAATTGCTTTGGCCTTCGTCTTCCTCCTCAACCTTTCCCTTCACTGCAACTGCTCCACACACGCAACCTCCCCTCCGCATGAACTCGTCGCTTCCCACATCAGTCTTGTATAGTAATCCCCTTCGGCATCTTTCCTCCATCACCTTCCATCAAGCTTGCAACTGTACCTCTCTCCAAACCTTGCTCCTCTCTCATAGAGATCCGAGCCCAGTACGGGGGCGATTACGATACTGTATAGACTATGGTAATATATAAAATGTGTTAAGGGGGAAATGGGTGACGCCTTAACTCTATTTTAATAGTTTGCTTTACTTTAGACATATTATAATAGCATATATTACTACATAGTAAATAGTTCCACGGATCCTTAGAGGATGGGTATTCCAATCATTCTTTGAGTTACTTGTATTACAGTTGATATTCACTTGAGTTAGATTTATCGATATAAGAATGTTAATCCCGACTCGAGTGTTTTGTGATTTGCTTTACACTCGGGTCAGATTGAGCGATATAGCTTTTAAAACTCGCCTTTGGAGTTGGAGCTTCGTTTAGAGGTCCATCTACATCTATTTAGCTTTCAGTTATCCAGTAGACTCCAGTTGCATATTTAAATTTGTTATTTGACCCTTGTATTGAGACTTCTATTGTATTAGAGACTTCTGTTGTATCTTATTTAACTCGGATATATATAGTAGCTTCATGAACTACTATTCTTTTGTTTCCGCTGCTTATTGTTATATTTCTTTATGTTTATGATTCTGTAATTTATTTATTTATTGTATATGCTGAGCTTTTCCAAATATAAATTAACAATATGGTGTTTTGAGAAATTCAACTCCGGCATGTGTGGATGCGAATGGTTGAAAATACGATGACACTACATAACTTCTTTATTTTCTTTATTTCCTATTAACCAAAGGTAGCCACCACTACTTCAATGAATTATTTCGAGAGCTAGAGGCTATGAAAATTTTTGATTTTAGACCCATTGTCTTTGTGAGAGTGAGATCTTCAATTCTGTGTGTGTTTTTTAGGGTGTGATGATGATTGGCTATTTTGACTTTGTTTGGAAAAAAAGCTAGGGTTGATTGTGGTCGATGTAGGCGACAATAGGATATAGTGATGGTGGCTTTGTGCTTACTGGGAAAAGGGTAGTTTGTGGTGGGAGTTTGAGGTGGTACAGCTTAAAGAGGTAGTGCAACATATGTTTTGTCATTAGTGGAGGCATGGCCAAAAAGAGCAGGAGATGACCCGAAGTTAAATGGAAGGCGATGTTCGGCTCGGGATGCGAAGAGATGTTGATTGGTGGTGTTCTTAGGTGGTACAAGGCTAGGTGGTGAATCGTGACTTTACTGTCATACCATGGGGAAGCAGGTTAGAAATCTATTGAGCGTGTTGATCTTGAAGGGTTGGTGTTCGATGTGAGAAAAGCGCGATGCGATGGTGAAGTTCGTTCGCCAATTCGTCGGTGGAGGTGGGAGAGCTAGAAGAGAGAAGGTGTTGTGTTTGTGTGTGTATGTCTTGTGCATGTACAACAAAGGGGGGATTTGGGGAAGATGATCTAGGAAGGTGATTAATTATTAAATTAAGTTAATTAATTGCAATTTATAATTCAAAATCTTATAAAACTCATAACTTTTGCTTATGAGGTCCGATCAAGCAATTGTTTTCGCCATCGCATACATAGCAAGATTTTCTACGTCTTGGATTGGTTTGAGTTTGGTTGAGTTTACTCACTAGTTAATTTGTATATTGTTGTGTATATAATGTTGTTATGAAAAATATATATTTAAAATACATAACAATGCAAGTTATTATTTTTGGACCCCTCCTTGCTTTTGATAGGAAGTGACATCATTATTTGTTGTATAATCATCTTTTAATATTTATAACATGTATTGTAGCTCAGACTACTTGTTTACATGTTTGGTATTGTTTATTGTTAAAGTTGGATTGTGTGTGAATGGTTGAAGCGAAATTGTCGCTATAAACGCACTTTGAAAACCCTTATATTTGACACATGTTAAATTGATATAAATGTGAAAATATTGTGGAAAATATATTGGGTGTTCTAAACATATGCTTTGGATTTGTTTGACCCAAAGGAATTGGTTTGGAAAGTTATTGAAATTGTGAAACAAGATGGTGTTGAAAATCCTAGTTTTAGTAAAGTATAAGGGGTTTACATTGGATATTTTCCAATTTTTTTAGAGAGGAGTTTGTGAAAAATATTAAAGTACATGAATAAGAAGTTTAAAGTTTAAATATATTTTTATAATAAGGTTTCAAATTATAAAACATGCTTTTATGATTTTTTTTTAAAAGTTATAAATTAAAGTATTTGAAGCAATATTTTAAGTAATATTTTAACGTATATTTTAAAGCATTTTAAAGTACATTTAAGTATATATAGTTTTTAGAAAAACAGTGATTATCTTATTTAAGTAATTTAGAGCTTATGTAATATAAATATCACTTAAAAGAGATTTTCAGTAGATACATAAGTTGAAAAGGTAAACTAAGCCTTTTATAAATTAATAATGAAAAGTTGGGCTTTTAACACTTTTTGCTAAAATAAATGGTTTTGTGAAGTTAGGTGAAGTACATTAATTTATTAATTTAGTGTAGAGGTAACTAATTATAATTGGGATTGTAACGATGACTTTAATGATGAGTACTTTTATAATAATAAGAGAAATGGTCTTCGGTCTATTGCGACATTTGTTTGAGTAACTATTATCGTAAATTCATATAAATGTAATTTAATCTTTAAAGAAGGTTTGAAGAAAATGGTTGAGTGAGAAGTGTTTTGGTAACATTTTTCTAAGACCTTGAATAATATTTTAAAGTGGTAAAATATTATTAAATGATTTTAGGAAATAACGGGACATTTAATAATGGAATATTAAATATAATATCATGTACGGAATATTTTGGGAAAAATAGAAAAGTATAAGTTTTTAAAGTATAAAAGAGAGAAAAGGTTTATAGTAACAATGTTTGATTAGCATTTGATTTATACTCTTTGACTGTGCGTAAAGTAAGTAAAATTGGTTAATGATTTGTGTATGTACTTATACCGTTGAGATAAGTATATGAATACTTTTGAGAGCATGTGTAGAAATACATAGTGAGGTTTTAATCAAAAAGTGATGTTTAAGTAATAAGTGAAGTTTTAATTAATTAAAGATGTTTATTGACTAAAAAGCGTTTTACTAATAAAAGAGGTTTTAAGTAATAAAGGATTAATTAAGTAAAACGGTGATTTGAAGTCGTTTATATGACTTGATCGTGCTTGTGTGTGTAGATCGTGATAGGTGTGTTACTTGCTTATGGAAAGTATGGGACCTGTTTTCCTTATGTGATCATTCTCATTATTGTTGAAATTGACCAAATATAACTCTGGAAATATCAAGAAGAAACACGGGAATTATATGGTGCAGTTATCTTCAGTGATGCTATGTTATAAACTCATTTCACACTTCTAAGACGAATGATAAGGAAATCCAACCCCATTTGGTCTGGGGGTGGTCGCTGTTCTTATGTATTGTCTGTTTATTTTCAAAAGAACTGGAGTTGAGTTTACCGACAATCGATCATTTGATTTTTGGAGTGTCCCATAAGTGGAGGAGTGTACTTATATGAAATGACTCAAACCTTAACAACTTCAAACCCATATATGTGTTTACTTCTTTGGAAGAGGTTTGTGATTAGTTTAAGATGTTGGGATTTATATGGAGATTCGAGATCTATATGAGATGCTAGAACACATGTATTTCTTCGTGATGTATTCAGGATGTGGAAATCCATGTGCGATTCCCAAATCTATTGAGATATGGGAATCGATGTGTGTTTCTAAGAAATGCAGAGATTTAGGAATCCATGTGTGATTCTAAGATCTGTTGAGATATGGAAATCCATTTATGATTCCGAGATCTGTTCATGTTGCGGACTCTTGTGTTCGAGATCCGTTCGAGTCAAAACTAAAGATCTTATTGAAAAGACAAAACACTCGAGTCAGAACTAAAGATCTTGTGTAAGTTAAATCAACGGTAAATATGCATGTGACAGCGTTAGAGATATTTATGGGGTTTGACATCTCCAATTCAGTGTCTAACGTGAGTGTAGTAACTCAAGAGATGTTCGTGATTCACATCTCCTAAGGATCTGTTTAATTATCTACTATGTAGTACAATACGATATTATAATATGTCTACGGTACAATAAACTATTAAAATTGCGTTAAGGTGTTACCCATATCCCCCTTAACTCATTTTATAGTGCCATAGTCATACAATAGTGTAATACCTCCTGATCGGGAGGCTACCAGAGGATACTCCATAGGTACAACACAAAACAAACTCGTAGAGGGCACGCTAGGGCATGTGAACACGGCAGAACTAGGCAATGCCAGGGTAGATATACCAATTACACTTCCAAGCCGGTGGTAACGCAAAGCCGCAACTATCGCCCACCTCGGAACACACTCCTAAATCAAAATCAAGGGTGGCCACCAAATAAATAACAAAGTCAAAATATAGTATCAAAGGAATGTGCCCGATCGGAGGAATGACCTCACTTAGCCCATCAATTGCTCCTGTTTTAGTCACATCTATGCTGACTCATGGGAGTCAGGGTCACATCATACCTTGTGCAGAATTCGTTCACCAAACCATCCTACTTCATTTCTGGAATCTCCATCACGTACACAGTTGTTAAAGTGGTTTTCGGTATTGGTAGAGAGTATGACAATTTAAAATAGTTATAAATGGTTAAATACTCTGAAGTGTTTTAATTATAGATTACAGATACTCTTAAATTGATTTAAGATAATTAAATAGATTTAAATAGATTAAATATAATTAAAATAGTTAAGTAGCTTTGAAATAGATTAATTAGTTTAAAAATCAATTTAAATGGTTTAAAATAGGTTAAATAGTCTAATCATTTGAAAATTTTAAAATTTCGGATCTTTACAGTAATATAATTTTTTTTATAAAACAGTTCATATGAAAAATATGAATTTGAATTTATTATCAATTTAACCTATTCATTTCTTTCCAACACATTTGGCTATTTCAATTTCCAAAACCCAATTTCGTACTTTCAATTCAATTTCTCAATAAAATATTAAATTCTATATCGCTTCCGAAACCTTGTTTGTAATATCAGTTTAAATTATTCCAATTTCAATATATTTTAAAGTTATATTTCAAACAATTTTAATAACTCAATTTCGACAAACTTTACTTATACTCCAAATTCAACTTTTAAATTTCAATTTAATTTATTTAAACAATTCCTATAAACTAATTCAAATTTCAACATAAACTTGATTTTCAATAATAATTCAACTTATTTCAAAATATCATTTACTAAATTCAAAAAAATTAAAGATTTTAAAATCATTTAATTTAACCAATCAAGTGTCCGTATATAATTTTATACCCTTGGATCAAGTGATACAGATATTTATCATTTCAATCCGCAATTTAAAATTTACGGTTATATATCGTTTCCAACCACAATCCCGAATTAAATAAAAATCCATAAAGAAATCGCTCGAGTCTATTATTTCAACCCATAATGATTTTCCTTAATCTATAGATCATTCGAGTATATATCATTTCGACCCATAGTGAACTTGCAGTTTATAACGATATAAAATACAACATCCATTCATCCAATATCAACAATCAAACATCCATCACAATCAATCAATAAATATCAACAATTAACAGATTCGTATATACACAGGAAATTAACTGGCAATTTAAATTCAATAATAAAATAAACGATAATTTAATTCAAAATAGTTTCAAATTAACTGGAATGATGATTTAACTATACCAAACATCCATAAATAAATTTCTAATCACATTATAAATTAAATTAACCAACATAAGAAATTTTAGAAGTTGTGAGTGGGTCAAATCACTCACCTTTGATTTTAAATTGAATTTAAATCCAATTTAAACCAAAAATTCAAAGAGTCTTAGAATTCGTCCAAATCAGTGTCATAATGTCCGGAGTTTCGGTACGATCCCAGCAGAACAAACCGCGCGTGAAACGGACCTCGTATGCAAAAGTTATTAATCATCAGAACATTATATGTTTAATATATAAATTAAATAATAAAAAACGATACACGACACCCCCCCTACCCAGACAAGAAACCCTAACGCAAGCTTACAATACATCGCGTTTGAACCAAGAGCCGTCGCGATCACCTCGCTTGCCCCGCTGCCGCTGGCCTTCGCGGCCACTTCCACATCGACCAGAGAAAGCTGCCGACCTCCTCCATGACTATGCGACAGCCCACGATCAACCCCATGCGCCATCGCAGAAGAAACCACACAGTCGCCACCGTTCAATTTTTTCCCTAATTGAATTTTTGGTGATGATCCAGCCGTTATCTTCACGAACAAACAATGCAGATGCAAAAGCCACTCAAATCTCCACCCAACGGTAGCACTGATTCGACCATCGGACCAAGTTGATCGTGCCTCTATAAATGGCCATGATTTGTTCTTCAATTTGTGGAAAAATAGTGATTCAAATTGAAAAACGAATTGCAGATCTAAGATACGCTCGTCAAGAGCTTTAAATCGATATATAATTCGATATAGTTTGAGGAGTTTAATTCTTTGAATTGAAATTGATTTGAAATTGCAATTGGGAATTATAGTTTGTCCGCCATTGAAAAGAGAGGAACAAATGAAATTGCACATACAGAAAAACTGAGTTGAGAAACACTAGCGTTTATAATAGGTTATTTATAGGTAGATCCGAAATAGAATGGATGGACAAGATTGATTCGAATGTTGAACGATAAATGAACCGACAAGCTCGTTCTGACTCCGGAACGAAAATGGGTCAACCTATGTATCAAAATAGATGTTTTCGATAATTTTAAATTCAATGGAACATGTTTCAAGTCCTAATTCAATCGTATGAAGAAGTTTTGATAAAATAAGCTTATTTCAAATTAATTTCAATTAAATTGACTTCTAGGTGTTTTGAGCCCGTACGATCAAACGACAAGTCCGATCGTTACGAAACTTGAAATCCTGCAATAATTTACTGTTACGGATCCGATGAAACTTGCTTCGTCAAAATCCGAGTCAGTGGCCAAAATGGCTATTTTCATGTTAATTAAATAATCAATAATTGTCTAACTAAATCAGTTTTGATTCAAATTTAATAACTTATGATTTTTATCATTTTAATTGCTTAGACATTTACAATGACTTAATGCAGGTTTATATAACCATTCAGTGTTGGCCATATCACTAATTGCAGTGCTCAATTTCACTATAATAAAACCTATTTAATTATAATTTCATTTCAATAAATTTATTTCATTTGGTCTAAGTCTTTAGTTCAATCAATTATTATTTTATAGTCTTCATCCTCCAGAAATATAGTCTTCAACCCTTAAATGCTCAGGCTGACCAGAGCGAATTGAAATGACAAAACACTCGAGTCGGAACTAAAGATCTTATGTAAATTAAATCAACGGTAAATATGCGTGTGACTGCGTCAGAGATGTTTACGGGGTTTGACATCTCCTATCTTGTGTCTAACGTGAGTGAAGTAACTCAAGAGATGTTCAAGATTCACATCTCCTAAGGATCCGTTAAACTAGCTACTATGTAGTACAATACGCTATTATAATATGTATACAGTAAGGTAAACAATTAAAATAGCATTAAGGTGTTTTAAGGTGTTACCCGTATCCCCCTTAACACATTTGATAGTGCCATGGTCTATACAGTATCATAATACCTCCTGATCAGGAGGCTACTGTAGGATACTTCATAGGTACAGAACAAAACAAACTCGGAAAAGGCGCGCTAGGGCATGTGAACGCGGCACAACTAGGCAATGCCAAGGTAGATATACCAATTACACTTCCAGGATGGTGTAATGCATAGCCGCAACTATCGCCCACCTCGGAACACACTCCCAAATCAAAATCAAGGGTGGTCGTCAAATAAGTCACAAAGTCGGAATATAGTATCGAAGGAATGTGCCCGATCGGAGGAATGACCTCAGTTGGCCCGTCAATTGCTCCTGTTTTAGTCACATCTATGCTGACGCATGGAAGGCAGGGTCACGTCATACTTATACAGAAATCGTTCACCAAACCATCCTACTTTATTTTTGGAATCTCCACCACGTACACAGTTGTTAAAGTGGTTTTCGATGCTGGCAGAGAGTATTACAATATCTGATCCCGGTCTCTTTAACAACCAATCGCTTATTACACACTGGATGGCTCTTTTAAATTTCCAAAATCAATTCATAGTTCATATCAAAATCGTATTCAATTCAAACCATATCGCTTATGAAATCATATTTTCAAAATAGGTTAAACCCTCATTTCAAAATCATCATATTTACTCAAATATGTTATATAAATCCCAACTTAGGTTATTACATCATTTCATCATATTTGCTTTTAAATCAATGAATTTGAATATAAACACTTCCCTTTTACTTGTCTGAAACTTTAGGAAATAGTTTAAATAGTTAAAAATAGTTATAAATAGTTAAATACTCTAAAGTGGTTTAATTATAGATTAAAGATACTGTTAAATTGATTTAAATAAATTAAATATAATTAAAATAGATTATGTAGCTTTAAAATAGATTAATTAGATTTAAAATAAGTTAAAATGGGTTAATTAGTTTAAAAATCAATTTCAATGGTTTAAAATAGGTTAAATTGATTTAATATAGTTAAAGTAGTTTAATCATTTGAAAAGCTTAAAATTTTGGATCTTTACAATATAAATTTGAATTTATTATCAATTTAAACTATTCGTTTCCTTCCAACACATTTGGCTATTTCAATTTCCAAAATCCAATTTCATATCATTCAATTCAATTTTCTCAATAAGATGTTAAATTCAATATCGCCTCCAAAACCCTGTTTGAAATATCAATTTAAATTATTCCAATTTCAATTTATTTCAAAGTTATATTTCGAATAATTTTAATAACTCAATTTCGACAAACTTTACTTATACTCCAAATTCAACTTTAAAATTTCAATTTAATTTCTTTAAACAATTTATTTAAACCAATTCAAATTTCAACATAAACTTGATTTTTAATAATAATTCAATTTATATAAATCATATTCTTATTTCAAAATATCATTCAACTAAATTAAAAAAAATAAGGATTTTAAAATCATTTAATTTAACCAATCCAGTGTCCGTATATAATTTTATACTCTAGGGTCAAGTGATACGGATATTTATCATTTCAATCCGCAATTTAAAATTTACGGTTATATATCATTTCCAACCACAATCCCGAATTAAATAAAAATCCAAAAAATCGCTCGATTCTATCGTTCCAACTCATAATGATTTTTCCCTAATCTATAGATCATTCGGGTATGGATCATTTCAACCCATAGTGAACTTGCAGTTTATAACGACATAAAATACAACATCCATTCATCCAATATCAATAATCAAACATCCATCACAATCACAATCAATCAATAAATATCAACAATTAATAGATTTATATATATACAGGAAATTAACTGAAAATTTAAATTCAATAATAAATTAAATGATAATTTAATTCACAATAATTTCAAATCAACTAGAATGATGATTTAACTATACCAAGCTGCCATAAATAAATTTTTGATCATATTATAAATTAAATTAACCAACATAAGAAATTTTAAAAGTCGTGAGTGGGTCAAATCACTCACCTTTGATTTTAAATTAAATTTAAATCCAATTTAACCCAAAATTCAAACAGTCTCAGATTTGTGCAAACCAACGTCAAAATGTTCGGAATTTCGGTACAATCCCGGCGGAACGAACCGCGTGAAACGGACCTCGTACGCAAAAGTTATTAATCATCAGAACATTATACGTTTAATATATAAATTAAATAATAAAAAACGATGCACGTCACCCCACCTACCCAATCAAGAAACCCTAATGCAAACTTACTGTACATTGCATTTGAACCAAGAGCCGCCACGATCACCTCACTTCCCCCGCTGCCGCTGGCCTTCGCGGCTACTTCCACCTCGACCAGAGAAAGCTTCCGACCTCCCCCATGACTACACGACAGCCCACGATCAACCCCCGGTGCCATCGCAGAAGAAACCACACAGCCGCCACCATTCATATTTAACCCTAATTGAATTTTTGGTGATGATCCAACCGTTATCTTAACGAACGAACAATGCAGATGCAAACCCCACTCAAATCTCCACACAATGGTACCACTGATTCGACGATCGTACCAAGTTGATCGTGCCTATATAAATGATCGCGATTTGTTCTTCTATTTATGGAAAAATAGTGATTCAAATTGGAAAATGAATTACAGACCTGAGATGCACTCGTCGAGAGCTATAAATCGATATATATTTCGATATAGTTTGAGAAGTTTGATTTCTGGATTTGATTTAAAATTGCAATTGGGAATTAGGGTTTCTCTGCCATTGGAAGGAGAGGAACAAATGAAATCGTACCTACAGACAAACTGATTTGAGAAACACTAGGGTTTATAATAGGTTACGTATAGGTAGATCCGAAATAGAATGGATGGATAAGTTTGATTCGAAAGTTGAACGATAAATACCCGCCCATTCTGACTCCGGAACGTATATGGGTCAACCCATATATCAAATTAGATGTTTTCGATAATTTAAAACTCAATGGAACATGTTTCAAGTCCAAGTTCAATCATATGAAGAAGTTTTGATAAAATCGGCTTATTTCAAATTGATTTCAATTAAACTGACTTCTAGGTGTTTCGAGCCCGTACGATCAAACGACAAGTCCGATCGTTACGAAACTTGAAATCCTATAATAATTTACTGTTATAGATCTGATGAAATTGGTTTCATCGGAATCCGAGTCAGTGACCAAAATGGCTGTTTTCACGTTAATTTAATAAATTAAAAATTAATTAATTAAATCACTTTTTAATTCAAATTTAATAATTTATGATTTCTATCGTTTTGGATTACTTAGACATTTACAATGACTTAATATAGGTTTATAGAACCATTCAGTGTTGGCTATTTCACTAATTGCAGCGCTCAATTTCACTATAATAAAATCAATTAATTATAATTTAAATAAATTTATTTAATTTGGTCTTGATCTTTAATTCAATCAATTATTATTCTATAGACATAGTTAACATTGTTTTATATTTCACTACATTTTTATCCTCCAATTTCCATCTTTTATTTGTTTTAACTACTATATTACAATTATATTGAATTTGGTCAATTTCACACATTAATTATAATTTAAAATCTCAAATTAGTTTATTTATCTTGATTTCACCCTTTTGTTAAATCAACCACTACCTTATGAAGCACTACCCTATGAATATAATTACATTTCTATTTCTTTTATTATATTCACAAATTTCAGCATTTGTATCAACTTACATAAATGTAACATTTAGTTGACATTTATCTGCAATCGACTAATTAAATTGGCAACAACAACAATTGTCACCATTATACATTTTATAAAATTTATAAGTTTATTCTTTACAACAATTATTATAACAACTCTCATTACACTAAATTTATTTCATTTCCATTCATTACATATTATTTTATTATTAAGTCAACATTTAAACTATCAATTACCTTTTATATCCCATTATAAATTAATGCACACATTAATACAACATATATTATAATTCATTACATAATACTGATTTTATTCAATTACCATTAATTATATATTATCTCAATAATAAATTCATATTTGCATTTATTTCCTTATATTGAATTTATAGCCAAGTTATAACATTTACATTATTTCAATCAATTGGAATTCCATAGGAATTGTTAAAAATTAACTCACACTGATATTGTTACAATTCATTCTAGTTATTATTTCATTATTAAGTTACAAATTTTTATTTCTTTCAATATTAAATCACCAAAAATCTATTTAAATTAACTAATTTAAATTATCGAAAATTACGGGTCATTACATTATATAAGTCGGTTTATAAAGTATAGTTTATAAATAAAAAAAAAGGTTTTAACTAAGAATTCAAGAACTTAAATCCCGATGTTTTTTAAAATTGTTTTCCAAAGTTTTTGAACATAAAATAATGTCAGTATTATTTGAAAGTATTTATGTATAGAAATGTTTTCCAAAGAATTTTAAAGGTGTGAAAAAGTAACGAACTCACTTCTGTTGCTGGAAAATAATTCTAATGACGACTGCAGCATCATCAGCGTTCATTTTCTAATTTCGAAGTAGGGGATGCTACCAAATTAGTTTTCTACATAGCAGTTTTGATAAAACAGATTTTGCTTTAAATGTTGAAAGTGTGATTTGGTATATAAAAGTTACAAGTATATATTATTTCAAAATGATTGAAATAAAACAATGTGTTTGGTCCTTAAGTTTTTGGTTAAGTTGTTTTATGGATGCATGTATCCTATGTATTAGTGTAGTTTGGTTATACATCTTGTTTTAATCTATCGATCGGTAGTTTCCAATTATTGGAATAAAATGGGATTTTCAGCGATTATGGACTGTTGGAAACTTTCGAATGGATATAGGAATTAAAGCTAAGTATTTTGTGAAAGTAGAAAGATTGAGTTTCTATAGCATTTAAATTGAAAAGGAGTAGAATTTAAATAAGTTGTAATTATATCATATCTTTGTTAAATATAATATTCGATGTTATTAGGCCAACTAACACACGTCTTTACCTAGATTATTTAAGAAAAGTAGACTCGGGTCTTGAGCTTGAATACCAGAGTCCGACTCTTCCTAGCTACTTGCCTAGCACGATGGATAAAGAAGTCTAGAAGGTTGACTCAATGATAAGATCCAAATTTATTTTTAGCCTTCGTTAGAATTTTCAGTAAGCAAAATGAATAAAATTATTTTGTATATACTCCTAGGATGTAGTGGTGTAACAACCCACACTTCAGACATAAGCGGGTCTGGCTAAGGCTCTTGACATTTGAGAAATCTATTTTTGGTCGGTGATTATATTAATCTCTATTATATTTTCTTATTTTCTCTCTGAGTTATTACCGTCAGTGCTATGATATAATTTCCTTTTTATAGGATACAAAACCGGCGATCCTTACTTTAGTGGACTTAGATTTTTGGATTAGCGAAAATCTAGGACCATTGAAATACGGGCTGTTACAAGTGGAGTGGTATTATATATGAACTTAAGTCTTGAAAAGTTTTAAAAACGAAGTTGTGGCTTTTGAAATGATTATAATATCAAATAATATTCTATTTAGGAATTGAATGTGAACTAAAATGAAAAGCAATTGGTGCGGTTAAGAAACTAATTGGAATAAGGTACGTAAGTTGTACATAGATCATTTTATTCGCATGAAAAAAAATTTATCTAAGATTCGAGTATATGATTTCGAGGTAGTTTGCACTGGTCTAAGTTCGGATTTTTCGCTCGATTTTTGACGGTAAACACTTTATAGGATATTTGATATGATCCGGAAGTTTTCTATCATAGTATATGGCTATGTAAGGAAAACATAAGTTTGTAATCAAAGATCTAGATCGAAGTCCACACTAGAGAGACCAAGTGATCTATAATACTTCGAAAGTGTAATTTATGTGATCAAACTAGAGATCGGATTTGATATTGCATATGGATGATATATTACAAGATTTAATAATATTTGTTGCTATGTGTGTTGGCTTGCGAAGAGCTTGAGGGCGAATCTTTGAATTGTTCTGAGGTAGCATGAGTAATCGACTTAGTAATAACCTGAGGCTGTTGAGCATAAGGTAACACTTAGTGGATTTTGTGTCATCCATATGCGATGGACCTGGGCGAACCATAAGTTGTGTTCGATAGTGATTGCAAAACTGTGTAATATTGTTATGTGATTGTTCTTGCTAATGGTTGTAATATTCTTGGGTATTAGTGTGTGATCATTGCATTTGTAGCTTCTGTCAGTATTTCGAGGATGAAATATTCTAGGAGGAAGAATGTAACGATCCAGAATTTTGAAGTTTTATCTCTAAATATCGAAATTATTTAAAAATATAAATCTTGGAATTAATGTGAATAAAAATGGTTTAATAAGATTATAAATTCTTTTTAAATAATAATTGATAATGGTAAACTTTTAATTTTTTTTTTGATAATAACTCTTTTTAATCAAAACATGAAATTATCATTCTGGGGTACTAACTTAGATTTTGACTAAACCGGTGTAATTGGATCTGAAATAATAAGGCGACGTGCGTAGACAAGTTTTATGACAATCGGATGTGTTGTGTCATCGTGCATGCTCGAAACACACAACGATTAAAAAGAGAAATTAAAATAATAATATTAATTTTGATAAATGTCACCTCAACCCTTATTCTCTTCACCACTTCTCCTCTTTCTTTCGTTCTTCATTTCCCGTTAACTAAGAGTAGCTTCCACCCCATCAATGATTTATTTCGAGAGCTGAAGGCCACGAAAATTTATGATTTTATATCCATTGGCTTCGGGGAGTGAGATCTTCAAATCTATATGTGTTGTTTAGGTCGCGATGATGCTTAGCTATGTCGACTTTGCTTGGCCAAAGCTAGGGTTGTTAATTATGGTCACTGTAGGCAACGATAGGATATGGTGATGGTAGTGTTGTTGAAACGACCCAGATTTTCGCGTCGAAAATCGACATCCATACTTCACTCGTATTTGAATGCCACGGATTCAACCGTAAAAATCCGATTTGTCGAAGCTTATAACACATTAACTACAACAACACAGCGGAAGGAAATGAACATATCATTGATACAACAATGAATACAATATCTGATACAATATTAATTCTAACAACATCAGAGATAAATATACAACATCAGAATATGATAACAACAGCAAGGATGGTCTAGACTTTGCGACCATCGACAGCGGAAAGATGACCATCAATAGAGCCTTTCAAGTGAGAAAGTGGGAATCCAACAAACTATGTCTTCAATGCCAAAGTTCCAATGCTCCAAGCTCGAACCACCATCAAGCTGAATTGAGCAAAATGTGATCCACAACGCGATTGCCAAACCAAAGATTTCGAAGGCTATTGAATCTACATCTACTAGCTGATTATCTGAAAATCTAACTCTAGACTACCTCTGTGGAAAATTGTGGGCACCCAGAGTTTAGAAAGGAAACAATAAACTCCGGATCAGTCATGGGACTGGTATGAGCAAACAAAAACAGTTTATCTTTACAAAAGCAAAACAAAAGAATTTAAAAGAAATTTGCAATTCTTTTTGAAAAATGAAACTACCATAAGGCCTCCCCGCACATGCACAATGCAAGTGCACAGTTGGAGGAGATTTCTCCTTATGATAGTCAAACATGTTTGATACGCAAAAACCTTTTGATATTATTATTAATGCATAGTGCAAAAAACCTTTCGAAAGTATAATATTAATCTTAGCCAGCATAGACATTTTGAACTATGCCTACTATAGCTACCATCTAAATAGTGGTGACCACTATAAGTAAATGGCAGGTTATACAACTAAAACCATAAGGGCTCGTATTAAACCATAGGATTTCCATCAATGGTCAGGCTAAGGAACTTCCTTATCAAATGAAACCCCTCTGGAGGGACGCCCTGAAGAACCAAACTGGATCTCTACCAATACAAGGTCGGGTTACCTATGTAACTAGGTAACACCTACAAGTAAGCCATCCTCGGTCATTATCACCTTTATCCTAGGATTCACCAAGAAATAGCAACAACCACATAGTTAAATATCTGGGCTCCATACCATGATACCACTTTTTATCAAGAAGGAAATGGACATATCGTAGGGGCGCGACCCCTAAATACCTTGCCGCAACATTCCTGTTCCGACCATTTTCGGGTTGTGAGGCTCGACGCAGTCTCGTCCATAAAGCTTCGCTTTTCACAAAAGCCATGCTTCGATCAACACATGATTAGCAGCAATTCGTATGCCACGTTACCAAATTAGGAATGTATCACTAGTAACCATCAACTACATAACCTCTGAGCTCGTACATCTCAGAGAAAGGTGTTAAGCTAAGAGAATAAATTCTCCGCCACCAAACAGAAATGTATTTAATAGAAACCAGCTTTACGTCTCAAAGTGTAACGTCAGACACACATCCATACAATTCTGTTTCAGGTTCAAACAGAACTGAAGGCACTTCATAGAAGCCCTTGCAAATCCGGATGTTCACTAATCACGTCCGAACTCCCCTTCACAAAGAATGATATAAATCTCTATACCGAGGATCAGCCGGCGCAAAGACATTCGACGAGTTATCCTTTCGCTTTCAAAAATATCTGGTCTTCACCACCGGTCTACAAATGCTATCCATAACGTAGTATCATTATTCAAAATGGGTTATATCACACATTGTCCTCTCCCGCCTAAACCGAATAATGAGCGCTTCATTTTAAAAAGCATATGGATATATGGGATCTTAGTTAAGTCATAACTTAACGCCCTAAAACCTTTCTTCAAATGGTTTAAACAAATTACCATTTTCAAATCTTTAAACAGAAAGATTCACTTCACAAAGTTCACCAATCTTTCACAAAGATTCACTCATAGCATTTCAAAGAAATTCCCCTTTCAAATTGGATTAACTCATCCAATCTTTGAACTCAATTCATAGCTTTCAAAACCATTTTCAAAAATTCATAGCTTTCAAAACAATTCCATTTCAAATCTTTTATACAAAAGATACACCTTTAATATTCTCTTCAATTTCAAAATTAAGTTCAACGATCTTTCACAAAGATTCATTCATAGCTTTCAAAACAATTCCATTCCAAATTCGAAACCCTTTCATCACAAGTTGGAAATCCTTTCTTTGTATGAAAGTTATTATTATTTGAAAAACAGAGGTTTTCATTTCGAAAAAATTCGATTTCATTTGCACAAGTTAGAGCCCTTCAAGTCTAAAACTTGGGTTAAATTCAAATTTCCAAAATAATATTTTTAAAATAGTTTAAAGCCCATATAAACGCATTTATAACTTGTATAATATTTTTGAACCATAATTTCCAAACATAGAATTCATAGAACTTAAGTTCAAATCTTGGATACCAATTCAAATCAAACTATTTAAATTTCAAAACTTTATCAAGTTATTCAAAATAACTTTTATCTTTAAAACTCTATTTCAAAAGCTTTTCATATTTAACCCAATTCCATTTCCAAACCATTTGAATTCAAAATTCAATTTTAAAACCATTTCAAAATCTGTGACTTAACCAATTTCCTTGTGCAATCCATATTTGTGTGTGTATGGTGTAGTCCAGAATTTTACACAATAGTGCAATATCAATCTTCAATCATTACAGATTCAAGTATAGCAATATCGATAAGCGGTATAATCCTATTATGCTTATCTTCATTCACAGATTCACAAATAATTAACATAAATTCATCACAGATAAATAAATTACATTCATCGCAGCTCAAATCAAAATAATTTATATCACAAAGCAGCATACACAAGGGATATCAAACAATTCAACATTCATTAGAATCCAAACATCCATAAGTAGGATCAATTTATTACCTGATTAATTTAAATCAGATTTATTATTTATGAATAAATTACTAATCTTGGTTAATTAATATTAATTAATTACAAACCATATTAATTAATTAACCTTTAATCATTGATTAACTAACCATTTTACAAATAATTAATCATTAATTAATTAACCTTAATTTATAAAATATAATCAATCCATTAATCATTAAGTAATTAATCCTTTAATTATTCTTTAATTGATAAACCTTAATTAATTAATTAACCCTTAGTTAATTATTATTTAATTAATTATCCTTAATTAATTACAATAAGTGATTATCCCTAATCATTTATATTAATAAATCACGGATTAATTACATTAATTAACTGATTATCCTTAAGTTAATCACAAAGATTAATTTTTCCTTAATGATTATCCTTTAATTATCAATTAATAAATTAATCTTTAATTACCCAAAGCCTTCATTAACTTAAGATAAACTACTTATCGTAATCACTTATTTTAATTACATCATCGAATTCCATTTGAAACACTTAAGAATAATTCAAATAATTACAGGTATTTCTAACATCTCATTATCGGGCGGTAGCCATGTCGAAGCTCGGTATTGAGGTGTAATGGGCGGTGGCTTTGCCGGACTCATTTTAGGGGTACCTTTTTTTACTCTGTTACCAGTACATAGACATGTCACCCGCCAGGCACGTTGGCAGCACCATATTATGTGTTATATATATAGTTTCATGTGTGCTCTCCTCTTTTATTAGAGGATCACACATTTTTCTCAAAAAAAATTATTATTTCAATATAATTATTCAAACCCAAAACAATTCTAACATATTTTTAACTTTAAAACCAAGTCTTTGAAAACTTATTTTAAAACTTGTTTATAATTTAAATTTGAAAACTTGGATTATTTTCTTTTAAAACTTATTTATTTTTAATATACTTTTTAAAATTTATTTTAGCTTAGAACTTAATATCGTCTTCCTTATATATTTCTTTTAAAACTTTGTATCCTCTTTATATTTGAAAACTTAGTTTTACATGTTCATTCAATTCCAAAACTGGTACTTAATTTATTTTTAAATTTAAACCTTAAAATATGTTCTCTTAAAATCTGAAAATCTGGTTTCTAATTCAAAAAAAAAACCCTGAGCCATTTCAATTTCCCCCGAGCACAACTCCGGTTTCACGAACATCCTTCTTCCTTCAAGTCGAACCCTTCGTTCTCCCGAAAGTAAACTCGAGAATCACCTTTCTTCCCAAATAATAAATCACTGAAATACACATAACTATACGTGCACGTGTACACGTGACTAGACGACTTCCGACCATCGCTAGAACTTCCAACAAGTTGCCGATGAGCCTACCACACTTTTCGATCACCCAAAATTGCGAGATCACCCAAACATTTAAAACAGCCTTTTCGACCGATTCCTGGAACACCATCAATCACTCAGAACCACTTTGCTTCTCCACCTCCAACTATCAGAACCATCGCCATTCTACCCATACCTTCATCTCCGTTCCACGAATTTAATTCCCTACCCGTGATCATTTCTAGTTCGACCATGGCGATACAGCGATACAATCTTCCGATCATGACCAGAACGAGGTTAAAACCCAAATTCTTTGTCGTACTGCCGCCTCGATGATCGAAGAACTCTCCAATCATTTTTCCCTAATCGTTGACTCTTTAACCATCACCAACCACAACGCTGAGATCGTACAACTTCGTGATCATCAGGAATTGAGAAAAATTCATCTTCTGTTCATCTTGAGAAATCTTGACAAACTCAACATTAAAATTTAAGAAACCTTCACCAAAAATCGTATTTTCCCAATTCGAATCCAGACATACAACCCAAACTTGAAATTAAAATACTTAAATTTTTGTCTAGAAATGATTTTCCACTGTATATTCCCATTTTACAATTAATTATTTCCTAATTAACTTAATAAATATTTTTAAAATCAAGATTTAGTTAACACAAACATTTTCCCTCTAAGAATTATAACACGAATCTGCTTATACATTAGGATGTGTTTTTTTTTAATGAAAATCTTGTCCCTGTTGTTTAACATATATATATATATGTATGTATGTATGTATGTATGTATGTATGTATGTATGTATGTATGTATGTATGTATATGTATATAGACATGCACCAATTAATATATAAACTCATCAGCAGATTTCTCAACAAATATCAAGGATACTCACAAGCATCAGAATATTAAAACATGTTTAGGTTTAAAAGAAATAGTTTGCTCACCTGGATGATTTCTTTTTGAAACAGAGCAGTTTTTAATCTGAAACTGTTGAACTCATTTGATGTTGATCTAAATGCTTGATTTGTTTAAATTGTAGTGATTCTTCATTTGCTGAGTTTGGATCTGGAGCTTGACCGAATTGCTCATGAACCAAGTTGAACAAATGAAATTTGTTGAATTCATTTTGATTTTCTTTTGATCTTTCTTTTCTGCCTTTATAGTTTTGATCTGGAGATGATCTCATCTTTATATTTGATCGGTAGTTGATGTTTTGAGTTGAATCTTGGTTTTGTTCTGATTGCTTGAAGCTTCATTCAGGTTGGTTTGCTTCAGGCTTTTGATTTTTTTGATTTTGTTATGATTTTCCAGGTTTTTCTTTTGTTTGTTTTCAGATTTGAAAATGAATATGAAAGAGGTAGGAAAGATTTTGAGAAAACCTCATTTCTTCTCCTAATACATATTATCTATACTTTAAATTAAAAGAATTTTTTTTTGAATTGCCACTTGTACTTTTTTCTAACACTTGTAAATGCATGAATTTCTTGTTTTATAAGTGTCCTAAATTTGTAATTTCATGCCTAAATCCTTTACAAAAATTTATTTGTAAATTATGGTTTAAACCTTACTCTATTTTAATTTATAAAACATGTTTGAATAAAATTTTATATTACTTTTTCTTATTTGTATAATTACATTCCTTTATTATATTTATGCAACTTTTAAAAGAGAATGTTTTAATACTAATTTATACATAAATAAAATCATATACATATGTTAATATTTTGAATCCAAATATTTTTCTTAAGATATTTAAATTCAAATTCAAATTTGAATCACAATCCATTCTATATATATAAATAAATAAACACAATATTAATTTGTTTTGAAATTTTAAAATTAATTCAAATTAACTCCAAATTTTATATAATTATTAAATTTAAATTTGATTTAAAAACAGGATCATTACAGTTGTGCTCGTTAGTCGAATGGGAGTTTGAGGTGGTGCGGGTTAGGGAGGTGGAATGTGACATATGCTTTGTCGTTAGTGGACACACGAATGTAATGAGCAAGAGGTGATTGAGGTTGAATGGAAGGTGGCGTTGGACTCGGCATGCAAAGATATGATGATTGGTGGTATTCTTGGGGGGGTGGGGGGTGAGGCTAGATGGTGAATCACAACATTTACCGTCGCACCATAGGGCAGCGGTCGGAAACCTATAAATGTTGTCGAGCTAGATGGGTTGGTGGTCAGTGAGGAGAGAGCACAAAGTGGGACGCGATGGTAAAATTTGTTCGTCAATTCGTCGAACGGAGTGGGAAAGATGGAAAAAGAAGGTGTTATGTTTGTGCATGTATAAGAATGGGGGGAAATGGGGAAGATGATTTGGGAAGGTGATTAAGTTGATTAGTTATTAAATTAAATTAATTAATTACAATTTATTACATGAAATCTTATAAACTCGTAGCATTTTCTTATGAGGTCCGATCGAGACGTTGTTTTCATCGTTTCATTCATGGCATGATTTTCTATGTCTTGGAATTGGTTTGGGTTGGGGTGACTTATCTCACTAACCAATTGGCATATTGTTGTGCATATAATGTTGTTGTGCAAAATATAAATTTAAAATAGATAATGATGCAATTTATTATTTATGGACCCTTCCTTTTGAAAGCAAGTGACAACATTATATGTAGTATAATCTCTCTTGTAACCATTTATAATATGTATCGTGGCCCAGACTACTTATTTGCATATTTGATATTGTTGTGTGATAAAGTTGGAAATTGTGTGTGAATGGTTGAAGGGAAATTATCGCTATAAATGCACTTTGGAATCCAATATATTTGACACTTGTTAAATTGATAAAATTGTGAATATATTATGGAAATATATATTGGTATTCTGTACATATGTTTTGAGTGTGCTTGACCCAAAGGAATTGGATTGAAATTGTGAAACAAAGTGGTATTGAAAATCTCGGTTTAGTAATGTTTTTATACTTATTTCTGAATTCAAAAAGAAAAGAGTTTTAAATTATAAAACATACTTTTATGGTTTTTAAAAAAGTAATAAATTAAATTATTTTGAACATTATTTTAAACCACATTTTAGAGTATTTTAAAGTACATTTAAGTATATATAGTTTTTAGAAACTTGATGATTGTTATATTTAAGTAATTTGGAGCTTATGTAATATAAATATAATTTAAAATAGGTTTTTGGTAAATACATAAGTCGAAAAAGTAAATTAAGCCTTTTATATAGTAATAAAGGAAATTGGGATTTTAATACTTTTGGTTAAAATAATTGATTTTATGAAGTTAAGTGAAGTATACTTATTTGTTAAATTAATGTAGAAATAAGCAATTATAATTGGGATTGTAATTGTGATTGCAACGACCCGAAATTTTGGTTATTTGAAATTGGAATATTTAATCGATTTTAAATATCTAGAAGTTAATTTTTGAAATTTAATAACTTGAATTTCAAATATAACGATTTATTAAATAATTTAATTGTTGAATTTAATAATTAAAATTTATGTAAAACATTGAATCTAAGGTATTAAGCTTGATGAAATATTTTCAAAGCTTATTAAAATCTTGTTCAACAATAACGAAGACGATAGAACTTTTGAATTCGATTTAAAAGTGATTTACTCAATTTTTAAATTAACTCGTTTAATTAACATATAAAATTAGACTTCCAAGGTCGTGTCTTCGAAATAGGGTTATAACACTAGTAATGTCAGGTGGCATGCCTCGATAGGAATTCGGTATTTTAAGTTACCTTAAAAGAGATATTTTGGAATTTAACAATAATATATATTTTCCAAAGTCAATATCTTAGCCCCCCATCTGAAACGAGCCGCACCCTACTAAGATCGTGCCTATTTTTTTTCAAAAGCTGCGTCTTCCCTCCTCTTCATTTATGTCTTTCTCATAGGAGTATAAATAAAAAAATTCAAAACTTAAAAAATTTGTTTCCAAAAAAAAATCTACTCGATAAAATAGTCTAGAAACGTGATCTTGGACACCAGGTGTAAAGATCTACATATACTTATAATTTTGGCTGGGTTCGATCAAGCAGATAAGTAGTTGATAGTAAAGACGTGGCCTTTGACCGGCCAGGGCTTAGGAATTTTGCAAATGGAGGAAGAGTTGGAGGAATTGGAGGGAGTTTTCGTGTCCGGTGAATGAAGCTGCACCCGCAGCCAAGTTTCTGTCAAGCTCGGCCATATTAGGGGTGTTGCGATCCGGTGCATGGCTGCAAGGGGGATCCATAGTCGCGTTTTTGTTGAGGGAGGCAGAGGAGATATGGGGTGGTCGCATTGAAGCTCGTCGGACGAGGTGAATAATGGTGGAATACCTTTGTTGAACGACGGAGCAAGGAGGGAGAATAAGGATAAAAAATGCACGGCCATTGTAACATCCTACCTTTTTGGATGTTTTAAATCGACGATAAACCACACACGTCAGACTCAAACCATACAAAAGGGCGAATTGTTATTGGGGTGAATAAGAAAAGCAGAGAAAGAAATAAAACAAAACAGAATCTCACAGCGGAATGACAAAATATAATAATCAAATAACAGTTCATGAAGATGTTTTACAAAACATTTGATTATACTTATACTACACAGAATCAGAGTTACACATACCAGAGAATAATAAATAACAATGCAGTGGAACAGTATGAATGTACTGGAATAATATAATATATAATAGTACTACAATCTTCATCTTCATCCTTCAGAAATAAGGTCTTCAAATCATGTAATGCTCAGACTGACCCGAGCGAATTGAAAAGACAAAACACTCGAGTCAGAAGTAAAAGATCTTATGTAATTTAAATCAACAGAAATAAATATGAGTGGAACGATGTTAGAGATGTTTACGGGATTTGACATCTCCTATCCAGTGTCAAACTGGGGTGCAATAACTTAAGAGATGCTTGGGATTCACATCTCCTAAGGATCCGTTAAACTATTTACTATGTAGTAATACTTCTCTATTATAATACTTTTATAGTAAAATAAACTTACTTTTAAATAGCGTTAAGGAGTGACCTAACATTCCCCTTAACACATAAATAGTGCTAATAGTCTACACAGTACCGTAATACCTCCTATTGGGAGGCTACCAGAGGATACTCCATAGGTACGACACAAATCAAACTCGTGTAAGGCATGCTAGGGTAGGTGACACGACACACAAGGCAATGTCTGGGTAGGTATAACAATTACGCATCCGGGCTGGTGATAATGGTTAGCAGCTACTACCGCCCACCTCGAGCAACACCCCCCTAAAATAATCAAAAGTGGCCACCGAATCAATCCAATAGTCAGAGTATAATATTGAAGGAGTGTGTCCGATAAGAGGGGCTACCTCCTTGGCCCGAGAATCGCTCCTGTTTTAGCCACCTTATGCCAACTCATGAGAGTTGGGTCCATGTATATACCTCAAAGGAACGCCGCCGCCAACCTACTTCATTCTAGAATCTCCACCGCGTACACGGTTGTTAAAGTGGTTTTCGGAGTTGGCAGAGAGTATGACAGCTTCTGATCCCGGTCACTTTAACAACCGAACGTTATTTTAACACCGCGGTCATTTTAAAGTAATTTATACCCCAAAATCAGAATATATATCCATTTCAAAAAAACAAATCAATATAATATCATTTTTATTTCAAATATATCCTTTTTTAAAAATTATAACACTTTCAAAGTTATAACATTTCGAAATCAAAACACTTGAAATATAACTATTCCAAATTATAATACCTTGAAACTCATAACTTTTAACACAACTTCCACCACTTAAATGGTTCAAATATTTAAAATACTTTATATAATAAATAGCTTCTCCAATTTCACATATCAATTCCAAAACAACTCGAATTTCTAGATTTTATATTTAACCAAATCCCAAATCATGAATTTCAATTAAATTCAGTTTCCAAATAAAATATTCCAAATTATATCGATTTCAAAACAGATTTGATTCACAAAATAAACCATTTCAAATTCAATATATTTCAAACTTTAAGTGTTCAACAATTTCAAAACTAAGTTTGATAATTTCATATATATAGAAAATTCAATTTTCTATTATTTAGTTTCGAAATATTTTACTTAATAAATCCATTATCATTTGAATAAATCCCAAACTATAAATCATCCTTTCTTACCATATAGGGACCCTAAGACTCAAACTTTAACCTTCCCAACCGGTAAATTCGTAGGGGTCTTCTTTAGCGAGGAATTGATTTACGCTAAAACCATAGGGTATAATATTTACCCACTTCGCGGGTACTTGTTTTCTAAGAAAGATAACAATCTCTTCAATCATTTTATCACGGAAACCTACGAGAAATGGGTAAAGGCAAAGAAAAGTGGAGATAACATATATATAATATTTTTTTATTATATTACCTATTTACATTTCAGTATTTAGAAATATATACAATTAATTGTTTATATTTTTAAATACTGGAATGTAAATAGGTAATATAATAAAAAAATATTATATATATGTTCTCTTAATTGTTTATATTTCTAAATACTGAAATGTAAATAGGTAACATAATAAAAAAATATTATATATATGTTCTCTATGTGTTCTTTCTTACCTATGAATAAGAACACCCCTTCGGAAGGAAGACACATGAAGCGTAGCTCAAGCTCTAATGCCGAGCAATACACTTCAAGGTACCACATGAAGGGTCAGGCCTGTAACCATCTCTGGAGATGTATTTGTACATGTGAATACGAGCACAGGCAGTAATAGCAGCTGAGATTTGCACAGCAGATAAGCGGGGCCAATCTTCATCGGAAACATCTGTAGGATTGGAAATATAGCAAGCTGAATATTACCTTTAGCAAGTAGCTTATCATGTTGATATGAAAGCTGATATGAAAGCTGAATATTACCTTTAGCAAGTAGCTTATCATGTTGTGCTTTCTCACATACCTCTGGAAGGTCAAATCTACAATACCTGATTCCTAGGTTCAATGATATTTCGCCTAGTGCAAGAGAAGGAAAGCGATTTCTTCGCTGAGCCGTCGATTCGCTACGCACCTGGGCATATAAATCCTGAACACCAATAAGCCTAAAGAAATGAAGTGCCAAATCTGCGATCAAACGTGGCTGAATCATGAAACCGATGCTGCTAGGAAGATGAGATTCGTGGTACTGTTCTAGTATCCTAATGATCTGGTACCAACACTCGGAACAAAGTACAAATAACTAAATGTTTCCTTCAATTTATTTATACTCGAACTACTCATTTGATTTACCGTAACCCAAAATCAAGTTATAAAAATCATACCCTTCAAAATTTCCAAGTAAATAAATTTCACAACAACTTATTTGAGTTTAATCCTTAGATAAATTTAATTTCAAATAAATTTCCATTTTATCTTCCAACCTTAATTTATTTAAATCATTATAAATCCATATAAAATATAATTTACACAAATACTTAATCAGATTACATTTTTAATAAAATCAATCTTTATTTTAAACTTGTTTTCTACCAAACTAGTTTGTACATAGCTAAAAATCAAGTATTTAACTATATATATAAAGTAACATTTGTATAATATCTGAAATCAATATTTCTAAAAAATCATATATTTCTTCACAAAACCATAGAAATCATTTCAAAATATTTTTATATATAGATCGTGTTGTCTGTATATAATTTTCTATCCTACGGTTAAGTGATATGGATATTTATCATTTCAATCCATAATTTAAGACATAAATACGGTTATACATCATTTCAAACTGCAATCATGAATGAAATAAAAGTCCATAACAACTTGTAGTTTATAACAATACAAAATACATCCATTCATCTAATATCAATCATCAAACATTTATCAAAATCATCATCCAATTCAATCAATAACATCATTATAGAACAGATAATAAATAATTGGTAGGCAGTTTTTAATCAATAATAAATTAAATAATTATTTTATCCAAATAAATTCAAATAAACTGAGATGATGATTCAACATATGCCAAATAGTCATAAAAAAAATTTCTAATCACATCGTTAATCAATTCAACAAACATAAGAAATTTTAGAAGTTGTAAGTGGGTTAAAACACTAACCTCTTAAATTTAAATTGAATTTAAATCCAATTTAAACCCAAAATTTGGACAGTCTTGGAATTCGTCCAAACTAGCACCTAGATGTTTGGAATTTCAGTACGATCCTAGTGGAGAAAACCACGCATGAAACCAACCTCGTATGTAAATGTTACACGCATTAGAACATTATACAGATTGAATTATGAAATAAATAAATTAATAATGTTATCGTACACGTCACCTTCATCCCTTCAGCTACACCGAACGCAACCCAAACACAACCCAAACCCAAGACTTTGACGCACTTCCTCACCACCATCGGCCGCTGCTGGCTATGCCGTGGACACCACCGGTCTTGCCACGTCAAGCCGACTTCGCTGGACCCACCACGAAACCGATCGACCCCATTTTTAACCGCAGCCTCCACTAGGGTTTGAAACCCTACCAAATTTTGTTGCCTCATCCAACCATCCACTCGCTTCCTAACTCACATGGACGCACTCTCCTCAGCGACCTCCACCCAACGGTAACCTCCAATTGACGATGAGGTGAAGTTGATAATGACACGATGAACGGTCGTGATTTGTTCCTTAATTTCCAGACGAATAGTGGTTCAAATTGGAAAATAAAGTCCAGATCTGAGATGCACTCATCGAGAGCTTTAGATCGATATATAATTCGATATAGTTTGATGATTTTGAATTTTGAAGTAGAAATTTTTGATTTGCAATTGACCGCGAAATTTAGAGTTTGTCTGCCATTGAGAAAGAGAAGCAATTGGAATTGTACGCACAGAATAATGAATATAAGAAATGGGAAAGGGTTTATAATGGGGTATATATAGGCAAAGATGAAATTAGAATGGACCGAATTGATTTGGATTGAAAGTTGAACGACAAATGGCCCGAAAAGCCTGTTCCGACTCCGAAACGAAAATAAGTCAACCCATATATCAAAATAGATGTTTTTAAATATTTTAAATGCAATGGAACAGGTTTCAAGTCCAAATTCCATCGTATGAAGAAGTTATATTGAAATCAAGTTATTTCAAATTGATTTTAATTGATTTCAATTAGATTGATTTCTAGGCGTTTCAAGTCCGTACGATCAAACGACAAGCCCGATCACTACGAAACTTAAAGTCCTACAATAATTCACCATTACGGATCCGATGAAACTAGTTTCGTCGAAATCCGAGTCTGTGGCCAAAATGGCTATTTTCTAGTTAATTAAATAAATTAATATTAAATTAAATTTCAATTCAAATTTACTAAATCTCAATTTCTCTCATTTTAAATTACTTGGACATTTACCATAATTTAACACAAATTTAGATGTCACTTTAATATTGAGTCATTCATCAATTTCAGCGTGAAATTTCATTTTTATCAAATTCAGATATTTATAAATTTAAAATTCCAAGATCCATTTATTAATTTAAATATTTAATTTCATTTATTTGCACCTAACCCAATTACTATATAAATTCCAATAGATAAATAAATCTCAATTTCCATTCTTTTTTTCCAATTATCATATTATTATAAATAAAATTAACATTACCTCCAAATATTAACCTAATTTACATTAATAATCAATTATAGCCTTACAATTGTTTCAATAAATTGGGACTGCACTAAATTAGTTATTTTTTAACTTGCATCAACATTCTTAATTTCATTCCCATTATAAATTCATTAACGAATTACAAATTTTTATCTATTCTAGATTTAATTACTAAAATCTTATTAAATTCACAAATTTTATAAATCGAAAATTAAGTGTTGTTACACTCTCCCCTAATCAAAACTTTCCGTCCCCGAAAAGGGAAAAGGAGGGAAAAGAAGGAATTAAGAAAACAATACATCTTATTCAAAAATATTAACTTTATAAACAAATAAATTTACAAAATTAGTTAATTTAAATAAAATATACCAATTTATAACCATTAAATCTTTTATACTCAAATTAATAAGGCTTGGAGAACATTTTCAAAAAAAAATCTAAGTCCAAAATTTACGGAAAATTTTGGCAGAGTCTCCTTTGTACAGAGAGGCTCGGGATAAAATATAATATCAAATATATCAATATATAACACAATATCTCAAAATAATATATCCTGACAACGGGAAAACAATATAATAGCGGTATAAAACCATAATCCGAAAACATACCTATATGTCGGGCAAATAATGCTTATTCATGAAACCAAAAGCAGTAGCAATTGCTTCCATAACCTGTATTTCACTTATATTATCTAAAAAAAGTTAATAATTACATAAATTGAAATATTTAAAGTTGTTTCAACCACTAACAACAAATCAATATAGACAACAACCATTCGCATCCAATAGCATACACATCATATAGAAATCAAACATTCAAGCAAAACAAAACAATTGGTTGGTTCGGGTTAAGACACTTTAAATCACATAGAATGAGAAATAACTATGAAGTATTGCATTTACTCAACAGTCATAGGTAAAATTCAACATATTATTCATACATCCAAGCAATTAAAAGTATCTTATACCCAAACAACTCATAAACCAAACAAACAACAATTTCAAATAATAGATCAAGTTCATTCTTATTAATTCCATTTCATAGCATTTATTGTTTAAACTACTTTTCATTCATATAATGATTCATCCTTTAATTTACATGTATTTCTTACGAACTTTTATTTCCATTCACTCATTCAGTGTTTATTTCGTTTACATTCATTTATTCCTTGTAATTATTCATTTTCATTTTTTCAGGTCATGCCAATTTCTTTTTATTGCATTATATTTATTCATTCGTTCATTATTGCATAACTTCATTTATTAACATTCATTTGTTTATAGTTTTTATGTTCAATTCAATTTCTTAGCATATCAATTCATCTACTTGAGTTTTTAATTATTTTTTGATAATACTTACTTACTATCACAATTTATTATAGTAATATTTCAATTATAACATAAGTTTATAACAACTACAACATCAAATTCTTATTTATTAAAGAATTTGATTGAATACTTTTATTATTTCAAAAAAAAAATTGCTTGTATAACATCCTGTTACATTTTCTTATCAAACATTCAACTTTTAAATCTTTGGTAAGTTATATATATGCTTTCTAAGAATGCAATTGAAACTTATACAAGTTTATCGCTTTTCTTTTAATTAATTTAATGTTCAATAATCATATCTTCTATTTTATAGGTTACAATTTCAACTTTCCTGAAATTTCATTTATAACTTAGCATTAAATCTATTATTTCATTTAGAGGTTTCAATTATTAGTTAAATTCCATTTTGCTAAGGCAATTGAAACTATTAATTAATGGAAAATTTAAGAACTAAATACCGAGTTAAATTCCAAATCATTTTAAAATAATAGATAGATGTATACACTTACAATTTATATATCCAATTATATTTAAAACAATTTGAAATTTATATTTTTTTTATCAAAATAAATCTGTAGTAAAAATACTACAGTGACTTTCCCACTTCGAAGCTCGAAAATAAATGTCGATGATGCGTGCACTCACCACCGAAATTATTTTCTAGCGACAGAGAGGGAAGTACATAACTTATTTCTTTCAAAATTTCTTTAAAACAATTCTTTCAAATTATATTGAAATATTTATATCAGAAAATACTTCTACATAATATTGTTATTATATTACAAAATTATTCGAAAGAAAGTTTCAAAACCCTAGAACTTAAGTTCTAAATTTCCAATTTATTCTTATTTATTCTACTTTTCCAATCTTATTTCCAACCTTACTAATATTTATAAATTACACTACCTAACAACCAATATATTACAACCAAATACGACCTTTATAAAATTTATTACTTTATATATAGAAAATATAATAGGCAAAATTATTTCATTTACCTATATTTCAAAACAATTATTGTGTCGGTTTGTCCTATTAAGTATTTAGAAATCCCTATTGATGTCATAGCATCCTATGCACCAACTAGAATTTATAAATACAAAATGGGACAAATTGACATGATATCAAAACCTTTTTATAATACTAACAAATACGTTCTCTCATATATATACACTCAACGACTCATCATAGGGCATTACTACCTTATTAATAAAGAGTCAGACCCCACAAAGCTAAGGTTTATCTCTAAACCTCACTCGGATACCACGTTGTAACATCCTGCCTTTTTGTACATTTTAACTCGACGATAAACCACACACGTCGGACTCAAATCATACAAAAGGGCGAATTGTTATTGGGGTGAATAAGAAAAGCAGAGAAAGAAATAAAACAAAACAGAATCTCACAGCGGAATGACAAAATATAATAATCAAATAACAGTTCATGAAGATGTTTTACAAAACATTTGATTATACTTATACTACACAGAATCAGAGTTACACATACCAGAGAATAATAAATAATAATGCAACGGAACAGTATGAATGTAGTGGAATAATATAATATATAATAATACTACAATCTTCGTCTTAATCCTTCAAAAATAAGGTCATCAAATCCTGTAATGCTCAGACTGACCCGAGCGAATTGAAAAGACAAAACACTCGAGTCAGAAGTAAAAGATCTTATGTAATTTAAATCAACAGAAATAAATATGAGTCGAACGATGTTAGAGATGTTTACGGGATTTGACATCTCATATCCAGTGTTAAACGGGGGTGCAATAACTTAAGAGATGCTCCGGATTCACATCTCCTAAGGATTCGTTAAACTATTTACTATATAGTAATACTTTGCTATTATAATAATGTCTGTAGTAAAATAAACTTACTTTTAAATAGCGTTAAGGAGTGACCTAATATTCCCCTTAACACATAAATAGTGCCAATACTCTATACAGTACCATAATATCTCCTGATCGGGAGGCTACCAGAGGATACTCCATAGGTACGATACAAATCAAACTCGTACAAGGCATGCTAGGGTAAGTGACACGGCACACAAGGCAATGCCAGGGTAGATATACCAATTACACATCCCGGTTGGTGGTAACACGTAGCAGCCACTACCGCCCACCTCGACCCACACCCTCAAAATCAAAAATCAAAAGTGGCCACTGAATCGATCCAAAAGTCAGAGTATAATATCGAAGGAGTGTGTCCAAATAAGAGGGGATACCTCCTTGGCCCGAGAATCGCTCATGTTTTAGCCACCTTATGCCAACTCACAGGAGTTGGGTCCACGTATATACCTCAAAGGAACACCGCCGCCAACCTACATCATTCTGGAATCTCCATCGCGTACACGGCTGTTAAAGTGGTTTTCGGAGTTGGCAAAGTGTATGACAACTTCCAACCCCGGTCTCTTTAACAACCAAACGTTATTATAACACTGCGGTAATTTCAAAATAATTTATACCTCAAAACCAGGATATACTATCCATTTCAAAAAACCAAATCATTATAATATCATTTTTATTTCAAATATATCCTTTTTCAAAAATCATAACACTTTCAAAGTTGTAACATTTCGAAATCAAAACACTTGAAATATAACTCTTCCAAATTATAATACCTTGAAACTCATAACTTTGAACTTAACTTCCACCACTTAAATGGTTTAAAAATTTAAAATACTTTATATAATAAATAGCTTCTCCAATTTCACAAATCAATTCCAAAACAACTTGAATTTCAATATTTTATATTTAACCAAATCCTAAATCATAAATTTCAATTCAATTCAGTTTTCAAATAAACTATTCCAAATTATATCGATTTCAAAGCAGATTTGATCCATAAAGTAAACCATTTCAAATTCAGTATATTTCAAACTTTAAGTATTCAAAAATTTCAAAATTAATTTTGATAATTTCATATATACATATATATCAAATTCAATTTTCTATTATTTAGTTTCGAAATATTTTACTTAATAAATCCGTTATCATTTAAATAAATCCCAAATTACAAATAACTAAATATTTCCTTCAATTTATTTATACTCGAACTACTCATTTAATTTACCTTAACCCAAAATAATGTTATAAAAATCATACTCTTTAAAATTTCCAATTAAATAAATTTCACAACAACTTATTTAAGTTTAGTCCGTAAGTAAATCCAATTTCAAATAAATATCCAATTTATCTTCCAACCTTAATTTATTTAAATCATTATAACTTCATATAAAATATAATTTATACAAATACTTAACCATATTACATTTTTAATAAAATCAATCTTTATTTTGAACTTATTTCTACTAAACTAATTTATACATAGCTAAAAATCAAGAATTTAACTGCATATATAAAGTAACATTTGCATCATATGTGAAATCAATATTTCTATAAAACCATATATTTCTTTACAAAATCATAGAAATCATTTCAAAATATTTTTATATATAGACCGCAGTGTCTGTATATAATTTTCTATTCTATGGTCAAGTGATACAGATATTTGTCATTTCAATCCGTAATTTAAAACAAAAATACGGTTATATATCATTTTAAACCGCAATCCCGAATGAAATAAAAATACATAACAATTTGCAGTTTATAACAATACAAAATACAACATCCATATATCTAATATCAATCATCATCTAATTCAATCAATAACATCAATATAGAACAGATAAAAAATAACAGGTAGGTAGTTTATATTCAATAATGAATTAAATAACTATTTTATCCAAATAAATTCAAATAAACTGAGATGATGATTAAAAATATGCCAAACAGTCATAAATTTTTTTTATAATCGCATCATAAATCAATTTAACAAACATAAGAAATTTTAGAAGTTGTGAGTGGGTTAAAACACTCACCTTTTGAATTTAAATTGAATTTAAATCCAATTTAAATCCAAAATTTGAACAGTCTCGGAATCCGTCCAAATCAGCGCCTAAATGTCCGGAATTTCAATACGATCCTAACGGAGAATGCCGCGTGTGAAACCAACCTCGTATGTAAAAGTTACACGCATTAGAACATTATACAAATTGAATTATAAAATAAATAAATTAATAATGTTATCGTACACGTCACTTCATCCCTTGAGCTACACCGTACGCAGCCCAAATACAACCCAAACCCGAGACTTTGACCGCGCTTCCTCGCCACCATCGGCCACCGCTAGCTATGCCGTGGCCACCACTTGTCTTGCCTCGTCAAGCCGACCTCCCTGGACCCATCACGAAGCCAATCGACCCCATTTTTAACAGCGGCCTCCACTAGGGTTTGAAACCCTACCGAATTTTGTAGCCTCATCCAACCATCCACTCGCTGCCTAACTCGCATGGATGCACTCTTCTCGGCGACCTCCATCCAACAGTAACCTCCAATTGATGATCATGCGAAGTTGATTACGGAACGATGAATGGCGGTGATTTGTTCCTTAATTTTCGGACGAACAAGGGTTCAAATTGGAAAACGAAGTCCAAAACTGAGATGCGCTTGTCAAGAACTTCAGATCGATATATAATTCAATATAGTTTGAGGAGTTTGAATTTTGAAGCAGAAATTTTTTATTTGCAATTGACCGCGAAATTTAGAGTTTATTTGCCACTGAGAAAGAGAAGCAATTGGAATTGTACATACAGAATAATGAGTATATGAAATAGGCTAGGGTTTATAATGGGGTATATATAGGAAAAGCTGAAATTAGAATGGACCAGATTGATTTGGATTGAAAGTTGAACGAAAAACGCCCCGAAAAGCTCGTTCCAACTCGTCGAAGCTGGATATAGACCGCGGCGGAAGTCGAGTAAACCACATGGTGGAAATTCCAGACAAAGTGATTGGGAAGCACCTACACTTGGTCGCATCATTGGCTCTTGCAGAATCCATCATCTATTTATACCTCATCACGTGTTGCCTAGGGTCAGTCTTCCCTTCATAGGCTGGGATAGTCGGCATACAAAACTTCCTGGGATACTCAGCCTGTAGAATAGTATCTGTGAAGGGAGTATGACTCCTGGACACTCCATAATCTTCATTGGTCAAGCCTCGGTTCTCTCTCATTAGCTGCCTGACCATGGCTGATAAGTCTAGAATTTGTATGGAGGATGGAAGGTTGGGTTCCGTTCTATGGGACCGTGCGGGTTGATGTCCCGCCTGTTGGCGATCGACGAAACGTGCATCCTGAAGGCCTGCTTCATTAAGGTCTTGGTGAGCCGAACGTCCGGTCTCCTCACGTGCCTGATCCCTAGTGGATCAATCAGTGGCACCTGCCTGTGCAGCTTCCGTCTTACGGTGCCTACGCCTAGGAGGTTCATTAGCTAAGGTCGAGCTATTAGACGAAGAATAAGAAGCAGCACTACCTCCAACATTCTGATGCTGCTGCTGAGTCAATTGAGTAATGAGATTAGCGTTAGCCGAAATCTGCTCAGCGAGTTGCCTTCTACTTTCTCAGAGTTCCCTCATCAAATCATTGAACTCCGTCCCGGTGACGACTTTCGTTTGAGTTTGGGCGGTAGTCCCTGCACCTAAATTTACTTGTTGATTGTTAGGTCCAACTTGTTGCACGCTAGCAGTCTCGTGGACGTCTGCATTGTGAGAGGCTGATTGGGTACGTGGTCTTCCCATAGTAGAGTTGTCGGTCGAAACTCTGAATAGATTCCGCGGGTGTCCTATGAATAAGTCGGATCTCCTTCAGGGGATTTTTCAATGCAGTAGCTTCAAAGCAGATCCTATCGGCCTGAGAATTCGATTCTCAGTGAAAGCACTAAAATGTTAGCACCAGAATTAGTCACTAACACCCTTAAGAGAGATTATATAGAGAGATTAATGAAGAAAGTAAACTTAAACAGAGAACCATATGCTAAATTAAATGTAGAAAACAAGAACACCAGATTTATAGTGATTCGGCATAACTGACTACGTCCACTTTGAGGTTAATCGTTATTGCTTTTCTCAACAATCGATTATAGATACAATCCATACACCAACTACTTGATTTTAATTGTTAAGCAAAGAAGATAAGTCTAGAATGAGTCTTGAATGCGGTAGAGTCTCCCCAGTGTTCTCGAAAAAAGGTCTCTTTCACTGTGCCCCTGCCTATCTATTTATAGACTAAGATGGGTTGGACTTCCCTGATAGGCCTAGTAGCAAGATACCTCGGCACAAAATGAATGACTTCTGTATGCCGAGCCATAAATGCCAAGCGGCAAATGCCGAACCATGTCTCTAGGCCGAACGAAGCAGTGTGTTGAGTGAGATGTGTAGGCCGAACGAGATCTGATGCCGACGAAGGGGAGATGCCTCATGCCGAGCGAGGCTATGTGCCAAACGAGGCTGGAATGCCGAGCAAGGCTGGAAGGCCGAACGAGGCGTGTGTCGAATGAGGCATGAATGCCGAACGAGGCTGAATGCCGGTCGAGGTTTGAATGCCGAGCGAGGCATGAATGCCGAGCGAGGCATGAATGCCGAACGAGGCTGGATGCTGGTTGAGGCTTGAATGCCGAGCGAGGCATGAATGCCGAACTAGGCTGGATGCCGGTCGAGGCTTGAATGCCGAGCGAGGCATGAATGCCGAACGAGGCTGGATGCCGGTCGATGCTTGAAAGCCGAACGACCCAGTTGTGCCGAACGAGAATGTCATGCCGAACGGTATTGGATGCCGAACAGTGCACAAATATCATGTCTCCAATTACCTGGTCAATCCTTCAGGTAACCCCATTTTATCGATAGGGGTTTCTAAAATCTTAAACAAGATAAACTGACAAGTATTGTTTTAAAATAGAGTAAATGAAGTAATTTTACCCAAATTATTTTTGTATATAAAAGAAATAATTTTCCATGAATTATTATAGTATATGGTTGCTTGGTTGTTAGGAAGTGATAATATTAAATTATTATCATTGTTGTGCAAAAATTTAAAAATAGAAATTGATATCATAACCAAAGGTTAAGAAAATAAATTCAGATAACAAAATGGAATTTGAAATGTGAATTATAAATAAGATGCCAAAGTAATTTTTGATAGGGATTAAAAGGATTTGGGATTGAAATTTCAAAGGATTAAATTCCTTTGATTTGAAAATGGTTTTCAAAGGTTTTGAAACAATAATGGTGAAATTATTTGGGAAATATTTTTGAATCGTATATGAAATCGGGTGGGATTTGAAATTTAAAAATATTTGGAAAATATATTTGAATGGATGAAAGCACTAAACTCTTTTTGGTCGCTGGGAAATAATTCCGATGATGATCGCGACATCATCGGTGTTCATTTTTGAGTTTCCAAGAGAGGAATTGCTACACGAAATTTTGAATTGGGAATATTTGTGAAATTTAGTTTGATTTTGATATAGTTTGATTTTGGATATAATTGATTTCAAAAATGAGTTGAATAAAAATAGGTACAAAAGCTTAAGTGGTGAAGTGAAATTAAATATAAGGAGTATACAGAATATTTGCATTGAACTTAAGTAATAAATGGCAAAATTCTTAAGTAAATTTGGTATTGGAAATATACAAAGTTAAAAATTGAGTGAAGGTTAAACTGGAAATTGTGAAATGGTGATTGTGAACAAGAGGATAAAAATCAAAATAAAGGTGAAATAAAAGAGAATTGATATAACTAATAATCAATTGGAAATAAATATGTGGGATGTACGTATATTACTTTATTCGCATAATGATTTGATCCAGATTCAAGCATAGAATTTCAAGATAGTTATATCGATCCGAGTTGTGATTCTTCACTCGATTTTTGACAGCGAACCGTGAATATGGATTTTTGGTTGATTCTTGAAATTATCTATCATAGTTTACGGCTATGCAAGGAGAATGACGTTTTCTGATCAAGAAACCAGATCAGAGTCCGCACAAGAAAGCCGGGTGGACGATACTAGTTCGGAAGTGAAATTATGTGATCAAGTGAGTGATCGGATTTGGTATTGCGTACGGATGATATATGTGCATCATACGGACTTGAATAAAACAGATATTGAAAATTTTGTAAAGAAATGAATAAAATGATTTTGAATTCTGTGGTTGGATATTATTGTTAAGTAGGATATACATGTGTTATAAAGGAAAAGGGAATTAGATTTTTGATTTCTGAAGAACAAATTGAATTGTCCAACAAAGGTATGTATTTAAATTTCTGTATGAAATTTGATGATTTTTTGGTCTAGCCACTTGGCGTTTTGTTTTTGAAATATGGAGGCCCGTAGAGGCATTTTGTAATCGTACCGATCTAGCCGTGCAAAGGAGATGTCGGTGAAATTTTTAAAAAATTTAGAGAGTTAGAAATTTTTTGAGAAATTTGGATAATTTAAATTTCGAATTTAAATTTTAAATTTGAACGTTTGAGAAAATAATATTGTTTGGGAACTATGGATGAGTTTAGAGAGTATGTAAGGATGTTAGTGTGTTCTTTGTAAAAGATTGTTTTGGGAAGATGTTATCAAAACTGTATGGGTTTGGAAAAATAGTGAACAGGTTATGGATCATTCTTCTTATCTAATAATTTCGAGGATGAAATTCTTTTAAGGGTGGAAGAATGTGACGACTCGAAATTTTTGAATATTTGAAATTGAAATATTTAATTGATTTCAAATATTTGAAAGATATTTTGACCTGAATTTCAAAATATCACTGTTTGTTTGGTAATTAAATTATTAAATTTAATAATATAAAATTGGGTAAAATATGAAATCTGAAATTCTAAGCCTGTTATAAATGATATGAAGGCTTGTAAAATTTATATTAATAATACCGAAGATAATAGAAGTGTTAGAAATTGAATTTGAAAGTGATTTGTTCAGATTTAAAAATATATTGTTTAAATCGATATTTAAAAATAGTCTTCCGGAGAACAGTCTCGGTATTCGAAGAAACCAGTTCCATTGGATCCGCAATAGTGTATTATTATCGGATTTTAGTTTTCGTAGTGTTTGCAGTGATCGTTTCACCGTATGGTAAGTAAACGCGCTGAATTTAAATCGAAAATTCAGTATAATAATAAGGTCCAAAAGCTATCTTCTCCATACGATCGAATTAGGCTTCGAAACCTTTTCCATCGCGTTCGAAATAGGGGTGTAACATTATGAACGCCTGGCGGCCCACCTCGAAAGGAGGTCAAGATTTTGAGCCGCGTAATTTGAAACGATTTAAATTTTTAAATTAAATTTAAATTGTAATATATATGTTTACTTCCCTTAAATTTTTTTAGACTTCATCCCAATACGTGTCTACCTTGAGATCGCGTGTCCTCTATTGTATAACACGCATTCGTTTAAAAAAATGAAAAACCCTTTTCTTTCAAAAATCAAACTCTGTAGCTATTCAAAAATTAAAATGGCCGAGCGAAATAATCGAATGAAGTTCAGTGAAATAAAAAAATGGCGTCCCTCTTTCGAATTTTTTCGTTCTAAAAAGAAGCAAACAAAATCCCCAAATGAATTCAAATGAAATCGAAAATTGTTTTGTTAATTACAAAAGAAAGAAATTCCAAATCGTGTAACATCGCGATTGCCTGAAGGTGGCAATAGAGGGTGACGACACGGTCGAAGCTGGAATCTCGTGAAGCTATCGAAATCAGTAGAATCGCTCACCTGAAGGCGGAGGGCTCAACGTTGGGGATGGTGACGATGTGGAAGTGCACGAACATGAGGCGGCGATGATTTGATCGTTCGACTTTGTAGATGCAAAGACGTCTCGAGCTAGGGTTGGAACATCGATCAACTCAGTAAGGTATTCGATTTATTAATTTCAATTAAATGTAGCTATATATATATATATATATTGAAAATATAATTGCAGTAATGTATATTAACATTAATTTTAAAAATGTTGTTTGTGAAATAGTATGTTTTAAAATTTTGTTGATTTCAAAACAGTTAGTTTGAAAACAGAATCAGCTGTATATATATAGGACAGTACAGTAAATTTTTATCTGTTATTTACTGAAGGGGAAAATATGTACATGATTTTAAACTCATAATTTAATTTTAAAATGATAAATAAGGTGATTAAATCATTAGTTAACTAATTTTTAAAATGTTTGAAAGATTATATAAAATTAGATTTTTAAATCTACTATTTATTTATATAAATATATAGTTTCAAAAAAATATAGATACACACATTCTAAATATACTAGTTTAATTTTAAATAACAGAATTGGAGATTAAATTGTTTCAATTAACTTATTTAATTATTTTAGTTGCTAGAAAGTATATTGTTAAAAGAAATTTAGTTTGAAATTAAATTATTAGATAAGATAAAAATTATTAAATGGAAATTGATTTGTCCAATTGTTCAAATATTAATCAACTGTATAATGTTTATACAAGGTCAAAAAATCATGAAAACAAGCTGGAATGGAAATGGATTGCAAAATAAAAGTAATGGTGAGATCTTCTCCCTCATTTAAATGAACAGATTCAAATTATTGGATGTGCTTTGATGAATTTAATAATTATCTGTTGGATAATATTATATATATAGTAGTATAGATATATTGGAGTGATTGATTTCCCGCATTATATAGCGGATGAGACCCTACGCACCCCGCGTAATAGCCGATGACCCCATATACCACGATATCCTGCCTTGAAGCGGAATTGGTATTTAATTTGTTGTGCTAACATCTATGGATGCAGGAAAACATGTTGGAGGGATCCAACTGGATTCCTCAAATATTTGAATTTATTTCATATGCTGTGATATGATTTATTGATAATCTGTGACTGATTACATTGGTAATGGAAATTATTGAAGGCTATGGTTTGGCCAAATATATTTTGGTATTTTAAGATACCAGAAATATAAAAATTGGATTTTTGGAAGGAAATTAAAGTAAAGAATTTTAAGTAAAATAATTTTAGAGAATTGGATAAATTAAAGAAGGAATTTGGAAAGGATAAAGATTGATTTTTGAAATCCTATTGAATAAATTCCAAGTATGGGGAAAAAGATTTTTAATAAATGGAAATAAATGGATTTTTGAGAACATATGTAGTATTGTTTTAAAAGTTGAAGAATTTATTTAAAATTTAGATATTAAATGGTTTGGGAGAAATAAAGGGAGAATTTTGAATAAAGAATGAAATGGATATTTTCAGTTTAAAATAAGATGTTGAATCATAAATAAAGAAGTGAGTTTGGAATTAATAGATTTTGAAATAAATATGGATAAGTAAAGGAGTAATTTTTAAATGGAGTAAATTTTGGAAATCGATTTGGAAATTGATTTAGTGTTTGAAACTGTGTTTTAAAAGGAGAATGAGGCTATGCAAATTATAAACTAGGTTTATAAGGAGAAATAATATATCAGTGGATATTTGGGAGTATAAATTCATGGTGGGAATTTATAATGGAATGGGTAATTTGTTTTAAGAATAAATAGTGATTTATTTTTAAAAGTGTGAATAAAAAGTGTATTTCCCAGAAAAGCCAAGTACGCTTTCAAAGCAGATTTTTAAGAATAAGGTAAAAGTTTATAAAGTTGTTTAAAGGAATGTTTTTGAGCATAATTATTTAATTTTCTTAAAACTTTAAAGATAAATATTTTATTAAATTAGTTATAGTAGTAACAATTTTTAAAGGGTTAATTGGTATTATGATTTAAAAAGATAAATATAAATATTTATATTTTATAAAGTAGTTTTATTTTAAATATTATTTGGCTAAAGTTTTTATTTGGAAAACTTGTATAGAATTCAATGACCTTTATTTTTAAATTTGTTTTGGTTTAAGTTTTACATGAAAAATTATTATTAAATTTCATAACTGGTATTTAAATAAAGTGTTTTAAATAGTTTTTATTCTAAGTATTTTAAAGCATATATATTTAAGTGATTTAAAGTATTTTAAAATCTAAAGCATTTGGTCTTGGTGATTTTTCAGTGGAAATAAACAATATTTGGAATTTATTCCGCGAGAGGAAAGTGATTTGAAAACTATTTCAAAAGGGTTGAAGTGTAGAAAAATTTATATCTTGCAAAGATATTTTGAAATAAATAATTTGGGCAATTATTTAAATCTGATGGTTGTTTATGGATGTTATTTGACAGTTAAATAACCGACTATCAATATTGGCCTTTGAAACGGCATTTGAATTTTGATGAGACCGGGGATCGGATTCCAAATGGTTATCTGAAAACCACATCGAATCTTAAAGGGGATCTTTTATTTAAAAGATTAAAAACGGAAATTTTTATGACTTATATAAGATCTGAATGTATCAACTTGTTTTTAAAATAAGCGCTCGTTATTCGGATAAGCCGGAGGAGGACATTAACTCATAAAACCCATTTCGAATAATGATACGACGGAATGGAATTGCATTTGAAGACGGTGTTGAAGACCGGGTATTTTCGAAAACGAAAGGATTGCAGTTGATTGTCTCTGCACCGAGTTGATCCGGTATAGAGATTACTCTATGTGATGGGGAGTCTGGACGTGATTAGGGGATATCAGGATTTGCAAGGACTTCTTTCCTTCACTGGACGAAGTGCCTTTGGTTCCATTCAGACCCAGGATGGAGATGCATGGATGTATGTCTGACATTACACTTTGAGATATAAAGCTGGTTTCTATCAAATACATTTCTGTTTGGTGGCGGAGAATTTATTCTCTTAGCTTAACACCCTTCTCTGAGACGTATGAGCTCAGAGATTATGTAGTTGATGGTTACTAGTGATATATTCCCAATTTGGTAATGTGGCATGCTAAGTATTGAGCATTGGTTGATCGAAGCATGGGTTTTGTGAAAACCGTAGCTTTGTAGGGCGAGACTTCATCGAGCCTCACACCCCAGAAATTGTTGAAACAGGAAGGATGCGGCAAGGTTATGGGGGTCCGCCCCTCAGGTATGTGCATTTTCTTCTGGATAAAAAGTGGTATCATAGTATGGAGCCCTGATATTTTACTTATGTGGATAAAAAGTGGTATCCTGGTATGGAGCCCAGATATTTTAGTTATGTGGTTGTTGGAATTTGAGGCGCCTCGGTAAAGGTCGGTTATGACCGAGGGATGGCATACTCGTGACAGTTAGTTACCTAGTTACAGAGGTAACCCGGCCTTGTATTGGCAGAGATTCGGTTAGGTTCTCGGGACGTTCCTCCAAAGGCGTACCCATTTGGATAAAGGAAGTTCCTTAGTCTTGACTATTTGTTGGAAATCCAAACAAAACAATACGAGCCCTTTAGCTGTAGAACCTGCCATCTAACATGGTAGCTATAGTAGGCATACTATAATGGTACGTAAGTTGGCTAAGATTAATATTATACTTGCAAATGTTTTTCCACACTATGCACTAATAATAATATCAAAAGGATTTTCGCATATCAAGCTTGTTTAACTTCTATAAGGAGAAACCTACCCCATGTGTGCGATTGCATTTGAGTGTGTGCCGGGAGACCTTATGGTAGTTTCATTTTCCAAAAGCATGAACAGATTTCTTTTTGCACAAATAAATGCTTTTAGATCTCACACCAGTCCCATAATTGACTTGGAGTTTATTGTTCCCTTTTCTAAACTCTAGATGCCCCTAATTTTCCACACGGGCAGCTTAGAGTCAGGTTATCAGTAAGATCTGGAGCTAAGTCAGGAAAGCATGTTGTGAAGATCAGGAATCAAACTGGATGACGAGACGTATCACACGTATGTGATGTATTATCCGCCATGTATGGTTTGCTACAAATTCAGCTTCCATGTGAGCAAGTTATCATAACTTTCCAATGTTGTGTTTTGTTGATGTTGCAGTCTGATGATGTAATGTATAAACCGATATAATTCTTTTGTTTTAATGATTAGTCATTTATCTATTATATAATGTCCCGCTGCGATTGTGTGATTCTGATATTGTTTCTATTTCTTCTTCTACCTCTTTCTTCTTTAACCCTAACTGTTCGGTTTTCTGGCATTCGATTGTTCGGCATTTGATACAGTGGACGTATTGATGTCGATTTTCGGACGTCGAAAAATCGAGTCGTTACAAAACTCCTCCAAACCATATCAAATTATATACTGTTTTGAAACTCTCGACGAGCGTAACCTAGATCTGCAATTCATTTTGCAATCGAATCACCATTTATACAGAAATCGAGGATGAACCTCAACCGTTCATTCAGGGTTTTGGACGATCCAACGGTGGATCGTTGTCCGACCGTCGATCGAGAGGTGGCGTTGTGAAGCTGGAGTCGAGCAAGTCTCAGGGGTATGGTTCGCTCGTACTATTGGGACACGAGATGGCCACGATGGGTGGTTGAATGTGTTGCGGCGCGGGATGTTTTTCGACAGCCTGAGGTGTGTGCGGCCTAGCCTAGGGGCGCTTGGACCGGGCGAGCATTGTGGTGATGGTCAATTGAAGTATCATTGGTCGTGGCGGCGGTTGAAGCTGCGGGAATGGTCGTGACTGCATATTAGGTCGAGTGTTGGGTAGGGTTTCGAACATGTGCTCCTGAATAGCATGTGATGACGTGGCTGAACGTGTGAGGGCAATGTTTTTTATTTTGTTTTAATTTAAAATTTTGAAGGTTCTGATATATGTAACTTTTACGTACGAGGTCCTATTCACGCGCGGTTCATTCCATTAGGATTGTATCAAAATTTCGGACATTATGGAATTTGTTTGAACAAATTCTGAGACTGTTCAAATTTGAGTCTTATTTTGGATTTTAAATCGATTTGTAATTCAAAGGTGAGTGTTTTGACCCACTCACAACTATTAGATTATCTTATTTTAGTCAAATTAAATTCGTGATGTGATTAGGAATTAACTAATTGATGTTTGGTATGTTTAAATTTCCATTCCAGTTAAATTTGACTTTTACTGCATTTAATCATCATTCAATTTAATATTGAATGTAAATTGTTAATTTAATACCTGTTATCGATTATCAGTTATCTATTGATTTTTATTGATTGATTTGGATGAGGATTGTGATGGATGTTTGATTGTTGACATTGATGACTGGATGTTGTATATTATATTGTTATAACACTGCAAGTTTCCTATGGGTTGAAATGATACATACCCGAATGATCTATAGATTAGGAAAAAATCATTATGGGTTGAAATGAGAGACTCGAGCATTTTATGGATTTTTATATAATCCGGGATTACGGTTTGAAATTGCATATAACCGTAAAAATTTAAATTTCGAATTGAAATTATAAATATCCATATCACTTGATCCTAGGGTAGAAAATTATATATGGACACCGGATTGGTTAAATTAAATGATTTTTGAATCTTTAAATTTTAAATTCAATTAACTGGTATTTTAAAATAGAAATTGATTTATACAAACTGAATTATTTTTGAAAGTCCAAGCGTAAATGTTGAAATTGGAATTAATTAACGAATTTTTCAAATGATTTAAATTTGAATTTCAAAGTTGAAGTGTTAAATATAAATGAATTCATCGGAACTGAGTTATTGGAAATGTTTGGATATAACTTTGAAATCTATTTTTAACTAATTTAAACTATTTTGATTAAATTAACTATTTTAATCAATTTAAACTATTTTAATTTATTTTAAGCTACTATAACCTATATAATCCAATTTAATCAATTTAACCTATTTTAACTATTTTAAATTTATTTAATCTATTTAAATTTATTTAATCTATTTAAATTTATTTAATCTATTTAAATTTATTTAATCTATTTAATTCTATTTAAACCTATTTAATTTATTTTAAATTTATTTAATATATTTGAATCTATTTAACATAATTTATATCTATTTAATCTATTTTAAATTTACTTAATCTATTTAATATTATTTAAATTTATTAAATCTATTTTAGATCTATTTAAATCATTTTAAGTCTAATTAAACCAAACTTAAATCTATTTAAACTATTTTAATCTATTTTTAAAGCTATTAAAATAATTTAAGACTACCTTAACTATTTTCTAAAATTTCAGACTGTGTAAAGTTGAAGTATTTATATTTAAATCCTTGATGATGATACAATCTAAGTTGGAATTTGGAATCTGATACTATTTTGTGAAATGACATATTTGAGTAAATATGATTTTGGAAGTGAATATGATTTTGAAAGTGGATATGATTTGAAATGATATGGTTTTAAGAATTTGATGTTTCGATATTAATTATGAAATGGTTTTGGAAATGTAAAAGAACTATCCAGTGTGAAATAAGAATTTGGTCGTTAAAGAGACCGGGATCAGATATTGTCATACTCTCTGCCAATTCCGAAAACCACTTTAACAACTGTGTATGTGGTGGAGGTTCTAGAAATGAAGTAGGATGGTTTGGCAAACGATTTTGTATGAGGTATTTACGTGGCCCTGACTCCCGTGAGTCAGCTTGATGTGGCTAAAATAGGAGCCATGCCTGGCCAAGTGAGGTCATTCCTCCTATCAGGCACATTTCTTAGATACCATTCTATTACTTTATGATTGATTTGGTGGCCACCCCTTGATTTTGATTATGGGATTGTGTTCCGAGGCGTGCGGTAGTAACTGCTATGCAATACCACCAGTCCGGATCCGCAATCGGTATATCTACCCTGGCATTGCCTCAAGTACCATGTTCACATGCCCTATCGCACCTTCTTCGAGTTTGGTACCATACCTAAGGAGTACCCTCTAATAGCCCTCCAGTTTACGAAGGAATTACGGTACTGTATAGACTATGGAAATATTTAAAAATGTGTTAAGGGGGATATCGGTAATGCCTTAATGCCATATTAATACTTTACTTTATTGTAAACACTATTATAAAAGCATATTGTACTACATAGTAGATAGTTTAATGGATCCTTGGGAGATGGTACCGAACATCTCTTAAGTTATTGCACTCGCGTTATAGATTGGATAAGAGATGTCAAACCCCGTAAACATCTATGACGCCATACAGTCATATTTGTTTATTGTTGATTTAACTTACACAAGATATTTTAGTTCTGACTCGAGTGTTTTTATCTTTTCAATTCGCTCGGATCAGTCCGAGCTTTTCTGTTTATCGAAAACTACTTTCTGGAGGACGAAGACGAAGAATTTGTACTACTATTATTTATTATATTTATTCCACTGCATCATGTTGTTCCGCTGCATTTATTTATTATTTATTCTTGCTGTATGTAACTCTAATATGTATTATAAAAGAATAATCAATTTTATTTGTAAATAGCTTCATGAACTGTTATTTGATTACTATAATTTGTCATTCCGCTGCGAGATTCTGTATTTGTTTTCTTCTTTCTCTGATTTTTCTTGTTTACCCCAATAACAATCTATCCTTTTAACTATCCAAAAAGGCAGGTCATTAGAGTTGGTATCAAAGCTTTGGTTTAGCCATGACCTTAGCTTTGTGGGGTACCCTTTAGAAATAGGGTAGTAATACCCTAGAATGAGTCGTTGAGTGTGTATATATGAGATAGTGTATTTGTTAATGTATAAAAGTTTTTTATATTGTGTTAATTTGCTCCATTTTGTATTATAAATTCTGGTCGGTACATAGGACGCTATGACATTGATAGGGATTTCTAAATACTTAATAGGACAGACCGACACATATCTGAATGAGTTTGGTTTGTACCATGCCTATGGAGTGCCTTTTGATAGCTCTCCAGTTTACGAAGGAATTACAGTACTTATAGAATATGGGAATATTTAAAAATGTGTTAAGGGGGATATCGGTAATGCCTTAGCGCTATTTTAATATTTTACTTTACTATAAACACTATTATAATAGCGTATTGTACTACATAGTGGATAGTTTAACGGACCCTTTGGAGATGGTAATCCCGGACATCTCTTAAGTTATTGCACTCACGTTAGACAATGGATATGAGATGTCAAACCCCATAAACATCTCTAACGTCGTGACACTCATATTTATTTACTGTTGATTTAACTTGCATAAGATCTTTTAGTTCTGACACGAATGTTTTGTCTTTTCAATTCGCTCGGGTCAGTCTGAGTTTTTCAGTTTATCGAAGCTTGCTTTCCAAAGGTTGAAGAGGAAGTTTTTGTACTACTATTATTATTTATTATATTTATTCCACTGCATCATGTTGTTCCGTTGCATTTATTCATTATTTTTCTTGTTGTATGTAACTCTGATCTGTATTATAAAAGAATAATCAATGTTATTTGTAAACAGCTTCATGAATAGTTATCTGATTATTATAGTTTGTCATTCCACTGCGAGATTTTGTATTTTTTTTCTAGCTCTGATTTTTCTTATTTTCCTCAATAACAATCTGCCCTTTTAACTTTCCAAAAAGGTAGGCCGTTAAAAATTGAGTGTGTTTTTCTCACGCTGGTTTGCCAGACTGACTCGAGTGTTACTTTATTATAATGCTCGAGTTAGACCGAGTATTGCAGATTCAGGTTAGGATGTTATGAAGCTCAGGAGACGAGCTGGAGGATTCTCAGGCATTTTCCACATACTTGATTATAATTCGCTGCATGTGTAGGCTGTATATCAGCACCGGTGAGGACAAGTTATAATAAATGTCCATGTTGATGTGTTGATTGTTGTACTCTGATGATTATATGTATATCAATAGTTACAGTTTCTCTATTTATAAAGATATGCATTTATCTATTATATATTGTTCCGCTGCAATAATGAGATTCTGTGTTATTGTTTAGTTTTCTCTTGTCTTCTCTATTCTTTCATTTTCCCTAAAATCAGGTTTTCTGGCACTAGATTGCTCGATATGTGATACAGTGAACGTATTAGTGTCAATTTTTCGAGGGTCGAAAATCCTAGTCGTTACAGTGACTTTAGTGAGGAATACTTTAAAGTAATAATAAAAGAAATGGTTTTGGATTACTTTTTACATTTGTTTGATTAATAATTGTCTTAAGCCCATATAAGTGTAATTTAATCTTTAACGAGAGTTTAAAGGTAATGAATGAGTGTGAAGGGTTTTAGGGTTGAAATAAATAGTGTTTTGGTAATATTTGTATTTAAGCCTTTGAATAATATTTTAAAATGGTAATGACAACTATGGAGTCTTTTAGTAAAACAACAGAAAAGTATAAGTTTTAAAAGTATAAAAAATAGAAGGGGTTTATCTAACAATGTTAGAGTAACATTTGTTTTAAACTATGTGATTGTGTTTAAAGTAAGTAAAACTTGCTATTGATTTGTGAATATACTATACAGTTGAGATAAGTATATGAATACTTTTGAAAGTATTGAAATGTGAAGAAATAAATCATGAGGTTTTAAATAAAAAGTGAAGTTTATCGAACTTCTAAATTAATTAAAGAAGTTTATTAAGTAAAAAGGGGTTAATTAATAAAGGATTAGTTAAATAAAATGGGGATAATGAGTCGTTTATATAACTTGATCATGCTTATGCATGTCGATCGTGATTGTTGTGTTACTTGCTTATGGAAAGCATAAGGACTTAGTTTCCCTTATGTGATCGTTCTTATTATTATTGAAATTGACCAAATATAGCATGGGAAATATCTAGAAGAAACACGGGAAATATAACTCATTTGAGATATGGGAAACCATTTGTGGTTCCAGGATCTTTCGAGATATGGAAATCCATGTGTGATTTCAAGATCTATTTGAGTTGGGGACTCGTATTTTGAAATCTATTTAAGTGGTGACTCGTGTGCTGGAATGTTGGACGTAACCTCACCAGCGGATACGACCTAAACCAAAGATAGGATGCATAGCCTATGGGATTAGCTAACGTAAGGGTGCAGGTGACTCTACCCTAGAGGTTTTTATAGTTATGTATGCGTGAATGGTGCACTCAACCTCATGTTGTGGCCAGCTATGTATTTCCTATGGTTCATCGGTTAGGGATGTAGATGCTTCGAGAGTATATTTGATCCTTGTGCAGAAGGACCATTATTGAAGTACTAAGGGAACCTCAGTGTAATCTTACACAATTAACGAACGCGCCTTAGACTTTTTAATTTTATACCTACTATTATTGTGATGTACGCTCACATGCGCCACAACTATTTGATTATTTAAATTTCACACCTTAGACATTATTATAATATCACTAGATTTGCTAATAGAAATGGTTTGGTTATTGTAAGATAAAAACTCATCCATATTTATTTGTGGCGTAGTGTTACAACATACCTTTATTTTTTAAGGATTCTATAAATATAACAATCAATATGATTTGAGTTTCTCACGCTGGTTACCCGACTGATCCGAATGTTATTTTCTTACAATGCACAGGTCAGCCCCGAGTATGTTTCTAGATTTAAATGAATGCTTTGGAGCTATAGGAGAGGAGCTGGATTATTACCTATCGTATTTGTTTTCCGCTACATTCCTTGTATTGTATTTATCAACCTTTGTGAAGACATGCTGTTATAACTATCCATGCCAATGATAGGTTAGTTTGCTTTGATTATTGTATGTATATTAAAAATTTCTTTTTGGTTAAGTTCTTTTGAGATATTATATATTACCGTTCCGCATGTGAGATTGATATTCTTTCTTGTTCTATTTTTTTCTCTTTCTTTTACCCGAACTTACAGTCTCTCCGACACTTGGACATTCGGCGTGAGAATACCGTGGATGTATTTGTGTCAATGTTTGGGGGTTGAAAAGGCTGTATGTTTCAACGTATGTATGTATGTATATGTATAATATAATTTAAAATTCAAATACACATATTTGACTAAACAACAAAGCATTATATATATATATATATATATTTGCAAGTCAAAAATTAACTATACCAAAATTTAGTTTGATGTTGGTTTACAATTTTGGATAACATGAAGATACAGCTTATCAACAAATAAATAAAAAATTCAGTTAACTAAAATCAAATCCATAAATCTAACAAAATTAAAATATTAAAAAATGTAAATTTTACTACGATAATTCAGATCCACATTGCTAATTGTTTCAGATCCATCAAACAATACCATTATGCAAAACGAGTCAAAAAAGCTGATAAACAAATAATTAATTGATTAAAATGTAATAATAAATGTAAATTTTACAGCAAATCAAATTTACATTAACATATAGTCTGATATGTTAACAACCTATTTGGATGCATAAAATAAATCAAACACTAAAATGATATTATAATAAAATTACATCACGCAAGAGATTTCAGATTAAATTCAATAACTGGCGATCCATATACATATTGTATACCTGTGAATTTAGTCGGGCTTAAACATCATGAATATGAAATAAATAGAAGAATTGAACCTAAAAAATATTACCCTTTGCAACACTTTGATTTGAGATTTCTCTTGGAATCTCTAAGTAAATTGACATCTAAATTTGCAAGAGTAGGATGAACCACCTAGCTATTATTTTATTTGATATTTTGATTTGATTTCAAGTTTATTTTTTGGAAGAGATGATTTAATCTATAGACATACCTTTGGAGAGGAGGATAAAAAATAAAATGAATGAAAGATTATATGAGAATAAAATAAATGGATTTGTTTCATATAATATAATCAAATATTTTTCCTTTGATTAATTTTTTTGAATTAATCCCTTAATTTTCTCACCCCATTGGTCCCTCTATTCCAGATATGGTCGGCCCTAGATGCGATACAAAATTTCCATTAATCTTGTCATGCAATTGTCTTTTATTTAAACCCATTTAAAGTTACACTGATATCGTATATCAATGTGCTTTAATATATGCACTCAGTTAATTATAAAAAACACCAAAACATCAAATAAATTAGAAAATATCGATTTTCTCAAATATTAATTAATTTATAACATTGTATAAATTAATTAAATCATGTGGTTTTTAGAGGATTCACAAATATGATTATGCCACTTAGAGATGAGAATTCAGCCAGCAATTAATATTGAACAACTTAAATATATATGTTCACACCTCACCTTAGCCGGTGGCATGGCAATTTGGCTGAATTCGTTGCTTATAGACCTTTTCAGTAAAATCAAAATTTTATATTATCTTTAGCGGTACCAATGGTGATAATAATATACACGCGTTCTCTTCATTGACACTATATCATTTAGGATATATAAAATTTGGTATCGATAAAAACTACCAATAATATTCCACTTTTAACTTGTTTAGTTCGTAAATAAACTCCTTGGCTGAATAATAAAATTTATTATAAACCATTCTACTCTGGTCAGAGATTTTGACTTTGAGTTTACTATAGTTGACTGTGATACTTACCTTACACAACAGAGAAGGCAAATTCTTTATTGAATATTGTTTCCCTCCCAATTCTTCAAATTAGACCCAGCAATAGTCGCTCAATAGATTATCATGTCATGATTTAATTATACACAAAGTGCGTTTTCACATTGAATTTCCGCATAGTTCTCAAATCAAGGAAACTATATGACATTTTCACCATAAGATTTCATGTTTGACTTAAACGAGTTATTCTGCAATTGTCTAATAACTATTAGTACATAAGCCTTAGTGCCTTCAACAGTCTAGGGTAATAAAATGCCTAACATTTGGAGAGCATTACGCATACTTGTCTCAATGAATATAACGATATCCTTAAGGATTATTTATTATATTAATTATTTAATTCTTCATATCACGATATAACAAAGTATATATAAAAAAGATAAAGTTATTGCGAACAATATTGACTATGTAGTTAGATGTATGTAACAATTACATAATTGCTCTTAGAGCATATCACTAACTCTTTCAACTTTAACTTACCAATTATGGTTATATAACCTTCTAGAAAGAAGGAGACGACTCCTCTCTTGGGTAATGTGCCACTTCAAGTGTTTCAACCTGCGCTCAACTATGGCCATGTTGCTGTCCATAATCATAGTACGGTTTACACACTTAAGTTCAACAAAGCTCACAAGTTAGAAGACTGTTGTACGACACTACTCAATCATCTTCTATTTGTTATATAACCTATAATTGACCCACGTTCAGTCATTCTATGACTATTCCAAAACAACCACAAGTATGTAACCACTGGTTCCACTAACAGTCAGGAGTAAATCATCGTCTATTATATGGAGAGTATTATGTACACTAGTCTCAACAGCTGTGTCTACACTTTTACTCGATACTTCTGAACTATGAACATTCAACGAGTTGGTGTTTTGTTAATATCGATTTAATACTCATGCTTACGAGTTCATTCATATCTGCAATTGTTAGCACGAAAAATGGACAAATGCCTCCTATCAAATTAGCAACAACAGATTCAATGAAAAATAAAATGCTAGGAAAGTAAGAGACACTTATATTTATAGTAGTTCGGCAATAACGGGCCTACGTCAACTATCCATGTTTATTCCTTTTATCATATCTCAGCTTTTACAAGAGTTTGATGTGAAATGCGATAATCTATGACTAGAAATAGAGATCCAGAAGCTCGTTTGACTATTTCTATAGCATAGAGTCTCCAAGCTCAAATAATTGTCGCATGAATACCAAATACTTGAATATTTATAGAGGTTAAGAGATAGTGTGTTAATTTGTTAAGTCGGAAATTTCCATGTATAGCTCGCACAAATCGAATATTTTCATATACAAAAGATATGATTGTCAATTTCCAAATATACTCAGATTTCGATCCAAATATACCACGCTTGGTTCAACTGGAAACATGGTTCGGGGTAGGTTGGTTTGGCGAAATGTATGTGGTCATCTTACTGGCCAAGTTCTGGCACCTCTTTTCTTGGCTCGGTAAGCACATCGGCCTTCTTCCACATCCTTAGTTCAATGAGGAAGTTCGCCTCCTTGTTCAGTAAGGAAGTTCACCGTACAGAAGATCCTGTTCGGTATGATGGACATGAATTCATGTCTCGTACCTTAGGTACCGAGTAGAATCTGCTATTCATTGCCCTGGGTATCGAACAAGATTTCATGTTTGGTACTTAGGCAACCGAACAAAAGGGGCTTCCTTTATGCTATTCTTTTCTTTGCTTCTCTTGTTGCACTACTCTTCTCTTTTGTTGCCTAGCCTCAGCCTTCATCCAGATCTTGGTCTCATGGGCGAAATTTCCCACAACAACAATCGATAATTGCTACTCCTAAGAATTTTCTACTTCTGTATATTTTATGTTATTAGTTCATTATTTATATCATAACACAACAAATACATGTAAAAGAAAAGAAAGCCAATAACATGTTTTGTTTCGAATAAGATTGTTTATTAGGTTACGTGACAAATTACATAATTGTCCTAAGGCACATCTCTATTTTTATTACCCTCAACGGTCATAAGTAAATCATTATCCATCGGACGAAGAGCATTACGTACATTATTTGCAAAGATATATCGATATCCTTTCCTTGATACATTTTAACAATAAAGTTTAAGGAATTAGTGTTCTATACACACACAGAGACACAAAGACACTCATACACTATATATGTGTGTGTGTCAAATATTCATGGTTACAAACGCATCCGTAGCTGCAATCGATGAAACACTTCTTTTAATAAGCTTTTATTTATATATGTTCGATGTAATTAATTTTATTTATATTTGTATATAATAACATGTATAAAAGAAAATAAAACCATATCATACATCATTTTGGATAAGTTTTTACTTATAAGAGTTAAGTTACGTAATAAATCATATAATTTTTCATAGGGCATATCCTTGGATCTGTCAAGTTCAAGGGAACTGGATTGATTTATATGGTCAAGAGTTGAAGTATACTTAAATTATAAAAGCTAATAATTAATAAGTTAGTAAATATATGTCAAAGAATATAATGTAGTAGAATAAATTATACTGAATTAGAAAATGCACACTGGAGCCTTATACTGGTTCAGACTCACGTTAAATGTCCAGTCCCAACCTTTTCGGAATTTTACTAACTCGATCCTCACTTCATCCAAAGAAACACGTTCACAATGATCTTGCCTAAGCTACCTAGCAGCACTTCTCAAACTGCTTGATAACTCCGCAACTGGACTTCAACTTTAGTGTAAACTCCTATAAATCACATAGAAAAATCTTCGAATAGAATGAACAAGAGTTACAGAAGTTTTTTGAATGCTGTAGATATGAAAATAAATGATCGGTGAACGATTGATTTTTAAATTTTAAAGAACAGGGAATGTACAGAGCAATAATTAGATATGAAGAGAAAAATAGTAGAGAGTGAATTGTTTTTGATTTGGGACAGCGCAATCCGTTATATAGATGTTGTGGGAATGCATACGAGTGGTTGCTTTTAGTAAAAACAGATGAAAAGTGACTTTGGAATGAAGAGGAAGAAGAATTAAATGAAGAGATACAACCAAAATAAAATGTGGGGTTTCAAGAAAACTTATGCAGGTGACTTTGGATGGACATAGAGGCCGGATCATGTCGAGTGTAAAAAAGTCTAGGTCTCCAATGGCTTTTGGTCGGGTGGGAACTTGAGGGGAAATATAGTATGCCCGAAGTCGACCGGAGAGAAAATAAATAGATTAGACATAGCAAATTGAGGAAAGATGATGGAAAGATAGGGAAGAAAATATCTCATGTAGGTTTTATTTTTTTCCCTTTTTTTGGATTACATGTAAAAGGAAAATTAACAATAATATGAATTTAGTGAAGAAACATTTGAGAAATATACGTCTATCATGTGTAAAGCTAAGAAAGGAAGTAGTGGGATTGAAGGAGAAATTAAGAAATAGCGTCCAACTTTAATAGTAGTATAAATTCTTTTTTAAATATACGGGTGATCAAGTTCGCATACCTCTTATTATTATTTCCATGGATTTAAAAAAAAAAATTGTATTGAATAAAGAAAATACTTTGACATTTGTGTGTTGTAATTTTGGCTTGTAAACAGAAAATTACAGTACAAATTGTATTGGCATGGTATTAGTGAACTAATTATTCGGTAGATGTACCCGACCAAAGGGTGCTTTGTTCATGAAGGGGTCTGCTTTCGGTTAGAAATGAGTAGCTTATATAAGGCATAATCTCTTCCTGCTTCATCCTTATCCCCTGCAAGCATGGTATAGTTTGTTGTCTTTGCTACGCGTAATCAGAGCCGGCCCTACACCTTCAGTTGACCTAGGCAAACATAGAATGGAAGGGGAGTAAAAATTTAAAATTGCAGGAAGGCACACTCGAACTCAAGTCCTTTAGGCAAGAAGGAAACAAACAAAGCATTGAACCAACTATTCTTATTAACATTTATGCCATTTTACTAATATCAACCACACAATTTGTAAACACGGATACTGAAAATGTTGCCCTCCTCCGCCGTATTGTCCTAGGCGACCGTCTTGGCGCTTTGCCCTAGGGGCGGCCTGCGCGTAATTGAAACTCAAAAATATTATATGTTTTTTCACGAATTGATAAAATTATTATTGTTATTACTACTGCTAGATGCCATGCTATTGATTTATTTTTTACTATTCTGAACTGTACGAAAAAAGTGCGAATAGCCATCTAAAGTTGGACCAAGAGGCATATAAACTAGGACTAAAATCTTTGTTTGAACTGCAGGCCGCATTCACGGATGTCCAGCCCGTCACATGAGCCGCCTTTCTGCAAATTTGTAACCAATAGAGCTTGCATTCGCTACTCATCGTCCATTTTGCACTAATGTACTTTTTGCCAGCCAGATCAAGCAGTCGAGGGTCCCCCTCTCTTGTCCAATAAAGGGAAGAACCAAATATATAGAACGAGAAGATGGAAACAAAGCAGCATCTCAATCTACTAATGTAAAATATATACTTGCACGAGAGGAGAACCGTCCAAACTGAAAGATGGATAGGACCGCTTACTAAGCTATTTTCATGGACTCATCCAATATACAATTTTCATGATAAAGAAAATATTACACTTGCGTCCCACGACACCATGGCTTACCCCAACTGCCCCCACAATCTTACAAAACTATATGAACCTTTTATGCCAACTTGAACCATATCACTCTACTGTTGGCTTTTTATCAAAATCTATTTCTTCCAGACACATTCACTCCTAATATACTTAAATAATTGTTTCTTACTTTTGCATTGAACTTTGATAGTAAACTTTTTCAGAATCGCAAGACCCTTAATTTTTTTTCCACTTGTATTTGCCAAAAATCACCTGTAGATATAAATACTAGCTAGTCACTGCAAATCACCTTCCTTATAAAGGATGTTAGCAGTGGAGAAAACTGCCACTTCTTCACCTCACACGCACATTTATTTTAGTCTGAACCTCTTGTATATGATAATGTTAACTTCATATACAAGGTTCAACACGTTTTGTACTTTAGTGCTTATGTGTAACCCTTCAAACGTTTCAACTGGTAATGATAGTAAGGTGTCTGCTATATAATATGGGCTTCTATTTCTTCTACGGGAATTTTCACTTTGAAGCCATAGAAACCTGATCCGCGCCTTCAATTGTTTTGTTAATTTAGTATTCCTGTTCGGTGGAAGATTTATTTTATCGTTAATACGCTTTGGTCAAGGCTTCTTCCCGCAAGACGACCTTCTCAATTCTTCATCCTCATTTAATGGGCCTGGCCCGTCAGTAAGGGAAGTCCTTTCTGAGGCCCAGTATTGTGGACAATGTGAAAACGACCTTCTGTTTTCGTAGTAACCCAGCTGATCCAGGCTCAGGACCTCTCTGCATGTACGTGCACTAGGAAGAAATCCCTTGTACTGGCCCAGCTTTTGCTATCACTTTCAAACACGTTTAGTGAAATTTTATTTTAATTTGAGTGGAAGTGGTTTATTTGTTCAGAATCTAGTATTGCCTATTTATATACCAATAACACTTAAAAAGAATTATGCAATCTCATAGAAAAATAACAGAAATAAGAGACACAGAAGATTTAACGTGGTTCGGATATGAATATCCCACGTCCACGGAGACCCAACAACTTTTTATTTCACTAAACAAAAGAGTACAAAAAAGAGAGGAAAGAATAATGACGGATACTACACTTGCTTGTGCATATGAAGATGAAATTCCTTCATTTAAATAGACTTGATAATGAAGGGTTACTTGAATATTAAGCAAATCAATTTCCCGATTACGCAGATATCTTTCCAATTTGCATGATTTGATTTTAGTATAAATAGATGGCGTAATCTTCATTTCCATATCTTTCCTTTATTCTCCATGCCTAATCATTTATTTCTTCATATAGCAAACATACATTTACTAATTAATTTATTGACTAATTAATTAGTTTTCTTCAAAATATCCTTCCATATATCAGCCAAATTAATTGATTTGATTGAATCAATTAATCAATTTCTTTTCTCTTTAACAAATATTTGAATCATCCAAATTCAACACTCCACCTTGATTCAAATATAACAATCTCTCTTCATCATCTTATCATCAAGCAATCGACATATAAGTTGTTGGGTCTATTGCACCATGGCGCTCAAGCAACAGGTATCAAACTGATCAAGTTTGAGCAGTGCTCAAACTTGTCCTTTGAAAGTGAATTAGTCATCATATCTGAAGGATTATCCAAAGTACCCACCTTCAATAATTTGACATTACTTCGTTCTTCCTCAAGCATAAGAAAGAAACCTCTAACATTAATGTGCTTCGTCCGTGAACTATAAGCTTGATTTTCTACAAGATGAATTGCTCTACTGGCCGCCGCACCATTGAAAGATCATCCAACAACTAAAGTAAGTATAATCCTTCCTTTGTTGCTTCCACAATTGATATCAACTCTGCTTCGGTAGTCGATAAAGCTACGATAGATTGCAGCTTTGATCTCCATGAAATCGAGTCTATGCCAAGTGTAAAAACATAGTCCGACACTGACTTCCTGGCATCTCTATCCCAGCATAATCAGAATCACAGTGTCCTCTAAGAAAGATGTCACCATCCACTCCACCATAGAACAAGCCCATCGAAGAAGTGCCTCGAAGATATCTAAGAATCCACTTCATAGCTTGCCAATGTTTTTTGCCTGGGTTAGACATATATCGGCTCACAACACCCACTGCATGGGCCAAATCTGGTCTTGTGCACACCATCGCATACATAAGACTACCAACAGCACTAGAATAAAGTATATCAGCCATATACCTCTTGTCTTCTTCCGATGAGCGAGATAAGTCTTTTGACAACTTAAAATGAGAGCCTAATGGAGTGCCAACCGGTTTAGCTTTCTCCATTTCAAATCGAGCGAGGACCTTCTCGATATACTGCATTGAGTGAGCCTTAACTCTCTCCACTTCCTATCCCTACTCATCTCCACACCCAATATTCTTTGTGCCTTTCCCAAATCCTTCGTATCAAATTCTCTACTAAGCTCCGCTTTCAACTCCTTGATTTTGACCATACTCCGAGATGCAATCAGCATATCATCAACATAAAACAACAAATAAATCATATCACCATCACATCTCCTGAAATAAACACACTGGTCATTGAAACTTCTGAAGTATCCCTGTGAAAGCATAAACTTATCAAACCTCTTATACCATAGTCTAGGAGACTACTTTAGTCCATATAGAGATTTGTTGAGTTTGCAAACGTAGTTAGGCCTGCTACTATCAATGAACTCTTCCGGCTGCTTTAAATAAATCTCCTCATCCAGATCACTATGCAAGAATGCAGTTTAGACATCTAGTTGCTCTAATTCCATATCATAATGAGCAACTAATGCCAAAAGAACACGAATAGAAGTATGCCTAACCACTAGAGCAAAGATATCATGATACTCTACCCCTTTCTTTTGAACATACCCCTTTGCGACTAACCTTGCCTTGTATTTGAGATTATCATTTTCACTGTCGTTCACTCTATAGATCCACTTGCATCCAATAGCTCTCTTATCCGTCGGAAGAGGCACCAAATCCCAAGTATGATTTCTCTGCAATGATTCAATCTTCTCCTCCATAGAAACTAACCAACTGGAATTGTTAACTGATGCAACAGCTTCTCTATAGTCATAGGGATCATCATGGACAAAATTCAAAGCATATGTTGCCATATCATCGAAGTTAATATCTTCGATGCATAATCCAACGAACTCATCAAGCCACTTAGGCTTTCTTCTTTGTCTGACAGACCTAGGTTCTGAATGAGCTCCACCTTGAGTTTGATCCTCTGTACCAATATTGGTATTATCCTTATCAACCAAGGTGTCATCGGAAACACCATTTGAACGTCTATGGAAAGAATCAACAGATGACTTGCTTTGTGCCTGGTATTCTTCACATGTCCTCTCATTGTCATCCGATGAGGAAGGTTCCACCTTAAACATGGCCTTCTCATCAAAGGTCACATGTCTGCTCACAATGATCTTCTTGCTAATAGGACACCACAACCTATATCCATTCACTCATCTCCTATAACCTAAAATACACTTGCAGGCTCTAGGTTCCAGCTTCCCTTTGCTCTCATACACATAAGCTGGGCAAACCAAACACTATGAGAAATGTACAGCTAACAGGTTCTCATTTCCATACTTCTTCAGGCATCTTCATATCTATGGCAGTGGAAGGTGTGCGGTTGATGAGGAAAGTGGCCATAGATAAAGCTTCAGCCCAAAATCCCTTCTTCAATTCAGCAGTCAGTCTAAGACATCTTGTTCTCTCCAATAATGTCTGATTCATCCTTTCTGCAACTCCATTAGACCGAGGGTCGCCTGGTGTGGTGTAATGCCTCTTAATGCCTTCAGACTCACAGTAATCGATGAATTCCTGTGATACAAATTCACCGCCATTGTCTGAACGGAGAATTTTCAACTTCTTCACTGACTGCTTCTCAACCATAGATTTCCACTTCCAAAACTTGGCAAAGGTTTCACTCTTTGACTGAAGAAAGTATACCCATACTTTACGAGAGAAATCATCTATAAATAAAACAAAATATCTGGCTCCATCTAAAGACGGACAAGGGAAGGGACCCCAGATATCTGTATGAACATACTCCAAGACAGCTTTTGCTTTATGCTCTCCTATACCAAAAGACATCTTCGCCTGCTTTTCAAGAACACGTTCTTAAAAAAACCAAGTTTTGAATGATGAACTCCATCAATCAATCCTCGTTCTCTCGACTCATCCATGTTGTGCTCACCGATGTGACCCATCCATAAGTACCATAATATGGAAGAATCTGAATCAACTAATGTAACAGAAGCCGATTCACCAATTACAGTAGTGCCCTTTAATAGATAAAGATTTCCTGCCCTCACACCTCCCATAACAATCATGGAACCCTTCGATATTTTCATTTTTTCTCCTTCCACTACAATCTTGAAGCCAAGTCTACTCAATGCCCCAACAAAAATCAAGCTCCTCCTCAAATCAGGTACATGTCTAACATCGGTGATCGTACGAATAACACCATCAAACATCCTAACCATCACGCTACCAACACCCACCATATGGCAAGAAGCATCATTACCATCAGAACTTCTCCTCCATCAATTTCACGGTAAGTGGAAAAGAAGTTCCTATCAGGTGTCATATGATAGGATGCGCCAGAATCAATGAGCCATAAGTTGCTCCTCCCTGAAGAGCCAGAAGCTGTAAATACATCAGTGTCACTTCCTTTATCTGATTTCTCTGCTGTAGAAGCTGAGGCTTGCTTTGGATCTTTTCTTCTACCTTCAAGCTTGGGACATTGTGCTATGAAGTGCCCTGATTTCTTACAATAACGACAAGTCAAATTCTTAGACCCTCTAGACTAAGACGGTGAAGAATTTCATCATGCACCTTTCTTCGACCTGCTTTAGGCTCTACCTCTATGAACAGAAAAGCCTTCAGTATTACTATTCAAGCCAGTGTTCGCCAATCTACCTCTTAATACTTCATTATGAAGACCAGCCTTTACATCAGACAGGTTAATTTTACTGCGACCATAAATCATGGAATTAACAAAAGCAGTATACTCCTTGGGAAAGGAACATAAGAGTTATGATCACAGCTTGAGCCTCATCGGTAATGTCAACTTCCCCCGCCTTTAGGTTCATAATCAAAGTCGTTAAAGCATCTACATGCTCCATGAGGTCAGCTCCAGACTTTATCTTGAACAAATAGATTATTGCTGAAGAATAATCCGTTTAGTCAGAGACTTGTCTTGATATGCATCCGATAATGCATCCCATAGTTCCTTCGTAGTCTTCTTTTAAGAGAATTCTCCAAGAACTTCATCTGAAAGGCTCAACTGAATTTTTGTGAGAGCATCATCTTCCGTCTCTTTCAAATCAGCTGCATCAATACCTTTCAATTTCTCAGGTGCAGAAACAACCTTGTAAGTCTTCTCCTTCTTCAATACAGCCTCCATCTTCATCTTCCAAGTACCAAAATCTCCTTTTCCATCAAAACGTGTTACTCCATAATTGACACCAGATCTACCAACAGACTTACTAGAAGTAGCCATTAATATCCAAACAGGAACAATAACACTAGCTCTGATACCAAACTGTAGTGAAATTTTATTTTAATTTGAGCGGAAGCGGTTATTTGTTCAGAATCTAGTATTTCCTATTTAGATACCAATGACACTTAAAAAGAATTATGCAGTCTCACAGAAAAATAAAAAAAATAAGAGAGACATAAGATTTAACGTGGTTCGGATATGAATATCCTATGTCCACGGAGACCGAACAACTTTTTGTTTCACTAAAGAAAAGAGTACAAAAGAGAGGGGAAAGAATAATGGTGGATACTACACTTGCTTGTGCATATGAAGATGAAATTCTTTCATTTAAATAGACTTGATAATGAAGGGTTGCTTGGAGATTAAGCAAATCAATTTCCCGATTACCCAGATATCTTTCCAATTTGCATGATTTGATTTTAGTACAAATAGATGGCGTAATCTTCATTTCCATATCTTTACTTTATTCTCCATGCCTAATCATTTATTTCTTCATATAGCAAATATACATTGACTAATTAATTAGTTTCCTTCATAATATCCTTCCATATATCAGCCAAATTAATTGATTTGATTGAATCAATTAATCAATTTCTTTCCTCTTTAACAAATATTTGAATCATCCAAATTCAACAACACCTACACTTGGTCACTACCAACACTTCTCGTGTTTTCCTAACCATTTATATCTGTTAATTCTATTACAATATACTCACACGGTAGTCTATAAATTACCGGCTTCTTTATGGAAATTGGGTTCTGAATTGAGACCATATCAATTTAGTCAAGATACACCACTAATTATAAGTAAACTTCTATACTACTATATACTGCAACATCTTTCTCCTACTTAGGTTCCCTTGGGAGTATCCTTTTACCCCAGTTTTGTTTTGACTAATTTTAAATGACTTTGTATTTTTATGAAATCATTCCCCTACTTTTACTTATGTAGTGTTATTTTGATATTGATTCTCGATCATCAAATTGGGATGTTACTACGGTTCTATCTTTTTTTCCAATCATACTCATGCTAATGAAATTGAAAAATAAACTTCACAAAACTAGAAAATAAATATAAAAGCACATATGTGATATACTTTTCGAAAAACTCTTTAAACTGGTGTATGTTAAACTCTAAAGCATTTACTGATCAGCTGTAACAACGTTTCAAGTAAACCAATCAAAATTGTTACAATCATTGACAGTCAAAACCGGTACTCTCAAAACCTCTGATAATCCAACACTCTTAAACGGAGCCTTAAGACTTTGAATTTTATACAATGGATGATTATGTAGCTTCTATCCTAAATACGTCATGTTCAATGCATATTAAACATAAATATTACAGTGAAAATAGTGTGCTATTAGTGCATCTATCTCTAAGAACCAAAGAAAACATACAATGTTCGTTTTTCCATTTTTTAACACTAACTGTTATTTTATTTGGATCATTTCTCGATATGGACGAGTCATCCATGTGTAGGTGTTATCAATATTTTGTGTAAGTTCCATTTGTAATGTTCCAACTATTATTTTATTTCAACTAAACATGCATAAAAGTGTTATTTTTTTTTAAAAAAAAGCAGTGTTCATTTTATTTCCAACACCAAATTCAACTCTTTTAAAAAAATACACATAAAAAATCAAAATAAAATAATAAAATTTATTTTTTCAACCGTATTTAGTATGATGAAATTTTAAATAAATACTTGATCAATTGGAAAACAGTTTATCTAATCAATTTGCATGCATTTTGAAGCGTTTGATTGATCATGTTCTTCCACAGTTTCACCATCAAACACTTTTTAACTTGAAATGACAAGTGCATTCTCAATTTTATTGTGATTGATATCCTATATCCAACAACAACAAATGAATAAAATATAAAGGAAAAAATGCTTAAACTTTATATAATAAAACATTACAATTCGATAACTTATACTGAGATTTTCGATTACAACATCATTAATTTTACATTCTTCAAATTATGTTAGCCACAGTATCATTAACCTAATCGTAAAATAAGAAGAAAAAACCTAAAGGGACAATTCTATGACTAATGTACAGAAGAAAAATAGACTTTAAAAATAAAAGTAATCTATCATCTTTGTGTTCGTCAAAATTAAGACATCCTATAAATCTTCATTTGGCTTCATCTATTAGACAAAAAAAGGATTTTTTAACTTTAGGATTTAAAAATTTGTTTTTTATGATGTACGGTGTAATTGAATTTATCCGAGATGAAGACACTAGGATTTTTAAGGTCAGAACAAAAAAAAGTAGAATTTGGTGGTCATAAGCTTATGAAAAAAAGGAATGGGTTATAAAATATTAATTTTATTAATCAATTGGTTTTAAATCTAAGTGAAATTTTCGAGCTTGGAACTATTTATGCTATGCTTTGATTCAATATTGTTGAATTTGTATAATTCAAACATGTGCAGATTATATATAAAAACTAGGTGGAGTTCGAGTGTTTCGCAACAAACAAAATATTAAATGAAATAGCGGTTCAAAGATATGATCCGTTGAAGTTGCAAATTTTTCAATAGGTTCATTGGGCATTCAAAGCTCAAACCGATCAACTGATCTCTCTTTGATCAGTTGATCGGTTAGTGCAAAAATTGTGTTCTTTAAAACAAAGCCTAGAGCTTTCGAATTCTTTGAAGTTAGTGGTCAAGCGGTTGGTCCTATTTTGGTCACTTTAAAACTATATACGTGTTAGTCACAGGATCTTTGACCATGTCCAAAAATAATAATTAAAACCATAAACAATAAATTAGAGACTAATATGGAAAAGGAAAATAGACTTTAGGAAACAAAAGTAATCTATCCTCCTTGTGTTCATCTGAATCATCCACTAAATCTTCACATGACTTCATTTGTTGGACAAAAATAGAGAATTTTTTGCCTTAGCACTTGAATTTTTTTTGGTGATGTACAGTGTACGTGAGTTTATCTAAGTGAAATGAAGAGACTACGGTTGTTTAGATCTGAATGAAAAGCAGATTTTGATGGGCATAAGCATATGAAAAAATTTGATAAGTAATAAAATTTTAATTTACTAATGATTTACCTTTAAAAATAAGTGAAACTTTTGAACTTAGAAGTATTTATGCTGAGCTTTGAAGTTCAGATTCAATGATGTTGAATTCATGCAATTCAAACACGTGCAAATTATATATCAAAAATAAGTGGAGATCGGATGTTTCGCAACAAACATAATATTAAATGAAATAGCGGTTCAAAGATATGATTTGTTGAAGTTGCAGATTTTTCAATAGGTTCATTAGGTGTTCAAAGCTCAAACCGATCTATTGATCTCATTTTGATTGGTTGACCGATTGGCACATAAATTATGCACATCGAAACAAAGCCTAGACTCGTCGTGTAACATCCCTAATTTTTGATGACATTATTCAGAAGATTTAATTAGATAAATTAAATAGAATAATATAAATGTGATGATAAGCGGATTGAGACTTGAATTAGTTAATTAAGAGGCCGAGCCTAATAAACTAATTAATGGGCTAAAGAAGGGTTTGTGGTTAATTAAACCACATAAGGGCATATTAGGAATTGCCGCCCATAGCTTCCACCCTTATATATATTTTCATTCCTCCCATTTCTTTCCATTTACGTCATTTTAAAATGCAAAAAAAATATAGAGAATACGACCATTAAAGAAGAGGAAATTCAAATTAAATCCAGAGAATTCAAGCTTAGGGGAATCAAACTCAATCCAATCTCCTTATCTAGATCATGGTGAATAATAATACCATCTCTATTTGGTTTTAAATCATATATTTTTGGATTTAAGTGCAAATTTTTTTATGATATATTGGATGATGACATGCTTGATACATGATTTATTTGGTTGAAACACGATTGTTTTAAAAGAGCTTTTGCACGGTTTTAGGTCAAAACCGAGATTTCATTTGATTAATTGCCATGGAAAAATTTTATATCATGAGAAACATGATTTTGGAGTTGAGTGTCAATTTTGAGAATTTTCCAAGCTATGGAAAGTTTATTATGAATATTCGAAGAATGATTATTTTGCGTTTATAATTTATTTTGGAAAATATATTGAGAATTTGAGTATGGAATTTTTATATGTTAGATAACATGATTAAAGTGAATTTTGGAGATTTTTCCAATACGATTTGTTGTGTAAAGTAAATTATTTTGGAAGGGAACTTCTTTGCAAAATTGGTTTTGTCGAAAGGAAGGGCTTAATGATCAACTTAACCGTGGTTTAGATCTGACTAATGGCAGTTATTTTTGAAAAATATTTTAAAAAAGTTAAGGCAACCAATCTGATGTTGACATGTGGCGGGTCAGTTAGAGAAAAATTCACTTAAACAAGAATTAAACCTGGTTTGCTCAAAAAAGTGGTTTGCCTACTTAGGAAAGCGCCTTTCGATATAGTAGCTTCCGCCTTCATCCTTGTCGAAACTAACTATGTCGAAACCAATACACAAAGTATCACCATGATGGTACATAGCGGATTGGAGATAGGCAGAAGGTAGGGTGTCGAAAGCATAGCTTTCGAAGGGGTTAAAACCTTGGCCTGTTTTAAAAGAAAAGTGCCTGCCTTTGTTTTGTTTGAAGCCTTCAACAGAGTCAAAGCATAAGGTTTCAAAAGAGGTTTTAAAGAGCTTCGAAAGGGTTGCCATTAACTTATAATCGCTTTCGAATGGATTCCTCACTTATATCAGAATGTTTTGAAAGAAGGTGTTCCAACCTAATCGATACTCTTCTATCGTTCTTTGACCTTTCGATGGTGTTGAAGATGTCAACGTTGTCGAAAGGATACTTTGTTTTATAAAGAGTAAGCCACTTTCTAAAGCTTTTGAAAGTGGTTTGAGGATTCAAAGGTGATGGTTCGAAAGGTGTTTCGACTCCAAACTTTCAATGTTTTACCCAGATGTTTTGTGCTTTCAAAAGAGATGGTACTGACACCATCATGTTTCTCCAATGTGTTATAAATGATAAAGGATGGTTTCAAAACAGATGCTTTCGACTATATTCGCTTTGACCCAAATATTGTTTTAGTAGAAACCCAATGCTTTTGAGAGGGGTACTTTCAATGTTTTCGAAAGTGTAACTTCCATTAGGGTCGAAAGGGGTATTTCAACTGGTTTCGAAGCTAAGCTTCTAATGTAAAAGCTAATACTTTAATGTATTCGAAAGATTTCGAAAGGTAGCTTTTAAAGTATTATAAGGCAGTAGCCTGACGTTTTTAAGTGCTTTCTAGGGAGGTCATCCTACGAAGTCGGAAGTTAGGTTTCGAAGGTATCGATAGATTTTATAACCCAAACTTTACTTTTAAAGGAAAAACACCCATGGCTATATTTTAAAGGAATTTTAATAATGGTTTTAAGAAGAAGCTACCTTTGATAAATTTAAATCCATGGGAGTGGTATTGCTATGTTATTATGTTGCTTCGTCAAATATGAACATATTCACTTTAAAATGGACCCATAACTGCATTTTGGGGATAAAGGATAGAAGAACCAGTTAGGTTAACCCAATAGAGAATATAAATGGACAAAGCTCCTTAATGAGTAGAATTGCATCCAAGAGGTCAGGAAGACCATAATATAGGATGCTAAAATATAAAAGACAGATATTGGCAGGGGCTAATAGGTTCTCAGTAAGCGCATGAAAATGGTGTAAACGAAAAGATATTGGCAGGGGCCAATAGGTTCATAGTTAGCCCATGAAACCTATGAAAAAAAGAAGATGTCAGATAGACAGGTTTATAGTTAGCCCATGAAAACCGTGTAATGGAAGATGTCAGATAGACAGGTTCATAGTATGCCAATGAAAACTATGATTGGATACTGGCAGGCACAGTAGGTTTGTGCTTAGCCCATGAAAACTATATCTGGGTGAAATATTGACATATTTCAATAGGCTCCTAGTCAACCCATGAAAACTAGGGTAGGATGAAAGGGTATTGGGTTACAATAGGTTTCTAGTCAACCCATGAAAACTAGAATAAGATTAAGATATGAAGTTACCAATAAGTTCATTATAATCCCATGAAAACTATGTAATTGGACAGGGAGTCCTTAAATGTTTAACCGGTTATTAGTCAACCCATGAAAACTAATAGGTTAATATTAATCCTAGAAACTATAATTGAGACAGATAGTTTAAAATGAATGGAGAGTAGGTAATCCAGAATTAATTCATTTATTTGTGCATATCATTATATTATCCTATTTTGAAATGTTTTAACCATTGTGAATGTAGGAGCACAGTATATGGTTTTATAAAAGTTTTTAAGATACTAGTCAGGGGAAACCTGTTCAGCTAAGCGGCATGCCCTCACTAGATATTTTTGAATGATTTGAGATGATAGATTAATATTCATACTAGGCTTTATGTCTGACTCGTAGTTTATGTTTTCCTCTTAAACTCTCGGGTAATCAATTGATTTTGAGTAGTTCGAGAGTTGAGGTTTTCAGGTACCTCTTTAGACGAATAAGCTTCTGGAGACGTGCAGGAGGCGTGATAAATATTTATAGTTCTCTTTCCTTTTGATTCCGCTATGTTGGTTGTAGTGGCAAAGTTGTTATATTACCTATATATACTCTGATCATCCAAGGGGGCATCTTCATTTATCGCTCTTGGCATATGTTGTGATAAATATATAATCTCTAAACACGATTTGCGGATTTGAGATTATGTATGAATTGGAAATATTTTGGAATAAAATGTTATTTTTGTCGAATTTTATAATTTTCCCAAATTCTTGTGTTTCTATGTATTAAAGAATCTAACACCGCTGTATTTGGTCATCAAAGATTAATAACTATGGATGACTATAGCATCCGTAGCCTTTAGTTTTAGGCCTTCAATAGGGAGATGTTACAAGTTGGTATCAGTGCATGGGTTTTTGAAACTTTAAAAGAAAGTTAAACCTAAATCCATTGAATTTGATAATATGGTCGGGGTTTGGGTTAACTCTATAATAACGTACTTGTTTTTGAAATACACACACACACACACACTGATATATAAGTACGAGTTCCCCTCTCTCTTCGACCGTTCTTCTATATCTTACTAAGGCTAGTACGTAGATTTATGGGAAAGTGGATATAGAAGCTGGAAATGAAAGAGGAAATCTAGGTGGAGGAAGCACCACAACCAGCGGAAATGCTTGACCTAATACCAGGAGGAATCAAGGTTGATAGGCTAATGCTAATCCAAATGTTGAAGCCAATGTAGGTGTTGGAAATCCACCAGTAGATGTGGAGATAGTATATCCGTTGTTGGCTAATCTTTTGCAAGCTAGATTTGCTGGCAATATTGGAGAAGCTAATCCTATTGCTCCAATCGGGAATAACTATGCCAAGCCAAGAAAAGACTACACCAGTCTGGATGGAAAGCCGTTTATTGGAACGAAGGATGTTGTTGAAGTTGAGAATTGGCTACTAAGTTGTGATAGGATCTGTACTGATCTAGGCTTGGATGTTGGGCAAAAGAGAAGGCTAACCTCTAGGAAGTTGCAAGGGACATCGCCTCATTGGTGGAATAGTGTGATCGTTGGAGTTCTGGAGGAAGAACTGACTTGGGCTGATTTCAGGAGAAGGTTTGAGTAGAGGTTTTTATTTGAAGTTGCTAAGTCTGCAGTGATGAGGAAGTTCATGGATCTGATTCAGGGAGAGATATCAATGGTTGAGTACAATGCTAAGTTTGATGAGCTGTCTAGATACACATATGCTTTGGTTGACGCTGATGTAAGAAGGAATGAAAGCTTCATTCGAGGATTGAGACCTGAGCTTGCTTGAATGACCATGAAAAATATCCGAGATCCTTCTAATATGGTGGTGAGGATAGACATTCGCTATAAAGAGATGCTTGCTATTTCAGCTAGAGAGAAGCCAGTTGAATCCCAGAGTCCTTAGGGAAAGACGAGGAAGTTCGTTAAGAAGAAGGAAGCCCAGAAAGGGGATGTTTCCAAGAAGGCAAAGGCTGATTTAGTTCACTATAATTGTGATAACAAGGGTTATTATACAAATGAGTGTTACTCAGGTAAGGGAAAGAAAGCTGCAGATGAGAAGAATGTGAAGTGCTTCAACTGTGATCAAGTGGGGCGGTATAACAACCAATGTCCAGAGCTAGTAAGTACAGACAAGAGGAATGTTTTTGCTATTGGATCATCAGCTAAGCCTACTGCAGCTGATAAAGGAAAGACCGTGATGGAAGGTACGTTTTTGATTCAGAGTATACCAGTTAGGATACTTTTTGATATCGGTGCATCACTTTCATTTATATGACGGTGTTTGGTTGATAGGTTATATTTAGAACCCACATACCTTGTTACTTTCTTAAGAGTTGCGAATCCAATAGAAGGGTATGCAACTCTTGGGATAAAATGTGACCAGTTAGAACTTGATTTGTTAGGACATAAGTTTGCATGCAATTTGTATATTTCATAAATTTTGGAACCATTTTGGGTATGGATTGGTTGAGAATGTATGAGGCTAGGATATTCTGTTAGGATGGGGAGATATCTTTAAGACACCCTAATAGTCATAACTAAATTATATTCTTATTAGAGAATTCTAACCGGGCTTGTTTTGCTTCATTAATTGTAATGAAAGTGTAAGAAGAGTTAAATCAAGTCAAATTTCAAGAGAGTTTGCAAATGTTTTTGAGCCAATCATAGGACTACCATCAAAACGAGTTGTTTAGTTTTGGATAGATCTTGTGTCCGGATATGAAACTGTGAGCAGACCACCTAGCAGGATGACACCAACTGAGGTGAAGGAATTGAATGTGTAGCTAGTGGATCTTAAGGGAAGGAACCTTATTAGACCAAGTAGTTCGCCTTGGGGAGCGGTCGCTATATTCATATAGAAACCGGATAGGTCATTGAGAATGTGCATCGACTATCGTAAGCTAAACGAAAGGACGATAAAGAATAAGTATCCTTTGCCGAGAATAGATGATCTATTTGATCAGTTGAGCGGAGCCAGAGTGTTTTCTCAGTTGGATTTGGCAAAGGGTTTCCATAAGTTGAGACTGGTAGAGGACAGTATTCCTTTGACTGCATTTCAGACTAGATATGGTTCACATGAGTGGTTAGTGATGCCATTCGGATCGACGAACGCACCTGCTTTCTTTGTCGATTTGACGATTCGAGTCTTCCAAGAGTATTTGGATAGATTCGTTTTGGTGTTTATAGATGACATTTTCATATACTCTAAGGATGAGAGAGCATGAAGATCATCTTTGAGTTGTGCTAGAGACATTAAGGCATAATCAACTAAAGATGAAGTTTTCCAAGTGTCATTTTTGGAAGAAAGAGGTTAATTTTCTTGGTCATGTGATTTCATAGGAAGGATTGTTAATCGATCCAGTTAAGATCGAAGCTGTTACCAATTGGAAGAGACCAGATACGGTGACCAAGATCAGAAGTTTTCCTGGGCTTATTGGCTACTACCGGAGTTTCTTCAAGGATTTCTCGCGAATAGCAGCGCCTATGACTAAGCTTACCAGGAAGGAACTGAAGTTTGTTTGGTTCGACAAATGTGAGGAAGCATTTCTTAAGTTAAAACATTTGTTGACCAATGCTCTAGTGTCAGTAGTTCCAGATCGAACCAAGGGTTGGTAGTATACACATATGCATGTGGGACTGGATTGGGAGCAGTGTTGATGCACAAGGGCAAAGTCATTGCTTAAAGCATCTAGGCAGCTTAGACCGCATGAAGTAATATATCCTACTCGTGATTTTGAGTTGGCAGCGGTGATTTTTTCCTTGAAGATTTGGAGGCATTATCTCTTGGGGAAGAGATTTGATTTATATATCGATCATAAGTCATTAAAGTATTTATTCTCTCAGAAGGAGCTGAATATGAGGCAATAGAGGTGGCTCGAATTTTTGTCAGCTTATGATTTATATATCCAGTATACTCCTAGGAAAGGAAACAATGTAGCATATGCTCTCAGTTGAAAACATCAGAATGTGGTGTTAGCGATATTGGCAGAATGGAATGATCTAAAAGTCTTGGCCAGTTGTGGTGTGCAGTTAAGACCGACTGCTAGTTCTAGTTAGAGTACTTCCACGCAGTGTTGATCGAGAGAATTGCTTCTAAACAGAAGGAGGATCCATTATTAGCTGAGAGGATCATAAGACTTGAGGTTGGAACTAAGGTCGATGATTTGATAGATTTTTGTCCTGACCAGACAGGATGATTGAGAAAGAAGGGACAATTATGCGTTTCAGATGTTGAGAACTTGGGAAGAGAAGTTTTCGAGGAAAGTCATCGCTCCAAGTTTACGATTCATCCTAGAGGGACTAAGATGTATCAAGATATAAAGTGGAGCTTCTATTGGGATGGTATGAAGATGGATGTTGGCTTGTGGGTTATGCAGTATATAAACTGTTAACAAGTGAAATCTGAACATCAAAAGCCGAGCGAGTTACTTCAGCCTTTAGATTTTCCAGTTTGGAAATGAGATTCGATATCCATGTATTTTATAGATGGGTTACCAAGGTCAGGGAGAGGAAATGAAAGTATATGGGTTATTGTGGATAGGTTGACCAAGAGTGCCTACTTCATTCCAGTAAAGTCGACCAGGATGGCACCTATTTTGGCGAGGTTGTTCATGAAGAACATGGTTATACTTCATGGAGTTCCTAGAAGAATAGTCAGTGGCAGAGATGCTTTATTCGCTAGAGAATTCGGGAAGGATCTACAGGATGTGTTAGGCACTAATCTCAAGATGAGTACAACATATCACCCACAAATGGATGGGTGAACAGAGAAAGAGTCAATAAGGTGCTCGAGAATTTGTTGAGAGCTTGTGTGTTGGATTTTGGTGGATCTTGGGAGGATCACATGCATTTAGTTGAGTTGCCCTATAATAATAGTTATCGGACTAGTATAGGAATGGCGCCTTTTGAAGCTTTGTACGGAAGGCCATGCAAATCCTATGCATGATGGTTAGAGACTGGAGACAGATTGGTCTTAGGTCCAGATTTGGTGATGGAGGCGTAAAGATCGAGAGTTCTCAACTGGAGATAGGGTTTTCATTAAGGTATCACCTATGAAGGGTGTGGTACGGTTTGGAAAGTCGGGAAAGTTAGGCTCGAGATATGTTGGTCCATTATAGATTGTAGAAAAGGCTCAAAAGCTCGTATGTGGAGTAGAGTTGTCGAGCAATATGGCAGATGTCCATGATGTATTTCATTTGTCTCATCTTCGCAAGTATGTGCATGATCCAGAGGCTGCCATTCCTCAGATAGAGTTGGAGGACTTGGTAGTAGAGCCCGATTTGATTTTTATGAGACAACAAGTTCTAGTTGTTGCGAGAGGTGAGAAAAGATTGAGGAACAAGACACTCAAGTTGGTGAAAGTTCAGTGCAGCGACAACGAGAAAGACTGTACTTGGGAGGCAGAGGGCAGGATTCAAGATACTTATCCTTATCTGCTTTGAGGGTATGTCTATATTAGATTTATATAGATATTTTCTAGTCAGGTAGACTAGTATGGTTGTTAGGAGTCATTATAGATGATTTCAATGTTTAGTATTTAGTCTTTACTGAATTTCGAGGACGAAATTCTTTAAGGAATAGAGCCTGTAACACCCCTAATTTTTGATGACATTATTCAAGAGGTTTAGTTAGATAAATTAAATAGAGTAATATAAATGTAGATGATAAGGGGATTGAAACTTGAATTAATTAATTAAGAGGCCGACCCTAATAAACTAACTAATGGGCTAAAGAATGGTATGTGGTTAATTAAACCACATAAGGATATGTTAGGAATTGTCGCCCATAGCTTCCACCCTTATATATATTTTTGTTCCTTCCATTTCTTCCCATTCACGTCATTTTAAAATGCAAACCAAAATATAAAGGAACAACAGACCATTAAAGAAGAATAAATTCAAATTAAAACTAGAGAATTCAAGCTTAGGGTCATCAATCTCAATTCAATCTCCTTATCTAGATCATGGTGAATAACAATACCATCTCTATTTGGTTTTAAATCATATATTTTCACATTTAAAAGTAAATCATTTTTATGATATATTGGATGATGGTACGCTTGATACCTGATTTATTGATTAAAAGAAGATTGTTTTAAAAGAGTTTTTGCACGGTTTTAGGTCAAACCCAAGATTTAGTGTCGATTAAATGCCAATAGAAAATTTTTATGCTATCAGAAACATGATTTTGAAGTTGGGTTTCAATTTTGAGAATTTACGAGCTATGGGAAGATTATTATGAATTTTCAAACGAAAATATGATTATTTTGGGTTTATAATTTATTTTGGAAAATATATTGAGAATTTGGGTCTGGAATTTTGATATGTTAGATAACATGATTAAAGTGAATTTATGAAATTTTGGGATTCCAATATGATTTTCCATGTAAAATAAATTATTTTGGAAGGGGGACTTCTTTGCAAAATTGGTTTTGTCTAAAGGAAGGGCTTAATTGACTAACTTAACCATGGTTTAAGTCTGATTAGCAGCAGTTATTTTGAAAAAATTAAGACAACCAATCTGGTGTTGACACGTGGCGGGTTAGTTAGAGACAAATTTACTTAAACAAGAATTAAACCTATTTTTCTCAGAAAAATGGTTTCGCCTACTTAGGAAAGCGCATTTCGACATAGTAGCTTCCACCTTCATTCTTGTTGAAACCAACTATGCCGAAACCAATATACAAGGTATCACTATGATAGTACGTAGTGGATTGGAGATAGGCGGAAGGTAGAGTGTTGAAACCATAGCTTCTTAAGAGGTTAAAACCTTGGCTTGTTTTAAATGAAAAGCGTTTGCCTTTGTTTTGTTTTAAGCCTTCGACTGAGTCGAAACATAAGGTTTCGAAAGAGGTTTTAAAGAGTTTTGAAAGGGTTGCCATTAACTTATAATCGCTTTTGGCTGGTTTCCTTACTTATAACAGAATGTTTTGAAAGAAGGGGTTCCAACTTAGTTGATACCCTGCTACCGTTATTTGACCTTTCGAAGGAGTTGAAGATATCAATGTCGTCGAAAGGATACTTTGTTTTATAAAGAGTAAGCAACATCCTAAAGTTTTCGAAAGGGGTTAGGGGTTTCGAAGGCGATGATTTCGAAAGGGGTTTCGATTCCAACCTTCTAATGTTTTACCCAGATAATTTGTGCTTTCAAAAGAGATGGTACCAACACCATGATGTTTCCCCAATTTTTTATAAATGGTAAAGGATGGTTTCGAAACAAATGCTTTCGACTTTATTCACTTTGATCCAAATATTGTTTTAAGTACAAACCAAATGCTTTCGGAAGGGATACTTTCAATGTTTCCGGAAGAGTTACTTCCATTAGTGTCGAAAGGGGTACTTTCAACTGGTTTTGAGTAGTATGAGAGTTGAGATTTGTAGGTACCTCTTAAGACGAACAAGCTTTCAGAGACGTGCATGAGGCATGAAAGATATTTAGAGTTATCTTTTCTTTTGATTCCGTCGTGTTGATTGTAATAACAAAGTTGTTATTTTACCTGTATATACTCTGACCTTCCAACGGGGCATCTTCATAAGTCGCTCTTGGCGTATGTTGTGATAAATATATTTTCTTTGAACGTGATTTTCGAATTTGGGATCATGTAATGAATTGGAAATATTTTGGAATGAAAGTGATTTGGTTGAATTTTATAATTTTTCCATATCCATATGTTTCTGTGTATCAATGAATCTAACACCGCCGTATTTGGTCGTCGAGGATTAATAACTATAGATGACTGCAGCATCAATATCCATTAGTTTTGGGCCTTCAAGTAGGGCTATGTTAAGATCGACTTGAATGGAATTAGTGGTCAACTAGTCAGTCCTGTTCTGGTATTTTCAAGACAGGAGATTCATTTTTTTTAGCACGACTTCTTGCAATTGGACGATGATGATTCTAGTGTTACACTTTAATGGTTGATAGCTCTATTGTTGATTGCATCTAACTTCTTTGTAAATAAGAGATTGACAATAATCTCTTAATTGAAACATTAATTTGTAGATTCAAATAATATTAAGGGTTTTTTCAGTATTGCAAGGCTTAAAACAATTTTGACTGTGGTTTTGTAATTTTTCAAGTAATCTATAAGAAAGCATATAAAAGTATTGTTGTTGTATCCATGGGCATGGTAAGTTTACTATATTATTGTGTGTGTGATTGATATATTTTATTGAATCCTACAAAATTATCAATCTATGCACTTTTTGTTTTCTTAATTTTCCTATTTTACTGAAATTTTGTAAATAATATTATTTCTTTCCCAGGGTCCATCTACACTTTGGGAAAATCTTGATTCCTAACACATAAACCGTAACTGTTTTATACCGCTGTTACTTAATTTTCGTAAGTATGGAGATATAGTGATCAAGACTCGTTTGTCCAACCTAGTCCGATCCAAGTCAACTCAGGTCTAGCCTGTCTCCTTTAAGCTAAAAGTCAAAGGCGGACCAACAAGGCTCCTTTGGCTACTACCTTTGGTCCAAGCTAGACGCATATCAACTCGTCTACTCATGCCGACCCCACAAAGCATGAGGACCAGTCCAGCTCAACAAAGCATAAAACGGCTCACCATTTCGCTGGCCAACTCTCTCAAGTTGACCCGATAGCACCAAGTCCACCCTCTCGCTCAAGCATTTCTCCTCTCTATTTGACGACTGACACAAACTTCAATATGGTCCCTCATTTGAATAAGTTTTAGTACAACTATATGGTGTTCGTGGGTCGTCTTGTCATCCCCTATCCATCTCGACATGACCTCAACCTCCAGCTCTTAGCGATTCCCTATCCACCTCATGCTTCCCATAACCAGTAAACTAGCTCGGTCCGTATTTCCACTTAGGCATACAGAAGCAAAGCGATAGAAGGTACAACCAAGTGCATCTACTCCTACAAGAAGCATGTTCTTTTTCCCTTAGCACGTCGCCATAGTATAGGTACATTATGCAAGGTAAGGTAAGGCGTGCTTCTAGTATAGGTCTACTATTGCCATTCATCTTAGCCATACATACCTTTCATTCAGCCAACTGTCTCTCTACATGTCGTTCAACAGGATCAAAGGCCAAGCATGCTTCCTACCTATTTTATCGTACGATCTCAACTATTCAAACAAAAAAATTCAGTACTATAAATATATTATGCATTGTCACTTCACTAAGGTTGAAAAACATCAAGCATTCAAGTACCTTTGCATTTTCAATCATTTTACTTTGTAATCTAGGCTGATGTAATCGAAGTGAAATAATAAAAGACTCCCCAAATTGGATGTTGATCATCTTTGGTCGAACCACTCCAAACTCGTATCTGATCATTATTTTTTAGCGTACTAGTATCACTTCATTTTTCATTTGCAACCGATATATTAGTTATCAATCTTTGCTAATATATTCTCTTAAAACTATTTTTAATGTTAGCTAAGTACCTAGTCAACGTTTTGGTGCTAGAAGGAGGGCTTACCTCTGACCTTGTGGTTAACAACCACATGCTTTAACCTGTAGTGGGCGATAACATCTAGGCACATAGAACTAGTAACAAAGTAAGATTCTCTTAAGAAGTTGGATTATAATCTCCATTTGGCTTTATATCGTGTGCCGCCACAGTGCACGCCCACTCCCTCATGTTATTGTTGTTATCAACCAAGTTATGAAGGTTGCATGTATTTTATACGTAGGACCACACCGACCATCGAAGGTCGAGTTCCTCTACCCTCTGTAGTTCCACAAGTGGAATTAACTATACCAGTGTAAGCACCGTCCTCCCCTAAGAAAGGGGAAGGGGTGTACGTCTATCTTGCCCCAAATTCTCCCTCTCACAAGAATGCTCAACTCGGTTCGTGATTGTAGCTAAACATTAGGGTAAGACATCAAGTCGAGTGATCATGGCCACCTACCGTGCATCCCTTTTAAAGCATCCTTGAGCTACTCACACTACTAGAAAATGAACAACATGCATACGAAATGTTACCGACGACTTGAGGCAGTGTCATCATTACGTCATTGGTATGTGGTCAAAAGACAAAAGTCGTCTGTATGTTGTCGAATATTTCAATGACATACCAACGACTTATTTCCACTGCTATATATCCTCCCTAATCAAACCCCTTTCCCACTTTATTTTCCCTTAAATAAAATTTGTTTGCCTCCAACCTCTATCGCCCGTGGCCACGAAATCTCCTCCCTTCTCCTTCAGCCATGAATTATACTACATTGTCTTTAATAACACGTCCAACCCTACAACCTGTGAACAACCCTCCATCGGCCACAAACCCACCTCCTATCATCGTTGCCTTCATCTTTAGTATTATTCCACCATGACTCCGCCTTTGCCGAAATCTGCAGCCATAATATTTCATGTGCTTCTCCGCTCAACCGTGATTCCACTCTACCTAAATCTTCAACTGTGCCGCCATATCTCCACTCCACCGTGACGACTCTAAGCTTAAAATCCAATCATGACTCTAAGCTTCAGACCTACACAAACATCTCTAATAGTCCGAGCTTCAGACCTGACCTTTCTAAAATCCTTTTGTATAATTTTAAGGAATTACTAATTCTTTTTGAGTTTATATTAATTTAAATACAAATGTAAGCAATATTCAGACACAGATATGATCATAGAATCAAACACAGATGTAGATATAAAGTAAAAGCAACAAAGGAAAGAACACACCGAATTTAATACTGGTTGAGAGTTACCCTACATCCAGTCCCACAACACAAGTATGGATTTCGTTTCAAAATCAATTCTTATAATTATACCCTTGATTTCAAGGCCACGAGGTACACCGCTCTAGATTCAGAATATTCTGGGTAGAGATACTTGATTTTACAGGAAACAAGTTCACCCGATTGATTTTCTACGCTACAATCACACCTTTCCTCACTCGATTGATTACAAAGAAGTCTATAACTCTGAATAGCACTGGGATCTTGTTGAGATAGTGATAGAGAATCAAACCAGAGATGATCTAGTTAGATTCAATGGTGATTTCGGCAGAGTAATTGTAAAAATGTATATAAAGAAATGTGGAAGAAGAAGAGGTGTGAAATCAAAGAATATATATGAATGTAAATTCGTTTAAAACAACCCATATTTATAGTAGGACAATAGTCATGTCCATTCATGAAAGGATATGACTAATAGACACTTCCTTTGGAATTCAAACTTTAGAAATAAACTGTCACCTTGTCGACAAGGGTTCCTTGGGGCTATTGATGGGCTTAAGTAATTTTTGATAATTTAGTTTTCTTTGAAAATAACTCCTATCTTGTATTAAAACTATTTTAAACTTTATAAATATACTTAGCTATAGTTAAAATACATAAATAAGTATAGAGAATAATATTTTGGTATATATAAAATTTTACTATAATTTTATATTTAAATCTAAGTACAAATATTAAAAGTTAAATATATTATAATTAAAGATAGTTTAATACCAAGAATATTTTGATATTGAAAATAAAGACTATTTTGAGGCTAAAAGTATTTTAAAACTAGGATGGATGTTTTTAATTTAAAAAGGTAGATTTTGAAATCATTTTGAAAACAAGATATAATTTTGTAAAACATTTAAATAAAAGTTAGTGGGTACAAAATAATATTCCACTAGATTTTTCATAGTTTCCATCCCACTTAGGGTTCCATCCCTTTAACGGGCTCGAAGTGGATTCCATTCCACGAATAAAATAGATTTTAAGATATCAATGCTTTTCTAGGAGTTTTAACAAAATTCCTAACTAAATTACTTATATTGAAATCTTGAACTCTTGATATTCTTGATACTCATGAGTCTTCAATCTTGATATCTTCGACCTTGAGTTTATCAGTTCTTGAATCTCTATACTATACAGTCTTCATTCTTTAGTACCTGTATATATATCCAGCATATACATATATATCAAAACAATAATGTTAGTATTTATATTTTATAATCTTATTCTAAGGTTGTTGTTATCAACACCAACTTCTCAAGGACTAACAATCTCCCACTTTTTGATGATAAAAACCTTTGTTTATAAAATATTACTTCTATCCTAATAACTCCTCCTAAAACTAATAACTTCCCATAATCTATGCCTAAGTATCATATTTTATACTTCTCTTCCTTTGTCATCAACAAAAAACTAGCTCCAAACTATATAACTCCCCCTTATTCTTGTACTAAAGTACCTGCATTAATAAAATATACCATGGAGTATATAATAGATAGATTAAGAGATAATTATATTGATAGACATGATAACTAATCAAAGATCATATAAACATCAATGCGTATTTATACATATTATGTTTTGCACACCAATTATCAATCCACACCAAACCAAATCAAATCAAATCAATCCAAGCAATCAATTCAAAACAAACAAAGAAACCAAATAAAATCAAACATTACGAGGAACTTCCACCCATCCTTCTTCTCCAAATATAGGGTCTGCTTTAATGGCATCCAATTTTCATTTTCATTGGTGAGAGAGACTGGAGGATGTGCTTTATTATCATTTTTGTGCAGGGAGGAAATCATTCATCGTATAGTATCGGAACGCTTTTCTTGCTCCTTTATCATCTGTATTTGACTCAACTCTAAGTGTCGCTAATTACGAAGAATGAAAGAAAGAATATTTTTGAAAGAATTAAGGGTTTCTTCAAGATTCTCGGTCAAACTATGAATTGGATCGGCCATAATTGAGCTTGTGAGAAGAAATATAGATGAAGTAGATAAGAAATGATTTTGAGTGATGAATTCTGAAGAAAAAAAATATCTATAGGCGTAGAAATTCATTTGAGATGAATAAACACAAGGTAGTTATTCAAATTTCAAATTTAAAATGAAAAGTCATTTCTGACCAGTACTTGTCGACAGGGTCTTTAGGGGATGTCGACAAGGTCAATTAATTTTGATGACTCATTTTGATTTTGTGAATAAGTATATGTGTGTGTGTGTATATATGTAATATACTAACATTTATTCTGGAGATAGGATAAGCTAGATAACAGAAAAGTAATTCAATTTCATTTCATAATAGAACGATACAATGATTAAACATTAAGAACTACATGAACATTCAAATAAAAACAAACTAAAACCAATACAACATGACATGAAAAGGTAGAACTACTTAGAGGATGACGAAGATGAAGATAATCCAAGCTTCTTGCTGGCATTGGTGAAAAATTTGTTCATCTTGGATGGCATTTTATCAAATTTCTTACTAATGGGCCGTTTAAGAGTCCGTTGATTCTCAACAATGGTCTTTTGATTTTTGAGTAAGGTTTTTTTAGTTGGATTATAGAGATAGTCAATAATTTCCAAGGATATTTCACCTTCTTCTTCTATTTCCATTTCATCCCCTTCTCTTTCTTCTTAGTCCTCCTCTGCCATCTCCACATGAGCCAAACGCTCTTCCTTTTCGGCAAGAGTCTTATATAGTTGAAAAACATATGGAATTTTCATAAGAGAAATGTTTGAGCGATTAAAAATTTTATTGAAACAAATTCTTCTCCTTTGAAATCTACTCGAAAATAATCAAAAATCCTAGTAAGATAGATCCCATGATACAAAGTGTTTTAACCCATTTCAAAAATTTTGGGACAAAGTTCATCCAAAATAACTTGCCCCCAATTGATATCATATCTTCCAAAAATAGCAAAAAGTGTTTTGCAAACGTTTGAAGTTAGATTGTTAAAACTCCCCGATCTTAGGGTCAAAGTACGTTGTAAAAGAAGACTAACAATTCTAGCTTTTGGTCAAAAGTTTCGATTTATGAAGTCAAAGTTATCATTTCCTTCGAAAATACGACGAAATGTCTCATGATCATTTCATCGATATTAAACTAGAAAGATCCATTCCCATGCTCTTGCAATTGAGAATGGTACCCAAAACATCACAATTTAAGATGATTTAGTGCCTTTGACACTACTCTAAATTTCATCATCATTTCCATTATAAAATCCACGGTTGAGATTTGCATAGAAAATTTTAACAAGATTTGGATAACAAACAAAGTCATTTTGTGAAGCATCAATAAGACTAAGAACTTGGTTGTTTGCAAAAAGAGAATCGATTTCATAAGTAGAGAAATCTTGAAATAAAGCAAACTTTCCGAGATGGATTTTTTCATAATTAACATAGTTGATATATGCTTTTATAGCCTTCGGATTATTGAAAAGTTGGTCTTTTATATTTCTAGAAAGTCGCATTGTGAAAGGGTTGCTTTAGCAAGCCTTTAGAGTAGAGAGCAGAGAGCTTGATATTTTGAAATAAGAGTTTGAATTTGAAAATGAAAGTGAAAAGTTGTGATAAGAGACAATAAATAAATAGGTTCTCAAGAGACATGTCTCTGGTCAAAAGGTGATTTTTCAGAGACTTGAATGAAGTGAAAAGATGGAGGAAAATTCAACATTTGAATTCAAATTTGAATTTTAAATTTCTGTACCCTTGTCGACAACGAGGGGGGCCCATGTCGACAGGTGTTCTTGAATTTTCATGATTTATTTCTCTTAAGTATTCTTATATATATATATATATTTAAGTATTCTAATATATATATATATATGTATGTATTTATTATTTTTACTGTCTATATATATCTGGAATATTACTAGAATTATAGTATATTCCATAAAATATTATGATATTATTTAAAAATAAAAAAATAGTAAAAATATAATAAAAAAATAAAAGTTTTAAAATTCAAACGACACACCAATTCAAAATCAACCAATCAAACATCCAATCCTATGCATGCAATTTCAACCAATGTATTGTAAACATTTACCTTTTTCTTAGTCCGTTTCTCCGAATTCGTTGGAGTCGTGAACTGTCGTGAAACACATATTTGAATTATCCGTCTTCTGATCAACATCGCTTGAGGACGAGTCTGAGTCATCTAGAGTAGCAGTAAATGTACGTTTTCGTTTCTTTGCGAAATCATTTTTATAGGAAGATTTTTCTTATCTGGATGCAGACAGTCTCTTTTGATATGGCCTGGTTCATCATGGTTGAAATATTTAATATAGTTTGGCACTACATTCTGATTACCAGAGTTCTTATAGTTGTTTCTCTTGAGATTTTTCATCTTTCTGTATTTTAGGAATTTCCAAAAGTTCTTGGTCATAAAGGCAATCTCTTCGTCACTATCGCTGTTTGAGTCTGATCCATCGGTCAATGCATTGAATGCAATTGATTTTTTTTCAAATGTTTCGCCTTCTCTTCTCCCAATCATTTGGACTTCAAATGACATTATATTTCTAATTATTTCTTCTATCTTTAAGGTACTGACGTGATTTGCCTCTTCGATCGCAAGTGTCTTTTGATCCCATATTGGAGTAAGAGAATTTAAGATTTATCTGACTTGATCTTCTTTCGAAAATTCCTTTCCCAAGGATATTAGAGAATGCACAATATTCTGAAATCTACTATATATATCTAAAATAGACTCATTAGAATTCATTTTAAACAACTGAAATTGATTTGTGAGCATGGAAATCTTGGTCTGTTTAACTTTGCCTGTACCTTCGTGGGTAACTTGCAAAGTTTTTCAGATTTCATATGCAGACATACAAATTGACACTCTATTAAATTCATTCTTATCAAGTGAACAAAACAGAATATTCATAGGTTTAGAGTTGTTTTGTGCGACGGTCTTTTGCTCAATAGTCCACTGTGCAAAACCAGTTGTGGGTTCAAAGTATTCAGTCTGTGTGATATTCCAAGTGTCTAGTCCTATAGATTGTAAATATATTTTCATCCTACATGCCCAATATGCATAGTTACTTCCATTAAAAAGTGGTGGTCTGACAGTAGACTGACCTTCTATAAATGAACTAGTGACAGGGTAATAGAACCAGTGTTGGTAGTAGTAACAGCACCGGTGTTGGTAGCCATTTTGAAATTTTTCAAAATTCAGATTATGAAACTTTGAAAACCTTGCTCTGATACCAAATGTGAGAAATTCGGATTACAGATCTTAAGGCTAGAATTAACACTAGAAGGGGGAGTGAATAGTGTTTTAAGGAATTACTAATTCTTTTTTAGTTTATATTAATTTGAACACAAATGTATGCACTATTCAGACACAGATATGGTCACAGAATCAAACACAGATGTAGATATAAAGTAAAAGCATTAAAGGAAAGAACACACCGAATTTTATACTGGTTCGGAGTTACCCTACATCCAGTCCCGCAACACAAGTACGGATTCCTTTCAAAACCAATTCTTACAATTACACCCTCGATTTCAAGGCCACAAGGTACACCGCCCTAGATTCACAATCCTCTGGGTAGAGATACTTGATTTTACGGGCAACAAGTTCACCCGATTGATTTTCCAGGCTACAGCCACAGCTTTTCTCACTCGATTGATTACAAAGAAGTCTATAACTCTGAATAGCACTGGGATCTTGTTGAGATAGTGATAGAGAATCAAACAGAGATGATCTAGTTAGATTTAATGGTGATTTCACAAAGTAGTGGTAAAAATGTATATAAAGAAATGTGGAAGAAGAAGAGGAGTGAAATAAGAGAATATATATGAATGTAAATTTGTTTAAAACAACCCCTATTTATAATAGGACAACAACCATGTCCATTCATGAAAGGATATGACGAATAGACACTTCCTTTGAAATTCAAACTTTTGAAATATACTCTCACCTTTACGAATAGAATCATAAGTGTATGATGTATGATGTATATATTTAAATAACATTATGTATGATGTATATATTTATAATGTTTTTATTGTATGAACATTTTGTAGTATGAAATGTTGTGTATGAACATGATGTGGTATGCACATAATGTTGTGTACGGATATCCATGTGTCGTCTTTATGGAATTTTTATGGTACTGTTTTGCTTTTTTCTTTGATTTTTTGCTATTTTTTCGGTTTTACATAAATTTGGATATGATATTGTATTGGTTTGGTATTATATTTGGAGAACCCATAGGTAAACATGCTCTCTCAGTTAACACCAGTAACGCTCGCCACTCAACATATGACCGGCTCTTGGTTCATACAAATGTCCGAGCTTAACTTGTAACATAACCACATTATTTGTAACACCCCGTAAAATGGACCAAAAATAAATAGACTAAATTGAATTGAATATAATGAGATAGAATATGGAAATTTTATAAAATATGGAATTTGACAACAAAAGTAATTCTGTTGTGTTCGTGTCGAAATTCTGATCTGCTTCAATATATAATATGCTAAAAACGGAGCTCAAATGAAGAAGTTATGAGCGTTTGAAGATCTCAGATTTAAATTAATTTAGCTTGAATTAAAATTTAAATCAGAATTTAAATTTAGAATTTGACTTTTAAAAATTAGCTTAGGGGCTAGGTAAACGTTAATTAATGTATGATTAACGTTTAACTTTAAAGAAGATTAGAGGAAAGAAATTATTAAGAAAGCAACGGAAATTATTTCGAAATAATCAACCGGTCGACACCCTAGTTACGACCGGTCGACCCCCAGTAGTCAACAAGTTGAATCAGGGTGGTCGACCAATCGGTGCTAGATTTTGGCGGTGGCAACTAGGGTTTGAAGGGGTGTGTTATTATTTTAACACTCCAGATTTATTCCTTCCTCACCTACTTCCATCCTGCGGTTCTTATGCATTTCAGCCCCTATAAATAGAACCCTTTCCTCTTTGCTTTTTATTCATATTGTTTTGGAGAATACAATGAAACACTGCCATTGCTATCTCTCTAATAAGAATCGGAAACTTCGTAGAGAATTCAGGTAAGAATTAAACCCATTTCTTATTTATTTCTTCTTCCTATAATATATTCTTACTCTATTCTTCTTTGGATATTCTAAATCTAATGAATATATATACCTCTTTCCTATTGTGTGTGTGTATCAAAAGAGAGAGATTCTAGAAGGGATTGAAATGTTACAAATCTATTGAAGAGAAGCTGTGGTTAATCTGTGAGTGGAAGCCTTAGTATTTCTTTTACAACAATTGTTTAGTGTATTTCATTTTGGATTTGAGTATGCCTTAAAGATTTTGGGATTTCTAAAATGCGATAGAAAAAATCTCCCAAAAATTCTTTCTTTTCGATATGTCAATTCTATGACAAAATTCTCGATTATTTACATTAATTTGATGGGATTTGTTCTGTTGTGCAATTTTGAATGATTCACATTTTATTCCACTTCTCCTCCTCTGTGATTCAAATTTGTGATTCTCCAATAAAATAAGGATTAGATTATGAATTTTATTTGTATTTTACACCACTTATTATATACAAATTACTTTTTTGTCCATATCTTTGTAAAAAGAGGAGTTGAGTAAAATATGGGAGTTAGATTACAATTCCTTCTTTTTGGATATTCCATTCAATTAACGTAATAAATTGAGTTCCTAATTTAATTACAAGTCTGTTGTTATAGTTTTAGTTATGAATAATTATTCCCTATTTGGATATTTAAATCTCTTATTTTGATACATTGTAATCTTGGAATTTGAAGAAAAAGGACTTGTAATTATATTTGGTTAGGGAATTGACATTTAATGTTAGTTTAGCGCATAAAATCCATGTGTTTAGAATTTATTTGGCGCGAATATTTATTATCTCCATTAGCATAATTAGCATATAATTACTGTGTATATGGCGTAGTTAATTAGATAATTATTATTTTCATTTATTTCCCTATTAGGAAGGAAATTGTTTGTTAGGCGAAAATAAGAGGAAACTCTTATATAACCTAATCGCTATTTTAAGGCATAATAAGGACGGTTCTTTATAAGGCCTTACTTTTGAAAAGGTTGGATGAGTGTGTGTGTGTGTTTATATATATATATATATATATATATATATATATGTATGTATGTATGTATGTATGTATGTATGTATGTTTGTATATATATGTATGTATGCATGTATGTATCTGTATGTATGTGAAGAGTATTTGATTTATGGCTAAGTCATGAGGATGCGAGGTTAATAGAGTTCCAAGACGGAAGTCTGCCTTTCACTTTGGGGTTACCAATAGTTGTGCACACTTTGATTGATGTGAGATATCCATATGATAAATATTTGTAACGACGCGAGATTAGTCCCAAATTATGTAGGATAATTCTACCTAGCTAATATGGCTACCAGTTTCTACGAATAATCGGACTAATGTGAGACGTCATTATGAGCATTGGCTATAAGAAGAAGGCGTGCTTCAGGGTCTTGTGGTATTAAGTTGTTGGACCTTCCTCTTTTCCCTAGAAGAAGTATTAAATGGCCAAGGGAAATGTCATATGGTATCGCAATGAGGGGGTACGCTTCTGGAAATAGGTAATAAATGATGGGGTCTGCCTTAATTAAGGTACTAAACGACCAGAGTCTGCCTATTTCCACAAGAAAGTATAAAATGGCCTAAGAGATTCCATATGATGTCATTTACATAGTACTGTTAAGGAGCACGCCTTGGAAATACGTATTAAATAATGACGTCTGCCATAATTAAGGTACTAAAGATCAGAGTCTGCCTATTTTTCAATAAAAGTTAATAAGTGGTTTGGGAACCGTCTCTCACTTTATTAGCTGTTTATGACGTATGATTGGGATATAGGATTCTAGAAACTAGGTTCTGGAATGGAAGGTATTAAGTTGTTGGACCCGTCTCATTTCCTTATAAATAAGTATTAAATTGGCTAATGGTTATTTTCGTAGACATTTCTTATTTTGAGATATACTGCCCAAGTACTAAAAAGATTAGACTCAAGTTTTTTATTCGCCAGACATTTTTATTCTGACTCCCTCCTCATTACAACACAGTTGAACTTCAACTATTGAAGACGTTGATGAAAAAGGTGACGCTTGGAGATGGAGGTAGTCAAATTATGGTTGCATTTACCATTTTCATTTGCTTTTATATGTACCCTTGTTTTCAGACTATTGTTGTAACGGATTATGTTACGATTTGATGGTATCTTGTAATTTGACATTGTTATGATTTTGAAATAAATGGTTATATTTTTGCACTTATATTTTATTCCATCAACTATGATTTCTGAAAGTTTGGTTATGGCTCTGTAATGTTATTTCTTTTTACTACCAATTGCTTTCTTTAGATTGGTTATATGTTTTGATAGGCCTTTCCTGGGTCGAAATTTAGGTCCTTTTCGAGGCGGGTTGTTACATTTGGTATTAGAGCCTAGGTTACCCAATCAGTGGGGAAAACTATACATACGGGAGACATATTTGTTATGTTGGAAAGGTTTTCCAAAATCCTATATATATATATATATATATAAACCCTAATTTATGAAACATGTGCATATACACTAGGCAACTTTGTTTCAGCATATAAATACTATCTTAGAAAATCATCGCTAAAGGTTTAACCTACAGATAGATATGGTTAATTATCTCTCTTCTTCCGAACAACGGAACTCTACCCATGGAAGACCATCCATTTGTGGAATGCCTGAATGGTTTAGATAATATCTTAGTACTGTCGAGCAGATTCCTGTCACTCCAGTTACGCCGGTAGCACCTTCTACCCCGTCTGCTGATGTAGTACTTTATCTTGTTGATGTTCCTAAGTTGTGTAAGTACTTTCTTAATATGGGAGGGAAGACATACTTTGAAATTGAAGGGTATTTGATAGCAAAAGCTTGGGTGAGTGACTACGAAAAAATATTTAGAGAGCTAGATTGGGATGATCGATTAAGAAGGAGAATAGCAGCTTGGCACCTCAAAGGAGAACCTTTAGAGTGGTGGAACTTTATGAATAATGAGCACCCGAGAAGGACATTCTCTTAGGATGAATGTTGGGATAGATCTGAGATGAGCTTCATGCCTACACTAGAGGTTAGCTTACAAATAGAGAAGTTCATTCAGCCGAGAAAAGGAGATTCTACCCTTAGGGAGTACATAGCTAAGTTTACCAAACTAGCTAAATTTGGAATGAGCCTAATAGATACACCTATGAAAAAGTTCATGAAGTTCGTGAAGGGCTTAAATTCGAAGTTAAGAGAAATTTTGTTGGCCCAAGCACCTACTGGGGCCAAGTATGAGATGTTGGTCGGAATGGCAATGTTGCACATGACCAATGAGGAAGATAAGGGAGTGGAGAAGGAGATGTCTGCACCGACCAAAAAGCAAGGAGGGTCTAAGAAGGGGAGGTTTTGGGCCAACAGGATATCGAAGGGGAAGTTTAAGAAGGATACGAATGTGTGTAAGACAATAAGGGTTATGAAGTTGAAGATTGTAGGGTGAGTCTGATGAAGAAACCCTTTAAAGGGAAGTGCTTTGACTGCCACAAGAAAGGACATTACAAGAATCAGTATCCTATGATGGCTATGGAAGGATCAAGCGGACATGCCTACATTGTTGAAGTTGTCCCTATTGTTAGTAAGTCACCAAGAGACCAAGGAAAAGTAGCTCTAGAAGGTATATCACTTATTTTTAAGGTGACCATTCATACCCTATTTAATTTAGGGCATCATATTCATTTATAGTTAGGAAAGCAGTAAATCTCCTTAACCTTCAAACCTAGATGGTCAACAACCCAATAGAGGTTTCCGAACCTATTGGGGGTTCAACCCATCTCTCTCTGATTTGCAAAGACCTACTGTTAGATGTATGTGACTTTGATTTCATATGCACTATAGACGTTCTAAATTTCGAGGGGTATGGACTTATCTTGGATATGGATTGACTGTCATATTATGGAGCCATTCATGATTGTGATAAGAGGGTAGTATGATTAAGGAGTTGTGGAGGTCATGACCCAGAATTTCTTTGTACACCCAAAGATTTAGTTGAGTTAAGCCATTTATATTCACTAAGTCTATCTGTTATTGGACAGCCATCAACTGTACCCGTGGTTTGTGAATTTCTTCATGTCTTCGAGGAGCTATCGGGTCTCCCACCTTATAGAGAGATTGAGTTCTGAATCGATTTGGAGAAGGGTGCAAGGATCATCGCTCTACCTTTAATAAAAATGGGCCCCAAAGAAAGAAGGGAATTGGACAAAAAAATCTCAAATTTATTGAAGAAAGGATTCATAATTAGGAGTACTTCTGAAAAGGGTTCCCCTGTTATTTTTACTACTAAGGCAGACGGTTCTTTGAGGCTTTGCATCGGTTATAGAGAGTTGAACAACTTGATAAGGAAGAATAGGTGTCGTTTACCTAGAATAGATGACTTATTCGACCAATTTGTAGGAGTAAGTCTTTTTCCAAGTAGACATAGCAATGGGATTCCATCAATTGAGGATTGTAGAGGAAAGCAAGTTGAAAACTGCATTCCGTTCACTAGTTAGGATTTATGAGTGGGAAGTAATGCCTTTTGGACTGACGAGTTCTCCATTATACTTTATGGATTTGATGAGTAGAGTATTTAAAGAGAAAATTAATAAATTCATCATGGTGTTTGTTGATGGTATCTTGGTTTTCTTCAAAGGAAAGAAGGAGTAAGAGGACCACCGTAGGGTGATGTTAGAGACCTTGAGAAGGAACCAACTCAGAGCTAAGTTTTCTAAATTCCACTTTGGAAAAGTGAAGTTAGGTTCCTTAGGCATATTGTTTTGGAACAAGGATTAGCTATGGATCATGCTAAAGTGAAGCTGTCCAAGGATGGAAGACTCATAGTAATGCACCAGAGCTTAGGAGTTTCCTATGTTTGGCAGCTACTATAAGAAGTTCGTTAAGAACTTTGCAAAAATAGCAGCCCCTTTAACCCAATTGCCTAAGAAAAGTTTAGTTTTTTTTAGGATGATAGATACATCAAGTCATTTGAGATGCCCAAGGAGTCATTAACTAATGCACCTGTGCTCACTATTTCGAATAGAACCAAGCCGTTTATGATTTTCACAAATGCATGTGGCACAGAATTAGGGGAAATTCTTATGATAGAAGGAAAAGTAGTTGTCTATGCTAGCAGATAACTGAAGAACCATGAGAAGAGGTATCCAATGTATGATTTGGAATTGGTAGCTATTGTCTTTGCCTTAAAGAAATGGAGGCATTATCTCTTTAGGGAAAAGTTTAAGTTATTCAATGATCATAAATCATTCAAATACCTATTTTCCCATAAAGATTTGAATCTTAGGCAGCAGAGGTGGATGAAGTGTATAGCATCCATTGACTTTAGTATTCGGTATACCCTTGGAAAAGGAAATGTGATCGTTGACGCCCTTAGTCCGAGGCATGCTACCCAAGGTGCTATGTATGAATGGAAACGGTTAGAGTTTCTCTCAAATTTTAACCTCCAACCGTCAATAGAATGTTGAATATGCTAGTATATGATTTTTTTATGATAAAAAACATATATGGATTCAATTAGATGTATTTGTAATTATACTATTTTATTTTCATATAATTAAATAAATATTTGCTGAATAAAATAAATAACACAGAATTTAAATTCAAATAGATATTTTAATCAAACAGCTCTCACTACGTATATACATTTTTTCAATTTTAATACAAATTCGATTACTTCTCAAATTTCATTTTACATTGTTCACCTCACTACATATCACTCATTCACTCATATTCTAGTTTCGACTTTGCTTCAGCCCGAATTTAGCATCTGAGTTATATGCAAAATACACACTGACGTAGTAAAATTGAAAAAGAAATATTTGTGCAGCGTAAAATAAAATGTATTTTGAAAATAGTATCTGCCTCAGTTACTTGGGTTGTTCGTCATCATTTATTTTGAATTCATCTTACGAACAACTTGTGGCATACACAATGTATCACTATAAAAGCCACAAGGCGTGCATATCGATATACACTTGACAAAACTGCAGAAACATGTGAGCACAAGGTCAAACCCGAGATGAGGCTGGACTCAACTCAGTTACAATACAAAAGCATCACAAAATTGTCGAGTACAAGTTCTTATGCAACAAGAATCCAAAACCATACCATGCTAACAAGTGCATAAATGTGTACACATGGGAACAAACTTGACAGTGCAGTCAAAGCAATATGAAAATTCAAGTGAAACCAGAAATGTACTAAGACATGCCAGTGGAACAACAAACCAAAAGGGACCAAAAACCATCACAGATACAACAAAGCAAGTAGGTGTAATGGAAACATAAATTTAGGTTCATATAGCAAGTAGCACATTGGATACAAGTGCAATCAAGTCAAACACACATATAAACATACATACATATATGTATGTATGTATATATGTATGGAGACTATCAACCAAAGTGCAGAGAAGTTCCAAAATCAAGATTAACCTAGATCAGAAATTCAAAGTATACAAAATCAAATTGAGACAGAGAACAAAACAGTACTATATATACACGTATGTCAGTGCAATGATTCAGTGCATTTTAGCATGGACAGCACAAATGAATTAACATGAATGCAAAGCTTTAGAGGAAACTAGAAACCCAAAACTGCAACCATACCAGATTCAAGAATACAAGTCCAATAAGATGGATAGTTTCAAAGTAACATGATTACCATAACATGAACGTCCATGCTAGGTAAACAAATGAAATTGCATAACACATATACACATACGTATATATGTGTATATATATGGTGCTCAAATGTACAATGTGGTGAATGCAACACTTCAACCGAAGACACAATGCTACAGAGGTGACATCAATATACATGAAGACCAAAAGCAGCTCAACAGTCATGTAACATGTTCAATAAAATGGACAGAGCACTAATATACGTATATACAGACCAGAGAACCAAGCACATATGCAGTGACAACCAATACAAAGCAAAATTGATACCAAAGACTACTAGAACATGAAAACCAATAGACCACATACATATATACATATGTTTGCACAGATGTATACATATATCCAGACAGTTTTTTAAGGCAATTTATGTTGCAGTAGTAAAAAGAGGAACAAAATTTGAATGTAGTCAAGGTGACATTCAAATGCAAATTTTAAGCAAGCTTCAGAGAAGTGTTAATTGCCAGCGAAGAAATATTCATGAAGTCGAAGTCAATTATCACAAATTCAAAGTGGTCGAAGTCAAACCAACCGAATAAAATCTAAAGCAAACTCATAAAGCCATGGTGACCAAGCAACCATAACAGAAAATATACGAAATTGAACTAGTTAGGATTAATCACCAGCATTAGATCGAAAATTAATGGCCAAGCATACTAACTGAAGGAATCAAAAAAATATACGAATGAGATTATAGGATTTCGAATTCTATTTAACCCAATCTCATCATCGGCTACTAACCATTCGAGTTCAAGCAATATCACAGAGCAAAGTTTCAAATCAATAACTTAAATCGCATCGAGTTCAAACATATCAACGACAGTAAGAAAGGAAATCGCATACCCTTTTTTGTTCGATTTGAACTCGATCGTGAAGTAGTCGCAAAGGAACGGAGTCAACAGACGACTAGAGCCTCATTTATTACAAGCATACCAGCAAAGGTTTCGAGCATCTTTTTTCAAGCGGTGACTTCAACATTTCTCAAAGCCCTAATTTATTTTGAAAGAGGAATGTACATTCTCAAGCAAAGGAAAGAAGCAGACATTAATTTCACTAAGTATAGGAAACGGGCTAAAGAAAATAAAAGGGAGATATCATTTAAACACTATATTCATTTAGGCTGGTCTCTTATAATTTGGGCTTAGTATATTATATATGTTTTTGAGTTTTTAAGTTGTTTTTAATTTTTATTTTTCTTTTAAATTTCTGTAAAATTTTAGTTGTATGACCAGGGGATGAACTACGGTCGAGTAATTCGAGATTTCACAACTCAATGGCTGAGTTGTAGTAAGGTTTTGAGCATAAAGTTAGGTTAGTTGATGGCGGATGTTGCAAGTTTACGCGTATAAGCATCTGAATGCTTAATTTCTAGTAGAAACTTTAGGGGCAGCACGAAGACAGGTTATGCCGAAGCTGGGTGAATCTGTGTTGTTCTATTTCTGTTTTTATTATTCTGCTATTATCCGTGTGGCGATTATTTTGTATACTTCCATATTAATTTTTATAATTATTAGTATCACCCTATTCACCCCACCTTCGGGGTGAAATTGATCCTACAACTGGTATCAGAGATTTTAATAATGCTTTTGCTGAGGGTCGGTCTATAGTTAGATCACCAATGTTCATTGGTGAGTATGAATAATGGAATGAAATTTTTTCCGAAAACCATTGATGGTTGATATATTGTTGAGATAGGTTATAGATCACCAACTATAGTAATAGATAACCAAGAAATTGAAAACCCGATGGATCAGTGGACAGATCATGAAAATAAGCTGTAGAATGCTAATGCTAAAGCTATGAATTCTATTATTTGTTCGTTAGATCAAATTGAATTTAATCGTGTCTCATATTGTCTAACTACACAAGAAATCGAGCACACACTAGAAGTGACTCACGAAGAAACATCTCAAGTCAAGGAATCTCGCCTTGCCATGCTTAATAGATAGTACGAGAATTTCACAATGGCTAAGGAAGAAAATGTCAAAGAGATGTACGGGTGACTTTCTAATCTCGTATAGAAATCAAAAGCTCTCGGAAAATCATACACGGAGTTGGAAATAGTCCGAAAATCCTCAAAGTCCTTCCATGGAATATTGAAGTGAAAATTACTACCATTTTGAGAGTCAAAGGATTTGAAACAGATTAAAGTCGAAGAACTTATTGGAAATCTCACCACTTATAAGCTAGAAATGAAATTCAAGGAAGAATGTGAAGGAGGTGATACACGAAAGAAATCGATTGCTCTCAAAGGAACTGCAGAAAATGAAGATGATGATGATGATGGTGCAGCTGAACTGGCACTGATAATAAATAAATTCAAATTTTGGAATCGCAAACACAAAAATCCAGCTCTAATCAACAACTGAAAATCAACTCAGAAGAGTAGGAGATCATCTGTCACAAGTGCAACAAACCTGGTCACATCAAGCCCAATTGTCCTCAGAATGGACTTGGCCAAGAAAACAAATCAAAAAGGAGAAGTTTTGCAGCCACGTGGAATGAAAGTGATGATGATAATAGAAGCACCAGCAGTGAGAGTGAAAAAGCAGATCTGTGTCTTCGAGGTGATATAACTGACAACGATGATAAAGAGCCAAGTGAGGTATCAAAACTCACTCACTTGGAATTACTTATATGTTTTCATGAAGGTAATGGCTATTTTGAAAGACTTAGGGAGAAATACGCTGAAATAGAACCACAAAGAGATAGTTTGATAGAATTAAATAAATAGCTTGATCAATTGGTTAAAAACTATCAATCAAGCGCTCTAAGTGTGGTAAGTGTCCATCACTTTAAGAAGAAATTAAAAAATCGAAATTCAAATAAAATCACTTGAAAATGATATTCTTATTTTGAAAGAAAGTGAAAACACAAAGAGAGAAAATTCTATTAAAAAGTGCACTCAATTATTAAGTGAAAATGAATCTCTCAGAACGCAAGTCAAACAATTATCTACAACTTTAAGAAAATTTTAAAAAGGAGAAAAATCACTAAATATGTTGTTAGGGAAACAAACTGTTAATACTGTTACAAAAGGAATTGGATATAATCAATCTGAACCTGTTAGAAGCAAAATTAATCAAGTCAAATCCGAGTGCACAATTTGTAGAAAAATTGGACACAATCAAAAAAATTGTTGGTATAGACTCAAACATGTGAAAACCATACCAATTTGGGTTCCAAAAGGCATGAATATAAAATCTCTTAAAGTTAAACAAATCTCAGTGCCAAAAGGAAAAAATATAAATAGTTTTGGGTTTACACAAACATATTTTTCAAAATAATTTGCAACTAACAACCATGGAACTATAAAAAAATAGGTCATAAAAATATTTTCTCATGTAGGTGCGGTGGCAGGCTAAGGAACAACAACATTGTTACCTGGATTCTGGTTGTTTCAGGCACACGATGGGCGACAAATCAAAGTTCTTTAGCCTAGTAAAAAGGTGGCAGAGTCAAAATGTGTAACAACAAAAAATGAAGGGAAATTAGGTAATGGTATATTCATCTTGAACGATTTATTAAAAATCTGCATCACAATTTGATTTAAATCAGCCAGTTATATGATAAAGAAATGAATGTTGATTTTTATTTATGCAAAATTGTTGGCCAATTATCTTTTTATGCCGAAGTACCTTTAGAGTCTTTGAAATATTTCATATAGATTTTCTTGGACTAACTACATTGCAAAGTTAGGTGAAAAGAGATGTTGTTTTGTGTTAGTGATTACTCTAGGTACATGTGGATATATTTGTTTATTTTACTGCTTTTAAATCTGACACTATGTTCACTGTTTTTTTATTGGCATGGTTTTAATTCAAATCCAAAAGAATTTCATTTAAAAGCTGTAAAAAGATTTTTAAGGTATTTGTTGAAACTTCACTATCTGGTCCATGACATCCAACTAATGATAATCCTGAGTCAAAGGGAAATTCAGATGCAGATTACATTGGTAATCTAGTTGATAGAAAAATTACTAGTGGAACGTGTTTTATATAGAGACATTCATTAGTTGCATCACATTTTCAGAGAAAATATCTGCATATTTTTAATTTCAAATGATTTCCAGTTAACAGACATTTTCTTTTATAAACCTCTTCCAGAAAATAATTTTTTTGGCTTCATTTCAGATTAAGCATTTTAGAAAATTTGATTTTATAATTATTTTTGGATTTGATCTTAAATGATTACATTAACTAATCTGATTCCCTACTGATTATCGAGAAGATAAATAGTGATTGAAAAATTGATTAGTGTTGATATTAATCATATATTATGAATTGAGACAGTATATTTAGTAAACTTCTTTAAAAATTTAAATAAGAGTTATAACAAATTTTTTTGGTAAAAATTCCATGACCATCTCTATTTCTATCGTATTTCTAACGACCATCACTCATTAAAGTCCAATATAGTATGTTAATATGTGGTATTTTAAACCAAAATTTATTAGTTTTCATTTTATTTTATTTTTAGCATTAAAACATTTAAAGAATTCACTCTTATTTAGAAGTCCTCACGGTTATGCATGGGTGAATTACTTGGAATTTCTGATTATGTGCTTTCATGCTCGTTTAAAAGTCCTCACGGTTATGCATGTATGGAATACATATCAGAATTGATTATTAAATAGTCAAGTTGATTCTAATCCCATTTAAAAGTCCTTACGGTTGTGCGTGGTTAGAAGATGGTTGAAATTCATTTTTTATATAAAAAAATTGGGAATAATTCTAATCTCATTTAAAAGTCCTAACGGTTATGCATGGTTAGTAAATGTTCAAATTCCTGATATAAATATACCACAAACAGATATAACTATATGGTTTTATATGCTGACATTATCCCTATCACCCTAAAGTGGAATATGCACGTAACTGAGTATTTATGATTTTTGTTTATTTTTTATTTTAATTTAATATTTATACTCGATTGTGTATTAATGTTGTATTAATATCTATCACTTTACCTCTATTTTTCTAACACTGTTATTCTTTTTCTGATAATAAAAAGGAGAGAGAAAAGTTATGATTTTGGAAAATAAATGTTAAATATTCTATTTTTTATTTGCTCTAGGTTCATTTGCAAATTTTTATTTTCATTTGCATATTTTTCTTTATTTTCATTCATATATGAAGAGTGAGCTTTGTTGTAGAGAGGGAGCACTCAAATAGGGGGAACAAATAGATTTCATCTATACCCAAATACATTTAATAAATTCAAAATTTTAAATATATGTTTGTTATCATCAAAAAGGGGAGGTTGTTGCATATGCTAGTATATGATTTTTATTTTATGGTAATAAACATATATATATATATATATTCAATTAAATGTATTTGTTATTTTACTATTTTATTTTCACATAATTAGATAAATATTTGCTGAATAAAATAAATAACACAGAACTTAAATTCAAATAGATATTTAATTCAGACAAATATTTTATTATAATTTTGCATAGTACAAATTTAGGCTCTCACTACATATATACATTTTTTCAATTTCAATACAAATACGATTACATCTCAAATTTCATTTTTCATTGTCAACCTCACTACATATCACTCATTCACTCGTATTCTATTTTCGACTTTGCTCCAGTCTGAATTCAGCATTTGAGTTATCTGCAAAATACACACTGACGCAGTAAAATTGAAAAAGAAATATTTGTGCAGTGTAAAGTAAAATTTGTTTTGAAAATATTATCTACCTCGGTTATTTAGGTCGTTGTTCATCAATTATTTTGAATTCATCTTAGACGAACAATTTATGAAATGCACAGCGTATCACTGTACATGCCAAAAGGCCATGCACACCGATATACACTTAACAAAACTATAGGGACAGGCGAGCACAAGATCAAACCCGAGTCGAGGGTGGATTAAACTCAGGTGCAATACAAAAGCATCACAAAATCGTCGACCACAAGTTCTCATGCAACAAGGATCCAAAACCAGACCATGCTTACAAGTGCACAAATGTGTACACATGGGAGCAGACTCGACAGTGGAGTCAAAGCAGTATGAAAATTCAAGTGAAACCAGAAATGTGCTAACACATACCAGTGGTACAACAAACCAAAAGGAACCAAAGACCATCATAAATACAACAAAGCAAGCAGGTGTAATGGCAGCATCAGTTCATGTTCATATAGCAAGTAGCACATTGGATACAAGTGCAATAAAGTCAAACACACATATATACATACTTACATACATACATACATCTTTGTATGTATGTACGTACGTACGTACGTACGTACGTATGTATGTATGGAGACCATTAACCAAAATGTAGAGAAGTTCCAAAATCAAGATGAACCCAGATCAGAAGTTCAAAGTGAACCAGATCAAATTGAGACAGAGACCAAAACAGTAACATATATACACATATATCAGTGCAATGATTCGGTGCATTTCAGCAAGGACAATACAAATGAATCAACATGAATGAAAAGCTTGAGAGGAAACTGGAAACCCAAAACAACATACATTCTGGATTCAAGATTACAAGTCCAATGAGATGGACAGTTTCAAAGTAACATGATTACCATAACATGAATGTCCAAGCCAGTTAGACAAATGAAAATGCTCAACACATACACACACATATGTATGTATGTATATACATGGTGATCATATGTACAAAGTGGTGAATGCAACACTTCAACCAAAGACATAATTCTACAAAGGTGACATCAATATACATGATGACCAAAAGCAGCTCAACAGTTATGTAACATGTTCAACAAAATGGACAGAGCACTAATATGCGTATATACAGACCAGAGAACCAAGCACATATGCATGACAACCAATACATAGCAACATTGATACCAAAAACTACTAGAACATGAAAACCAATATACCACATACATATATACATACGTTTGCACACATGTATACATATATCCAAATAGTTTTCTAAAGCAATTTAAGTTGCACCGGTAAAGAGAGGAATAAATTCGAATGTAGTCAGGGTCACATTCAAATGCAGATTTTAAGAAAACTTCAAAGAAGTGTTAATTTCCAGCGAAGAAAATTCATGAAGTTGAAGTTTATTATCACAAATTCAAAGTGGCCGAAGTCAAACTAGAAAAAAGGGAACAAAATCTAAAGCAAACTCATGAAGTCGTGGTGACCAAGCAACCATAATGAAAATATACGAAATTGAACTAAGCATGATTAATCACCAGCATTAGATTGAAAATCAGTGGCCAAGCATATCAATTGAAGGAATCAAAAAAAATACGTGCGAGATTATAGTATTTCGAATCCTATTTAACCCAATCTCATCATCGGCTACTAACCACAGGAGTCAAACAATATCACAGGGCAAAGTTTCAAATCAATAACTCGAGTCGCATCGAGTTCAAGCATATCAACGGGAGTAAGAAAGGAAATGGCACACCAGTTTTTATTCGATTTGAACTCGATCGAGAAGCAGCCGCAAAGGAATGGAATCAACAGATGACTCGAGCCTCATTTCTTATAAGCATACCAGCAAAGGTTTCGAGCATCATTTTCAAAGCGAAAATTTCAACTTTTCTCAAAGCCCTAATTATTTTGAAAAAGGAACGAACATTCTCGAGCAAAGGAAAGAAGATGACATTGATTTCATGAACTATATGACATGGGCTAAAGAAAATAAAAGGGTGATGTAAAGGTTACGATTTTCGACTTACGAAAGTCGACATCAATACGTCCACTGCATCAACTGCCGAGCAATCGAAGCCCGAAAAACCCAACCCTTAGGGTTTAAGAAGAAGAAGAGGTAGAAGAAGAAAGAAAGAAGAAGCAACATAAACAATATCAGAATCTCACAACCGCAGCGGAACAACATATAATAGATAAATGAATAATCTTTAAATCAAAAGAACAGTATCGATTATTACATTACATCACATCACATTACATTATCAGAGTTTACAACAACAAACAGTGGAAAAAATACTATATACTAGTTGATACGCCACGCCATCCAGCTCGCCTCTTCAGCTCCATAGCATCTCTTGAATTCAAGAATGACCTGATAACCTGACTCTAGACTACCCGTGTAGAAATTGGTTGGCACCCAGAGTTTAGGAAGGAAACAATAAACTCCAAGTCAGTCATGAGACTGGTGTGAGAACGTAAAACAGTTTATCTTAAAAAAAAACAAAGAAATATTTTTAAAATAGATTCGTAATGCTTTTAGAAAATGAAACTAGCATAAGGCCTCCCGCGCACACACACAATGCAAACGCAAAATCGGAGGAGATTTCTCCTTATGATAGTCAAACATGCTTGATACGAGGAATTTCTTGATATAATTATTATAAGTGCAAACGTTTCGAAAGTATAATATAAATCTTAGCCAACATACGACCAGTATCGTATGCCTACTATAGCCACCATCTAAACAGTGGGGCGCCACCATAAATAAACGGCAGGTTATATAACTAAAACTGTACAAGGCTCGTATTGTTTCTTTGGATTTTCCAACAAATGGTCAGGCCAAGGAACTTCCCATTACCACAAGGCCGGGTTACCTCTGCAAAAGTAGGTAACAACTGACACGAGTATGGCATCCCTCGGTTGTAAACAACCTTTATCCGAGGATCCTCGATACCAACAACCACAAAGAAATAAATTTGCAGCCACAACATAGGTTAAGTATCTGGGCTCCATACAATGATACCACCTCTATCCAGAAGGAAATGCACATACGCTAAGGGACGCTGCTCCCTAAAACCTTGCTGCATCTTTCCTGTTTTGACCATTACCGGGGTGTGAGGTCCGACGAAGTATCGTCACAAAGCTACGCTTTATAAAAAAGCTATGCTTTGATCGACAAATGCTCGGCAGCACTTCGTATGACACATTACCAAATTGGAAATGTATCACTAGTAACCATCAACTACATAACCTTTGAGCTCGTACGTCTCAGAGAAGGGTGTTAAGCTAAGAGAATAAATTCTCCACCACCAACAGAAATGTATTTGATAGAAACCAGCTTTACATCTCAAATTGTAACGTCAGACACACATCCATACAAGTCCATTCCGAGATCGAACGGAACCGAAGGCACTTCCAAGAAAGCCCTTGCAATCCGGATATTCACTAATTACGACTGGACTTCCCATCACAAAGGGTGATAAAATATCTATATCGGAGATCAGCCGATGTAGAGACATTCGACGGTAATCCTTTCGTTTTCAAAAATATCCGGGCTTCAACACCGGTCTCCAAATGCTATCCATTACGATGTATCACTATTCAGAATGGGATACATGACCCAAAGGTCCTCTCCCGGCTAAACCGAATAACGAGCGCTTATTTTTAAAATAAGTGTTAGCATTCAAATTCAAGCAAATCACAACAAATACCCATTTAAAGGTAAATATTGATAGTCAGTTATTTAATTATCAATAGATATGCACAACATCACCAGATTCCAAATAATTTCCCAAATTATTTAATTTTCAAAAATATCTTTACAAGATATATTTTTTCACGCTTCAGAAATAAGTCAATGTTTATTTTTAAACAAATTTCCTTCCCTTTATAAATTCCATGGTGAATTTAAATTCCCAAATATCCACTGATATATGATTTTCAAAATCAATTTCAAATATTCACTTTCAATTTATCTTTAAAACATAAAATCTCAAAACATTTCACTTCATATTGGAAAACATTTCCATACTTATTTAATAATAAGTAATTCACAAATCTATTTATTTTCAACATTTAGAAAATATCCAATATACTTAAATCACAATGTATTATATATTTTATTCTTTAAGGAAAACATTCTCTTAAACACATTCATTTGAGTCAAAACGAATGTTGCGTAAAACATCGTTACGACAACCCAAAATCACTAGCATAGGGATTCGAAAATACGATAGATATATAAATCCCAATACTATATAGAACATTTCCTTTCGAAAATCATTTACTATAACAACAGTGTTATAGTCCATCTTTTCCTTATTTCTCGAAAACGCCTATTTCAACAATGAATGTTGAAATCTAGGGTTTCGATCCTTAACACGTTTTAGAACAACTTCAAATCTTTTTAATCATATTTAAAAATTCACTTCCTAAAACATTTCTTTAATATATTATTCACTGTCCAAAATCATGAATATACTTCGTTAACCAAATTCATCGTTTCTACATATTTTATTTAAAGGATTATCCACTGTCCAAAATCGTGAATATATCTCCTTTAATAAGCTATAATAATTAACTTATCAAAATAAGTCGATTTCGGATTTATAAAACAATGTTTATAAATTCCATTTATATTTTATAACAACTTCAACTTATAAAATCCCTTAATTAACAAATTCTATTTATATCTCGTTTAAATGCCAAAATCCAATTTATAAGTTAATTTCTTATAAATATTTTATTTTAAAATCTATTCAGTTCATAACTTCACAATTTATAACTCTATAAATTTCATTTAGGGGCATTTCACCAGAAGGACAAACTTTGCGGTCCAATTAGTTTCTAGGACACACATTCAAAGAAATTACTTTCAAGGCCAAAGTCAGCAGAATAATTATTTTCAAGGACAAAGTCAATAGTCCAATTACATTCAAGGACATAATTTCATAGGTTTTTAGGCCCTAAAAAAAATTATTTTGTGTTTTGTCCTTGAAAGTAATTATTTCAATTGTGTGTCCTAGAAACTAATTCCACTTGCTAAAGAGACCCCTATGGCTAATTTCAACTTTCATTTACTTATGAAATCCATTTATATATCATTCTAACACTTATAAAAACCCGTTTTATAATTCCAGTATTTTAATTTATAAATATCAATTCTATAAATCTTTTATATAAACCGTTCATAATAATTCAAAAATCCCAATTTAAACCATTTTACAAAAAAAATCAACTATTATAACGTTTATTTATTTAAAATGAATCAATTCCAAAATTCAATAATATGTATACTTTCAAAAATCACTTTAAAAATCCTTTTAAAATTTGAAAATCATCACTTTAACACTTTTAATTTTTCAAAATAGGCCCAATGCTGCAACAACACTAAATATAACAATCACGGCATCCAAAACATCATATATCATATGATAACAGAATATATCACAATATTTGTAAATAAATCAATACGGGTGAGAAATCCAGTTGGATCCCTCCAACCTGTTTCCCTGCATCTACAGATGTTAGCACAATACCAATCCCGTTCAAGACGGAATATCACAGTACATGGGTTTATATAAATTATTATCCGCTATTATGCGGCGCAATAGGGTCTCATCCGCTAAATAATGCGGGAAAATCAACTCCAAGTACATATATAATACCAATTCCACTTCAAGATGGAATATCGTGGTATATGTGTTTAATAAATAACATCCGCTTAATATACGGCGTATAGGGTCTATTTCAACAATGATAGATAATAATTTATCATCCAAGCATACAATCTACAATATCAAGCAATTTTAAATCTAACTATTTAAAATTTAAATCGAAACAGTTTCGATTGAGTGAAAAGTTCTCACCTTGTTCCAAATATAGTTGCAGTGTTTTATTTCGAATAAAATTAAACACGCGTTTAATTTTACCCAAAATTTTCACTAGCTCTAATCGATTCCAATCCAGCTCCATCGCGTAGTATTCGTCCATACGATTCCAACGCAATTTGTTTCGTCCAAAACGGACCTCGTATCAAAAGCTATGGCGTCACAAAGTTTGAACGAATTTAAATAAATTAATTTACTATTTCCGTTTATACTTTACAACCTTAAATCTCGACCGCATATTCCCCCATAGCAAATCATGGCTGCGAATCCATCTTCTTCTCCCCAGTAAAAAAAACACGAACGAACACCCATAGCTTCAGCCATTTCCATCGACGTCGCACCACCCACGTTCATCTATACTTCGATCAAACCACACCACCTCGAAGCCCTTGACCTTGACTACCACCGCCTTGAGTATCATTGAGCTCGGTCGCGTGTTCCTCTCGTATTTCATGCGAGAACGCACGTCTTTGAATGCAAATCTCCATTGATTCACTTCGTTATTTACGATCATACTCGCATGGATCGAAAGGTCTCACAAAGCTCTACAAAATTCGTGTTGGAAGTTTCTTGAATTAGTGTGTGGATTTGAAGATTTTGAGGGGAGAAAGAAGAACAAATTTCGGCCGTTAATTAGAAATTGGTGGCTGGGGTTAGAAATTAGGGTTTTGTGTAAATTGTTAAAGATGGAGGCCTTTTATAGAAAATTTACGAACACTATTCATCCAAAAAAAATTGAACTCCAAACGAAGCGTGCCGCCTGGCGTTTATAATGTTTTACCCCCATTTCGAACACAATGGAATATATATCGGAAGCCAATTTGATCATATTTGGAAGATTAGATTTCAAATCGACTAATAAAATTTCAAAATTCACTTAAACCGATTTCAGTGCGTTTTAGCTTGCTCCGGACAAACCGTAAATCCTATTGACATGAAATTTGAAATCTTACAACAATGTAACATTACGGATCCGATGAAACTAGTTTCATCAAAATCCGAGACTATTTGAAAAATGACTATTTTTACTCGTCAATTAAATATTAAAATATTCAATTTCCACAATTTAACTTTTAATTCGATTTTAAAAGTTCTATAACATCATTCTAACTCAAATATTATTTAATACAACTTTACAAATAAATTTTAACCATATTAAACACAATTTCCAATTATTTCTGTAATTTCCAATATGAATTATCGATTTAATTATCCAATAAATCAAGATATTCAAAATCTGAGTTATTCGACTTACAAGTTTTACTTGTTAATATCTTAAAATCAATTAAATATACCAATTTCAAATGGCAGAAATTATGGGTCGTTACAAACTTCCCCCTTAAAAGAATTTCGTCCTCGAAATTACCAAGTAAGAAAAGTTACAGAATCCATTAAATTTTCAAAACCATTTGTTCAAATTCATTTAAACATTTTAACTTTCCAAAATTCATAGTTAAACTTCTTACAATAACTTTACTTAGTTTTTCAAATCATACTTAGTTATCTTTTCAAAACCAACTATATCGTTTACCTTTTCACTCTAGAATCAAAGTTATAGTTTTCAAAAAAAAATCAATTTTCTTAAAAATATTCTAACGCCTTAAATTTTCAAATTTTTTTGCCAGCGTCTCCTTTGCGTAGCTGGCTCGGTACGGCTACAAAAATGGCACCATGTCCCCCCAGATTTCAAAAAGAAAAGAAAAGGCCAAGTGGCTGGACAAGAAAATCATCAAATTTCATACTGAAATTCAAATACATACCTTTTGTCGAGCAATTCAATTTTTTTATCTTCGAAATCAAAATCCCAGTTTCCTTTAATCCACCTGTATATCTTGCTAACTATAATATCCATTTTCATTCAATCTCACTTTCTCAATTTCATTTGAATTCAATTTACAATTTCAATTCTATTTGGATTCAATTTACCTTCTGAATATTGAATTTTATCAATTATTTTTCATTCACAACTGATTCATCTTGCTATTTTAAATTAGTTTCTTTTACTAATTCATTACAAGTTCTAACTCATTTCATCTCGCACAATTCAAATTCGTTTTCGATATTCAGTTTCCAATTTCAATTGTTCTTTTGTTCGTTCCCAAACAAAATTCAATTCCCTATTTTGGTTTATAACCACTTATATTTAAACTGGATTTCAAATTCCATATGAATTTAATTTACCCTTAATTTATAAATGTTGAATTCAATTCACTTCAACCCATATTAAATTTGTCATTTCTTCAATTAGTTTTACTTACTAATTTTATTTTAATACTTAGCTTCATTTGATCCAACTTGACAAATTTTCAATTTACTTGCAATTTTAAGATGAATTTCAACATTTAGTTTCCAATTTCATTTACTCACAATTGTATATTCATTCGTTCATAAATTTATTTCCATAAATATTTTTATCAGATTCTAGAGTCTTTCCAACATTTCAAAACCATTTTTGAAACCAATTCAAATTATCCTTTGAATTTCAAAACCCAAACCTAAATTTTCCAAACAACTTCTATTTAAAATAACTTGGCAGCAATCCCTCTTTTGGAAACCCGAAAATGAGCACCGATGATGCTGCAGTCATCACCGAAGTTATTTTCCAGTGATCGAAAAGACTTTAGAGCTTTTATCCCTCCAAAAACATTTTTCCAAACCCTTGAAAACCATTTTCAAACTCAAAAAGGAATTTAATCTTTTCCAAATTGCAAACCCTTTCAAAACATTTTCAAATATTCCTCTGGAATTTTACTTCAAATTACAAATCACATTTACAATTTATATTCTCCAATTCTATTTGTACGTGAATTTATTTCTTAACTTTGGAGTTACAATTTCAATTTCTTTTTCAACATTAATGATAATAATTTAATATTATCACTTTCTAGCAACCAAGCAATCATATATTATAATAATTCATAGAAAAATTTTCTCTTTTATATATGAAAATAGTTTAGGTAAAATTATTTCATTTACCCTTTTTTAAAACGATATCGTGTCGAACTTGTTCTGTACAAGTGTTTAGAGATTCCTACCAATCAAGTCAATTACTCGCATTGACCAGAATCCATATAACACTCAATAAACCAATCGACAAAATATTGTTGAATATGCGCTTTGCGCTATATGATTTTTGTTTGATGATAATAAACATATATACATTCATTTAAATGTATTTGTCAATGTACTATTTTTCATAGAATAAATAAATATTTGTTGAATAAAATTAAATTACACAGAATTCGAATTTGAATTCAAACAGAACAAGTTAAACAGATTTTGAATTCAAACAGAAATTTTTATTCAAACAAATATTTATTACAACTTTGATAGTACAATTTCAAGCTCTCACTATACATATACAATTTTGACTACTATACATGACATTTCACATTTACATCACAACCTTACTACATATCACTCACACTCATATTTTTGTCTTCAACTATAATCCAGTTTGAATCCAGCATCTGAGTAATCTGCAAAAATATTTTCAAACGCAGTAAAATTGAAAGAGAAATATTTTTGAAATATGAAAGAAACGATGATTTTGAAAATATCGTTTGCCTCAGTTATTTGGGTTGTTCGTCATCATTCACACTTGAATTCATCACAAAGTCGTGCACATAGATATTACAGGGACAGGTAATCATAAGTGGCTGCAATACACACGTGTACATTTATACACGTGTGCATTGCCTCGCCAACCCGTGTGCACAGCTCCAACCAGAAATTCAAGGCAACAGAGACCAAGCAATGAACAACTCAAAGCAACAGTCAACTGGCCAAGACTATAAGTACAAGCAGCAGTGTGCAACTCGAAAATGTACACAAGTGAAAGCAGCAAAATCAAGACAGCATCAAACAGCAACAGTGAAGACTGCATAAGTGCTACAAGCCAAATCATCACAATGAACACCACTGACCAGTGAATACAACGTCAAGTTCAGATCAAACAACTCAAGACCAAATGCAAACAGCAGCATACAAGATTGGCACCAACAACAACATGAATACTGCAACAACAAGTGTGGTGAAGCACTGACTCAAAGCACCACTGACCAGAATACAATGCAACAACACAGTCAACAAAGCAACAATGAAAATGAACATCACAATGAACCAACAGGTCAGAGGTGGAAACAATGCAATGCTGAAGTGTTGAAGTGCATACAAACAACTGCAACACTGCATACAATATGGTGCAGAACCAAATGCCATCAAGAATCGGTGCAATGACCAAGAAATGATACAAGACTTCAAATATGCAATGCTCAATATCACTACAAACTGCAGTGGACAGCAAAAATGATCAAATATACACAAATGCAGCCCAATAGACCAAAGTACAACATCAAAGGCAGCACTGACTTAAGTATACAAGTGAAACTGTAATAACTCAGTGGACAGAAATGCACAAAAGCTACAATGGACTGCACAGATGTATTCAAGTCCAGCAACATGAATACATGAGAATGGACAAGGCACAAATCAAGTTGCAGACTCCAAGTTACAAACTCAAATGCAAACTGAATGTAACAAGCATGAATAGAGTACAGTGTCACTTTCATGAATGCAACAGATAATGAAACAAGTTGCACCAGACCAAGTTCAAGTAAAAGGGCAACATACTAACTTAAACAACAACAATGAACCAGAGCCAAGAATATATGTACAGTATGGCAAATACAGGTACAAACAACAATGAGCACACTCATATGAACAAGTGCAAGTGAATCAGAATAAAGCAGTGCATATATGTCAAACATGAATGCCACGACTTCAAATAAAGACCAACAAGCTACATGATGAGCAAGTGCAAATCGAGCTCCAGAAATAACAAATGCAGACACAAATTTCAACAGTGCAGTGAAATGCAGTGGAATGCAGCAGAGAAAACATAAAAGCAATGGTGATGGCCGAAGCTAATACAGAGTAGTGGATTCGCATACTCAAAAACCAAGTCGAAGTCGAGCAGAGAAATGCACAGAGACCGGTTGCAAATGACAACAAATTACAAAAGTACAACCACAAGATCAGTGTATCAAGTATACATCTTTGAGAAAGTCAAAGCCGTAACTTTAGAAATCAAAACAATTTCAAGATGAACGAGTCAAGGCCGAAGCCAATTGTGAACCAGTCAAAATCAAAGCCGAGATCAAAATTTCAATGTGTGACAAAGTCAAATATCACAAATCACGAAATCAACATCAAAGCCGTGGGACGCAAGAAACAAAAATACGCATATGAAAAAGTCAGAATCGATCTCAATCATTCAAGCATCATCAAGTGGCCGAGATGAAGAATTTGACAAATTCAAATCAACATATACGAACGTAATTCTAGGAAATCAAATCCTATATAATACCCAAAATCATCATCGGCAAGTGTATCGAGTTCAAGTATCAATTTAGAAAAGCAAAAGGACACAGTACATACCGAATTCACAAGCAACGAACTCGATCGAGCAACTGCAAAACATCCAATAGTCAACCATCAGAGAAGCAGCGAGCTAGGGCAACGTATAACAGATTAATTGAAGAATTCGAAGCCCTAATTGGAACAAAGAGCCGAAGCCTTAACTGGAACAAAAGGGAACGAAGCAAGCCGCCATTATTCGCACGAACGAAACAAAAGGGGATCGGGCTGGAGATAACAAAGAAAGGAACGGGTTTAAGTGGGCCGGTCTAATTAAAATCAAAAGGGGGTTTTGTTTTAATTTGAGGCTTTATTATATTATTTAGTTTTTAGGCTTATTTTTTTATTGTTTCTTAATTACTGTTTTTTTATTTTACGAACCAAAGAATCTTGGTAAATCACCACCTAGGTTTAGGTAGTGTCAGATTGTCTATTTTGAATTAGTTCAGTGAGCAGGGTGTGCGAGTTTGCAAAGCTCTATAGGCGGGAGCAGTGTTTGCGAGTGAGCGAAACTCTATAGGCGGGAGCAGGGTGTGCGAGTCTAGTAGAGTGTTTGTGAGCGGGAGCAAAAGGGTCTGCGAGTCTAGTAGAGTGTTTGTAAGCGTGATACTGTTTAATTCTAATAGAAATCTGTGAATGCAGCAGTAGGCAGGGGTTGCCGAAGCTGGGTAAATTTTGTGTGTGATTTACTTTTCAGCATATTTATTTCTGCTATTGTATTTCTGTGTTTAATTCGAGAAAATTTGCTATAACCCTATTCACCCCCCCCCCCTCTAGGGTTAATCTAGATCCTACAAGTGGTATCAGAGCCCGGTATATTTATTTAACTCTAGAGTCATGAGTCTACAAAATAATGCTTTTTCTGAGGGGCAATCTATTGCTAGGCCACCCATGTTTAACGGGAACGATTATGCTTATTGGAAAGTTAGGATGAGTATTTACCTTAGTTCCGTTGATTATGATGTTTGGGATATTATTGAAACTGGCTATAAACCTCCCACTATAATCGTTGGTGATACTGAGATTCCTAAACCTAAGGATAGGTGGGATGCTAACGATAAGAGATTGAAAACGACAAATGCTAAAGTCATGAATGCTTTGATATGTGCTCTTGATAAAAATGAATTTAATAGAATTTCTCATTGTACACCAGCACAGGAAATATGGCATACTTTGGAGGTGACACACGAAGGAACTTCTCAAGTCAAGGAGTCTCGGCTAGCCCTATTCAGCAATGAATACGAAAACTTTGTGATGGACAAAGGCGAGAGCATAAAGGATATGTTTGGACGCTTTTCAACCTTGGTATACAATGCTAGAGCGCTTGGGAAGGTATTCACTGAGGTAGAGCTTGTGAGGAAGATACTACGAGTTTTACCAATGAACTTTGAGGCAAAAGTCACAGCAATCCAAGAATCGAAAGATCTAAGCAAACAAAGCATGGAGGAGTTGATTGGCAATTTGATGACATATGAGCTTGAGTTAAAAGCAAAGGAAGAACGCAACAACTCCGAACCAAAGAAGAAGACGATTGCCTTAAAGAGCAAAGAAGAAAGCGATGAAGAAGGAGAAGATCCAATTGAAGAGTTTGCAATGGCTGTCAATAATCTTAGAAAATGGTCGAAATTCAAGCCACGCAAGAAGAAAACAAATCGTAATAGGCCAAAAGATTCTGACAATTCTGATAATGAACCGATGTGCTTCAACTGCAAAAAGCCCGGACACTTCATACAAAAATGCCCACTTCTCAAAAACAACAAAGGAAAGAAAAAGACGAAGAAGGTATTTGCAGCGACTTGGGATGATGAAGAAGGAGAAGAAGCTTCGGATAGCAGCTCAGAGGAGGCTAACCTGTGTCTTATGGCGAAATCAAATTCAGATTCAAGCTCAGAGGAATCTAGTGAGGAAGGTGAGTATTCCTATAGAGATCTTGTTTTTATGTGTTCTGATCTTACTAAAGTAGTTGATGCTCTTGAATCTAAAATTGAAAAACTGAAAACTGATAGGAGAGAACTTGCTCGTGAAAATTTTAGGTTAAAAACTGAACTTGAAAATATTCAAAACCTAGAATGTAACCAATGTAAAATTTTAGATTCGGAACTATCAAAAATTAGGAATAACTCTGAGAATCTTGAAAAAGAAAACTTGAGTCTTAAAGAAAACATTGACACTAGAAAAAAGGATTTTATAAATCGATGCACCTCACTTGTCGCTGAAAATACAACACTAAAAACCAAAGTCCAAAATCTTGAGAAATCTTTGAATAACTTTTCAAGAGGCGAAAAATCTTTCAACATGCTATTGGGAAATCAAATTTTTGCTAACAATAGAAAAGGACTAGGTTTTGGAAAATCACAAGATGATGGTAAAGGTAAAAGTGTTGCTCGATCTGAAATAATTGGAAATCATGTTGAAAATCATAGTCATAGGAACACAAAATTTAATCAAGTCAATTTAATGAGCTCGTTTTGTAGAGAATTTGGACATAATCGAAATAATTGTTGGTATAGACCCAAACACGTGAAAACTATACCAATTTGGGTTCCAAAAGGCACAAATATAAAATCTTTGAAAGTCAAACAAATTTGGGTGCCAAAAGGAACATATATAAATAGTTTTGAGTCTCCAAAAACATATTTTTCATATTCTGCCACTAACAACAATGGACCTATAAAAACAAATAGGTCACACAAATCTTTTATCGTGTAGGTGTGGTGGCAGGCTAAGGAACAACAACAGTGTTCTTTGGATTTCGGCTGTTCCAGAAACACAACGGGCGACAAAGCAAAGTTCCTTAGCCTAGTATAAAGGTGATAGAATCACAATGGGCAATCACGAGAAATTATCGTAAAGGTAAAACAGGTGAAGGTATATTAAATGTGATTATCTGCACCATACTCTAAATTAAAATCAGCCAATATTGAGATGAACAAAAGAGGATGATTTTGATGCTATGATTTTTTAAAATATTGACTAACCATCTTTAAATAGAATTACTTGGAGTAATTATGATGGTTGACTGATTCGGACTTAATTGATATGATTTTTTGACTTGTTCTTATTTATGACATTAATTTGTGCTTAATTGATGACCAATCAGATTTTCAATTTTGAACTAATTTATATAAATTTGTTCGGTCAAATGCTGGTTACTCATGCTACACGTAGATATATTGGTTCTGACATTTTGATCACTGCTTGTAAATTTGCACAATTTCAAATTCATGAGAAAAAGGATTTTAAGAAATTGTTTTTGAAATAATTATGATGTTGATTGACTGTTGATTACTCATGAAAATAATTGTTTATCCTCTGGTTTCTGAAATTAACATCATGATATTTGTTTGAGTGTTAACACGGCTTAAATTCAAAATTCAAAAGAATGATGTTTTGAAATTTTTTGGTGCACATCTCATGGTTTGATTCAACAAGTGAATATTGAGTGAAATTTAAATTCAGATGCGGATTACACTGGTAATATAGTTGATAGAAAAATTATTAGTGTAACGTGATTAATTTTTTGAAACATTCATTTGCTGCATCGTTTTTTTTTAAAGAAAATATCTGCATATTTTTTCATTTGAAATAATTTTCAATTAGCAGAAAATTTTTCTTATAAAACCCCCTCGAGAAAATCATGTTTGACCATATTTACAGCTTAATCATTTTTGAAAAATTGATTTTATAATTTTTAATTTGATTTTAAATGACAAATTTGACTAATCTGACTCCCTTTGATTATCGAAAAGATAAATAGTGATTGAAAAAAGAGATGAGTATTGATATTTATCATATATTATAACTCGAGAAAGTATAATTAGAAAATTTCTTTAGAATTTCATAACAAGAGTTATAAAAACTTTTTGTTGGGTAATAATTCCATGACCATTTCTATTTCTATCATCTTTCTATCGAACATCACTCATCAAGATCGTATTTAGTATGTAAATTTGTGGTAGTTTACAAAGGAAATCATTTGTTCTTCAATATCTTTAAATCGGTGAAGGAAATTATTTGTGCTTCAATTTATTATATTCAGCAATTAAAAATAAATATCCAAAGTATTCACTCTCATTTAAAAGTCCTCACGGTCATGCATGGGTGAATTACTTGGATTTTTTTGATTATGTGCTTCCATGCTCATTTAAAAGTCCTCACGGTTATGCATGTATGGAACGCATATTAAAAATAATTGATTTAATAGACAAGTTGATTCTAATCCCATTTAAAAGTCCTCACGGTCATGCGTAGTTAGAAGATACTTGATTTTATTTTTTTAATTAAATTGGAATACTACTAATCTCATTTAAAAGTCCTAACGGTTATGCATGGTTAGTAGATATTCAAATTTCCAGAAATAAATATACCACAAATAGACATATCTATATGAATATTTGATGATTCTATCTCCATCACTTCTGAAAGTGGAATATGCGCTTGACAAGGGTAATTATGATTTTTGTTTAAGTTTTGTTGAAATTTGATATTTATATTTAATTGAGTTAAATGTTTAATTCATGTCTATCACTTCATCCCTATTTTTATAACACTGTTATTCTTTTGCTGATAACAAAAGGGGGAAAGAAAAGTTAAGATTTTGTCAAATAGAATCAAGCAAAGGTCAAATAACTTTCAATTTGCATATAGGCTCATTTACATATTTTTATTTGTATGCATATATGTAGGGGAGCCATATATGTAGGGGGAGTATCACATAAAAAGGAAGCATTCAAATAGGGGGAGCAAATGAAATTATCAAATACATTTAATATATTCAAAATCTTAAATATATGTTTGTTATCATCAAAAGGGGGAGATTGTTGAATATGCGCTTTGCGCTATATGATTTTTGTTTGATGATAATAAACATATATACATTCATTTAAATGTATTTGTCAATGTACTATTTTTCATAGAATAAATAAATATTTGTTGAATAAAATTAAATTACACAGAATTCGAATTTGAATTCAAACAGAACAAGTTAAACAGATTTTGAATTCAAACAGAAATTTTTATTCAAACAAATATTTATTACAACTTTGATAGTACAATTTCAAGCTCTCACTATACATATACAATTTTGACTACTATACATGACATTTCACATTTACATCACAACCTTACTACATATCACTCACACTCATATTTTTGTCTTCAACTATAATCCAGTTTGAATCCAGCATCTGAGTAATCTGCAAAAATATTTTCAAACGCAGTAAAATTGAAAGAGAAATATTTTTGAAATATGAAAGAAACGATGATTTTGAAAATATCGTTTGCCTCAGTTATTTGGGTTGTTCGTCATCATTCACACTTGAATTCATCACAAAGTCGTGCACATAGATATTACAGGGACAGGTAATCATAAGTGGCTGCAATACACACGTGTACATTTATACACGTGTGCATTGCCTCGCCAACCCGTGTGCACAGCTCCAACCAGAAATTCAAGGCAACAGAGACCAAGCAATGAACAACTCAAAGAAACAGTCAACTGGCCAAGACTACAAGTACAAGCAGTAGTGTGCAACTCGAAAATGTACACAAGTGAAAGCAGCAAAATCAAGACAGCATCAAACAGCAACAGTGAAGACTGCATAAGTGCTACAAGCCAAATCATCACAATGAACACCACTGACCAGTGAATACAACGTCAAGTTCAGATCAAACAACTCAAGACCAAATGCAAACAGCAGCATACAAGATTGCCACCAACAACAACATGAATACTGCAACAACAAGTGTGGTGAAGCACTGACTCAAAGCACCACTGACCAGAATACAATGCAACAACACAGTCAACAAAGCAACAATGAAAATGAACATCACAATGAACCAACAGGTCAGAGGTGGAAACAATGCAATGCTGAAGTGTTGAAGTGCATACAAACAACTGCAACACTGCATACAATATGGTGCAGAACCAAATGCCATCAAGAATCGGTGCAATGACCAAGAAATGATACAAGACTTCAAATATGCAATGCTCAATATCACTACAAACTGCAGTGGACAGCAAAAATGATCAAATATACACAAATGCAGCCCAATAGACCAAAGTACAACATCAAAGGCAGCACTGACTTAAGTATACAAGTGAAACTGTAATAACTCAGTGGACAGAAATGCACAAAAGCTACAATGGACTGCACAGATGTATTCAAGTCCAGCAACATGAATACATGAGAATGGACAAGGCACAAATCAAGTTGCAGACTCCAAGTTACAAACTCAAATGCAAACTGAATGTAACAAGCATGAATAGAGTACAGTGTCACTTTCATGAATGCAACAGATAATGAAACAAGTTGCACCAGACCAAGTTCAAGTAAAAGGGCAACATACTAACTTAAACAACAACAATGAACCAGAGCCAAGAATATATGTACAGTATGGCAAATACAGGTACAAACAACAATGAGCACACTCATATGAACAAGTGCAAGTGAATCAGAATAAAGCAGTGCATATATGTCAAACATGAATGCCACGACTTCAAATAAAGACCAGCAAGCTACATGATGAGCAAGTGCAAATCGAGCTCCAGAAATAACAAATGCAGACACAAATTTCAATAGTGCAGTGGAATGCAGCAGAGAAAACATAAAAGCAATGGTGATGGCCGAAGCTAATACAGAGTAGTGGATTCGCATACTCAAAAACCAAGTCGAAGTCGAGCAGAGAAATGCACAGAGACCGGTTGCAAATGACAACAAATTACAAAAGTACAACTACAAGATCAGTGTATCAAGTATACATCTTTGAGAAAGTCAAAGCCGTAACTTTAGAAATCAAAACAATTTCAAGATGAACGAGTCAAGGCCGAAGCCAATTGTGAACCAGTCAAAATCAAAGCCGTGATCAAAATTTCAATATGTGACAAAGTCAAATATCACAAATCACGAAATCAACATCAAAGCCGTGGGACGCAAGAAACAAAAATACGCATATGAAAAAGTCAGAATCGATCTCAATCATTCAAGCATCATCAAGTGGCCGAGATGAAGAATTTGACAAATTCAAATCAACATATACGAACGTAATTCTAGGAAATCAAATCCTATATAATACCCAAAATCATCATCGGCAAGTGTATCGAGTTCAAGTATCAATTTAGAAAAGCAAAAGGACACAGTACATACCGAATTCACAAGCAACGAACTCGATCGAGCAACTGCAAAACATCCAATAGTCAACCATCAGAGAAGCAGCGAGCAAGGGCAACGTATAACAGATTAATTGAAGAATTCGAAGCCCTAATTGGAACAAAGAGCCGAAGCCTTAACTGGAACAAAAGGGAACGAAGCAAGCCGCCATTATTCGCACGAACGAAACAAAAGGGGATCGGGCTGGAGATAACAAAGAAAGGAACGGGTTTAAGTGGGTCGGTCTAATTAAAATCAAAAGGGGGTTTTGTTTTAATTTGAGGCTTTATTATATTATTTAGTTTTTAGGGTTATTTTTTTTATTGTTTCTTAATTACTGTTTTTTTATTTTACGAACCAAAGAGTCTTGGTAAATCACCACCTAGGTTTAGGTAGTGTCAGATTGTCTATTTTGAATTAGTTCAGTGAGCAGGGTGTGCGAGTTTGCAAAGCTCTATAGGCGGGAGCAGTGTTTGCGAGTGAGCGAAACTCCATAGGCGGGAGCAGGGTGTGCGAGTCTAGTAGAGTGTTTGTGAGCGGGAGCAAAAGGGTCTGCGAGTCTAGTAGAGTGTTTGTAAGCGTGATACTGTTTAATTCTAATAGAAATCTGTGAATGCAGCAGTAGGCAGGGGTTGCCGAAGCTGGGTAAATTTTGTGTGTGATTTACTTTTCAGCATATTTATTTCTGGTATTATATTTCTGTGTTTAATTCGAGAAAATTTGCTATAACCCTATTCACCCCCCCTCTAGGGTTAATCTAGATCCTACAAATATAAAATAATTTTTTTTATATTCACTAACAAATACGCACTAATATCTATTATTACACTCAACTCATTCTAGAGTACTGCTGACTCAATCTCTAATAAGTAACAGCCAACAGTGCCAAGGATGTCGCTTAACCAAATGCTCTGATACCAACTGTAAAGGTTACGATTTTCGACTTACGAAAGCCGACATCAATACGTCCACTGTATCAACTGCCGAGCAATCGAAGTCCGAAAAACCCAACCCTTAAGGTTTAAGAAGAAGAAGAGGTAGAAGAAGAAAGAAAGAAGAAGCAACAGAAACAATATCAGAATCTCACAATCGCAGCGGAACAACGTAATATATAAATGAATAATCTTTAAATCAAAAGAACTGTATCAGTTATTACATTACATCACATTACATTACATTATCAGAGTTTACAACAACAAATAGCGGAAAAAAATACTATATACTAGTTGATACGCCACGCCATCCAGCTCGCCTCTTGAGCTCCGTAACATTTCCTGAATTCCAGAATGACCTGATAACCTGACTCTAGACTTCCCATGTAGAAATTAGTGGACACCCAGAGTTTAGGAAGGAAACAATAAACTCCAGGTCAGTCATGCGACTAGTGTGAGAACTTAAAACAGTTTAACTTAAAAAAAACAAAGAAATATTTTTAAAATAGATTCGCAGTGCTTTTAGAAAATGAAACTACCATATGGCCTCCCGCACACACACACAATGCAAACGCAGAATCGGAGGAGATTTCTCCTTATGATAGTCAAACATGCTTGATACGAGGAATTTCTTGATATTCTTATTATAAGTGCAAAGTGTAGGAAAACATTTCGAAAGTATAATATAAATCTTAGCCAACATACGACCAGTATCGTATGCCTACTATAGCTACCATCTAAACAGTGGGGCGCCACCATAAGTAAATGGCAGGTTATACAGCTAAAACTGTACAAGGCTCGTATTGTTTCATTGGATTTTCCAACAAATGATCAGGCCAAGGAACTTCCCATTGCCACATGGAAACGCCTCTAGAGAGACGCCCCAAGAACCTAATCGGATCTCTGCCAACACAAGGCCGGGTTACCACTGCAAAAGTAGGTAACAACTGACACGAGTATGCCATCCCCCGGTTGTAAACAACCTTTATCCGAGGATCCTCAGTACCAACAACCACAAAGAAATAAATTTGCAGCCACAACATAGGTTAAGTATCTAGGCTCCATACCATGATACCACCTCTATCCAGAAGGAAATGTACATACACTAAGGGGCGCTACTCCCTAAAACCTTGCTGCATCTTTCCTGTTTTGACTATTACCGGGGTATAAGATCCGACGAAGTCTCGTCTGCAAAGCTACGCTTTATACAAAAGCTATGCTTTGATTAACAAATGCTCAGCAGCACTTCGTATGCCACATTACCAAATTGGGAATGTATCACTAGTAACCATCAGTTACATAACCTCTGAGCTCGTACGTCTCAGAGACGGGTGTTAAGCTAAGAGAATAAATTCTCCGCCACCAACAGAAATGTATTTGATAGAAACCAGCTTTACATCTCAAATTGTAACGTCAGACACACATCCATACAAGTCCGTTCCGAGATCGAACGGAACCGAAGGCACTTCCAAAGAAGCCCTTGCAATCCGGATATTCACTAATCACGACTGGACTTCCCATCACAAAGGGTGATAAAATCTCTATATCGGAGATCATCCGTTGCAGAGACATTCGACGGTAATCCTTTCGTTTTTGAAAATATCCGGTCTTCAACACCGGTCTCCAAATGCTACCCATTACGACGTATTACTATTCGGAATGGGATTCATGACCCAAAGTCCTCTCCCGGCTAAACCGAATAACGAGCGCTTATTTTTAAAATAAGTGTAGCATTCAAATTCAAGCAAATCACAACAAATACCCATTTAAATGAAAATATTGATAGTCGGTTATTTAACTATCAATAGATATGCACAACATCACCAAATTCCAAATAATTTCCCAAATTATTTAATTTCCAAAAATATCTTTACAAGATATATTTTTCCACACTTCAAAAATAAATCAATGTTTATTTTTATACAAATTTCCCTTTCCTTTATAAATTCCATGGTGAATTTAAATTTTCAAATATCCACTAATATATATTTTCAAAATTGATTTCAAATATTCACTTTCAATTTATCTTTAAAAGATAAAATCTCAAAACATTTCACTTCATATTGGAAAACATTTCCATACTTATTTAATAATAAGTAACTCACAAATCTATTTATTTTCAACATTTGAAAAATATCTAATATACTTAAATCACGATTTAGTATATATTTTATTCTTTAAGGAAAACATTCTCTTAAACACATTCATTTGAGTCAAAACGAATGTTGCGTAAAACATCGTTACGACAACCCAAAATCACTAGTATATGGATTCGAAAATACGATAGATATATAAATCCCAATACTAAATAAAACATTTCCTTTCGAAAATCATTTACTATAACAACAGTGTTATAGTCCATCTTTTCCTTATTTCTCGAAAACGTCTATTTCAACAATGAATGTTGAAATCTAGGATTTTGATCCTTAACACATTTTAAAACTTCAAATCGTTTTAATCCTATTTAAAAAATCACTTCCTAAAAAATTTCTTTAATATATTATTCACTGTCCAAAATCGTGAATATACTTCGTTAACCAAATTCATCATTTCTACACATTTTATTTGAAGGATTATCCACCGTCCAAAATCGTGGATATATCTCCTTTAATAAGCTATAATAATTAACTTATCAAAATAAGTCGATTTCGGTTTTACAAAACAATGTTTATAAATTCCATTTATATTTTATAACAACTTCAACTTATAAAATCCCTTAATTAACAAATCATATTCATATCTCGTTTAAATGCCAAAATCCAATTTATAAGTTAATTTCTTATAAATCTTTTATTTTACAAAATCTATTCAGTTTATAACTTCATAATTTATAACTCTATAAATTTCATTTACTTATGAAATCCATTTATATTTCATTCTAACACTTATAAAAACCCGTTTTATAATTCCAATATTTTAATTTATAAATATCAATTCTATATATCTTTTATATAACCGTTTATAATAATTCAAATATCCCAATTTAAACCATTTTACAAAAAAAAATCAACTACTTATTTAAAAAATCGCATTTCGGTTATATTTCACAAAAATCATAATTTTTATATCATAAAAATTATAACGTTTATTTATTTAAAATAAAACAATTCCAAAATTCAATAATATGTATACTTTCAAAAAAAACTTTAAAAATCCTTTTAAAATTTGAAAATCATCAGTTTAACACTTTTAATTTTTCAAAATAGGCCCAATGCTGCAACAGCACTAAATATAACATTCACAACATGCAAAACATCATATATCATATGATAACAGAATATATCACAATATCTATAAATAAATCAATACGGGTGAGGAATCCAGTTTGATCCCTCCAACCTGTTTCCCTGCATCCACCAATGTTAGTACAATACCAATCCCATTTCAAGACGGAATATCGCAGTACATGGGTTTATATAAATTATTATCCGCTATTATGCGGCGCAATAGGGTCTCATCCGCTATATAATGCGGGAAAATCAACTCCAATTACATATATAATACCAATTCCACTTCAAGATGGAATATCGTGGTATATGTGTTCAATAAATAATATCCGCTTAATATACGGCGTATAGGGTCTATTTCAACAATGATAGATAATAATTTATCATCCAAGTATACAATCTACACAATCAAGCAATTTTAAATCTAACTATTTAAAATTTAAATCGAAAAAGTTTCGATTGAGTGAGAAGTTCTCACCTTGTTTCAAATACAGTTGCAGTGTTTTATTTCGAATAAAATTAAACACGCGTTTATTTTACCCTAAATTTTCACTAGCTTCAATCGATTCCAATCTAGCTCCATCGTGTAGTATTCGTCGATACGATTCCAACGCAATTTGTTTCGTCCAAAACGGACCTCGTATGAATAAGATATGGCGTTACAAAGTTTGAACGAATTTAAATAAATTAATTTACTATTTCCTTTTATATTTTACAACCTTAAATCTCAGCCGCACGTTCCCCCATAGCAAATCAGGGCCACGAATCCATCTTCTTCTCCCCAGTAAAAAAAAACGAACGAACACCCATAGCTTCGGCCATTTCCATCGACGTCGCACCACCCACGTTCATCTATACTTCGATCGAACCACACCACCTCGAAGCCCTTGACCTCGCCTACCACCGCCTTGAGTATCATTGAGCTCGATCGCGCCTGCCTCTCGTATTTCGTGCGCGAACGCACGTCTTTGAATGCAAATCTCCATTGATTCACTTCGTTGTTTACGATCATACCCGTATGGATCGAAAGGTCTCGCAAAGCTCTACAAATTCATGTTGGAAGTTTCTTGAATTAGTGTGTGTATTTGAAGATTTTGAGGGGAGAAAGAAGAACAAATTTCGGCCATTAATTAGAAACTAGGGGCTAGGGTTAGAAATTAGGGTTTTGTGTAAATTGTTAAAGATGGAGGCCTTTTATAGAAATTGACGAACACTATTCATCCAGAAAAATTTCGAACTCCAAATGAAGCATGCCGTCTGGCGTTTATAATGTTTTACCCCCATTCCGAACGCAATGTAATATATATCGGAAGCCAATTCGATCATATTTGGAAGGTACGATTTCAGATCGACTATTTAAATTTAAAAATTCACTTAAACCGATTTCAATGCGTTTTAGCTTGCCCCGGACAAACCGTAAATCCGATTGACACGAAATTTGAAATCTTACAAAAATATAACATTACGGATCCTATGAAACTAGTTTCATCAACATCCGAGACTGTTTGAAAAATGACTGTTTTTACTCGTCAATTAAATATTAAAATATTCAATTTCCACAATTTAACTTTTAATTCGATTTTAAAAGTTCTATAACATCATTCTAACTCCAATATGATTTAATATAACTTTACAAATAATTTTTAATCACATTAAACCCAATTTCCAATTATTTCTGTAATTTCCAATATTAAATTATCGATTCAATTATCTAATAAATCCATTAAAACACTACATTCATTTGGGTCGATCTCTTACAATTTGGGCTTAGTATATTATATAGGGTTTTGAGTTTTAAGTTTTTATGAATTTGTATTTTTCTTTTAAATTTTTGTAGTGACCCTAACTCGACCTTCGAAAATCGGCATCGAATACGACACTCGTATTCAAATGCCGCAAATCCAAACATCGAATCTGGTTCGCCGGAGCTTATAACACATTAAGCACAACACAACGGAAAAAAAGAATAATACATATATCATATACAACATTGATACAATATATGATACAACATATGATACAATGAATATCAATATACATCAGAGATATGATACAAGACAATAGCAGCGGAAAGAAAAGATAACACCAATAGCGAAACAATATCTTCAATATGGTCTTCAAGAAAGAACTCCGACATTGGTAGATCTCCATCTCCAAGGCACCAACCCAGAAATAGCTCGAACTCCCAATAAGGATGCACAAAGATAAGCAAGTGCAGTCCTAATCCAAAGACTAAACTAGCTCTAGATTATCTACTAACCTGATTATCTGAAAAACCCGACTCTAGACTGCCCCTGTGGGAAAATTGTAGGCACCCAGAGTTTAGGAAAGGAGCAATAAACTCTAGGTCAGTCATGGGACTAGTATGAGAAAACAAAACAGTTTATCTTTTAAAACAAACAACAAAAGAATTTAAGTTAAATCCGCAATTCTTTTTGGAAAATGAAACTACCATAAGGCCTCCCGCCACACACACAATGCAAACGCGGAATTGGAGGAGATTTCTCCTTATGATAGTCAAATATGCTTGATACGAGAAAATTTCTTTGATATTATTACTAGTGCATAGTGTAGAAAAACCATTTCGAAAGTATAATATAAATCCTAGCCAGCATAGGCATTTCGCACTTATGCCTACTATAGCTACCATGTTCAATAGCAGGTTACCACCATATTCCATGGCAGGTTATACAATTAAAACCATACAAGGCGCGTATTGTTTTGATTGGATTTCCAACAAATGGTTAGGCTAAGGAACTTCCTACTGTCCATGGGTACACCTCTGGAGGGACGTCCCGAGAACCTAACCGGATCTCTACCAACACAAGGTCGGGTTACCTCTGTAACTAGGTAACTACTACTCGAGCATGCCATTCCCCGGTCCTTTGGGACCTTTATCCGAGGCGCCTCTAAACCACCAAGCAATTAAAAAGTAATAGATCTGCAGTATCCACACGAGTAAGTATCTGGGCTCCATACCATGATACCATCCTTTTCCAGAAGGGAATGACACACCCTAAAGGGAGCGACCCCCATAACCTTGCCGCATCTTTCCCGTTTCGACCATTTTCAGGGTGTGAGGTCTTGATGCAGTCTCGTCCACAAAGCTACGCTTTATACCAAAGCCATTCTTTGATCAACAAATGATACACAACAGCACTCGGCATGCCATACTACCAAATTGGGAGTATTTCACTGATAAATATCAACTGCATAACCTTTGAGCTCGTACGTCTCAGAGAAGGGTATTAAGCTAAGAGAATAAATTCTCCGCCACCAAGCAGAATTGTATTTGATAGAGATCAGTTTAATATCTCAAAGTGTAATGTCAGACATACAACCATACAAGTCTGTTCCAGGTTCGAACGGAACCGAATGCACTTCCGAAGAAGCCCTTGTAAACCGGGTATCCACAATCCCGATCGGACTTTCCATCACTTAGGGAATCTCTATACCGTAGCTACTCGGTGCAGAGACAATCGACGGGTTATCCTATCGTTCTCGAAGAAACCCGGTCTTCAACACCGGTCTTCAAATGCAATTCATAACGTCGTATCACTATTCGGAATGGGTTATATGACACAAGGTTCTCTCCCGGCTAAACCGAATAATGAGCGCAATATTTAAAAACATACGGATATGGGATTTCAGTTAAGCTACAACTTAAAAATCCAAAGCTTTTCTTTCAAATAGCTAAACAAATTACCATTTTAAATCTTTAAACAAAAAGATTTATACCACAAAGTTCACCCAGTTTCACAAAGATCCATTCATAGGTTTTTAAAATGATTTCCATTTCAATTGGATTAACTCCTTAAATCTTTAAATTAAAGATTTAACTTATAGCTTTCAAATCCATTTCCAAACATTTATTCATAACTTGGAAAATCATTTCCATTTTAGACTTGAAATCCTTTTTTTTTACCACAAATTGGAAGTTCATTTCTTATGTGAAAGTTTTTATTATTGGAAAACAAATAGTTTCCATTCCAGAAAATCCAATTATATTTATACAAGTTAAAATCTTGGGTTAAATTTAGAGTCCTATAACAACACTTTAAAAATGTTTTTAAAACCTATATAAACTCGCATAACTTCTTTAAATAATAGATAGAATTCAATTTCAATATTGAATTCAAATTTAAATCAAAATTCAAAACTAAATTAAGTTATTCAAAAATAACTTTAATCTTTTAAATTCCCTTTTCAAGAACTTTTTATTTTAAACCCAATCCATTTTCAAAACCATTTGGATTCAAAAATTCAATTTTAAACTATTTCAAAAATCTATGACTTAACCAATTTCCACGTGCAATCCATATTTGTGTGTGTATAAGTGTGGTCCAGGGGGTTTTACACAATAGTGCACTGCATTATCATCACAGATTCAATCATATGGATAAGCGGTATAACCCATAACGCTTATCATTATTCACAGATTCATAGATAAAATAAATTTATCAATCACAAAGATTTACCATTACAATTCGATGTGTGTTTCGGATAGCCAACTGGGATCCGACTCCCTGTCGCATCGAAATTTAAATGTCTTTCTACGGGTCAAGGGGTTTTCATATTCATACAACAGTATATTCCTTACAGATATAACATCTCAGCACGAAGCATTACATAGCATCACATCACATATCAAATATATCAATCCATTACACAACATTCAGTAATAATCAAACATCTACAATTAAGATGAATAAATTGTGTGGTCTTAAATTTATTACTCACATAATCACTTTAATTAGTAATTTTAAATCAATGATTAATTATCATTAATTTCAGTTGATTAAGTCTTAATCACCTTCATTAATTAATCATTTCTTTAATTAATTATCTTAACTAATTAACCCTTAATCGTAATTAATTAAATCTTAATTACTTTTATTAATTGACCTTTAATTAATTAATTTAATTAATAAATCCTTAATTATTAATTAAATCTTAATTATAATTAATTATCCTTTAATTAATTTTTCTTAATTTAATTACCCTAATTAATAACCACATTAATTAATTATGCTTTAAAGTAATTAACCCTTAATATTTGATTAATCAATCTTTAATCTTTAATTTATCTACTCTTAATCACTTTCACTATGTAATTATTATTTTTATTTAATCATTCATTAATTACTTGATTAATTAACTTGAATTATTAATTAATTTCTTTAATTACCTTAATTACTTTCATTAAGTAATTCACTTCTAATAATAATAATTTCCCTTTAACAAATATGTTAACCTAATTTTGAAAATTAATTAACCATTTTAAAACATCCTTTATAATAATTATTCTTAATTATTAACATATTAATCTTAGTTATAAATTATTAATTACTTGATTATCATTAACAATATAAATTAACTTACTTTTAAGTTAAAAATTTAAAACATTTGATTTTATTCCTAAATTACTTATTAAGTTTTATTTAAAATAACTTGTTAAAAATATAAGTTCAAAACTTAATTGTCTTAAAAATCTTTTATTTCAAAAACTTAAATTTATACCTTCCATAAAATCATCATTTATAAAAAAAGAAATAATTTCAGAAATTCATTTAACTAATTTATTAAAGTTTTAAAACTGGAAACATAAAAACCCTAACCAAACCCGAGTGTTCCCCGAGCCGCTCCACCTCCTGCTTCGAGTTTCCCAAACATTAACCTGTGAGCACGTTCAGTTTCAACTTAGAATTTTTTCTACGTATCAACCCTACTCAAACGAAACACTCACTCGAGCCTTACTTCGAGTTGTTTCACGTATTCCTTCGAGAACGAACCCAGCTAGTCTCCCTAAGTCAAAAACCCACTGATACAATTCGTAGGCTCGTGCACATGCACCACTGATCGACGTCGCTCTGATCATTGTTTCGATCACCAACACATCATCGACGACATCCTCAAGCAACGCGAACACCCAAAACCCAACGTTTCGCCGGCAATCGAAATCGAGTCACTCGGCATAGCTGAAACCCAATTTGACCAACTAAAACCAGCTCACCTCGCCAATCACGGCCATCGGAGACCACGCTGTCACGTCCAAAACAGCATCCTACATCCACGCTTCTAATCGCTTCGGTCCCATCCAGCTCGATGCGACTATGATGATGATCCAGCCGCAGATTCAACAGCCATCCAAACTAGACTTTTAACCCTAACTCAACGTCAATCAGCCACCCTGATCGCTAATAAAATCTACTGCTATTTTTCTAATGATCACTGACCCCTAAGCTAGCTACGGCCATGATCACGAGGCCCACCTCCATTTCGATCATTAGAATTTGGTCAAAATAAGTTTTCTGTTCAACTAACTCATACTCGAGATTTATTAACTTAAAAATCATGGGACTTCCACCTAAAATCACCATTTTGCAACTCAAACGCGACTATGTAATTAGATTTTAAAATTAACATATTTGATTTTTCTGATGAATATATTGATCTGCTAAATTATTATTTTTAAAAATATTTCCTTAATTTTTAATTACTTAATATTATTTTTAAAACTAACTTTACATTATTGTAAACAACTTTATTTCAGACATCACTATCTAAATGTCATTATTTAAAGAGATATGGATTTTTTTTCTCTTTTAAACTGGATTTAACCTATATTGTTTAAACATATATATACCTGCATTCAACATACACATGCATGCAATATATTTCTATCTGTACAAACACATTTCCAGAACATCATTATCATAGGCATTAAAACAAGAATATCAGGTTTTTTGAAATAAGGTTTGCTCACCTGAAGGTTTCAGAAAGACAGTGGACAATGTTTGCCTGTACATTTTTTTTCTTTAATTTTTTTTTGAAGCTTAGATCTACAAGTTTGCAAGTACAGGTCTTTAATTACTCTTTGTTGTACTTAGTTCATTAAATACAAATAATTTTAAATCACTTACATTTTGAATCTCTGTTATACACAGAGAAGTCTTTCCTGCAGTTGAAACTATAATTTTTTTAAGCCTTTAAACTTGATTTGTTTTCCTGCAATTGATTGACAAAGTTGTTTAAATTCTTGCTTTAATGTTGTTTAGAAATTTCAAATTCAAAATTCCTTAAAAGATTTTTACTTAACTTGATCTTCCTGAGTTGACCCTGATTTTGCTTTGTCTCAGGTCTTTGAATTAAGCTGAGATGATTTCCAGGTTTTCTAAATCTTGATTTGCCTAGTTGAACTTGATTTGCTTGTTCCAGATTTGGATTTGATTATTTTAACCTTGGAATTTTGCTTGATCTTTTGCATTCATCTGAATTTGCTTTGAACTTGCATGCTTTCAGATTGTAGTTTAATTGCAGAACTAAAGCTTTGCTTTCCATGTTTCTTAGATTAGATGCAGTTTCCTTCTTTTCTTTTGATTTTTTTTCTATTCTTTTTTTTTTGGTGTTGAGATTTGAAATGCCCAAATCTTTTTATTGTTTTATTTTCAGATTTGGCTGAGATGTTCTATGATTGAGCATGGGAAGATGGATACAATTTTAAATTTCATTATTTTATTCAATTAAATATGTTGAATGCCATGTGTAAAAACAAATGATTATGAAATTTCAATGCATGTTGATTCCTATACTCCATCCCCTTGTGTATGCTTATCATTTGTAATTCTTCAAAGACAAAAGGAATTTTTATAAATTTCACATCATATTTACTTTATAAATGAAGATACCTTTTATTCATTAGCATATACATATATACAATGTAAAGAAGAAGAAGAAAAATTGCTTTAACCAATATTCTACACTATATAAATTACACCTTAACAATTTTAAATGCCAGTTATTTTTAAAACATTTATTTTAAATTTAATTCCATATTTCATATCAAACTTGAAGTATAACCATTTTTGTCCATTTACATATACACACATCTTTTGAATAAATTTAAATTCAATCTCAATATATATACAATTCTACTCATATATGCAATATACATATATGTATAAAATTTTAAATTTAATCGACTTTTTAAAACACACATTATTTCAAAGTTTTAAACTCAAAATAAATTGGAATATATATATATATATATATATATATATAATTTATTACTTATTTTATTTGTTTGAGATTTTTCAATATATTTTCAAATTAAATTTCAAAAGTTTAAAATATATTATAAATTTTAATTGATAAATTTTTTTGGGATGTTACTTTTTATTTATAAGATATTAAATATAGCATTTCAAATCCACAGTTAAATTTTTAAAACCAATGTCCAAATAAATAAGTATCCTATTTAAATTTGGAAATTCAAATTAATTTACAATTTTATCCAAAAAATTATTTTAATTATCAATTTAAATTTAATTAAAAATCGGGATTATTACATTTTTTGTAAAATTCAAGTCATGTGACTAAGGGACGAACTACGATGGAGTAGTTCGAGAATTCGCAACTTAGTAGCTAAGTTGTGGTAGGATTTTGAGCGTAGAGTTAGATTAGTCGATAGTGGGTGTCATAAGTTTTTGTGTGAAAGTGTCTGACTACTTAATTTCTAGTAGAAACTATGGGAGCAGCACGTAAGCAGGGTTTTGCCGAAGCTGGGTAAATATGCATTTTTCTATTTCCGCTTTTGTCATTCTGCTATTATCGGTGCTGCAATTATTTTATATACTTCCGCGTTAATTTTTATAATTATTAGTATCACCCTGTTCACCCCCCTCTAGGGTGGAATCGATCCTATACAGAACCCATCCAAGGCTTTTTAGCTGTTATAGTTAGACCATCCTTGATGGATCGCAAAGGGCATGAGCAAGTGAAAGATGTGCAGCTGGTTGAGATTTTGGAAGAATTGAGGAAGGGAGAGAATTCACTCATGCTAGTAGGTATTCAGTTGATAAGAAGGAATGCTTGAGAAGAGATGGACATCTTTGTGTTCCAATGGCTGAGAATTTGTTGAAATAAGTGTTTATGGGACGTCGCCACTCAATAATGACTATTCATCCAAGAGGAGATAAGATGTACAAGGACATGAAGAGAATTTTCTTTTGGAATGGAACGAAGAGAAGCGTAGCTGAGTTTGTTGCTAGGTGTTTAACATGTTAGAAAATAAAAACTAAGCAAGAGAAGCCTGGTGAATTATTATTACTTTGGAAATTTCGACTTGAAAGTGGGAACATATTTCAATGAATTTTGTGGAAGGATTGCCTTGAAGCCAGAAAGGCAATGAGGCTATTTGGGTTGTTGTGGATAGACTCACTAAGGTTGCTCGTTTTGTTTCTATTAGAAGAAATAGGACTGCCACTTCTCTTGCACGGATTTATGTCAAGGAGGTGGCTCGTCTACATGAAAGTCCTGTGAGCATAGTCAGTGATAGGGACCCCTTGTTCACTAGCGAGTTTTGGAGGAACCTACAAACAACTTTGGAAACTTCTTTGAACCTTATCATTGCATATCATCCACAGACTAATAGACAAACAAAGAGGGTAAATAGGTTTTTGGAACTCTTATTGAGAGCTTATGTCTTGGACTTTGGAGGACATTGGGAGCGGCACCTACCATTGGTTAAGTTCGCATATAATAATAGCCATCAAGTGATAATTAGTATAGGACCTTTTGAAGCACTTTATGGGAGGCCATGAAAATCGCCAAGTTATTGGTGGGAAACCACTGACAAAGTATTGCTCGAACCCGATTTGATCCATGATACCGTTGAAAAGTAGAGTTGATCAGACAAAAAATGAAGGCTGCACAAGACTATCAGAAATCTTATGTAGAGAAGAGAAGGAAAGAGCTTAAGTTTGAGGCTGGAGATATGGTATTTTTTAAAATCTCCCCTCTTCGAAAGGTTGTTAGATTCGGCAAGTCTGGAAAACTGGCACAAGGTATGTTGGGCCATTCAAAGTTTTGGAAAGAATAGGAAAACTTGCTTACTGCTGGAGCTAGTGGACCGATTGGCAGGAGTCCACAATTTTTTTCACGTATCTACTTTAATAAATGCCTGCATGACACTGGTATTAGAGCTGAGCATAATCAGTTGAAGGATTTAGAGATGGAGCCAACAGTGCTCCGTGCCACCCGCATACATCGTGGAGCGTGGAACTAGAAGACTCCACAACAAAGTTATTATACTAGTCAAATATAATGGGGAGACAATCCATTGGAAAGCACTTGGGAAACCGAGGAGAAGACGAAGATCACTCGCCCAGAGCTTTTCACTGGTAAAAATTTTCTCACTAAAATTAGAATTTTTTTGTTGCATCGTGGTTGTTAGATTGGATGGTAAGAGATGGTTGCTACGCTTCTCACAATCACTTTGCACTCATATAGGAACCTTCATGCATGTTTAGGGTGTTTGCATACATACTTGCATGGCACGATTACACATTCACGCTTGGATTGAGCTCATTTTAGTATGTCTGCAGTACATAATCATATTACACTATTGGTTGAGTGGATGGTTGAGTACAAACTTGGTTGTATAACATGGATATTATTGCGCATTACACTGTTCTCCACATGGAAGATTTCGAGACGAAATCCTTTAAGGGGGAATGTAGCACCCCATAAAATGAACCAAAAATAAACGGATTAAATTGAATTAAATATATGGAGATAGAAAATGTAAATTATATAAAAGTTGTAATTTGACCATGAAAGTTATTTCATTGCATTTGTGGCTAAATAGTGATCTGTTTCCATATGTAATATGATGAAAACGAAGCTCAAACGAATAAGTTATGTGCATTCGAAGTTTTTGTATTTAAATTAATTTAGCTTGAATTCAAATCTAAATAAAGATTTGAATTTAGAATTTGAATTTTAAAAATTAGCTTGGGGCTAAGTAAATGTTAACTAACGTTTGATTAACATTTAACGTTAAATTAGATTAGAGGAAAGAAATTAATAAATAAAGCGATGGAATAAAATATTTCTCGTAATGATCAACATGTCGACACTCTAGTCACGACCGGTCGACCCCTAATGGTCAATCGGTTAAATCAGGGCAGCCGGTCGATCGGTGTCAGATTTTGGCAGTGGCAGCTAGGGTTTGAACGTCCCAGATTTATTCGTTCCTCAACTACTTTTTTCCTGCAGTTCTTGTGTGTTTCAACACCTATAAATAGAACCCTATCCTCTTCACTTTTTATTCATACTATTTTGGCAAATATAACGAAACTCTGTAATTGCTATCTCTAGTAAGATTCAGAAACTCCATAGAGAATTCAGGTAAGAATTCAATCCATTTCTTATTTATTTCTTCTTCCTACAATCTATTCTTATCCTATTTTTCTCCAAATATTCTAAATCCAATAATATAAATACCTCTTCCATATTGTGTGTATATCAAAAGAGAGAGATTATGAAAGGGATTGAAAGGCTACAAATCCATTGAAGTGAAGCTAAGGCTAATCTGTGAGTGGAAACTTTAGTGTTTCTTTTTCAGTAATTGCTTAGCGTATTTCATTTTGGATTTGAATATGCCTTAGGGATTTTGGGATTTCGAAAATACGATAGATAAAATCCCCCAAAAAATCCTTTTTCTTTCGAAATGTCAACACTATATGATCCTTGATTATTTACATTAATTTGACGGGATGTGTTCTATTGTGCAATTTTTAATGATTTCATATTCTATTCCACTTCTCCTCCCTTTTGTGTAGGATATCCCATTCAATTAATGTAATAAATTGAGTTTCTAATTTATTTATAAGTCTGTTATTATAGTTTTGGTTATGAATAATTATTCTTTGTTTGGATATTGAAATTCCTTATTTTGATATGTTGAAATCTTGGAAATTTGAAGAAAAATGACTTGCAATAATATTTGGTTATGGAATTGACATTTAACACTAGTTTAGCGTGTAAAATCCATGCGTTTTGAATTTATCAAGCGTGAATATTTATCATCTCTATTAGCGTAGTTAACATATAATTATTGCGTATATGGCATAGTCAGTTAGTTATTATTTTCATTTATTTCCCCCTTTAGAAAGGAATTTGATTGTTAGGCGAAAATAAAAGGAAACTCTTAAAGCCTAATGTTATTGTAAAGCTTAATAAGGAAGGTTCCTTATAAGGACTTTTTTATAAAGTGGTGAGATGAGAGCGTGAGTGTGCGTGTGTCTATGGAGTATTTGATTTATGGTTAAGTCATAAGGATGCGAGGTTAATATAGTTACATTACAGAAGCCTGCCCTTCACTTTGAAGCTACCATCGATTGTGTACACATTTATTGATGTGAGATATCATTATGATAAATATTTGTAATGATGCGTAGTTAGTCCCAAATTCTGTAGGGGAAATCTGCCTAGCTAATCTGGCTACCAGGTCCTACGAATAGTCGGGCAGACGTAAGACGTCATTATGAGTATAGGCCATGAGAAGAAAGGTCTTCTTCGAGGTCTTGAGGTATTAATTGGTTGTTTGAGGGTTCACCTCTATTTTCCAGTTTAAGTATTAATTGGTCAAGGAGTTACATTAGGCGGTTTCTCAATGAGGGTTCACTTCTTGAAATAGATATTAAATGATGGGATCTGCCTTAATTTAGGTATTGAATACTAGAGTGTCTATTTTCGATAAGGAAGTATTAAGTAGTCTAAGAGATTCCATATGATGTCAACAAGATAGTACCATTGATGCGCATGCCATGAAAATAGGTATTAAATGACGGGGTCTACCATAATTAAGGTATTAAATGACTAGAATTTGCCTATTTTCTAATAAAAGGTATTAAGTGGCTTGGATATCGTCTCCCACAATATTAGCTGTTTATGACGTATGATTGGGATATGGGATTTTAGAAACCTGCTTCTTGAATGAAAGGTATTAAGTGGTTGGACCTGCCTCATTTTCTTATAAAGAAGTATTAAACGGTTTAATGGTTTATTTTCATAGACATTCTTATTTTGAGATATACTTCCCTAGTACTAAAAAGGCAAGACTCGAGGTTTTTTTCATCAGACATTGTTGTTCTCACTCCTTCCTCATTACAACACGGTTTGAAGACGTTGGTGGAAAATGTAACACTTAGAGACGGAGGTGGTTGACTTGTGGCAGTATTTACCATTTTTATTTGTCTTCATATATACCCATATTTCTAGACTATTGTTGTAATGGATTATGTTACGTTGATGGTATTTTGTATTTTGACATTGTTATGATTTTGAAATAAATGGATATATTTTACTATTATATTTTGTTCCATCCGTTGTCAGTTCTGGAATTTTAATAATGGCTCTGTAATGTTATTTATTTTTACTACCAACAGCTTTCTTTAGAATGATTCTAATTTTCGGTGAGCCTTTCCTGGATTGAAATTTAGATCTATTATAGGGTAGGTTGTTACATTTTTATTTAACATATCCTAAATATGAGGAATCATTTTCTGTAAATAATGCACGAACTATACTATCCATCCCAAATATGATACTCTACTAGTCACAGGCAAACAAGAAAAGATAGAACAAATTTCATAGACAAAGTTTGCAACAAAAAATAAATTTCATTAAATTGAAAGAGCGTGATGTGCAATGCCTGCCTCGCTAGGCTAATAAAGGCTTTTCATCACTTTTTAGTTGAAAGTGATAAAACAAGAAAGAGGAGTGGCCCACGCCTTGAGGCCCCTCAAAAGATCCAACCTCAAATGTGTAGACGACCACCTGATACCTAACGATTAGTATTTCCCTATGGAAGAAGGGGTGCGCGGCCACCTTCAAAGCCTTCCACGTTAAATCATACAAGTAGTCTCGAAAAGCTTCCAAATAACATCAAGAAACGAATGTCAAGATCGAGCCTTCACTAGCTTTAATGTCTTCACTGGCTCTAATGTCTTTAAAGCGGTCGCCTTCACCAATTCTAGTGTCTTCACTAGCTTCCAAACAATGTCAAATCATACAAGTTGTCTTCGCTCTCACTCCACTAAACCTTCACTAGCTCTAATGTCTTCTTCCAAATCTGCTTTGTATCACGTCTAACGATACGAATAGGCCTACGAGGTCTCGATGCTTCTAATTCAATCTCGATATCAAGAATAAATAATCTTCCATTTTTATAGAGCCAACCATCACGATCGAGCCCGTATGAATTCATCTTCCATACTCTAACAATCCCTCTATCTTCGCCATGATTCTGCTAGTCTAGAGTATCGCCTCTAACTAGTACCGATTCACTTAATCAGGGTAGATCTGATCATTAATCAAGCCAACACTTCTGGCTCTATCCACATCAAGGTCTAAAATCATAGCCAACGATAAACTCCAACTACTTGCACTCGAGGAACATCGCTCCCAAGCTAACATGTTTCCTACTCAAAGCATCAGCAACTGCATTATCCTTACCATGCGTGTAGGATATGCCAAAGTCATACGAGGCCAGGAACTCTAACCATCACTGCTGATGAAGGTTAAGGCCCTTTTGGGAGAATATCTAATTCAATGACTTATTGTCCTTATATTACTCGAATTGTTCTCCTGTAAATAATGCCTCCATATCTTCAAAGCGATTACTATCACCATCAACTCCAAGTCATGAGTTAGATACTTCCACTCACGCAATTTCAGCTGCCGACTAGCGTAGGAGACAACATTACACTCCTACATCAACGCTGCACCAAATCTAGTACTATAGGCATTTGTGTATACTGTCAGCTCTTCATTTCCACTCGGATCTCTCCTTCATACTCACGAATGCATGCTTGCACCCCGCGTCCCAAATAAAAGTTTGATTCTTTTATGTCAAGTTGGTTAACGACACTGCTACCTTAGAGAAGTCCTGGATAAAACATCTATAGTATCTCGCTAGTTCAAGGAAGCTTTTAACGTGTGTACTGGTCTTAGGCCAATTCTAGTCTTGTACTGCTGCCACTTTTGCAGGATATACAGCAATACCCTACTCGAAAACAACGTGACCCAAGAATCGCCCTTCCCACCTCTAGAAGTGACACTTTGAAAACTTTGCCTTCAGTCGGTGCTTCCTCGATACCTCGAGCATAATCCTCAAATGCTCTTTATGTTCCTCCTTTATTCTCGAATAAGCAAGGATATCATCCACAAACATAAGTACAAACATATTTAGCTGATCCTCAAGAACAAGTTTAATAAGATCAACAAAGTATGTCGGTGCGTTGGTTAGCCCAAACGGCATAAACAACCACTTATAGAATCCAAGCGACGAACAGAAGTAGTAATCAACACACTCACCTTCTCCACTCTCAGTTTATGAAACCCCATCATAAGGTCCAACCGAGAGAACATCCTGACACCGTGGAGTTGATCGAACAAGTCATCAATATGTGGAAGTGATGTTCTTCTTCGTCGGTATATTCACCTCATGGCAATCTACAAACAACCTCTGAGAGCCATCCGATTGGTAGCGAATACTTAGGTGCACCAACACTCAGATATGCTCCTACAAATGAACACTTGTCTCAATAGTTCATTCACTTACACCTCCAACTCCTTATGATCTATGGGCATCATAGGCCCTCAAAGGCATAACTGTCAATCTGACATCCTTCACTAAGTCTATGTGGAAATCAATCTCTCGGTGTGGCGGTAATCCAGTCACCTCCTTGAATATGTCTGAATACTCTCTCGCTATAGGCATATATGGCAACTCATCCTATAGAGTCTCAGGTGAATACTGAAAGCTAATCATAACTCCATTTCTGGAAGGCAGCCAATCACTAATGTCCGCACCTCCACAGCTCCAATCTTCACCAACAGCCTCTTACGGTCCACCACTACCGCATACTTCCTTAGCCATCTCTGGCATGATATCGAACCCTACAAAACCCAAAACAAAGCAAACACAAGCAAACAAACATCCATAACTCGATAAGGATAAGTTTTGACAAACCATGCATAGGCTATTCGATCCTCCAATAGGGTTTGTGACAATCAAAGGTTGGTCAACTATCTCGGGTTTCAATCCAATCTATCTACAAGTCATTAGATATGAAGGAATGTGAAACTTCGGTATCAAATAAAACACATATAAGTGTATCACAAATAGAAAGCATACCTTGTATAATGAATCAATGATGCTCTTTCCCTTCTCCTTCATTGATAGAGCACTCGATGAAGTTGGAAAAGCATTCAAAGCGTAAGCTGACACAAACTGCTTATTCTTCGACGGCTCTAGGCAATCCTTTATCGTTTGCCCTACCTTGTTGTAATTGAAACATCCTTTCTTCTCATTTATGCAACCTTTGCTCAAATGACCCTTCTCTTATCAATTGTAGCAAGTGAGCTCCCACTTACCCTTCTTCTGGCCACCCTTCTAAAACTGCTTGTTCTTCTTGTTGTTGTTATCCCGCTTTCTTTTGCCTTCCCTGCTAGCTGGCGGCTTCAGCTCATCCTTAGGAGCAACAACCAACATAGGCTTATGGTACAGACACTCATGTTGAAGAGCCTCTCAAATGGCTCATCAATATGTCATACTAGCATCTGTCCAAGATAATCATCCAAGCCAATGATGAACTTCACATTCTTCTTAAGCGGAGTATCGATAAAAGACAGGCCATACTTTGACAATGTGTTGATCTCGGTTACGTATTCTGACATGAACAGATCTTCCTGTTTCAAATCGGAAATTTTTTGAAAGAGCACCATCTTCTAGGCTATCGGTATATACTTCACTTTAGATCTTGCCTTAAACTGTTCGCAAGTAATCTAATTCTTAGGAGTAGTAATCTTGATAGTGTTCCACCACCTCATAGTCCTTCCTTGATGTTGTTTAGAGGTTAGCCCTCGGGGATTGCACTGGAGCACCACTACCAACATCTATAGCAGGAGTAACATGGGCATTATGAACCATGTTTTGCACCATCTCAGCGAACATGTTCTACAAGTCAGGGTTAGCAGCCTTCAATTCTGACCCTCCTAAACACCAGAGAAGGAGTTCCTAATAGCGTTTCTTGTTAGCAAGCTTATTCTTACAAGCTGTAATAAGAATGATCGGTCTCTCGAAAAGGAATAACTTGTGTCTATGAATATAATGCAACTTATATACTAGACATATACCACCATATATTTTTGAAAACGAAAATAAAACTAGTATGCTCTCTCATATATCGTTGGATGCATTCTAAGGTGATATCTCCTTCCTTATCTCTATTGGATCCAAGTATGAACTTAGGTCGTCCATGCAACCTAAGCTCCAATACAAAATGAGATGACGATCTTATAGTTTCGGTACCCAACATATCTATGTGATGTGCTGTGGAGGTACCCGACCGATGAAGGACAGTAGCCAAGAATATAAAGAAGAGAAAAATCCAAACATAAAACTTGTAGAACATTTCATAGTGCACGAATAGAATATAATTTAACAACATAGATGTAAAACAGACAAGACAGTAATGTAATCAAATGAATTACAAATAAGAACATCAGAGTGCATCAGGTTCATAAACTATGCAAAAACCAAAATAAAGAGTTTATATATCCTAAATCTCTATAATAAACTCTATAACTACATCTAAAATACAAGTAATGACAAAGCTCTATAGTAATGCATAATGGAATATAAAATGTAGTAAGCTTTGAGTATAGATATATACATGTGTAGCCTTCTGCTCGTACTCCTTACAGCTCTATACGGTATCCAGACCTACTATCCCTATTCTACTCTTTTAAAAGTACTCGAGATAATAAGAAGTAAAGCATAAAACTTCTGGTCAAACAACAGTCTGGTGTGAGCGATATATCATCTAAATATACTTTAAAACTCGTATGTAGAAAATAGGGTATAGGGTATAAACAACCATACTTGACATTCCCTGCATTCAAAGAGTTAACATATAAACATCATATATACTACACTACTATCATAAGTGGAAAATATATGGTATAGGGGTATCACACAACAGACCAAGTATATAGTAAACATAGCATCCATCGCACAGCCTCGCATCTCTCACTTAAGTGCTTTAGATGTACGATACCTATTTTAGATGCTCAACTCCTTGTCCATGCAGATGGCAAAGGACTGGACACATACAGACGTCCAAACATATGGGTACACCCAGAATACCCTATCATAACAATGGGCGTCACAAGCACATAGTCATCCATCTATCCCATAGCACATGTACTAACAATAGAACTATCTCATAGATGTTCAAATCTTTCCCACGCAGATGGCTAAGGATTTGATACATGTGGACGTCCAAACACACAGGTAGGCAGACTACCCTGGATACATGCATACTACGTTGTCATACTCACGAGCATCACAACCTAATGTTCCACTTTACGAGCTATTATGCAGAACTCGTCCTTTCGATCCACCGTTATATGCCATATCCACTCGCCACATCGAGTCATCGAAATCGTCGTACTTCTTTGATTACTGTCCCAAAGTCATTAGAGCCATCCAGGGTTCATCCACCCTTACCTCGAACTAATTCCCCAAACTACCAACCAACCCAAGTCTTGCCCCGAAGTCCATACCTAAACACTGTGCTCCATCCCTATCGTTCCAACTCCTGACTGAGCTGAGATAGGCCAAAACCAAATCTCATTTAACAACCAACTTTTATGCTTAGTCCCCCGAACACCGCCATCACCGAACATGCTTCACTTCCTATCCACAGACCACACTCCTGCCCAACCGCCGACAACATTTCACCACTCGATCACAGACCATGCTTCACCAATCGGTCACTGACCTGGTTTCACCGCTCGGCCTTCGAGCCACAACCAGCCGACCGGCCACCAAGCCACCATCAACCAACCGAAAACCCTATAACTCTTTCAGCCCTTCAAGTTGTGCTGATTCCATCACTACACCAAACGCTTCAACCCTCATGCATCGTTTATGTAATGATATGATCTCAAGCGCTTTAGAGTCAACGTTCCTACCTCTTGTTTGCTCCGATGAGCATTTTCAACCATCAAGCGTATAAACAAACAATATACATGCACCAAACAACATTTAAACATGTAAATCACGAAATCAATTATAGTAGTCATCATACAATTGTATAGAACATAGCCTAACATTTACCAAGACAATACCAAATCCAAATAACATGTCAAAAATGCCAAAAATCCATTTATTCACGTTTTTATTATATGTTGGGTTTTAGAATAGCAATAAAACTTAGTTTTGACTTTAAAAATGGATCCAAAACATATTAAAACCTATAAATACATATACAGTAAGGTGAGGATACTAAATCACTCGCAAAACCCCTAAAATCCAAGTTTTACATGCAAATCGAGGTAGATCCGAAAATGAACAATAAAGGTGTAATTTTCCCCCAAAATGTAGATATAAAGATCTTTAATGAATCTCCTTACTAATCTATCATTGTGATTAGACTTGATTTGGAGGTGAGAAGAGAAGGATTTGGATGGAGAATGGATTAACGGAGACTTTGATCTATGGTAGAAGGTGTAAAATTGATTTAGGGATGATGATTCAGCCATATAAGATCTCCAAACCCAAAATGGATTATTGGGCTTGCCCTCCGAACTGACTAAATACCTACTAAGTTGTTCTAAAAACTGCTAATCTTCAAATGGTCATATCTCCTAGTCAAAAAGTACAAATCGCTATTATGATCATTCTATGGAAAGGAAAACCATCATACCTTTCCAATGGAAGTGGTCTCAGATGCTAATTTGGCTCCTATGAAAAGTTATAGACGACATAAATTTTCAAGAGCCAAATCGTCTGAACAAATTCTAAACATAGGATATGCCACTAATAGGTATTTCCAAAACTTATAGAGTTATATAAACTTATACAAATTTAAAAATAATATTTTACGACTCTCCGATGTGTAAAATACGGATCGTTATATGACATATCTCTGCCATACCCTAGAAGCACAAATGCTAGTGCCAATAGCACAACGCTATGTGAAAAACGCATAACAAAGCCATCAATCAATGTAGAATTCATTATTTAACAAGCCCGCGCCCACGTGCCAGTATGGACTTGGAGGGAAAAATATTACTTGAATTTTTCGAAAGGAGATATGTGATCAAGCCTCCAAAGCTTGGTCCGGTCCGATCTAAGCCAGCTCGAGTCCTAGCCAATCTCCCTCGAGCTAGCCAAAAGTCGAAGGTGGCCAGCAAAGCTCCTTCGACTGCCATCTCTGGTCCAGGCTAGACCTATATCAGCCCGTCAACTCATGCCGACCCAAAAAAGCATGAGGACTGGTATAGCTCAGCAAAGCATAAGAATGACTTCCCATCTTGCTTACGACCAGCCCTCTCGTGCCGACCCGCATTCAACATGGCATGAAGCCTACCCGACCGCTTAAGCGTCTCTTCCAACTATTTGCCGACTGACACGGCTCGAGATCGACTCAACATGATCTGTCATTTGATCCAGTGTCAGTACAGCTACCTGTGGTTTGTATATCGTCTTGTCATCCTTTACTCGACTCGGCACATCCTCACCCCCCAACTCTCAGCAATTCCTTACCCAATTCATGGTCCTGGTGACTAACAAACCTACTCGGTTGTTCTTACCACTTAGGCATATAAGAGTAAAGTGGCAGAAGCTACAATCATGTGCATTTGCTCCCGATAAGAAGCATGTCGATTTTCCCCTAGGATGCCACCACAGTACAGACGCATTAAATGCGAGGTAAAGCGGGAAATGCGAGGTAAAGCGGGACATGCTTCTGCTTCAATTCTCCTATTGACATTCATCTCGGCAACACATTCCTTTCATTTAATCAGTCATCTCTCATCAAGTCCGTTCAGCAATATCAATAGTCAGGAGCACTTCCTATTTGTTTTTCCGCACGATCTCAACCGTCCAAACAATAAGTTCAGCTACTATAAAAACCCATGCCTTGCCACATTAAAGGGGTTGGTAAGTTGGTCATGTAACGACCCGTAAAATTTCGATAATTAAATTGGTTAATTTATTGAGATTTTTGTAACTAAATTAAGAAAGGAATAAAAACCATATAATCTATAATGAAGTGAATGTTAAAAGTGAAATGCCAATTAATGAAAATAAATTTAAATGTTATCTTTGGCTATAAATTGAACATAAGTGAATAAGTGAAACATTGGATTTAATAAAAAGAGTGGGACTCAGATTTATCGATTTATTGGAATTTAAACTTAATAATTGGATTAACTGCAATTAAATGAAATTTAATATTTAATTATTACGTTAATAGAAATTAAGATGAAATCCGAGAATATTAATGTGATATATGATGAATCCAATGTTAATTTCATCCATCTGACAATAATGAATTAAATAATAGAATGAAAAGTAAATTAAATGGAATAATTGGAAATTAAATTTATAATTTATGAATTTAATGAAATTGAGGTTAACACTGAAATTGATAAATTAATCAACTCTAAATTGGCATCTAAATTTATTTAAATTAGTGTAAATGATTAAGAAAATTAAAACGATAAAAATTGTCAATTATAGAATTGAAATTGAAAATTTGATTGAATTAATTTATTTTTAGTTTATTTAATTAATGTAAAAATAACAATTTTGGCCACTGACTCGGATTTCGACGAAACTAGTTTCATCAGATCGGTAACAGTGAATTATAGTAGGATTTCAAGTTTCATAGCGATCGGACTTGTCGTTTGATCGTACGGACTCGAAACACCTAGAAATTAATTAAATTGAAATCAATTTGAAATTACTTGATTTTATCATAACTTCTTCATACGATGGAATTAGGACTTTAAACCAGTTCCATTGCATTTAAAATATTTAAAAATATCCGTTTTGATATATGGGTTGGCCTATTTTCGTTTCGGAGGCAGAACGGGCTTTTCGGGTCGCTATCGCTCAATCAAATCGTGTCTATACATCTCTATTTCTGACCTACCTATATATACCTCGTTATGAACCCTAGCCTATTTCTTAAGTTCATTATTCTGTACGTACAATTCCAGTTGCTCCTCTTCATTTCCAATGGAAGACAAAACAAAAATTCTCAATTGCAATTTCAAATCAAATTCAAAGCCAAAAATTCAAACTCCTCAATATATATTGGATTACATACCGATTGGAAGCTTTCGACGAGCGCATCTCAATCCTGTGATTGGTTTTTTTGATTTGAATTAACGTTTAGTCAGAAAAGAGGGATTTGGTTTCGGCCGTCCAATCGTTGAATTTAACGGTGGATCTACGCCGCGGACTCAACCAGAAGGCATAGTCGTAGATGCACTGTCGAGGCAAGTCCATCCATACGGTCGCTTTGGGTTGTAGTTCATCAGAATATCCATGATTTGAGGATTTTGTGTGCGACGCTGGTGGAGCTGGAGGAGGCTGGAGTCTTTGGCGTCGTCGACGTGGAGGCGCCCTGAGGCGGCGAGTGCGGCGGTGGGGTCTGATGAGGTCGTTGGAGCATGGTCGGCGTAAGGCAGGAAGCGGTGCATTTCAGCCAATGCCATGAATGATAGGTAGGGTTTCACGCTTAATTTTGGGGTGACGTGGCCGTTGTTTTAGGATAATCTTCTGTTTTATTATATTTATTTTTATTATACACGTATATTGTTCAAATGCGTATAATTTCCACATGGGAGGTCTGTTTCATGCACGGTTTTCTCCGCTAGGATCGTATCGAAATTTCGAACAATATAGCATAGGTTTGGACGAATTCTGAGATTGTTCAAATTTTTGATTTAAATTGGATTTAAATTCAAAAGGTGAGTGTTTGTACCCACTCACAACTTCTAAAGTTTCTTATGTTTGTTAAATTGATTTATGATGTGACTAAAAAATTATTTATGATTGTTTGGCATGTTTTGAATCATCATCTCAGTTTATTTGAATTTATTTGGATAAAATAGTTATTTAATTTATTTTTTAATATTAACTGCCAGTTAATACCTGTTATTTATTATCTCTTCTATATTGATGTTATTGATTGAAATGGATGATGATTGTGATAAATGTTTGGTGATTGATATTGGATGAATGGATGTTGTATTTCATACTGTTATAAACTGCAAGCCGTTACTGATTTTTATTTCATTTGGAATTTCGGTTCGAAATGATATATAGCCGTATTTATATTTTAAATTGCAGATTGAAATGATAAATATATGTATCGCTTGACCATGGGATTGAAAATTATATACAGACGTGGTCTATATATATAAATTATTCTGAAATGATTTCTATGGTTTTGTAAAGAAATATATGGTTTTATAAAAATATTGAATTTCAGGATTATATAAATGTTACATTATATATATAGTTAAGTTCTTGATTTTTAGCCATGTACTAATTTTTTTGGTATAAAATGACTTTAAAAATAAAGATTTACTTTATTAAAAATGTAATATGGTTGAGAAATAGATTTGAAACTGTATTAAATGTAGAAATTTATTAAATGAAACCGATTTGGAACTTACAGAATTTAAGATCTGTAAAGGATATGATTATAACTTGATCTTGTTTAAGGTGAATTAAATAAATATTTCAAGTATAAATAAATTGAAGGAAACATTTAGTTAATTGTAATCTAGGTTTTATTTAAATGATAATGAATTTATTAAGTAAATATTTCGAAACTAAATAATAGAAAATTGAATTTGATATATATATATATATATATATGAAATTACCAAAATTAGAATTAAAATTATTGAATACTTAAAGTTTGTATATATTGAATTTGAAATGGTTTATTCCGTGGATCAAATCTATTTTGAAATCGATAAAATTCGGAATAGTTTATTTGGAAACTGAATGGAATTGAAATTTATGATTTGGGATTTGGTTAAATATAAAATGTAGAAATTCGAGTTGTTTGGAATTGGTTTGTGAAATTGAAAAGCTATTGTATTATATAAAGTAATTTAAAATTTTAAACAATTTAAGTGGTGGAAGTTATGTTTCAAAATTATGAGCCTCAAAGTATTATGATTTGAAAGTGTTATATTTCAACTGTTTTGATTTTGAAGTGTTATAACTTTGAAAATGCTATGACTTTAGAACATGGATAAATTTGAAATAGAAATGATATCTTATTTGGTTTTGAAATGGAAATGATATCGTATTTATATGGTTTTTGAAAGGGCAATGATATTTTGGTTTTTAAGTATAAACTATTTAAAATGACCGCGGTGTTATAATAACGTTTGGTTGTTAAAGAGATCGGGATCAGAATTTGTCATACTCTCTACCAACTCCGAAAACCTCTTTAACAACCGTGTACGCGGTGGAGATTCCAGATTGAAGTAGGATGGTGGTGACGTCTTTTGAAGTATGAATGTGGATCCGACTCCCGTGAGTTGGCTTAAGGTGGCTAAAATAGGAGCGATCTCGGGCCAGTGAGGTAGCCCCTCTTATCGGACACACTCCTTTGATATTACATTTTGACATTGAGATTGATTTGGTGGCAACTTTTGACTTTTGATTTTTGAGGGTGTGGCTCAAGGTGGGCGGTAGCTGCGCGCTATGCGTCACCACCAGCATGTGTGCGTAATTGATATATCTACCCCGGCATTGCCTTGTGTGCCGTGTTACCTACCCTATCGCACCTTGTACGAGTTTGGTTTTCTCCCGTAGCCCGTGGAGTATTTAGGGTAGTCTCCCGATCTGGAGATGCACTGATACTGGATGGACTACTGGGACTATTATTGTGTTAAAGGGTAGACTGGGTAACTCCTTAACGCTATATAAAAGTAAGTTTATTTTACTATAGACATTTTTATAATAGCGAAATGTTACTACATAGTAAATAGTTTAACGGATCCTTAGGAGATGTGAATCCCGAGCATCTCTTAAGTTACTGCACTCACGTTTGACACTGGATAGGAGATGTCAAATCCCGTAAACATTTCTGACGCCGTTCCACTTATATTTTACCTTTGGTTTAACTCACATAAGATCTTTTAATTCTGACTCGAGTGTTTTGTCTTTTCAATTCGCTCGGATCAGTCTGAGCATTTCAGGGTTTGAAGATCTTATTTCTGGAGAACGAAGACGAAGATTGTATTACTATTATTTATTATATTATTCTACTGCATTCATACTGTTCCACTGCATTATTTATTATTCTCTGGTATGTGTAACTCTGATGTGTGTTGTATAAGTATAATCAAATGTTTTGTAAAACAGCTTCATGAACTGTTATTTGATTATTATATATTGTCATTCCGCTGTGAGATTCTGTTTTGCTTTTTTTCTTTCTTCGTTTTTCTTACTCACCCTAAGCAATCCGTCTTTCTGTATGGTTTAAGTCTGACGTGTGTGGTTTATCGTCGATTTAAAGCGTACAAAAAGGCAGGATGTTACAATGTGGTATCAGAGCTTTGGTTTAGCGATAAACCTTAGCTTTGTGGGGTTTGACTCTTTATTAATAGGGTAGTAATACCCTATGATGAGTCGTTGAGCATATATATATGAGAGAGCGTATTTGTTAGTGTTATAAAAGGTTTTGGTGTTGTGTTAATTTGTTCCGTTTTGCATTTATAAATTCTGGTTGGTGCATGGGACGCTATGACATCAATAGGGATTTCTAAACACTTAATAGAACAGACCGACACAATATTTGTTTTGAATATAGGTAAATAAAATAATTTTGCATATTATATTTTCTATATATAAAATAAAAACTTTATGAATGATATATATACATATGTGTGTGTGTGTGTATTTGGTTGTGAAATATTGGTTAGTTTGGTAGCGAAATTTTTAGATATTAGTTGAAACTAAGATTTGAAACAAAATAAATGAAGATTGGAAATTTAAAACTTAATTTCTGGGTTTTGAAAATTTCTTTTGGATGATTTTTGGAATATAATAATAACATTATTAGAAGTATTTTCCGATATAAATATTTCAATATAATTTGAAAGAATTGTTTTAAAAAAATCTTTGGAAAGAAATAACTATGTTCTCCCCTCTCTGTCGTAGGAAAATAATTTCGGTGATGAGTGCACGCATCATCGACATTCATTTTCGAGTTTCGAAGTGGGAAGACCACTGTAGTAGTTTTATTGTAGATTTATTTTGATAAACAAATATAAATTTTAAATTGTTTTAATTATAATTGGATATATAAGCTGCAAGTATATACATTTATCCACTATTTTAAAGTGATTTTGAATAAAAACCGGCATTTAATTCTGAAGTTTCCGTTAATTAATAGTTTCAATTAGTGCGGTGAAATGGAATTTAACTAATAATTGAAACCTCTAAATGAAATAAGAGATTTAATGCTAAGTTATAAATGGAATTACAAGAAATTTGAAACTGTAACCTACGAAACAAAGGATATTATTATTGAACGTTTAATTTATTAAAAGAAACGAGATAAACTTGTATAACTTTCAGTTACATTCTTAAAATCATATATATAACTTACCAAATATTAAAAGTTGTAATATTTAATAAGAAAATGTAATGAGAATTGTACGAGTAAATTTATGTAAAGAAAGTGTTCAATAAATTGCTTTTATTAATAGGAATTGGTGTTATAATTGTTAAAATTTAAGTTACAATTTGGAAGGTCATTGAAATTAAAGGTGATAGAAAAGGGAACATTGTAAGTAAAAAAAATTAAACTTAAGTAAATGAAATTGATATGCCAAGTAACCAAATTAAACATGAATGCTATGGATAAGTGAATGAATATAAATGAAATTGAGAAATGAACAATTTTAATGAAAAAAATTATTTATGATATGAATAAATAAAAAGGAATCTATGTAAGTGTAAGTGTAAATAAGTGAAATAGACACTAAATCAATGGATGGAAATGAAAATTTGCAAGAAATAAATATAAATTAAAAAGATAAATCATTATATGAATGAAAGGGAAATCAAACAACAAATGTTATGAAATGAAATTAATAAGTATGAATTTGTTCTATTGTTTGAAACCATTGTTTGTTTGGTTTATGGTTGTTTGGGCAATGATACTTTAAATTGCTTAGATGTATGAATAATCTATTAAGTTTTATCTAAGACCGTTGAGTAAATGGGATACTTCATAGTTATTTGTCATTCTAAGTGATTTAAACCCGAACCAACCAATTGTTTTGTTCTGCTAGAACGGTTATTTGTATATGATGTGTATGCTGTTGGTTGCGAATGATTGTTGTTTATATTGACTTGTTTGATAGTGGTTGGAAAAAGTGTAAATATTTCATTTATATAATTATTATTAACTCTTTTGGATTATATAAGTGAAATACAAGTTATGGAAGCAATGGCTACTGCTTTTGGTTTCATAATTTAACGTTTGTTGATTGCCCAACAAATAGGTACGTTCTCGGATTACAATTTTATAGCGTTATTATATTATTTTTCCCGTTGTTGGAAGATATTATTTTGTGATATTGTGATATATATTGCTATATTTGATATTATATTTTCTTCCGAGCCTCCCCGTACAAAGGAGACTCTACCAAAAAAATTCCCTAAATTTTGGACCTAGAAATTTTTTGAGAAATGCCTCCAAACTTTATTAATTTAAGTATAAAAGATTTAATGGATATAAATTGATATATTTTATTTAAATTATTAATTTTGTAAATTTATTTGTTTATAAAATTAATATTTTGAATAATATGTATTGACTACTTAATTCTTTCTTTTCCCCTTCTTTTTCCTTTTCGGGGAGGAAAAGTTTTGAGTGGGGGAGAGTGTAACGATCAGTAAAATTTCGATAATTAAATTGGTTAATTTAATAGATTTTTGTAATTAAATTTAGAAAGGAATAAAAACCTTATAATTTATAATGAAGTGGATGTTAAAAATAAAATGCCAATTAATGAAAATAAATTTAAATGTTATGTTTGGCTATAAATTGAACATAAGTGACTAAATGAAACATTGGATTTAATAAAAAGAGTGGGAATCAAGATTTATCAATTTATTGGAATTTAAACTTAATAATTGGATTAATTACAACTAAATGAAATCTAATATTTAATTATTTCGTTTAATATTTAATTATTACGTTAATAGAAATTAAGATGAAATATCCGAGAATATTAATATGATATATCATGAATCCAATGTTAATTTCATCCATTTGACTACAATGAATTGTAGAATAGAATGAAAAGTAAATTAAATGGAATTATTGGAAATTAAATTTATAATTTCTGAATTTAATGAAATTGAGGTTAACGCTAAAATTGATAAATTAATCAACTCTAAATTGACATCTAAATTTATTTAAATTAGTGTAAATGATTAAGAAATTTAAAACGATAAAAATTGTCAATTATAGAATTGAAATTGAAATTTTGATTTAATTCATTTATTTTTAATTTATTTAATTAATGTAAAAATAGCCATTTTGACCACTGACCTAGATTTCGACGAAAGTAGTTTCATCGGATTTGTAACGGCAAATTATAGTAGGATTTCAAGTTTCGTAGCGATTGGACTTGTCGTATGATCGTACGGACTCGAAACACCTAGAAATCAATTAAATTTAAATCAATTGAAATCAATTTGAAATAACTTGATTTTAGCATAACTTCTTCATACGATGGAATTTGGACTTGAAACATGTTCCATTGCGTTTAAAATATTTAAAAAAATCTATTTTGATATATGGGTTGACCCGTTTTCGTTCCAGAGGCAGAATGGGCTTTCCGGGTCGCTATCGCTCAATCAAATCGTGTCCATACATCTCTATTTCAGACCTACCTACATATACCTCGTTATAAATCCTAGTCTATTTCTTATGTTCATTATTTTGTATGTGCAATTCTAGTTGCTTCTCTTCATTTCCAACGGATGACAAAACAAAAAATTTCAATTGCAATTTCAAATCAAATTCAAAGCCAAAAATTCAAACTCCTCAATATATATCGAATTATATACCGATTGAAAGCTCTGGACGAGCGCATCTTAGTTCTATGATTTTTTTTCGATTTGAATCACCGTTTATTCATAAAAGAGGGATTTGGTTTCGTCCATCCGTTGGTAACGTTGAATTTAACGGTGGATCTACGCCGTAGACTTAATGGAAAAGCATAGTCGTGGAGGGAGTGTCGAGGCAAGTCCATCCATACGGTCGCTTTAGGTTGCAGTTCATCGGAATAGTCGCGATTTGAGGATTTTGAGTGCGGCACCAGTGGAGCTGGAAGAGGCCGGAGTCCTTGGCATGGTCGACGGAAGGCTCCCTGAGGCGGCGAGTGCGGCGGTAGGCTCTGATGAGGTCTTTGGTGCGCGGTCGACGTAAGGCAGGAGGCGGCGCGTTTCAGCCAATGCCATGAACGAGAGGTAGGTTTTCACGCTTAATTTTGGGGTGACGTGGTCGTTGTTCTAGGGTAATCTTTTGTTTTATTATATTTATTTTTATTATAAACGTATATTGTTCTAATGCGTATAATTTTCACAAACGAGGTCTGTTTCACGCGTGGTTTTCTCCGCTAAGATCGTATCGAAATTTCGGACATTATGGAGCTGGTTTGGATGAATTCAGGTCTGTTCAAATTTTGGATTTAAATTGGATTTAAATTCAATTTAAATTCAAAAGGTGAGTGTTTTTACCTACTCACAACTTCTAAAATTTCTTATGTTTGTTAAATTGGTTTATGATGTGATTAGAAATTTATTTATGACTGTTTGGCATGCTTTGAATCATCATCTCAGTTTATTTGAATTTATTTGGATAATATAGTTATTTAATTTATTTTTGAATATTAACTGCCAGTTAATACCTGTTATTTATTATCAGTTCTATATTGATGGTATTGATTGAATTGGATGATGATTGTGATAAACGTTTGGTGATTGATATTGGATGAATGGATGTTGTATTTTATACTGTTATAAGCTGCAAGTCGTTATGAATTTTTATTTCATTCGGGATTGCGGTTTGAAATGATACGTAACCGTATTTATATTTTAAATTGCGGATTGAAATGACAAATATCTGTATCACTTGACCATAGGATAGAAAATTATATATAGACACCTCGGTCTATATATATAAATTATTCTGAAATTATTTCTATGGTTTTGTAAAAAAAATATGGTTTTATAGAAATTTTGATTTCTGGTATTATATAAATGTTACTTTATATACATAGTTAAATTCTTGATTTTTAGCTATGTATTAATTTTTTTGGTATAAAACAAGTTTAAAAATAAAGATTGATTTTATTAAAAATGTAATATGGTTAAGTATTTATATAAATTATATTATATACAGAGTTTATAATGATTTTTAATAAAACTAAGGCTAAGAAGATAGATTTGAAATTGATTTGAAACTGTATTAAATGTAGAAATTTATTAAATGAAATCGATTTGAAACTTATGGAATTTAAGATCTGTAAAGGATATGATTATAACTTTATCTTGTTTAAGGTGAATTAAATAAATATTTCAAGTATAAATAAATTGGAGGAAACATTTAGTTACTTGTAATATGGGTTTTATTTAAATGGTAATGGATTTATTAAGTAAATATTTCAAAACTAAATAATAGAAAATTGACTTTGATATATATATATATATATATATATATATATGAAATTACCAAAATTAGTCTTGAAATTGTTGAATACCTAAAGTTTGAATAAATTGAATTTGAAATAGTTTATTCATGGATCAAATCTGTTTTGAAATCAATAAAATTTGGAATAGTTTATTTGAAAACTGAATTGAATTGAAATTTATGATTTGGGATTTGGTTAAATATAAAATTTAGAAATCCGAATTGTTTGGAATTGGTTTGTGAAATTGAAGAAGTTATTGTATTATATAAAGTAATTTAAAATTTTAAACCATTTAAGCGGTGGAAGTTATGTTTCAAAGTTATGAGCTATATGATTTGAAAGTGTTATATTTCAAGTGTTTTGATTTCAAAGCATTATAACTTTGAAAATGCTATGACTTTGGAAAATGGATATATTTGAAATAGAAATGATATCTTATTTGGTTTTGAAATGGAAATGATATCGTATTTATATGGTTTTTGAAAGGGCAATGATATTTTGGTTTTAAAGTATAAACTATTTAAAATGACCTGCGGTGTTATAATAACGTTTGGTTGTTAAAGAGACCAGGATCGGAAGTCGTCATACTCTCTGCCAACTTCGAAAACCACTTTAACAACTATGTACGTAGTGGAGATTTCAGAATGAAGTAGGGTGGTGGCGACGTCCTTTGAGGTATGAACGTGGATCCGACTCCCGTGAGTTTGCTAAAGGTGGCTAAAACAGGAGCGATCTCAGACTAGTGAGGTAGCCCCTTTTATCGGACACACTCCTTCGATATTATATTCTGATTTTGAGATTGATTTGGTGGCCACTTTTGACTTTTGATTTTTGAGGGTGCGGCATGGGTAGGTGGTAGCTGCGCGCTATGCGTCACTACCAGCCCTTGTGCGTAATTGGTATATCTACCTTGACACTGCCTTGTGTGTCGTGTCACCTATCCAATCGTGCCTTCTACGAGTTTGGTTTTCTCCCGTAGCCCATGGAGTTTTTCGGGTCGTCTCCCGAGCTGGAGATGCGCTGATACTGTATGAACTATTGAGACTATTATTGTGTTAAGGGGGAGATTGAGTAACTCCTTAACGCTATTTAAAAGTAAGTTTATTTTGCTATGGACATTATTGTAATAGCGAAATATTACTACATAGTAAATAGTTTAACGGATCCTTAGAAGATGTGAATCCCGAGCATCTCTTAAGTTACTGCACTCACGTTTGACACTGGATAGGAGATGTCAAATCCCGTAAACATCTCTGACGTCGTTCCACTCATATTTTACCATTGGTTTAACTCACATAAGATCTTTTAGTTTTGACTCGAGTGTTTTGTCTTTTCAATTCGCTCGGGTCAATCTTAGCATTTCAGGGTTTGAAGATCTTATTTTGGAGAACGAAGACGAAGATTGTATTACTATTATTTATTATATTATTCTACTGCATCCATACTGTTTCACTGCACTATTTATTATTTTCTGGTATGTGTAACTCTGATATGTGTTGTATAAGTATAATCAAATGTTTTGTAAAACAGCTTCGTGAACTGTTATTTGATTATTATATTTTGTCATTCCGCTGTGAGATTCTATTTTGCTTTATTTCTTTCTCTGTTTTTCTTATTCACCCAATTAACAATCCGTCTTTTTGTATGGTTTAAGTCTGACGTGTGTGTTTTATCGTCGATTTAAAGCGTACTAAAAGGTGGGATGTTATAGGTCGATTGCATCATGCAAAAAGGTTGGTTGGAGAATAAATAGTCATGTCACTAATTACACACCACCAAAGAATCCTTTACTCGACGAATTCCTAAGATGACTAATTTCATTGTCATAAGCATCACATCTTGTCTTATTATTCGCTTGTAATTTCTTGTATTGAAAGAGAACCCTATTGTAAGAGAGCTTCAATTGGACGTAGGCAGCTTTGCCGAACTATTTTACATCTTATGTCATTTACCTTTTAAATGCTCATTATCCTCTCATCTTCGCTCTTAAGTGTAGCAATTAGCAAGTAAACTTTGGTCCTTGCGATCCATCATCTTAAATCCAAGATTGATGAAAAATATAGCTAACAACTATAGCGAGTTTTCAATTTCTCACCTCCAGACCGGATCGTGTTATCTGGGCTCTGGCGCTAGATAAAGGCTTCACTGTTGCTTCAAGCTACTCCTATCTCCTTAATCCTGGTCGTCTCTTTACCTTCCCCAGACTCTGGAAATGCCCTATTCCCCCCCCCCTCCCCTCCCGCATGGCCTTCTTTCAGTGGTGTCTTGCTCACGATAGAATCAACACCAAATCGAGGCTACTCCGTCTTAGGTATCAGGTCGATCCATGTTGCGTTTTTTGCGGCGTTCATATAGAAGATATCACTCACATATTCCGAGATTGTGACTTCGCCTTCCTGATCTGGGCAGCGATCTGTGCTCACCTTCTCGGTCGCATCCCAGACCCACCCACCATTTTTGACCACTGGCAGTATAAACCCCCGAATCGCACTCTAGACATCCTTATTGCTATTTTCTGTTGGTACCTTTGGAAGAAGCGCAACGCCCTGGTGTTTAACAAACCGTGTTCCCGATTTGAAGGAGTTTGTCGTCGCATTATTAATTTGTTCACCTCTATTTCAAGTTACAGTTATTCGGCCCCTTTCAGACTCCGCCTTCCACATGGAGATTCCTCCCCTACAGAATCCGTGGGCACCAGCTCGGCGTTTCCGCCTCATTCCTAGCTAAGTTAGTCATCCACAGCTGTTGGCTCTTAGTGAAGCTTCATCTCTTTTGGCTAGCTGCTTTATCTTTCGTGTATAGTTGCTTATGCTACTTGTTGTTGGTTATGTTCCTTTACTTCTCTGTTGTATGGTTTTGTTGTTCTTCAAACTAGATTGTATCGCCACCGGTCAGACGCGTTGACCGGCCTATATATACATATATTTTTTAAGTAACCGGTCGTGTAGTGCCATGCTACACATCCGTCTTTCTCTAAAAAAACTACAGCCAGTTTTCCTTTATTCTTATAATTGAAACTAAATTTTATCCAACATATTATTATCATTCGTTTAGTTGAATTATAATGATTTTTATTTTGGATATATATCTGAAAGTATGGTTCATACGGTTTTAACCATACTAGTTATTATTATTATTACCACTATAGTACTACTGTTATAGCGAACTTCATTTACATTTTATTATCTAATAAAGTTCAATGGATTATATTATTCTATTTCAAACACTACTAGTGGTGTAGAATACAAATAGATAGTGAAATTCCGTTAATCGGCGGTCGAGAGAAAATGACGATGGCCAATGATACAAACCGATGGTGTGATGAATACTTCTGAAGTAATAGGTTTTTTTTTCAAATTTTAAAAAGGAAAGATGGAAACACAACTGGATTGAATTCTTATTACAACGGTTGAATTTTCATTGTTTAACAGCCAAGAAGGAAGAGACGGAGATTTGCAAAATACACGGACAAATTATTAAAAAGATAGATGTAGAATTATTTGGAAGCATAGTAAAAGAGTCAGTTGTCTGATGATGTGAAACATAACATGTGCTTAACAGTTGTCTGATAGTTACAGAAAAACGAAAATGGAAGTAGCATTGCTGGACGCATTATAACATAGTTAGACACATTACTCGACATAGTTAAAAAAGACGACTTCATGACGATTTCGTTGTAAAGTTAACTTAAAGCGAAAGTTAGCCTTAAACGTGGCGGGCATATCTTCACAGTTAATTTTTACTTTTCTTCCAAAACCGAATAACGCCTCTACATATATAGAGACGGCAATAAACGTTAACGTGTCTGTTTTGTGCAGCAAAAAAGGGGATATAAAATGTTATCTTTGGAAGGCAATGCCTTATCATATGCATACGAATATTCATATTATAACCTCGAAAACCGAAGCAGCTGATCAGCAATGCATAAATGGTCATAAAGGATGAATTAGCTGCGATCAGCAAACGTGGATAGTGGCAGCGGCCTCAGCCTCCTCTTTACACGTGTCGGCAGAGTGAATGTGGCAAAGTGAACTGCTGCCATGCATGAAGCGTTCGAAGATAATAGTAAATTATATTAAAAATTTAAAATAGGGTGACATATTCAAATGGTGTTGCGAGATGAATTATTTTATCGTATCGCGTTACAATAAACGAATTGAATGGTTAATATGGTTTGATAGATGCGTAAGCAAACTAAAAGATGGTTACTGCAGACTCCTGCTAACGACAGGTACGTCCTCCACGTGATGAAGGGGTCCCTGGTGTTTTTTAGATGGGCTTGTGGAACAGTGTTAACTAATTGACGGATATAGCCCAAATCTAATGTATAGTCGATTGAAGATGATATTTGTCGATTTCGTATTGTTTACGTACGATGTTGCTCCAACGTTGAAGTGACATTCCAATGGTCCTAAGTCTTCGGAGAACGGTTTAGATATATTACTTCAACAATCAATAAAATTGCTTATTTTGAGATTGTTTTCCCTTATCGCGAATAACAAAGGGTTGTCCATTTCACGTACTCTAAAGCAAATATATGTAAATTGTGGTTAACTCGCACAAATCGGAAGAACACTCAATATTCAGGTTATGCTTGCATTAATTTTCTAAATGGAGAAAAATATAATTAAAAAGAATCTATCTTCGGTGGCGAAATATTGTCGTGTATATAAAGAAATGAGAAAATGGAAAAGATTTCTGTTTGTGGTAACGGTTGGAACCAACCCGTTTGTTTGAATTCAAATTCAAACATAAACGAGATATAATGTTTTTCAAACGGAACGCAGACCCCACCAATCATTAGCATTGTTCCTAGGATTTCTGTGACATGACCGGCCAGATCGACCGCGGTCGACGGAGACATTGCCTCCGCATTCTCGTCTAAGAAGATTATCATTTCTGGACGCCCTTCGTAATGACAATCAATTTAGATACTTTTATCGAAAACTTTGAAAAGTTATAGCATCGACTTCTTAAAAGCGTGCTTTAGATAGACTTGCTACTTGTTAGCCAAGGACCGGTATCGAGAGAATCAGAAAATCAGGTGAATTGTCATATAGCCAGTTTGCAACGCATTCCATTTCCACCGTTTTACACACAAATTTCACCTTCCACAAACCTTATATCACTTTTAAAATTTTACAACCTAAGGTGTTTTTATGCATCAAACAAAATTTATTAAGCAACAATGCAATAAAAGACTAATATTGTTGGAAAATTGATAGATAGGAACAATAAAGAGAAAGTTATATAAGTTGTGTCATGGATGCAACAACTGTCTTGAAAGCAACTATGATACAATCGATAATTGTCGTCCACTCCTCAAGGTTAACACAACGATCTTTCATATTTGTGCACTCAAGGTTGAAGAATTCTCGGACTTGTTGAAGTCGCTGCTTTGGAGTTTTAAGTATCTTTTTGAAAGATAGATTTACTTAGAGAAAATTGAAAAGAGAAGAGATGAAGAAGAGAATTTTGTTTTCTGTGCATTTTATATTTCTTTCTTGAAGATGGTAGAAATGATTAAACATCAATTATTCTCTCTTTCTCTGTGTTAATCACAATAAATAACATTTTATAAAAACGTTTTCTCATTAATGAAGATTACAAAAGATCAGTCATTGAAAAGATTTTGATTTTTGTTGTAATTATCCAACAATCCACCACAAATTAAAACAAAAATAAAAGAAGATGAATGAAAATATCCTAAGCAGGCAAAAAGTTTCGTACGTATATACCAGTGTCTTTCGATTGAACCGATACATAAGAAGTGAGTTTAAAACTTAACCTAAGTAGTGGATTTTTTCTTGAACTACAAAGATTTGGGTTGACATCTCATAACATATACTGCACTTTCAATTTTATACAAACAACACGATAAATATGCGCTTTTAATGGTCATACGCCTACCTTGGGAACCCAAGAGTGCTCTAGAGAGCTCAAGTCTCTCATAGAAGGCGGCCCACTTTCAAACCCAAGTAGGTGAATCCATCAACTGCTCCACTCTAGCACCACCACTAATGGCCACGAACTCATTAAGAGCAAAAGACTCAACTTCGCACGAAAATTAAAGATTATTCTTCAAGTGCATCTCAAAAGTACCACTAATACTAGCTATAAACAATATATGAGTAATAAAGTATTGCCCCAAATAAATTAATTAAATCCATCAAGTGCGTCTCAAAAGCAGCAGCAAAGCTGATTATGGATTTGAAAAGAGCAAAAATGCTCAAACTAAGGTAAATTTGTATGTCCATCAAGTGCATCTCAAAGCACCACCAAAACTGGCTATGGAGTATACAAAAGCAAAGAATTTCTAACTTAAAAAAATAGTAAAATCCATCCAGTGCGCCTCAAAAGCACCACAAAAACTGGTTACGTAATATATAAAAGCAAAGAAGATCAAACTTATAATAAATAATATAACCCATCAAGTGCATCTTAAAAGCACTACAAAAAACTGATTATGGATTATATAAAAACAAAGTAGCTCAAAAACATGTCAAATAGAAATATCCATCAAATGCATCTTAAAAGCACCATCAAAAACTGGTTATGGATTATATAAAAGTAAAGAGCCTCAAAATGATGTCAAATGGAAAAATCCATCAAATACATCTCAAAAGCGCTACCAATAATTAGTTGTGAATTATATAAATGTAAAAAAGATTAAAATCATATTAAACAGAAAAATCCATCAAGTGCGTCTCAAAAGCACCACCAAAAGTAGCTATAGATTATATAAAAGTAAAGAAGCTTAAAATCATATTAAATAGCAAAATACATAAAGTGCGTTTAAAAAGCACCACCAAAAACTAGTTATGGATTATACAAGAGCAATCAAACTCATAAATACAAAAAATAGAAAGGAAAAGAGTAATCATGTTACGTTGATTGACCACTAATGTGTATTCATCACACTTTTCTCTGCTCTAGGAATGAGGCTTGTCTCTAGAAAATTTAACTAACAATTTCCTTCGAAGAAAATTTAGAATGCGGATGCATGAAGTTCTGTTTAATCATGTTCATTTTTAAGATCACTTCTTTCATCGATTTCTCAATTGTTTTAGGTTCAAAATAGGCGTGTCTCTCTTTCCACTAACACTCTTGTCGAAATTCCAATGTTCTTCAATAGGGGTATAAATGTATCTCCTTATATCATAAGTAATAGCATCTTTAATAATTCATGAGAAACACGATGCTTCCTCAAATTTTACCACATTCATCCTTTGGCTATTTGTGTTATTTATTCTTATATATGCAAGAACCATGGAGAGATAACATGGGTGACACATAAAAACATTCCAATCTTTTCATGTTTTTCTCAACATTGTGAGATCAACTTTAAAAAAATATTTCTCACATTAGCCCTTTGTAAATCCATTGACTCATATTAGAAGGACAAGAAGGAGCTCACAATTTAACACCTAATGATCATTGTTGACTTTTCCAAACTATGGTAGACCCACTTTAGCTAGATACGCCCACTTCAAAAAATCATAGTTTGATGGAACACCTTTTCATAATCTAGTAATAGTTCTTTCTAGTTTTTCGTAAGGAACCATTTTGAGTACGAAACAATTTAACAAAGCAGTTTCCCCCGCATACAGTCTAACTTATTCAAATAGGTATATTCGATTTGGATGATCGGTTACATTTAATATAATTTTAGCGTATTTTTGTATTATCATACAGACTACAAGTGAAATAATGATCAAATAAAATCAATCATAAAAAGACTCAAGTTCGATTCCTACCATGCGCTTTCCTATCATATATAATTTTACCCGGGGTATGGTGGCTTGGATCAGCGGACGGTTTTACTATACCCTTCTTAGGAGTTTACCGGTCTGCGGGGTTCTCCTGGGTTGTTAAAAAAAAAAAAAAAAAAATCAATTATGAATTAATACAACACTCGATCCAATAAATGACATTCTTTTATTTCCACGCAAAACTCATAACGTTTGCACATATTCAATTTTTTGGATGGACCAATGGAACAGTATTAACTAATTCATGGATATTGGCCAAATCTAATGTATTATTGATTGAAGATGATATCTGTCAATTGTGGTATTATATACGTACGATATTGCTTTAATATTGAAGTGACTTGTTGCAGAATTGTCTGCATATACCGCTGCACGGTTAAATCTCTCTGTTTCAAAATATTTTCCTCCATCTTAAATCACAAAGCGTCCGTGGGTTCATGCATATTGTGGTCGCTCGTACAGATCAGATGAACACACTACTTCCACCATTTTACATTCAAATTTCACCTTCCACAAACTTTGTATCATTTCTACCTTCCAACCTACGAGTATTTTATGTATCAAACAAAATTTATCAAACAACGCTACAGTAAATGATTGATATAGCTTCCGATGTTAACAATGCAAATATTCTATTATTAATTTATGATTGATTTCGAAGAGATTCACGAAAGAGTTTTTAGACACTTCCATATTTTAATTTCTTCTACATATCCCTTGTAAACTGCAAAGAATTTTTTTAACATAATGTTAAGATGAATTTCCAAAGGTTTACAAGGAATTTTTTTGTGTTTGATGTACTTCATGTTATTTCTAGCCATCTTCCTCCCATGGCATAGCTTAATGTCTCCTTACAATTTGCAGCGCTTCATCGATGAATTATTTTCATCGTCAATTTACAACAAATAAATGATTATAATTTTATTTCTATTCTATATACACTTGTATGTATATTAGTATTTTGTCAAAGAATGCCAGAAATTGAAAAAATACAAAATAACGAGAAAAATAAAATATTGAAAACTAAAAAAATTCAAAATTGAACGAAAATTTTGAATAAATCCAAAATATTAGAAAATCAAAATATGATGTGTAAAGAAGAAAAACTAATTTTTGCACCTTTTAGACATTTTGTTAGTTTTATAAGGGGGGAATTAATTTAAAGGATAAAGATTTGTATATTTTTTGCCTTAAGGACACGACCTCAATATTTTTACCACAAGCACAAACATTCTTCTAAAAATTAGTTATAAGGACAAACATTTTTCAAAATTATTCATAAGGACAACAAAACTGCTACTAAGCTAAAAACTGATACCTAAAAACTGTTACCGATAACTACAAACTGATACCTAAAAACTGCTATCAATAACTAAAAACTGATACCTACAGAAAGTTATCGTTCAGGATAAAATATTGAAGGTCCGTACTTAAGGCTAAAAAACTATGAAATTTTGTCAAAAGACAATAATTTCCTGTTTTGATAATATATAATATTATCATTAGATGAACTTTTTTCAGTTGTTTACGCTTTCATATGTAAGTGTGCTGGCTAGGAATATGAATTTTGTTAGTTATATATGATTGAATAATTGAATATGGTTTACTTATTAAATTGATACATAACGAACTTAAATAAATAGTGATTTTCTATAGGATAATCAAACATACTTAAACATATTTAAGTTGTCGAAATGTGATAAATGGGTGAATTTAAAAGTAATAAATATAAATCTAACATGAAACATATATACTTTGGGCTATCTATTATTTAAAAAATGTAAATGATAAAAAAAAGTTCATATGCAAATTTAAATGTACAAAAAGAAAAAGGCAAACAAAAGGAATTTAAATGTGCTTTTTTTATTAATAACAACAAGGTTTACAAACATAAACAAATTCAAATTACATCAACAGTTCAAGTTTTATACATTTAATTTTTAAGTTCAGAAGCAGCGGTTTGAGCTTTTCTGAGTGAACATGCAGATATGGTGAAAGTAGAGTCAAGAGGCACTAAACCCATAAGGAGTAATAGCTAGGGGAAACTGATGATAATCCCAACTCTCGGCTAGAGTACTAGATTCTCCGCATAACAGTTTAGCGTAATTAGACAAGATTTCTTAAACAAACTATCTTTTTTCATTACGTAAGAAATCTAAATATAAATGAGGAAGTTGTGTGTAAACTTCTTGAAGATCCCTAAGAAAGCAGTATACTACTAGTCGAAAGGTTTTGAGGTTAATGTTTCTTCTTAAAATCCCTTTTTAGCTTGACAAATTTACTTAAGAGTTCTTTTGAAATGGAAGTGCCTAGTGGACCCTTAACTTGTGTATTTCAAGAAGAATAGACTAAGCCGCAAAAATAGAAATGCTAAAATTTATAAAGATTAGACGAAGTACATACAACAACAAAAAAATCATTTAGGTTCATATAATATGGATCCTTTGTAAAACTCGAAAGTAAATTTATCTTCATAAAACTGGACCTTCTCAGGAGGAAGGGTGTTAGGGGAAAGTGGAACGGTTGGATTCTTGGAAGATTCCAACATTTCCTAGGATGAGGATCGATCCCTTGATCATTAAATACCTGTTATGAAGACACCTAAGTAAACCCCCACTCTTCTTCCCTACGAAGGAAAAGTTAGTAAAAAGATTCATAATATAAATTTTATAAAGGAATTCCATTAAAGTGTCACTATCTTCAATAATTGTCCAAATAAGTGTGGTAACCTCCGTGTTCTTCTTTAAAACTCTTTCTCAATGAAGGAAAGATCTCTATAAAAGCAAGGCTATTCGTTTTTTGTTAAAATATTTCCATCATGTAGCATAAATGAGAAGGCTTCTATAATTTTCAAATAGATTGTTGTGGTCTTCAACCAGTTTCTAAATTTTCCTATTTAATCGCAGCACAACCTTCTTGCTTTTCTCATGTAAAATCCAAAAGTGATATTTGTTTCTTTTCTCAAGCTAAAATAGCAAGCATATTAACTAAAGTTAATGAGTGAGTATAAGTATTCAAATATAATAAACTTTATACTTGTACCGTGGGAGCTTGTGAGGCGAAAGCGTGAATTTTCTCCTTGTCGGATTCTTTGCTACGATGGCTAGCACCATGAACGTCCTTTATTGAGATGTCTTCTTGAGAAGCATTCTAGAACTCAGGGATATTAGGAAAGTATGCATCATGAGTAGATGAGCCCAAGTCATGGCCACCTGATCTACTACCACCGTTTTTCGGTTCACCAGCAACTTTGCAGCAATTTCCACCGTCCTTCCCAGCATCATTAACATCATCATCTCCATCTTCAATGCTATTGTTATCGTTCTTGTCACCGTCCTCTCTATCATCCTTATCCCTTTCTTCATCAGGCAAAGAATCATCAAAAGATAGTAATTCCTAAGGATTGATGGCTTCTACTTCTAGGAGTTCATCATGCAACGACCCAGGAACTCTCCACAATTTAAGGTCGGACTTCCTCTTGACCTTGTCTTTTAGTGTTGATGGCGATGGGAAGTCCAACTCTAGATAATTTCCTATATTATCGTAATATGCGATGAAGAGGGCCTCCTCATTACACTACTACTTTATTCAAGGGAGGGATTATTCTAAAAGAAGATAATTTCTTTTTGGCATCCTTAATAGTGTTATTTGTATAGACTAGAGCGGTCTCCTTACTTTCCAAACCATCCTTCAAAGTTGTAACTTGGCAAACCATTTGAGTATTTTATATTTTGGCATGCTCAAGCTCTTTTTCCAGTAATTTCACCCTCTCCTCAACTACTAGTCTAGCTTTTCTCTCTTCATCTAAGTCAGAGACAAGTTTATTCTTTTCAGTGATAACTTCATTATTTTTGTGGTGAATTCAAGAATTTGGCACTCAGGGGACAAAACTTTATCTATCAACAAAGAAATCTACACCTTAAAATTTAGAATTTGATCGATAGATTCATGAGAAGTTTGTTGTGGAAAAAAACATATGCTTAACCACCTGACATATACCAAAATATATAATAAGTAATAATATATAAAGCCAAAATTTGAATTAACCAGATAGGTGAGGATACATACCATAAGAAGTTGTTGAAAAAGAACATAGAGATGATCTTTGGAAAAGCAGAGGCTGTAATGGCATCAAAGAAGCTACAATTAGGGACTGGATGACCGAGCAAATGAAATCATCAAAATCTGAAGGGAAAGATTGGGTCGAAGCTTCATAGGGCAAAGATTCAAGAAGAAGAGTCAGGCCCAACTCCTGGTACAAACATTGAAAACAGTTGCGATGAGGGATTCATGATGTCTATAACAGGGATCGAAGTGTGAGCGACTTTTGTTTGGTCTTAAGGATTCTATTTCGGTGGGCTTGAATCAATAAAACTAGAGTCTTGGTTGATTGTATTTGTGGCCATTGCTACATTCGATTCCTCAGCAATAATAGCAAGTGATTGATCTTATCCAAGTTTGGCCTTTCTAATGGAAGAAGGAATTGAAGCATTGTAAAGATTGCGAGAATCCTTCTTTCTCTTGCGATTCTCAATAGCCTTAAGAGAATTAGCAATAAAGCCAGCAACAGGAGCGGCTTTGGTAGTCACAATGAAGGAGGAGGTAGGAGTTTTAGCTTTCTATGACTTAGTAACTAGGGCGATAAGAGTTGAACCTACATCAAAGAAAGAACCATAAGAGACGGTATAGAAAATTCAATCAAATCATAGTAAAAATTACCGGAAGAATCACGCTGTATGGGACAATATGGAGAGAAGGCACTTTAACCGCCAACAACCAAAGCTTGATTCCTATTAGCATCTTTCTTGATCATTGGAGGCTCCCCGAGCACTTCATGACTCTCTAGAATCAAGAATACTTTTGAAGATTCGCTTCGGTCAGGAGTTCAAACCTATCCCCAAAAGTTTGAGAAGCCAGGCTCAAGGTACCAATTGTACTAGCATAGAAGGATTCATCCTCTTAGAACTAGGTTCTAAAAAAATAGCTATTATAAGAGAATAGCTGAATGTAGTATAAATAAGAGAGAGAAAGAGGCAAGACTTATTAAGGGAAGAGAAAGACCCCTTGATGCTTGGAGTATAGCTCTTAATATAGAAGAAATGGTTCCCAGTCCTTAGTTCCGTTGATCAAATTAGTGATCAAGATCTTCGGATGAGGAAAAAGATGATATATAGTACCTGAATTGCCTTCCATAGGATTATCCATCCTTCTGAATGGCCTGCCACCTTAGCTTCTACGTTGGTAATCCCAAGTTGCTGAAGAATAGCATCAACTTCATCCTAAGTGGTTATAGAAGATTGGACATGTATATAATCACCTTTTTCTGAAGTAGGAGAGGAATTCGAACCCTTCTTACTAGCCTTTATCTTTCACACAATATCATGCAAGAGGGAAGTATCATATATTTTATAAAAGTTTAAAATAGTTAAGAGAGTGTTAAAAAATTTACTTGATAACAAACTCATAAATAATTGTGAATTCATAATCAAATGAAGGCAATTTAACAAGTTATCAAGTTTATAACAAAATGCCAAATTCGTAATTAGTTATCGAGTCCATAGTGAGATATCGAACTTATTACTAGCTATTAAGATGTTGAACCCATAAATAGCTAGTGAGTTCCTAACCAGTTAAAGAATCTTTTTCGTGACTAGATGCCGAACTCATAAAAGATATCGAATTTGTAGCAGCTAACTACCCTGTAAATAGTTGTCGAGTTTGAAACTAGTTAATAACTCTCTAAAGGGCTATCGAATTTGAAACTAGATAACAATCCTCTAGTAGGTTGTCGAGTTTGCAACTAGTAATTGATTCATTAAGTAATTGTTGGATTCATGGTTAGTTAACGAGTCACTGTTGAATATGCGCTTATATGTTTTTGTTTGATGATAATAAACATATATATTCATTTAAATGTATTTGTTAATGTACTATTTTATTTTTCATAGATTAAATAAATATTTTTTGAATAAAATAAATAACACATAATTTGAATTCAAACAAAAATTTTATTCAAACAAATATTTATTACAATCTTGAATAGTACAAATTCATGCTCTCACTATACATATACAATTTTGAATACATCACGATTTCATATTTACATTAATAACCTCACTACATATCACTCACACTCGTATTTAGTCTTCAACTTCATTCCAGTTTGAATCCAGCATCTGAGAAATCTACAAAAATATTCACTAACGCAGTAAAATTGAAAAAGAAATACTTTTGCGATATAAAATAAAATATGATTTGCATCAGTTATTTGGGTTGTTCGTCATAATTTACATTTGAATTCATCACACACAAACAGTGTGACATGCACAACGTATCACTATACATGCCACAAGGCCGTGCACATCGATATACACTTGATAATGCTACAGGGACAGGTGAGCACAGGTCAAACCCAAATGAAAAGCCGGGTTCAACTCACGTGTAATATATTTAAAATCACGACACGAGCACAAGGTCAAACCCGAGTTTTTTGAAACTGGGTTCAACACAAAGCTCAATCCAAACTGAAACTCCAGCAAGTATACAATAGAAGAAGCCATGATCAAGTCCAAGAGAAATGCACAAGCATGATACAGGTGAACAGAAGACAAGTGCACAACAAACCCAAATGTCAACAGCAATGACACAGCAACAAAAGGGCAGTTCACATGTCAAAAACAGCAACAACATGAATGCAACATGGTGAACAACCAAAGTGCAACAAGTATTGCAGTAATGGATGCAGACATAAACAACATCAGAAGATCAAGTTCAGTGCCACAGCAAACAAGGTTCAGGTCATAATGGAGCAACTCGAGCTCAAGAATGATACAAAACAACAAGTGTACAACAGTGTCAAGTTGCAAACAGTTCAAAGCTTCAACAAATCAGAACAGCTATACATGAAGTAGTAAATTCAAAGAGCTACATCAACTACAAGCTCAATGTGACAGCAAACACAAATGGAATGCAACAGTGAACTTCAGTATGGAAATGAGACAGGTCAAGCAATGGAGTATCAAAATGCAAGTAACTCATGCAACAGACTCAAGAGAATGCAACAACATGGTAAACTATGCCACAAATGATCATTGTCTCGAAGCAAATGAAAGTAAATACACTGACTCAATGCAACACTGACTGCAACAACCAAATGAAGACATCAAGTGATACAAGTAACATGTGCAGACCATGCAAAAGTGAAGACCACAAAGGCAATGCATCAATGAATCAACTGAACAATGAACTCGAACAGTAAACATATATGCACAGGTACAAAGACAGTGAGCATATACATATGTATAAAATGCAAAGGTTCAGGCCGAGACTAAAGCAAGCAGCATGTGGTAAACCAAAATGTCATCATATGTACTCAATGCAAAGTCCAAGTCAAAATCATGGATCAGTGCCAAAGTCGAAGAATAACAATGCAGACGCAAATAATCAACGCAGTGATAAAAAAATTCATGTGCGTATGCAGTATTGACGAAGTCAAAAATCAACACCGTAATGACCACGATAGTAATTCAAAACCGTGTCAACCAAGCAAGCATCGAAAATACGAATTTGAATAAGTCAGTGAAATCTCAAGCATCCAAGCATAATCAAGCGGCCAGAGAAAATAAATTGACAAATTCAAACAATTTTATACGAACGCAAATATAGGAATTCGACCTATATAAAAACCCACAAATCATCATCGGCAAAGCATCGAGTTCAAGCAAGCCAAAACCAGCAAAGAAAAGGAGTAAAGTACATACCGAAATCGCAGACGAACTCGATCCAAATTGAAGAGCCGTGAGCAAATCAAGGAGCATCGAAACCTACTATTGAACGGTATCGAGCGGCGCTTCAGTTTGACAAACCCTAATTTTGCAAAGGAACAAAGCCCCAAATTTGGATCGCAAGACGAAGCCCTAATTTCAGAACGAACAAGGAATACAACGTCGGCCGCAATTGTTTCAGAAGGAAGAACAAAGGATCGGGTTAAAAGGGCTGGACTTTATTCTTATTAAAGAGGCTTTAGTTATTTTATTTAGGGCTTGATTTTTTAAAGGGGTTTTTTTAAGTTTTATTTGAGAAAAAATTAGAGATTCAAGTTTATATTTTAATTTTTGCTCCTGCTTGTATTTTTGAAGTTGTTTTTACTTTTCAAGTCAAAGAATTTGTAAATCACCACCTAGGTTGTAGGTAGTGTCAGATTGTCTAGTTAGAATTAGTTCAGTGAGCAGGGTGTGCGAGTTTGCAAAACTCTATAGGCGGGAGCAGAGTTTGCGAGTAAGCGAAACTCTATTGGCGGAGCAGGGTGTGCGAGTCTAGTAGAGTGTTTGTGAGCGGGAGCAAAGGTTTGCGAGTCTAGTAGAGTGTTTGTAAGCGGGATACTGTTTAATTCTAATAGAAATATGGGAATGCAGCAGTAGGCAGGGGTTGCCGAAGCTGGGTAAATTTTGTGTGTGATTTACTTTTTAGCATATTTATTTCTGCAGTTTGTTTTTACGTTTAAATCGAGAAAATTTGCTATAACCCTATTCACCCCCCCTCTAGGGTTAATCTAGATCCTACAGTCACTAGTTTGTTGCCGAGCTTACAACTAATTGACGAGTTCATGACTTGTTATCGAGTCTTTAATTAGTTATTGAATCTTAAACAAGTTGTCGATTGTTGAATTTATAATTAGCTGGTGAACCTATAACTAATTAGTAAGCCGATAACAGGCTATTGAGTCTCTAAGAAAATGTCGAATCATTAAAATTATCATACCCTAATTAATTGTCAAATTTATAAAAAAAATTTGGTATATGATGGTCATCAAAATCCAATTTATCATCAGATTTGTGATGATCCATCTTTATGACTCCTGTTAATGACACCTAATATATGCACGATATTCGTATGTCATTGTCCAAGCATCCAAAAGACGAATTATCATGGGTTAAAATAAAAGAACATAACAGAAATCAGATAATGGAAGAGTTAAACATAATATAGCAATAAGGTAATACATAAGCTTACTCCCCAACATGGAGTTACAAGAGTTACAACAAATGTACTACTATCAGCCTAGACGGTTATAATAACATACCTTTACACTTGCTGATACAAGATAGCTAGATAGATAAGGAGCCTCTTGCTCGTTAATTTTCAAAAGAGCCCAAAGAAACCTATCACTCTCGGACTACTCAAATATAAATGAGTACCCGAGAGTTTGGGCAAAATAAACAATTTGGATCAGACAATAAGTCTAGTATGAGTAAACTCCAAAAAATTGGAATACAAAACAACTTATGAGTCCACGCTGCAAAACATGCAGCAGGTTTTCCCTTTACAAGAACAACATCGAAGCATAAAAGAATGGAAACAAATAATTAGACAATGCGAACATCGCAAGACGCTTTTCAATGCAATTAAGAAAGAATCAATCCAAAGGTTTGAATCAAAAACAAGGAAAAGGAATTTATCCAATAATGACTTGGAGGGTGCACACCTTTTACCGAAAACATACCTCTAGAGAATATACTTAGGAACTACGACGTCTCTCGGAAACCTCCAAGTCGGACCCTGCCAACCTTACGGAGATGTATTTCACATCTCCGTGCGCGTACAATCGAAACCAATTCTGGTGTAGATGTGACAATGCCCTAATGGGAGCAATCCCATATAGCCTGGCCCCTACTTACTCTTTATTTAATCATTTTTGACAAAGGACATCAATGCACCAACTGAGCAACAAATCATCTTAGATTGACGGAAAAAAAGAAGGGTATCGAAATCGATAGTTGACATATCAACTATTGGGGATAACAAAAATGATCATATATGGCAATAAATTTCATAGTCTTACCACCACTAATTGATTTCAACCCGGTACTATTCCTCGGTAAAAAATGAAGCTTGGTTGTAACAATCGGCGTTTTCGACTCTCAAAAGTCGACATTAATACTTACACGACATTCGCGTGCCGAGCACAAATCAAAAAACATCAATACTATATATATACACCACTATATGATTATACAAAACATAAGCAATATTATTTACAACATCAAAACACGCTTTTTAAAGCTATTGCATGGTAAGACATATTCACTTAGAATCATTTATTGAAATGTAAACTAATCAAAGGAAAGAGATTAATATTACACTCACTTTCTATTCGCTTTGATAGAGACTTGGAATACCCATCCTTTGATAATGAAAATGAAATTTGGCTTCTTTATTTAGTTTGTGAATGAATGAAAATGAGATATGGACTTAGGTATTTATAGGTGCAGAGAAGCGTACTTAAGTAATTACGTAACCTCTCATAGCCTAACCTGATCCAGTCAGATTTTGGTCTAATGGCAACCATCCGCATGGCATAACCTGATTCGACCATATTTTGGTCCAATGGCACCATCTGCATGGCATAACTTGATTGTACCATAATTTGGTCAAATGGCAACTATTCGCATAACATAACATGATTCGACCAAATTTTGGTCGAATAAAAGAGTATAAAGATTCAACTTTTCTTCTTATAAGTTTAAATATAATATTATATGGATAAGTATAAAGGTGTGGCCCAATCAGTGAGTAGAAAGGTTCAACCTTTTTGCTTTAAATATATTATTATATGGATAAGTATAAAGGTGTGTCCCAATCAGAGAGTAGGAAGATTCAACTTTTCTTTTTATAAGTTTAAATATAATATTACATGGTAAGTATAAAGGTGTGGTCCAATCAAAGAGTAGAAAATTCAAGTTTTCTTCTTATAAGTTTAAATATAATATGATATGGACAAGTATAAAGGTGTGTTCATCTGAACATTAGTGTGCACAACTTGTTCTAACAACTTTTGAATGTTGAAACATAGAAAATACGAAAAATGATTTTTGGATACATTTTTTATTTTTCTCCGAATTACTTATTTATGTAAACAAATTTTCAAAATAGGTTTTTCTCTATTATTTATTACACAAAAAATGTTTATTTGTGTTGCAAAATCCATTGTTTAAATATTTAAAAATATATTAAATACTCAAGTTCAAAGTGATTAAATTATAGGTCATTATATTCTCTCCTCCTTAAAGTAAATTTTGTCCTCGAAATTAATCACATAAAATCAAGATATTAATGAAACCCAAATGATATCATATATATCACACAAAGATACAAGAAAAGTGACCTCACGACAACTAATGCGTACATTAAAAGTAAACAACAAATACAAATAAAAACTACATCAGCTCGAGGTAAGAATCCCTAATATAGTCATCGATTTTCCAAGTAAAATTTTTAACATTTTCATTCTACTAAAACTTAACAAGATTCACAACCTTCATCCTCAATCACTTTATATCTTGAGTGACGATACGAATATGTCGCCTAAGAATGGTTAGGTTAGACTGAATTGTTAGGAAATCAAATCTACGGTTTCCATGACAAGAACTATACAATGGAAATCGAATATGCATATATATATATATATATATATATATATATTTACAGGTACTTGCTACAATAACATCACTAGAAGGACAAGAACAAGGCTCAAAGAACATTACAAGAGACTACAAGTCGATAGGATCAATGGAGCAACAAGACAGATGCACAAAGAAAACATGCACAGTTTTCAGACGTCTGGGTGCACTAGCCAAACGTCTGAAGAAATCCTTTGGAATACAAAACAGACGATATCAAACGTCTGGTTGATGCACTCAAAAGTCTGAAAGACTACTGTATACAAAAAATTATATACAGAGTCAGACGTCTGAAACAAATACCAGACGTCTGATTCTGAACTCGGAATTCAAAATTCAAATGACAACTGACACATTTGAAAAGACATCTTCACTTATCTTCGCTGCAACTCTTCATCACCATCAGAAGCAACTATAGAGCACTTGTTAATGGATGCAACTACTCAAGGATTCTCTCTACCACTATATATAACATCAAGAATCAAAGAGAAGAACTTTACTTACTTGCGCTCTACTCACATATTATGTTATATTCTTGATCTCGAGCAATCTATACTTGTATTTCACTCTTCCATATATTCAGATCTCCTTAATCAATACTCTATATATATTTATATATATATATATATATATATATATTGGAAGCATTTGTACTTAATAGTCAATATCCATGTTATAGAACACATAATTGACAAGAATAAGCTATTGTAACCAAGCCTATTCCTCCGGGCGAAGTGAGGGTGTTTGATAGTCGAATTCCGAAGGGGAGCTTCAGGACTGGACGTAGGACGGGAGGTTCGAACGAGTATAAAATATTGGTGTGCTTATTCTATGTTTACCTAGATTAATTTTAGTTGCATCATATAGTTCGTCATATATACTTGCATATACACTACACGATCCACTCTATAGATTTTCAATTGAGTTGCAGTGAAAAGAAGTGAAGATGTCTTTTCAAATGTGTCAGTTGTCATTTGAATTTTGAATTCCGAGTTCAGAATCAGACGTATGGTATTTGTTTCAAACGTCTAACTCTGTATACATTTTTTGTGTACAGTAGTCTTTCAGATGTATGAGTGCATCAACCAGACGTCTGATCCCATTTGTTTTGTATTCCAAAGGATTTCTTCAGACGTCTGGCTAGTGCACCCAGACGTCTGAAAACTGTGCATGTTTTCTTTGTGCATCTGTCTTGTTGCTCCATCGATCCTATCGACTTGTAGTCTCTTGTAATGTTCTTTGAGCCTTATTCTTGTTTTTCTAGTAATGTTATTCTAGCAAGTACCTGTAAATATAAATATATATATGCATATTCGATTTCCATTGTATAGTTGTTGTCATCGAAACTGTAGATTTGATTTCCTAACAAGAGTAATATTGAAATATTGAAAATTTAAAATTTAAAATTAAAAGAAAAATTAGATAAAATTACAAATAATATTTGAAAATTTAATAAAGGAAAACAGGATTTGGAAAATCTTATTAAAACTTCAAAACCATCAAGTAACAGAAATGGAATAGGATTTAAAAATACTCCTAAACAAAGAGAAAATGATGATAAGAAATGTAGTTATAAAAAGACTAAAAATTCACCTAAGTCTAATATGAATATCAAAAATATAAAAATTTGGATTCCTAAGACAAATAATTTAATTAGACAGAAACATATTAATAATTTCTTTGAAAATGTAGTCTGTAATAAGAATTATATTCATAAAGGTACCAAACCATCTTGGGTATGGCTACCTACTTCTCCTAACATCTAGGACTCTAACAAAGTATATGGGTACCAACTAAAACATCTTTTATTTTGCAGGCACCCACAATTAAAAATAAAGAAAAATAGATACTAGATAGCGGATGCTCCAAGCATATGACCGAAAATTCAAAAATGTTATCAAATATAACATACATCGATGGTGGAACGGTAACTTTTGGAGATAACTCAAAAGGATACGTCGTGGGCATTGGAGAAGTCGTCAACTCTGGTATTTCTAATTCTCCTATTATTACAAATGTTTAATTAGTAGAAAATCTAAAACACAACCTACTAAGTATTAGTCGATTATGCGATAAAGGTTTTCAAATCAATTTCGAAAAAGATAGGTGTAACATTTTAGATAATAACAAACAAATTATATTTGAGGGTTTTAGAAACAAAAATATTTATGTCTTAAACATGAATATAAATGAAAATTCAAATTTGTGTTTAACCGCCAAACATGGCGATCCATGGTTGTGGCATAAACAATTTTGTCATATTAATTTTAAATATATTAATAAATTATTAAAATATGAGCTAGTTAGAGGTTTACCTAAAATAAATTACAAAGTTTGTCAAATTGAAAAATTAAAGAAAGGTTTTTTAAATCTAAAAATAATATTTCTACAAAACAACCATTAGAATTATTGCATTTAGATTTATTTGGTCCAATGCAAGTATGATTTATAAATCATAATAAATATGTTTTCGTAATAGTTGATGATTTTTCAAGATATACATGGACTTTGTTTTTAAAACATAAAAGTGACACCTTTGGTATGTTTAAAATATTTTCCAAAAGAATTAAAATACAAATGGATTTGAAAATTAAAAAAATTCGAAGTGATCACGGTGGAGAATTCGAAAATGATCTCTTTACTAATTTTTGTAATAAGAAAGGCATCAGCTATAATTTTTCTTTTCCCTGCACACCTCAACAGAATGTGAAATGGATAAAACTATTAAATACAAGTGGTCTATAAGAATGTGCACGAACACTATTAAATAGTAGTGGTCTACCAAAACATTTTTGAGATGAAGCTATTGCCATAGCTTGTTATGTGTTGAATCGAGTAACCATACGTCCTATGACTAAACAAACTTGTTTTGAAATATTTTTTGGAAGAAAACCTAAAGTATCATACTTTAAAACTTTCGGATCAAAATGTTTTATATTAAATACAAAAGATAATCTTGGAAAATTCGATCCGAAGGCCGATGAAGGAATCTTTGTTGGATATTTAGATCGCAGCAAAGCATATATAATTTTTAATTAACGAAATAACACTATTGAAGAAAGTTTACAGTTTTCATTCGACGAAAATCTTCTTAACCATCATACTAATGATGATGAAGAAATAATTTCAATAACAAATACAACAAATTCTATTAATAATGAGATAAATACGCAAAATAATTCTTCGATATTATCTCCTAGAATTCGTAAGGATCATCCAAAAGATAATATCATTGGAGATCTCAATTCTAGAGTAACTAGAAATCAACTTAATTAAATAAGCCATATAGCATTTGTGTCAAATTTTGAACAAAAAAATTATAAAGGAGCTTCAAATGATAATTTTTGAATAATAGCTATGCAAGAAGAGTTAAATCAATTTGAACGTAATAATGTTTGGGAATTAGTACCAAGACCAGAAGATCAATCGGTTATTGGAACGAAATGGGTATTTAAAACAAAGCTGATGAAAATGGAAATATTGTCAGAAATAAAGCACGTTTAGTTGCTCAAGGCCATAGTCAAGAAGAAGGTATCGATTATGATGAGACCTTTGCTCCAGTAGCAAGATTTGAGATCATTCGTACATTACTCGCTTTTGCAAATCATCACAATTTTAAACTATTTCAAATGGATGTCAAAAGTGCCCTTTTAAATGGTTTTATTAAAGAAAACGTATATGTTGAACAACCTCCATTATTTGTTCACGAAAAATATCCCGACCATGTTTTTAAATTACAAAAAGAATTATATGGATTAAAACAAGCTCCTCGTGCATGGTACGAACGTCTTAAAAATCACTTAATTACATCTGGTTTTCAAATAGGCAAAATCGATACAACTTTATTATTAAACGAAAAATGACGATATTTTAGTTGTACAAATTTACATAGACGATATTATTTTTGGTTCAACTGACGAAAATCTATGTAATCAATTTTAAAATACTATGAAAAATGAATTTGAAATGTCTCACATGGGAGAATTAAATTTCTTCTTAGGTTTACAAATAAAACAACTTGAAAATGGTATTTTTATTCATCAAGAAAAATATTGTAACGATCTATTACGTCAATTTGAAATGGATAAAATTTCAAGAAAACCAACACCGATGAGTACTAGTATTCACCTAGAAAAGGATGATAAGGGAAAAGATTTCAATGAAAAATTATATCGTATGATGATTGGCTCCTTACTTTATTTGATGGCTAGTCGACCCGATATTATGATGAGTGTATGTCTTTGTGCCCGATTTCAAGCAAAACGAAAAGAATCTCACCTAAGAGTTGTTAAATGTATCTTACGGTATTTGTCTAGTACTAAAGATTACGGTTTGTTTTCCCCTAAAGGATCATTTTTGAACTAGTTTCATATAGTGATGCAGATTTCAGTGGATGTAGAACAGATCGTAAGAGTACTAGCGGAACATGTCACTTTATCGGACAATCATTAGTTTCATGGTTTAGCAAAAGGAAAATTTGTATCTCCGTATCTACTTGCGAATCCGAATATATTTCAGCAGCTCTAGCATGTGCACAAGTGATATACATGCAACACACTACGGATTTCGGCAAAATTATCAATAAGTCACCAATACATTATGATAACACGAGTGCAATAAATCTATCAAAAAAACCTGTAAATCACTCGTGAACTAAACAAATAGATATACGACATCATTTTTTACGTGATAATGTTGAAAAAGAAATTATTTCATTAGAATACGTAAATACTGATAATCAAGTAGCAGATATTTTCACAAAACCACCAAATGAACAAATGTTTGTTAAACTGCGATGCAATTTAGGGATATGCTCTCTTAATGATATTCTAAATTAATAACCACACCTTCACTTGTGCTACGGTTAGCTAATAATTTTCTATCCACAAATTGTAATTGATAAATCCTTCACCTTTAGTTTTTTAGTTAGTTAGTTTCCGAAAATTATCTATAAATAATTTTTGAACTTATATATAAATCTTCACACAACAAGAAAGAAAAAAATATATACACAATTCATATTCTTTTTCAATAAAATATAATCATGGCTTCTGAAAATTCTTATATATCCATCTTGACACCTACAACGGATAGCTCAACGGATACATCACAACGGCTTCCTATCCCCATACAAACGATCTTTATTTGTCTCTCCTAACACAAAGGAGAAAATTGATGAGATACATCACTATCAAAAACAACAAATAAATCTACAACGAGAATTATATTTTGAACAAAAAGTCACGGCACATCGACTAAGCTTTTTGGAGTAAGTAGCGATGAAGTTTGGTACTTCTCGAAAGAAAGATGCCCATGAACCACTTCCGATGCCTTGCAGTTTCTTGGATCCCTCCTCCTCGTATCGTACATCTTTTGATCCTTCACCAAGGAGATTCTCTGGTTTCCCGAGAACCAACGAACATGGAAATACATGGTCTCCACTCAAACCATGGAGAGATGACAAGTCAGATGATCGTAAAACTCCATCTCCATCCAAATAGATTATATTTTTTATTGTATTTATATCTATGTATATTTGTAATTTTGTTTCACAAAAACAATAATACATGTTTCAAACAATAGAAGGTCGAGAAATAAGCAACACCCTTTAGAATTAGTCTATTTTTGGAAGATTGGTAATTTCAGACGTCTGGATATTGACCTTAGACGTCTGATACTCTGATATACCACGAATTTTTCATCACTGTGCATATGTCAGATGCCTGTTATAATGTAACAACACGCATATTCATCGGTTGAATATTTAAATATAACGTCGTTTGTCGGATTATAGCCCAAAAAGCTACTTTCTGCAAACGGTCGAATTGGGACTCAAGACCACTTCCATTGAGTTCAAAACGTCGTTTGCGATCTTTTTGAGTATAAGCTTCGATAGATTTGGAGTAAGTCGTATTTTTCTAATTTTTCTATTGGGTTTTGGATTTGGGTTCAGCCCACTAGCTAACTTAATACCCTAACTCAGACCCCTCCTCTCCATTCACTCATTCCCACTCCTCAAACTTAAGCTAAAACTAAAAATGGGGGAAAGAAAGAGGGGTTAGAAATTCCAAGCCCTAGTTTCTTCTTGCAAACTTGAATTCTTGCTCCAAAATCAAAGAGAAGCTATTGATAAGCCTCCTCTTCATCTTCTCCAACTCTTTCTCTCTTTAGTTTCAGAAATTCCTAAACTTAAACTTAGGAAATACTTATTTTGTGTTTAGATTGAAGCTTGTTGAGTTGAAGTGGAGATTGGTTGGTCTTCTCCTTGTAATTGAGCTCCTTCTTCTTTGTTTTGGATTAAAGGTGAGATTTTTATCTCATATCTATGCCTATATCTATCTTTGAATGTTGGGTATGAATTCCGAACACTTATTCATGTGCATTTACTTTTGGTTTGGATTGAATTGGTGAATATTTCAATTTTTAGTGTTTTGGGTTCAAATCTTTAAAATCCTAACTTTGATGTTTTGATCATATTTTGGTGATGAATTGAAGAGCTTATAGGGCCGGGTCGTCTATTGGCATAAACCCTTATCGCCCATTGCTCGTCCGGTTGCATTTGCAAAGAGATTTCATCTTCATTTTTTAGGCTGAAAATAATGGAAATCCTAGTTCAGTCGACTGAATTCTCAGTTCAGTAGGCTGAACCTGGAAACAGAAAGTTTTCAGGCATTATTCAGTCGACTGAAATCTATGTTCAGTAGACTGAACCTGGAAATGGAATGTTTCCAGGCATGATTCAGTCAATTGAAATCTCTGTTCAGTCAACTGAATTTGCTGTTTCAGCCCACTTTGCCTTTTGGGATTGAATTTCCAATTTGAATCGATTTTCGATGATCCTATTTGTTGTTATCATTTATTTTGACTTTGATGATTCCTTTTTAATTTGAATCCATGGGTTTTTATAAAATAATATTTTAAATTGTATTAAAAGCTTGCTTCTCCAATTTATAAATTCTATTTAAAACACACACACATCTCCGCACTTCGAGCGAAGTGGGAGGAGAATTAAATGATTAGATAAAACGCGTGCAATGAACACGTGTGTTCATCTTTTCAGTTAATCCCCAATCTATTCGTTTGAACGTTTTGACCTTTGGGTTCGGTTTGCCGACGAGATGAGGTAAACTTTGTACTGCTTTGAGTGTGAAATTGACTAACGGATAGTAAACCATTTAGTGCGAACGGGTGGTTATGGGACTCGCGTTAACACTTTCCGGGTTCCTTTCTGGGAGTTTGTGACACATGTTGACTTTGGGATAGTGTCTTCGGACTGCCTCCTTCTTGCTTGTTGCCTTGAATATCGCTTTTGGAGTTGGTCCTTTGCCCCGGCACGAGAGATATTTAGGATTGTTGGTTACCTTTAGTATTGCTTTCGGAGTGGTTTTTTTCACCACCGCTCGAGAGATATTGGAGTGGTTTCTTCACCACCGCTCGAGAGTTATCGGAGTGGTTTCTTCGCCACCGCTCGAGAGATATTGGAGTGGTTTTTTCACCACCGCTCATGAGATATTTGGGTTTGTTGCAACTGGAATTTTCTGTTGTTTCATTGATAATTATATTCCCTAGACTCGCCTTTCGGTGTTGGTCTTTTTGTGACACACGATACATAGCGGTTACCTTGTGGAACTTGTATTACCTTCATTGGTATTTACTATTTGCCTTCAGGGATTGATTTGGGAAATTTATATCCATTGTTCATTTCAGCTGCCGATGACATGAGGTTTGTTTGATTCATCTTATGTTTGATGATTGAGTTATCTCATATAGAGATATTTGTTATGCTTTATGATCTTGCAGGTACATTATCGTTCAGTTTATCTAACTGATTTGTTTAGCGAGACTGACCCGTGTATTTTATACTCGGGTCAGACTGAGTTGTTTCAGGTTAGGTGCATTTGGACTTAGCCTCTTTTGCTTCCGCATGGACTATTTCGCTAGTTTCTTTTGTCATAGCTTTCTGTGTAGTACTTTTGGTTAAAACTCTGATATGTATTCTATTGGCTCGTCTGTATATCGTGGTTTGCTATACCACTTGACATGTATTAGTTTGTATACTCTGTTATGTATCTGTATATGTGTATATGATGATCTACTGTTCTATGATGTATATTACATTTGAGTTGTTATATTATGTTCTGATAGATCCTCCAGCCACCTATGGTTTTGTTTTAAGTATTCATTGGATATGTCGATCTGCTTGGTATGACAATTGTCGATGTATTCAATAGATAATTAGAGCAAGGCTATAGATGGTCGCTCCTAACCAGCCTTATTCTCCGTGTTAGTTGATGGCATTACTCCGTAGTGTCCTTGGCTAGCGTGGTATAGAGGTGGGGCGTCACAGCATGGTATCAGAGCGAGGTCTAGAACAAAATATGATAAACGCAGAAAAGAAGCACATATTAAGTACATCAAAGTGTAACAAGTGTTACAAATCTTTGAATCATTTTGCCTCTATTCCTTCCATGTATTTGGGGTAGATAGGATTAGGGAATACGTCTAGGAATGTATTTTTATTCCGTAGTATTCCGTATTGAAATATCTACCTTGCGATTAATCTTTATCTTCTTTAACTTTCAGCTTATGGCTGGAAGAAGCAGAGGACGACGATCGGATGTTGGGCAATCCAGTGGCTCACATCCGGATGGCGTTTATATGTCTACTGATCAGTTTATGGAGTTGTTTAGGAGCACCCAGCCTCCAGCTCCTACTCGTGTATCTCCACCTCGCAAGTCTACCTTTACACGCATGTGCACTGATTTTTCTCATCTTGGAGGAAAGCCGTTTAAAGGCTCCGAGTCTGTTCTTGAAGTCCAAGCTTGGGTTCGCACGTGCGAGCGTATCTTCTCTAGAATGGATATTTCTGATCATGATAGAGTTCTTATAACTTCTAGCTTATTGCAAGAGCGTGCCCTTGATTGGTACGAGCTTCTTGTAGCCGAAATTGATGAGTATGCTCTTTCTTGGACTCAGTTTTGGGAACGATTCGAACTCAAGTTCATTCCTGAATCTGAGAAAGCTTTGTCGGCCCAGCGCTTTCTTGAATTGAAGCAAGGGGAGTCTTTCGTTTCTGAGTATGTTGCATCTTTCGAGGCTTTATCTAAGTATGGTCTTGAATTCATTAGCACTTCTTATAAGAAAAATCTGAAGTTTGTCTCTGGTCTTAAGAAATATCTTAAAAAATCTTTGATGCTTGATCTTAAGCTTTCCTTTGAGGAGTTGGTTGATTCTACACTTCATCTTGAAGCCATCGAGAGGGAGTGTGATAGTGGTGATGATGTTGAGGTTCGCAAGAACTCCAAAAAAAAGCAGTCTCCATTGGATGAGCCGGAATTTTTCCCTTCCAAGAAGAAAAATCCCGTTGAATCTGATTCTCAGTCTCAGCCTGCTGGAACGCCTTCCATTCGAAAGTGTTTCAATTATGGTTCTCCTGATCATATGATTCGAGATTGTCCTAAGCCTCTCTTCTGCCGCTATTGCAAGAAGGAAGGCCATCGTAGATCCACTTGTCTCATTGCTCCGAATAATTCTCCATCTGGCAAGTTAAATGTAACAGATGCTTCTGGAGGTACTTCTCAGGGATAAGGTATGTCTCCATCTATTTTGGAAGGTTTCTGTTTTTCTTTGTGATTCGATTCCAATTTGATGGCATCATTTTATTCTTTAAGCCCTCATGATGAGGAAGGTGTGGTTTCTCTCATTCATATAGTTTGAGAATTTTCTGGTATTTTGGGCCTTGTCTTAGGATTATCACCTAAGCAATCTTTTGAGTAGTGTAATGTCTTTTTAGCTCAACCATGCCACCGGTTTTGATTTGGCTACGAGTTGCGGAAGTTAGCACTCCACTTACCGCATTCCGCACTCAATGTGATTCTTATGAATGATTTATTATGTTATTCAGTTTGTCTAGCTCATTACATCCATTTTATAAATCGAGTATTCTATGAATATTTCGATGACTCCATTCTTGTATTTATTGATTTTGAAAGAAATTAGCAATTTAAAATTTTTGCAAATCTTTTTCATAAGATTTAGTTATAAGTATAAATGGGATTTTTGTTCTTAAAATGAACAAAGAGAATTTTTAAAAGTTTTTAGAAACATGTTTATCATATAGAAGATGGTTTTGTGATTGTATTGCCCATTGAGTGCTTTAAGAATTCTGGTCGATGCGCTTGATCAACGTTATCGATAGGAATCTCCTAAACGCTTTGATGAGACAATTTGACACAATAAATTGATTTGAAATAAGAAATTCTTTTTTTCCAGAAAGATGATTTCATGAAGGTAATTGTAATTTTGAAATGTTTATTTTCTCATAAGGAACTTAATTTTGGTTCGAGTTCCTTGCATCTTATGATCTTGATATTCTTTTTATTCCCGAAAGGGGGATCGTGTTGCCAATGCATTTAGTTATAAGCAACAAGTGATTGTTTCTTTGTTGATGTCCGAATGGAATGATCTTTTTACCAAGTTCAACGGATGTTTTGATGCACTTCATTTTGTTGAGCTTCGGTTCATTTGACGTACGGTTTGTATTACGCCGGTGTTCCGAATTATTTGAGCTTAGGAATTCAGAGAATTCCCTGAGCAAACAAGTTCGGGATTATCCTTTCGTGCACTTTATGGCGAACATTTTATTCTGTTATTCTTTTGTGTTGATATGCTTTTATGGTTGTTACTTTTTATTTCCTTCTTAAGAATTGCGAGGACGCAATTTCTTTAAGGAGAGGAGTCTGTAACAACCCGCATATTTATCAGTTGAATATTTAAATATTTTATTTAAATATAACGTCGTTTGTCGGATTATAGTCCAAAAGGCTACTTTCTGCAAACGGTCGATTTGGGACTCAAGACCACTTCCATTGAGTTCAAAACGTCATTTGCGATCTTTTTGAGTATAAGCTTCGATAGATTTGGAGTAAGTCGTATTTTTCTACTTTTTCTATTGGGTTTTGGATTTGGGTTCAACCCACTAGCTAATTTAATACCCTAACTCAGCCCTCTCCTCTCCATTCACTCATTCCCACTCCTCAAACTTAAGCTAAAACTGAAAATGGGGGAAGGAAAGAGGAATTAGAAATTCCAAGCCCTGGTTTCTTCTTGCAAACTTAAATTCTTGCTCCAAAATCAAAGAGAAGCTATTGGTAAGCCTCCTCTTCATCTTCTCCAACTCTTTCTCTCTTTAGTTTCTGAAATTCCTAAACTTAAACTTAGGAAATACTTATTTTGATCTTAGATCGAAGCTTGTTGAGATGAAGTGGAGATTGGTTGGTCTTCTCCTTGTAATTGAGCTCCTTCTTCTATGTTTTGGGTTAAAGGTGAGATTTTTATCTCAAATCTATGCCTATATCTATCTTTGAATGTTGGGTATGAATTCTTAACACTTATTCATGAGCATTTTCTTTTGGTTCGGATTGAATTGGTGAATATTCCAGTTTTTAGTGTTTTGGGTTCAAATCTTTAAAACCCTAACTTTGATGTTTTGATCATGTTTTGGTGATGAATTGAAGAGCTTATAGGGTCGGATCGTCTATTGGCATAAACCCTTAGCGCCCATTGCTCGTCCTGTTGCATTTGCAAAGAGATTGCATCTTCATTTTTTAGGCTGAAAATACTGGAAATCCTAGTTCAGTCGACCGAATTCTCTGTCAGTCGACTGAACCTGAAAACAGAAAGTTTATAAGCATGATTCAGTCGACTGAAATCTCTGTTTAGTCGACTGAACCTGGAAACAGAATGTTTCCAGGCATGATTCAGTCAACTGAAATCTCTCTTCAGTCAACTGAATTTGCAGTTTCAGCCCACTTTGCCTTTTGGGATTGAATTTCCAATTTGAATCGATTCGCGATGATCCTATTTGTTGTTATCATTTATTTTGACTTTGATGATTCCTTTTTAATTTCAATCCACGGGTTTTTATAAAATAATCTTTTAAATTGTATTAAAAAATTGCTTCTCCAATTTATAGATCCTATTTAAAATACACACACATCTTCGCACTTCGAGCGGAGTGGGAGGAGAATCAAATGATTAGATAAAACGCGTGCAATGAACACGTGCGTTCATCTTTTCAGTTAATCCCCAATCTATTCGTTTGAACGTTTTGACCTTTGGGTTCGGTTTGCCGACGAGATGAGGTAAACTTTTTACTGCTTTGAGTGTGAAATTGACTAACGGATAGTAAACCATTTAGTGCGAACGGGTGGTTATGGGACTCGCGTTAACACTTTCCGGGTTCCTTTCTGGGAGTTTGTGACACATGTTGACTTTGGGATAGTGTCTTCGGACTGCCTCCTTCTTGCTTGTTGCCTTTTATATCGCTTTTGGAGTTGGTCCTTTGCCCCGGCGCAAGAGATATTTGGGATTGTTGGTTACCTTTAGTATTGCTTTCGGAGTGGTTTTCTTCACCACCGCTCGAGAGATATTGGAGTGGTTTCTTCACCACCGCTCGAGAGTTATCGGAGTGGTTTCTTCGCCACCGCTCGAGAGATATTGGAGTGGTTTTTTCACCACCGCTCATGAGATATTTGGGTTTGTTGCAACTGGAATTTTCTGTTGTTTCATTGATAATTATATTCCCTAGACTCGCCTTTCGGTGTTGGTCTTTTTGTGACACACGATACATAGCGGTTACCTTGTGGAACTTGTATTACCTTCATTGGTATTTACTATTTGCCTTCTTGGCTTGATTTGGGATATTTATATCCATTTTTCATTTCAGCTGCCGATGACATGAGGTTTGTTTGATTCATCTTATGTTTGATGATTGAGTTATCTTATATAGAGATATTTGTTATGCTTTATGATCTTGCAGGTTCATTATCGTTCAGTTTATCTAACTGATTTGTTTAGCTAGACTGACCCGTGTATTTTATACTCAGGTTAGACTGAGTTGTTTCAGGTTAGGTGCATTTGGACTTAGCCTCTTTTGCTTCCGCGTGGACTATTTCGCTAGTTTCTTTTGTCATTGCTTTTTGTAGTCCTTTTGGTTAGAACTCTGATATGTATTCTATTGGCTCGTCTGTATATTGTGGTTTGCTATACCACTTGACATGTATTAGTTTGTACACTCTATTATGTATCTATATATGTGTATATGATGATCTATTGTTCTGTGATGTATGTTACATTTGAGTTGTTATGTTCTTTTCTGATAGATCCTCCAGCCACCTATGGTTTTGTTTCAAGTATTCATTGGATATGTCGATCTGCTTGGTATGACAATTTTCGATGTATTCAATAGATAATTAGAGCAAGGCTATAGATGGTCGCTCCTAACCTGCCTTATTCTCCGTGTTAGTTGATGGCATTACTCCGTAGTGTCCTTGGCTAGCATGGTATAGAGGTGGGGCATCACAGCTTGGTATCAGAGCGAGGTTTAGAACAAAATATGATAAACGCAGAACAGAAGCACATATTACGGTACATCAAAGTGTAACAAGTGTTACAAATCTTTGAATCATTTTGCCTCTATTCCTTCCATGTATTTGGGGGTAGATAGGATTTGGGAATACGTCTAGGAATGTATTTTTATTCCGTAGTATTCCATATTGAAATATCTACCTTGTGATTAATCTTTATCTTCTTTAACTTTCAGCTTATGGATGGAAGAGGCAGAGGACGACGTTCGGATGCTGGGCAATCCAGTGGCTCACATCCGGATGGCGTTTATATGTCTGCTGATCAGTTTATGGAGTTGTTTAGGAGCACCCAGCCTCCAGCTCCTACTCGTGTATCTCCACCTCGCAAGTCTACCTTTGCACGCAAGTGCAGTGATTTTTCTCATCTTGGAGGAAAGCCGTTTGAAGGCTCTGAATCTGTTCTTGAAGTCCAAGCTTGGGTTCGCACGTGCGAGCGTATCTTCTTTAGAATGGATATTTCTGATCATGATAGAGTTCTTGTAACTTCTAGCTTATTGCAAGAGCATGCCCTTGATTGGTACGAGCTTCTTGTAGCCAAAATTGATGAGTCTGCTCTTTCTTGGACACAGTTTCGAGAACGATTCGAACTCAAGTTCATTCCTGAATCTGAGAAAGCTTTGTCGGCCCGGCGCTTTCTTGAATTGAAGCAAGGGGAGTCTTCCGTTTCTGAGTATGTTGCATCTTTCAAGGCTTTATCTCAGGATGGTCTTGAATTCATTAGCACTTCTTATAAGAAAAATATGAAGTTTGTCTCTGGTCTTAAGAAATATCTTAAGAAATCTTTGATGCTTGAGCTTAAGCTTTCTTTTGAGGAGTTGGTTGATTCTGCACTTCATCTCAAAGCCATCGAGAGGGAGTGTGATAGTGGTGATGATGTTGAGGTTCGCAAGAACCCTTACAAAAAGCAGTCTCCATTGGATGAGCGGGAATTTTTCCCTTCCAAGAAGAAAATGCCCGTTGAATATGATTCTCAGTCTCAGCCTGCTGGAACGCTTTCCATTCGGAAGTGTTTCAATTGTGGTTCTCCTGATCATATGATTCGAGATTGTCCTAAGCCTCTCTTCTGCCGCTATTGCAAGAAGGAAGGCCATCGTAGTTCCACTTGTCCCATTGCTTCGAATAATTCTCCATCTAGCAAGTTAAATGTAACAGATGCTTCTGGAGGTTCTTCTCAGGGATAAGGTATGTCTCCATCTATTTTGGAAGGTTTCTATTTTTCTTTGTGATTCGATCCCAATTTGATGGCATCATTTTATTCTTTAAGCCCTCATGATGAGGAAGGTGTGGTTTCTCTCATTCATATAGTTTGAGAATTTTCTGGTATTTTGGGTCTTGTCTTAAGATTATCACCTAAGCAATCTTTTGAGTAGTGTTAAGGTCTTTTTAACTCAACCTTGCCACCAGTTTTGATTTGGCTACGAGTTGCGGAAGTTAGCACTCCACTTACCGCATTCCGCACTCATTGTGATTCTTATGAATGATTTATTATGTCATTCAGTTTGTCTAGCTCATTTCATCCATTTTATAAATCGAATATTCTGTGAATATTTCGATGACTCCATTCTTGTATTTATTGATTTTGGATGAAATTAGCAATTTAAAATCTTTGCAAATCTTTTCCATAAGATTTAGTTCTAAGTATAAATGGGATTTTTGTTCTCAAAATGAACAAAGAGAATTTTTAAAAGTTTTTAGAAACATGTTTATCATATAGAAGATAGTTTTGTGATTGTATTGCCCATTGAGTGCTTTAAGAATTCTGACCGATGCGCTTGATCAACGTTATCGATAGGAATCTCCTGAACGCTTTGATGAGACAATTTGACACAATAAATTGATTTGAAATAAGAATTTTTTTCCATAAAGATGATTTCATGAAGGTAATTGTAATTTTGAAATGTTTATTTTCTCATAAGGAACTTAATTTTGGTTCGACTTCCTTGCATCTTATGATCTTGACATTCTTTTTATTCTCGAAAGGGGAATCGTGTTGCCAATGCATTTAGTTGTAAGCAACAAGTGATTGTTTCTTTGTTGATGTCCGAATAGAATGATCTTTTTAACAAGTTCATCAGATGTTTTGTTGCACTTCATTTTTTGAGCTTCGGTTCATTTGACGTACCGTTTGTATTACGTCGGTGTTCCGAATTATTTGAGCTTAGGAATTTAGAGAATTCCCTAAGCAAACAAGTTCGGCCTTATCCTTTCGTGCACTTTATGGTGAACTTCTTATTCTGTTATTCTTTTATGTTGATATGCTTTTATGGTTGTTACTCTTTATTTTCTTTTTAAGAATTGCGAGGATGCAATTTCTTTAAGGAGAGGAGTCTGTAACTACCCGCATATTTATCGGTTGAATATTTATATATTTTATTTAAATATAACGTTGTTTGTCGGATTATAGTCCAAAAAGCTACTTTCTGCAAATGGTCGAATTGGGACTCAAGACCACTTCCATTGAGTTCAAAACGTCGTTTGCGATCTTTTTGAGTATAAGCTTCGATAGATTTGGAGTAAGTCGTATTTTGCTACTTTTTCTATTGGGTTTTGGATTTGGGTTCAACCCACTAGCTAACTTAATACCCTAACTCATCCCTCTCCTCTCCATTCACTCATTCCCACTCCTCAAACTTAAGCTAAAACTGAAAAAGGGGGAAAGAAAGAGGAATTAGAAATTCCAAGCCCTAGTTTCTTCTTGCAAACTTGAATTCTTGCTCCAAAATCAAAGAGAACCTATTGGTAAGCCTCCTCTTCATCTTCTCCAACTCTTTCTCTCTTTAGTTTCAGAAATTCCTAAACTTAAACTTAGGAAATACTTATTTTGATCTTAGATTGAAGCTTGTTGAGATGAAGTGGAGATTGGTTGGTCTTCTCCTTGTAATTGAGCTCCTTCTTCTTTGTTTTGGGTTAAAGGTGGGATTTTTATCTCAAATCTATGCCTATATCTATCTTTGAATGTTGGGTATGAATTCTTAACACTTATTCATGAGCATTTGCTTTTGGTTCGGATTGAATTGGTGAATATTCCAATGTTTAGGGTTTTGGGTTCAAATCTTTAAAATCCTAACTTTGATGTTTTGATCATGTTTTGGTGATGAATTGAAGAGCTTATATGGTCGGGTCGTCTATTGGCATAAACCCTTAGCGCCCATTGCTCGTCCAATTGCATTTGCAAAGAGATTGCATCTTCATTTTTTAGGCTGAAAATACTGGAAATCCCAGTTCATTCGACTGAATTCTCTGTTCCGTCGACTGAACCTGGAAACGGAAAGTTTCTAGGCATGATTCAGTCGACTGAAATCTCTGTTCAGTCGACTGAACCTGGAAACAGAATGTTTCCAGGCATGATTCAGTCAATTGAAATCTCTGTTCAGTCAACAGAATTTGCTGTTTCAGCCCACTTTGCCTTTTGGGATTGAATTTCTAATTTGAATCGATTTGTGATGATCCTATTGTTGTTATCATTTATTTTGACTTTGATGATTCCTTTTTAATTTCAATCCAAGGTTTTTATAAAATAATCTTTTAAATTGTATTAAAAGCTTGCTTCTCCAATTTATAAATTCTATTTAAAACACACACACATCTCCGCACTTCGAGCGAAGTGGGAGGAAAATTAAATGATTAGATAAACCGCGTGCAATGAACACGTGCGTTCATCTTTTCAGTTAATTCCCAATCTATTCGTTTGAACGTTTTGACCTTTGGGTTTGGTTTACCGATGAGATGAGGTAAACTTTGTACTACTTTGAATGTGAAATTGACTAACGGATAGTAAACCATTTAGTGCGAACGGGTGGTTATGGGACTTGCGTTAACACTTCCAGGTTCCTTTCTGGGAGTTTGTGACACATGTTGCCTTTGGGATAGTGTCTTCGGACTGTCTCCTTCTGGCTTGTTGCCTTTAATATCGCTTTTGGAGTTGGTCCTCTGCCCCGGCTCGAGAGATATTTGGGATTGTTGGTTACCTTTAGAGTTGCTTTCAGAGTGGTTTTTCTTCACCACCGCTCGAGAGATATTGAAGTGGTTTCTTCACCACCGCTCGAGAGTTATCGGAGTGGTTTCTTCACCACCGATCGAGAGATATTGGAGTGGTTTCTTCACCACCGCTCATGAGACATTTGGGTTTGTTGCAATTGGAATTTTCTGTTGTTTCATTGATAATTATATTCCCTAGACTCGCCCTTCGGTGTTGGTCTTTTTGTGCCACACGATACATAGCGGTTACCTTGTGGAACTTGTATTACCTTCATTGGTATTTACTATTTGCCCTCTTGGCTTGATTTGGGATATTTATATCCATTGTTCATTTTAGCTGCCGATGACATGAGGTTTGTTTGATTCATCTTATGTTTTATGATTGAGTTATCTCATATAGAGATATTAGTTATGCTTTATGATCTTGCAGGTTCATTATCTTTCATTTTATCTAACTGATTTGTTTAGTTAGACTGACCTGTGTATTTTATACTCGGGTTAGACCGAGTTGTTTCAGGTTAGGTGCATTTGGACTTAGCCTCTTTTGCTTCCGCATGGACTATTTCACTAGTTTCTTTTGTCATAGCTTTTTGTGTAGTCCTTTTGGCTAAAACTCTGATATGTATTCTATTGGCTCGTATGTATATTGTGGTTTGCTATACCACTTGACATGTATTAGTTTGTATACTCTGTTATGTATCTGTATATGTGTATATGATGATCTGCTGTTCTGTGATGTATATTACATTTGAGTTGTTATATTCTGTTCTGATAGATCCTCCAGCCAACTATGGTTTTGTTTTAAGTATTCATTGGATATGTCGATCTGCTTGGTATGACAATTGTCGATGTATTCAATAGATAATTAGAGCAAGGCTATAGATGGTCGCTCCTAACCAGCCTTATTCTCCGTGTTAGTTGACGGCATTACTCCGTAGTGTCCTTAGCTAGCGTGGGTATAGAGGTGGGGCATCACATATATCCTTCCAAACATCTGAAAATTTGCTCTGCCTCCTTGAAATAGACAACAGACTATTTCAGACGTCTGAACTATGAACTAGACGTTTGAATTAAGTATCTTCCACCAAATTATAAAAAATCGACCTATTTCAGACGTCTTATATTTAAACCAGAAGTCTGAAAAATCTATCTGACTGTCAAATTTTTAAAACTCGACCAAACCAGACATTACCAATTAAACGAGACGTCTTAAATTATTACTGTGTTCGAATTAGGTTAAATCAGACGTTTGCATTCTCTATCAGACGTCTGAAATTCCATCGACGCTTTGAAAACAACCAGATAACGTCTATTTTTTTTTTCTAATCTCACTTATATTTTCATCCGGTTATACCTCAATGACGATTTTTACTCAAAAAAACATCTTTTTTTTCACGCTCGCTCGATTACAATGCCTCCTAGAACTAAAAACCCTAAGATGTCCAAAAGAAAACAGGACCAGCCAACTTTCTCAAATCCTCAAGTTTGCTAAAATGATCAAATCGAAAGGTGGATGAAGCAAGCACCACACACACTCAAGAGATATGAGGAAATACAGAAGATGAAACTTCACACAGGTCCATTTTATAGCTTACTTGAGTTTCCAATGTATGATTTGGATGAAATATGTAAGAAGCCGGTCTAGAAACATTGATATCATTCACTCCCAATGACATCCAAATCGATCAATTGGCTATATTTCTTTTTTACGCAAATTTGGATTGCATGGCGGTATGGAACACTGAAAATGAAGACAATTGGCTATGGTCTAGCATTTATGGCAACACGATTAGACTCAATCCGGGAATAATAGGTAGAACTCTCGGATGTTTCGACACGGGCGAAGAGCTATATAATATTCCCGATATGCATTTCAAACCAAGGATCAGTATAACACATCAAATACGGAAGGATGAAATGCCTAAATTTGCATCCAAATATCTACGACCAAAGGCAAGACTTCTTACTTGAATGATCGTCAATACCATCGTTCCACGTCTAGGAAGTCATGAGAAATAACTGAGTTAGAACACAAAGCTTTATATGCTCTATTTAGTGGAACAAGGGTGAATTGGGCCAAATTTATTTTTGACGAGCTCAAACATTTTTGGACTCGATCACGGCCGTCAATTATCTACCCCACATACATCATGAGACTTCTAAGTGCTCACAACATCCCATTCCACTTATCAACTTTTGAAGAAATTTCTCCAAAACATGCTTCCACAAAGCTTTTCTCACTAATGCACCTACCGGAAATTCCTCCGGATTTTATATCTTTTGAAGATTGGACGCACAATCGTCAAGCCAGACAAGTTGGGCCTCCATCTCAACCACACCATGAACCATCACAAGAGGAGGAACAACATCGTTAAACAACTTCTCCTCCTCCTTCTGCACCGTTTGATTATACAAACCAGGATGAGATTTTGGAAACTAGAACATAAACAAATCCAAATGAAAGCATTCGAGATCTCACTCTTCGAAATCAACATATCTTGTCTCAAAATCAAAAAGTTTTAGCTAAACGTATTGATAGCTTTGAAACATATTTTGCCACACGTCTAGCAACAGTCGAAACATCACTTTCAACTGTATTATCCGTTCTCAAAGAGGTTCTTCAAAGGGTTCGTGGTCTGACACCCCTTTGAAGATTGGCCAACCCTAGTGCCTTCTCCTCCTTCGAAACAATCCAAACTTTCTAAGGAAGAAGAACCTCTAAAACAAGCTCCGACATCTCCTACAAAGCAACCTAGCACTTCTCAAAAAGAAGATAAAGGAGATGATCAAGAAAAAACTTCCACAAAAGACTTATGGATTTTAGGATTTCATCTTATGTACACTTGAAAAATCTATGAATGTACTCAATTACAACTATTAATGAAATTCTCTTTTTGTGTGTTATCTCTGTACATATCTTTAACGACTGGCTTCTATTTTAACTCTTAATTAGTTAGAATTCTTTTTGATAATGCCAAAGGGGGAGGAAATATATATATATATATATATATATATATATATATAATTATAAATAAGCACATATTCAGGAGGAGATTTATAAATTATATATTAGTACATTGTGTAGTTGTCATCATCAAAAGGGGGAGATTGTTAGGAAATCAAATCTACGGTTTCGATGACAACAACAATACAATGGAAATCGAATATGCATATATATTTATATTTACAGATACTTGCTAGAATAACATCACTTGAAAGACAAGAACAAGGCTCAAAAAACATTACAAAAGACTACAAGTCGATAGGATCGATGAAGCAACAAGACAGATGCACAAAGAGAACATGCACAGTTTTCAGACATCTGGGTGCACCAGCCAGACATGTGAAGAAATCATCTGGAATACAAAACAGACAGGATCAGACGTCTGGTTGATGCACTCAGACGTCTGAAAGACTAATGTATACAAAAAATTATGCATAGAGTCAGACGTCTGAAACAAATATCAGACGTCTGATTCTGAACTCAGAATTTAAAATTCAAATGACAACTGACACATTTGAAAAGACATCTTCACTTCTCTTCGCTGCAACTCTTCATCACCGTCAGATGCAACTATAGAGCACTTGTTAATGGATGCAACTACTTAATAAATCTCTCTACCGCTATATATAACATCATGAATCAAAGAGAAGAACTTACTTTACTTACTTGTGCTCTTTACTCACATACTCTATTATATTCTTGATCTCTAGCAATCTATCCTTGTATTTCACTCTTCCATATATTCAGATCTCCTCAGTCAATACTATATATATATATATATATAGGAAGCATTGGTACTTAATAGTCAATATTCGTGTTATAGAACACATACTTGACAAGAACATGCTATTGTAACCAAGCATATTCCTCCGGGCGAAGTGAAGGTGTTTGATAGACGAATTCCGAAGGGGAGCTTCGAGACTGGATGTTGGACGGGAGGTCTGAACCAGTATAAAATCCTAGTGTGCTTATTCTATATTTACCTAGATTAATTTTAGTTGCATCATATAGTTCGTCACATATACTTGCATATACACTGCACGATCCACTCTATAGACATTCATGAATCTCCAAATCAACTTGTTGTGTTGGTTCTACTATCATCGAAGGGTCGTGTACACACTTACGTAAATAAGATACATGAAATACGTTTTGCACATCCTATAGTCCATCTTGTAACTCCACTTTGCATGCAATTCTACTAATTTGGTCCAATATGGTAAAAGGGCTAATATATCGAGGAGCTACCTTCCTTGTATTCCCATACCTCACAACACTTCTCAAAGGAGAGATTTTTACAAATACCAAGTCCTCGACTGAGAACATTAGATCCCTACGCCTTCGATGTGCATAACATTTTTGCGAATCTTGTGCTTCCTACATGTTTCTTCTAATATCAGCTACCTTCTCATTAGCATCTAAGATCATGTCTGGTCCAAGAACAAGTCTATCTCTAAATTCAACCCAACATAAAAGAGAACCACATGGACGACCATAAAAAGCTTCACAAGGGATCGTACATGTGCTTTCCTGGTACATGTTGTAAGTGAATTCGACTAAGAGTAAATGATTTTCCCATGAACCCCAAAAGTCTAGAATGCATGCTCCTAATAAATCCTCCAATATCTGGTTACTCTCTCCATGTTCCCTTCTGTTTGGGGTTGGTAAGATGTACTCAGACTTAGCTTAGTCCATAAAGCAGTCTACGGTCCTTCCCAGAACCTGCTAGTGAATATCAAGACTCGGTCACTCACAATACTAAAAGAAATTCCATGGAGTTGCACAATCTCCTTTATATACAAACCCTTCAGACTTGTAGCAGTTCTAGTCGGCTTAACAGGAATAAAATGGGCACTCTTGGTCAGTGGATCAACTATAACCCATGCCTTCGTTACCTCTTCACGATCTAGGAAACCCATCAATAAAGTTCGTAGTAATCTACTCCCACTTCTACTTTAGGATCTCAAGTGGCTGAAGCAGTCCAGTTGTCTTTTGCCGGTCACTCTTAATTTGCTAGAAGTTTGCATAAAGACTCATAAAGATCGAAATATCTCGCTTCATCCCTTCCCATCATAATACCCTCTTCACATCCTTGAACACTTAGTCACTCGTGGATGAAAAAATAACTTTGAATAGTGGCATTTGACTAACATTTCTTGTCTAAGTCCATCAAAGTCTGGAACACAAATACGCCCGCTCATTTTCAATATGCCCCAAGGATCGACTCAAAGCTAGAAACGACACCTTCTTAAACATCCTTCTTAAGTCCAGCCAAAAAAGGAGCTGCCTCTTGACTAGATGCAATCCTATCTAATAATACTAGCTTAACTTCTAAGTGTGCAATCATTGCTACATTCCAACTCAGCGCATCAGCAACGACATTTGCTTTCCCAAAGGTATAAAGAATCTCTAGATCGTTAGAAGCGACAAATTCTAGCCATCTCTGTTCCCTTAAATTCAAATATTTATAGGTAAGGAGGTACTTTAAGGATTTATGGTCCGCGTATAACTCGAACCTTTCACCCATATGATAATGCTTCCACATTTTTAGTGTGAACACAATTGCCAAAAGCTCCAAATCGTGAATAGCATAAATTTTCTCATGTGACTTTAGTTGTCGACTCGCTTAGGCAATAACTTTCCCATGTTGCATCAAAACTGCTCCCAATCCAGTTCCACAAGCATTCTTTGCTCCCATCTAGAATGGTTTAAACATGAGCACTAGTCAACTTCCATTTCAATTCACTGAATGCTTGATCACACTTAGAAGTCCAAATAAACTTAACATCTTTCTCTGTTAACTTCGTCGGAGATAAGAAGCAATCTTCGAGAATTCCTTAAAAAACCTATGGTAAAAACCCACCAATCCTAACAAACTTCTAATTTCCATTGCACTTTCAGGCTTCTTCCAGTCTTGGACTGCAACAACTTTAGTTAGGTCCCCTAATATACCTTCCCTCGAAACAATATGCTCCAGAAACCTAACTTCAGATTTCCAGAAATTGCACTTAGAAAAATTATTCTTCAACACATGGCTTCTTAAGGTATCGAGTACGACACAGAGATGATATTTGTGCTCCTCCTCCATCTATGAATAGATAAGAATGTCATCAATAAAGATGAGAATAAATTTATTAAGAATATCTTCAAATACTCGATTCAATGAATCCATAAAATAAGCAGGTGCATTAGTCAGTCGGCATAACCAACCACTCATTGAAATGTTCTATGGTCCGAAAACTATTAAGGGAACACTCTCCTCTACCAACCTTAATTAGTAGAAACCGGTGGCAAGATTCAACTAAGAAAATATCCGAGCTCCATGGAGTTGGTCAAACATATCGTCAATCCTTGGCAAAGGATATTTATACTTTATATGATTTTTTTTCAACTCCCGATAGTCTATGCCTAACCTTAGCGAACCATCCGCCTTTGTAACAAGTCATAAGGCTGCCCTTCTAACACCCTCTTCTTTTTGGGAACCATCCTATGTAAGGTTTGTACACTAGGTTTGATTCTCGGAACCAAATCAATGCGGAACTCCACTTCATGGTAAGAAGGTAAACCTTACACATCATTAAAAATATCAATGAAATCCCGAACAACCAGCACATATCCTAGCTCTTCTTTAGCCACTTCAAGTGAATAGAGAAAATTGCTCATTAACTTGTTAGGCTCTTCACAACTAATATCAACATCAGCATCTTCGACATCACTAACTCTGACGAGACTTCTACTACAATCCAAGATAGATTTAAATTAGATAACCAATCTATTCTCAACAATACTCCAAAACCCATTAACCCAAGAATAAACAGGTCAAAAGGAAAGAGACGATTTCGACAAGAAATAGACACATTTAGACACATAGTGTTGAGATTTGTCGGACCCCCAATTGGGTTCAACACACAAAGAGGATTATTTATAATAACATGTTTAAGGCTTATTTTATCCATTAGATCATATGAAATAAAACAATGGGAAGCCGATGTATTAAATAATACCCCTATAGGAATATCATAGATGGATAATGTACCTTGCAACATTTGCTTTCCTTTTTAACCTGAAGAAGAAGATGGTATCTCTTCAGTGATAAAATTCTATCCTTGAGACCCCTTCTTAGGAAAATGGCAGTCATGCTTCATGTGTCCATGCTGAACTTAATTGAAACATGTGGAAATTGGGAAATGATTTGTAAAGTAGCTCATCTTGTTGCACTTGAAACAAAGAATGTTGGCCAAGTTGGTCTGCTTCTTCTGTGCTGAAGCCTCATCTTCGGGTTTCTTCCCCATCCAATGCTTCTTTCCCTTAAACATACTGTTGAAGTTTGGCTTGCCTTAAACTGGTATAACTGATAAAGGCTTGGCACTTACTCCTAGTACTACATCCTTATGGACTCCTTCTTTAATATCAAAAGCCTCAAACCTCAAAGTCATGTTGATAATATTGGTGAATGAACCCATAAGATGATTGTTCGCTCCAAGATGGAACTCTGGTCACATCTCATACACAAACATTTCATTTTTCTTGAGTAGTGTGCCTATTAATCCAAGTCTAAAATAGGACAAAGCATTAAACTTATGCACATCCTACGACACCGTCATATCACCCTGCTTTAAGTCAATGAAACTTCTAAACAACTTAGTACTTCTGGCTTTTGGAATTAACCATGCTTTAAAAAATTCCTTAAACTAGGCCTAAGAAAATTTATCCCTCGTAGTATTAGCTGTTACTGAATCCTACCAGTCCATTGCCAACTTTTGAAGTTGTCACAATGCCAACAGTCGTTTCTCTGCATCCTCCAACCGCAGATCTCCAAATATTCATTCACAAGATCGGAGCCACATCTACACTCCAAAAATATCTTCAGTCTCATAGTACAATTTTCCGCCCAAAGTGGTAAAATCTTACACAAAGCCACAAAGTTCATAAGGGGCTGAACTTGCATTACCACTTCCTCTATCAAATCTACAGTTAGCGGAATAGCATTTCTAGGTGCCCTTCCATTCGTAGCTGTGCTAGTTTAGATCCTCTCCGTCTTCCTCTTCTTGTATTCATTTTATATTATCTGAACAAATAACATGTATCTTTAGAAAACAAGAATAGGATTAAAATTGTTTAAGGAAACAACACCAAAGTATCTAAAATAAAGCTTTAGATCATAGGTATTGTTATTATAAAAATTAAAAATACACTCCCTCAAGGTTAACTCATTCTAAGGCATCACTTATCCTATCTTTAATGAGCCGTATCCCAATAATGCTAAGGTGTTCACTCAATCGAAGCTCTGATACCAATTGTGACAACCCACCTTTCGAAAACCTGGAAATGACAACTATGGTATTCGTGTGCCATTGTCCAAACATTCGAAAGACATGTTGTCATTGGGTAAATTAAAAGAACAAGATGGAAATCTCACAACTGAATGGTTAAATATAATATAACAATAAGATAGTACATAAGGTTACTTCCTAACATGGAGTTATAGAGTTACAACAAAGGTACTACTATTAGTCTAGATAGTTATAACAACATTCTTTTACACTTGCTGATAACAAATATACATACATAGAACCAATATCTCATAATAGCGGAAATACATAGCTGGATAGATAAGGAGCCTTCTGCTCGACCACCATCTTCAAAAGAGCTCAAAGAACCTATCACTCCCGGACTACTCAAATATAACGAGTACCATAGATTTTAGGAAAAACAAACAGCTCGGGTCAGACAATAAGTCTGGCATGAGTAAACTCCATAAAAAGGGAATATACAAAATAACTTTCGAGATTACATCGCAAAATGCAGAAGGGTTTTCCCCTTATAAGAACAACATTTAAGCATAAATGAATGGACATAAATAATTTAACATCACGAAGAGCGCATTCCGATGCAATTAAGAAAGAATCAATCCAAAGGTTTGAATCAAAAACAAGGAATGTGAATTTTTCAATAATGACTAGGAGGGTGCGTCCCCCTTACCAAAAATATACCATCAGAGAATATAATTGAGAACTACTATGGCCCTCGAAAACCTCCAAGCCTGACACCGTCGACCTTACCGAGTATTCGAGTATTTCACATCTCTGTGAGCATACAACCGAAACCAATTCTAGAGTAGATGTGGCAATACCCTAATGGTAGAAACCTCATATATCTTAGTCCCCTTAGTTCTTTATTTAGTCATTTAGAATAAAGAATATCAATGCTCCAGACGAGAAACAACTAGATTGACGAAACAAAAACAGAAGGGTATCGAAATCGATAGTTAAGACATCAACTATCGGGGATAACAAAAACGATCATATATGGAAATTAAATCTCATACTCTTACTAGTACTCTACACTATTTCTAGGTAAAAAATGAAACCAGGTTGTAATGGCCGGCCTTTTGGACCCTCAAAAGTCGACACTAATACATACACGACATTCATGTGTCGAGCATAAATCGAACAATATCAATACTGTATATATACCCCACTATATGATCATACACAACATATGCAATAATATTTACAACATCAAAACATTCGCTTTGAAAGCCATTACATGGTAAGATATATTCACTTAGAATCATTTATTTAAATGTAAACTAATCAAAGGAAAGAAATTAAGATAACACTCACTTCCTATTTGCTTTGCTGGAGATTTGGAATATCTAGCCTTTGATAATAAAGATGAAATTTGGCTTTTTTCTTTAGTTTTTGAATGAATGAAAATGAGATCTGAACTTGGGTATTTATAGGTAAAGAGAAGGATGCTTTAGTAATTTTACATCCTCCTATAGCCTAACCTGATTTGACGAGATTTTGGTCTAATGGCAACCATCCGCATGGCATAACCTGATTTGACCATATTTTGGTCTAATGGCAACCATCCACATGGCATAACCTGATTCGACCATATTTTGATCCACTGAAAACTATTCATATGGCATAACCTGATTCGACCACATTTTGGTTCAATAAGAGAGTATAAAGATTCAACTTTTCTTCTTACAAATTTAAATATAATAGTATATAGATAAGTATAAATGTGTGGTCCAATAAGAGATTAGAAAGATTCAACTTTTCTTCTTATCAGTTTAAATATAATATTATATGGATAAATATAAAGGAGTAGTCCATTCAGAGAGTAGAAAGATTCAACTTTTCTTCTTATAAGTTCAAATATAATATTATATGGATAAGTAAAGGTGTAATCCAATCAGAGTGTGGAAATGTTCAACTATTTTTCTTATAAGTTTAAATGTAATATTATATGGATAAGTATAAAGGTGCATTCGTATGTACACTAGTGTGCACAACTTGTGCCAACAACTTTTGACTGATTAAATCTTGAAAATCCTAAAAACTATTTGTGGTCACATTTTCGATTTTTCTTCGAACTACTCATTCATGTGAACAAAATTTTTTTAAAAAGTTTTCCTCTATTATTTCTTACACAAAACATGTTTATTTGTGTTATAAAACCCAATATTCAAGTATTTAAAAATATATTAAATATCTAAGTTCAAAGTGATTAAATTATGGGTCATTACAAGATTTCTATCAAATACAAATTGCAAACGGCTTTGGATTCAAGCTCTAAAATTCCTAAATCACAATAGTATTTGAAATCAAGTTACTAATCTAACTCAAGCAATTCGTAAAACCCAATCCTTAAAACCCTAGTTTTCAAATAAACCCTATTTTACATCTAAATTGAGCAAAAGAGAAATCGAACTTTAACACGGTACGGATTTTGGGAGAAGGAAAGAAAGTATTTATAGAAGAAGAAAAAAGTGGATAGGAACGATGATTCCTATTTAAATGGATGGATGGGATTAGAAGATTTGGTGTACTGATAGACGACAATGGAAAAAAATGAAATTATACTGAAGTATAATATGCTTTCTCTACAGATGAGGGGGGGGGGGGGTAAATGTTACTACAAACATGGGTATCAAGCCTCTAAATAGAACATGTCAATTTTGAAGATAACGAGAGATGTCAAGCCTAAAGAAGGTAAAATTATCAAGAAAAGGGTTGTCGCACCTCTAAGGGTATTGAGCATTTGATAACAAAAAGGTGCCAAGTCCCTAAGGATGTCGAACATTCAAGTGGTTAACAAGCAGTGAAGTGATGATGAATCTCTAAAGGGTAACAGCCTCTATAACAGCATGTGTTGTCGAGCATGTAACACGTAGAAGGTGGTGTCAAACATTAGCAATGAAGAAGGGTATCGTGCTTGTAAGAAGATATTGGCATCAAACTGGTAAATGCTTGGAGATATCGAGCCACAAAAAACTTGGAAGAATAAGAGATGTCGACCTTATACAGCACTAGGTTGCCGAATCTAAAGATAACAGGGCTGTCAAAGGTGTAGAAGGGTTGTCAAACCACTATGAGATAGAGTGTTAAAGAGTATATAACAATGGAAGATTGCCACAACACTAGAATATGTCGAGCATTTAATTGAAAATGGAGGATATCGAATTTCTATGGAAAGCAAACCTTTGGTATAACAACTGCTATCGATCCTTCATAGTAGTAACTATTGTAAAGCATCCATAAACAACAATGGATGGCGAGCTTTTACAAAGATAACAAGTTATAGAGGAATGATGAGCTTCAACATTAATAAAGTATTTTGAATCTTCACCAATATCAAAAGGTGCCAAAGTCCTCAAGATGTAAAGGTTGTCGAGTTTCTACAAGGGAGATTGTGTTATTGAGCTTTCACAAGCGAGCGATATCGAATCTCTAAAAATGGATGTCGAGATTTGTCAGGATAAAGTTATCAGAGCCCTTAGATTCAAAGCTATAACACGTGTCAATCACCCTATGTAACATCCCCCAACTTGGAGGCCCAAAAACTAACAACTATAGATGCTGCAGTCATCCATAGTTATTATTCCTCGACGACCAAATATGGCAATGATAGATACATTCCATTTCAAAACATTGCAAATTCATTACATAATCCCATACGCAAACCACGTTCAGGAAAATATTTCTTACAAAATACGCTAAGAGCGAAATATGAAGACGCCCCCTTGGATGATCAGAGTATATAATTAGGCAATAAAACAAGTCTGCCTTTACAACTAAACACAACGGAAATAAAAAAGAACTCTAAGTAGCTAGCATGCCTACTGTACATCACTGGAAGCTTTATTCGTCTAAAAGAACACCTGAAAGCTGTAAACCTCAAACTACTCAAAATCAATTGAGTACCAGCGAGTTTGAGGGGGAAAATTTCGAGTCAGATATAAAGCCTAGTATGAATAATAATCTACCATCTCAAACCATTTAGATATCTAGTAAGACCACGCCACTTAGCGGAACGAGTTTTCCCCTCACGGGTATCTCAAAATGTTTATAAAACCATATATTGTGCTCCTTCATCCATAATGGTTAAAACAATTAAAAATAATATGATGATATACAAACAAGTATATTAAATCAAGATTGCCCGTCCCCATTTATTCTGACTATCTGTTCGAATTATAGTTTCTAGAATTACTATTAACCTATTAGTTTTCATGGGCTTACTAATAACCTGTTAAATGTTTATGGACTCCTATCTGATTTCATAATTTTCAATGGATTAATAAGAAACTATTGGTAATCCAATATCTTTTCTCTTATTCTAGTTTTCATGGGCCGACTAAGAATCTATTGATTAATTGTCAATATCTTAATTCGGATATAGTTTTCATTGGTTAACTATAAATCTATTGACCCCTACCAATATCAAATCATAGTTTTCATGGGCAGTGTAATGACCTAGAATTTTTAACGATTTAAATAGTGTAATTAACAAAATTTTACTCGAAATTAAATAATAAAGTTTTGCAATGGAAATTTGACATTTGTAATACGTCTATTTAAATGAAGCAAATGTCAAATTTTAAATTTTTTTGACAATTTGTAACATTTTGTTTTGTTGTGTAATTTTATTTAAATTTAAATCAGTTAAATTGATGAAAATTAAATATTTTTGAAACCTAAATATTTTAATGTAATAAAAATGTAAAAAAATTTTGAGTGTTCGTTTCTCCAAATTTGGGCTGCTTTAGCTCCGTTTATCTTATTTTCGCAGCATTTTGGCAGTTAATATCGCGTTTTAATATGAGGGTCATGTCTTCTATGTACCATTATGTTCGTCTCGTCGTGGTGATCTTCGCAGTATATTCATTTGTGTATTTCGACGTTTGGTACATGGCGAAATCTGCAAAACGATTTGCCTTATCAGTACCTAATTTAACCAGTTTGTTTGCTGTTTTTTTTGGTGTCCATCCATGATAAACAAATGGTCATTAGCTTTAATTTAATTCCCAAAATTCAACACTGACTTTTCTATTCTCTTTTCAAATTTTTATTAAGACGGTTCATTTATTTACTTTGGTCTCTTCAATTTACATCCTTCTTTCTGATAAACAGAGTAAAAAATTTATAATAAAAGTGTATATTTATACTACTGCTTCCTTTTCTCTAGATCCACCTGCTCGTTTCTTTTTCTTTACCCGAAGCAATCTCATCTTCACCCGAGCTTGCCCGACCTTCCATTTCCCTCACTCGACCTACCCTCCACCATTGTCAGTCGCCATACCCTACGACAGCGCCTCTCCATCTTCCACACAGTCGGAACCTGATCGTGCCGAGCTACCCATCTCACCTCTTCATGCATTAACGCAGCCATTACTTTTGAGCCAATTGTCGCCCACTGTCCAACCTCGACTGCCAATCTCCGCCCACTTCCCCTAAACCCACTGCCAAATTCTAGCTTCCCTAAAACACAAACCCACCTCCGTCTTTCCTTAAACCCAGCAGTCCCGCCTCCTCACTGTGACCAGATCCGACCACCTTGCCTCCTCGTCTGCCTATGCATCTTTGAACTTGATCGATACTCTAAGGCATCCGCCGCAGCCCTCCATCATACTCGAGCACACCCCACTGTCCACACCTGTGCTCCGCCGCCTTATCTTCCCCACCACCTAAAACCCATACCACGCATCTCGACCGTATCCCACATCATCTCGACCGTATCGTCTCCCTACTGCCACGTCCTTCATTTTGCAACCCTAGTCCACCTATAGTCGAGCTTTGCCTTTTTCCTCCTTTAAATATAAAGGTTCATATATTTGCATAGTTTGATTTCATTTTGCATTCTTGTTCATGCCTATTTGAGGAAATATAGTATAATATAAAGCTTGTTTATATTTTCAATTCATGTTTAAAATATAAACTTTGCTTACATTTGTGCCAGAGACCTCCCCCTTTCTTGCCGTTCACCTTGTCGGCCTCATCCTTCCACACTGCACCCTGCCTTTCATATCTCTTCAGCTGCTCGACCATTTTCCATGTTGTGCTTGCCTTAATAAAAGAAAATTTACATATATAAGATAAAGGTTTATTTATATCACAGAGCAGCAGTTTGCCACCTTCCTTTTGTCTGTGAATACATATATTTGCCTAAAAAAATGAGGTGTGTATATATATGTGTATTGTTTTCATCGAATTTTAGTTGGCTCGCTTTGCTTTATTTTTCTTTGAGCTTGCTGTTCAGAGAAGTTCAGCAGCAATTATCGCGTTCTTCGTTTTTCTATGAGCTTGTTTGTGCCCGTTTGCTTCTTATTCTCGTTGTTTTCTAGCCTCGAAAGGTGAGCGATCACTCGCGATTAACATTCTTATATTTAGTAAATTTAATTCACAAGAAATGACAATTGAAATATGTTGTTGAATTTGAATTGTTGGTTATTTAATCATTTAAATATGATATGATATTAATTGCATTTTTTCATCAATTATAATTGACATATGACACCATGACCTATTGAATACAAATTTAAACTTGGAAATTATGATCATATTTGCCATTGATATGCTATGTCATTTTATATTATTGTTCTATTGTTTCCACTCTGCAAATTCCTTATTAGTTTAGGAAAACCTTATGGGTTGAAATGATACATACCCGAACGACATCGTAGATTTAGGAATCATCGTTATGGGTTGAAATGACAAACCCAAGCGGTTTTTATTGATTGTGAAATTTTAGGATTGCGGGTTGAAATGATATATACCCGTAAATTTAAATAATTGCGAATTGAAATGATAAATATCTGTATCACCTGACGATAGGATAGAAAATTATTAAAGTTAAGTTTTGAAAAATAATTTTTTAGATTTTACTTATATTTTTATTATTTTTAAATATGTATAATAAGATTTAAAATAGATTTAATATAAGGTTAATTTAATAAAAACTTATTTTAACAAATGTATATTAAATATTTGTAAATATTTATTTAAATTTATATTAATATTTTTAAAATAGATTTTGTAATAACTTTAAATAAATTAAGGTTGGAAAGATAAATTTAAATTGATTTGAAACATTATTTGTTTAAGAATTGGATAAATAAGAATTTATTTGAACTCATTGATTTTGAGATTTTAAGAATATGATTTTATAACTTTATAACTTTATTTTGATTAAGGTGATTAAATGAATATATTCAAACTTAAATAAAAATTGAAATTGAATAACTAAATTTGATTTAAGTTTGAATTTGAGATTTTATTTAAATGTTCATAAAAGGTAATTAAGTAAATATTTCATAATTAAATAAATTAAAGTTAGATATTTAATATTTAATTTTGATTTAAATTTGTAATTTAGGATTTTATTTAAATGCTTATGAAAATGATAAAATGAATATTTTCAAAGTTAATTTAAATTAAATTTGAATTTTGAAATATAAATTTATCATATTGAGTTACTGTGAATTGTTTGAATATTTAAACTTTGAAACCTATTAAATTTGAAGTGGTTTAAATTGATGTACAAACCTAGATTTGAAATCGGTATAAATTAAAATGGTTTAATGAGAATTTGAATCGATTTGTGAATTAGAAGAAAACAATTCTAATTTAAAACTATTTTTAGTATAAATTCTTTTTAATATATAAATTAATTTTAATATATAACCTATTTTTAAATACAGGAAAATAGACGCAGGGAAGAAGTTGCGAAAATTTTTAGTCTCAGGGACAGCAAGTTTGCTTTTTAGTCTGAAGGACATTTGTTAGTCAACTATCATTCTGTGATTTACACTAAAAAGTGTCCTTCGGCCTAAAAAGCAAACTTCTTGTCTGTTGAACTAAATTTTTCTACAACTTTTTCCTTGAGCCTAAAATCCCCTTTTAAATATATAAACTATTTTAATCTAAAACCTATTTTTATATATACAAACTATTTCAATTTATAACTATTTAAATATATATAAACGATTTTCAATATTTAAATTGTCTAAGTTGGAATTGTTATGATTTATATCTAATGGATATAAATGCAAATATTTTGATATGATGATTTAAACTAGTTTATGGTTATGATTTTGGTAGTGAATATGATTTCGAAAGTGATGTGATTTCAAAAGTGAATACAATTTCTAAAGTGAATATGATTTCAAAAGTGAATATGATTTTGAAATAAGTATGTTATTTTGATATGAAGTATGCACTGTTTGAAATAAAAATAACCATGGTGTGAAATAAGTGTTTGATTGTTAAAGAGACCGGGATCAGATATTGTAATACACTCCGCCAATACCGAAAATCACTTTAACAACCGTGTACGTGGTAGAGGTTCCAGAACGAAGTAGGATAATTTGACGACGATTTTGTATGAGGTATCAACACAGCCCTGACTCCTATGAGTCAGCTTGATGTGGCTAAAATAAGAGCTATACCGGGCTAAGCAATGTCGCACCTCCGATCGAGCATGCTTCTTCGATACCATTCTATTACTTTATGATTTGATTGGGTGCACGATTGATTTGGGAGTGTGTCTCGAGGTGGACGGTGGTAGCTGCTATGCGTTACCACCAATCCGGGAGTGCAAACGGTAGAATCCTACCCTGGCATTGCCTCGCATGCCTTGTCACATGCAGTACCCTCGAATTTCACTGCCAAATGAAACTTCATCAATCCTACATAGATCGCAGACTACATCAGTCAAATCCTAATGTAGCCTGTAGGCACTCACTGCCACACGACTTTCGTTATGTCTTCATAGATCGAAGTCTACCGATGTTACATCACCCTCCTGGCGAAATCAAATGCAGACCGTTGGCACTCACTGCCACACGACTTCCGCTATGGTCCGCAATAGATCGCAGTGACATCGAGTTACACTGTCGTCACAGCATAACCCAAATGTCTTCGTAGGCATCAGCGCCCTTGACTTTCGCTACCCACACACAATCTTCAAGAACTTTAGTTTGTCCGGACTTCCTCCCATGATCAAATTTAGATCCCCCATAGGGCTCAAGGCAGAACCACCCCGTGGATCTCCTGTGAAGTTCATTTCATAGGAGCGCCTTTTTCCCCAGAGCCAATCTCAAAACATTTTATACTATACACATATAGTATCTTTCAAATCATACTCTTTATGATTCACGTAGAAATCTCCTTTACAAGAAATCGATATCTCAAATCGATAGTTCCAAACTTAGCTTTCCAAATTCCCAAAATTGATTTTTCTCAAAAATCAAAAGCCTTTAAAAAATCCATAGGTTCCAAAACCTTTTATCGCGCCTTTGATGAGTTTGTTTTGTACTGTACCTATGGAGTGCCCTCTAGGTAAACCACCGGTTTGGTGGAGCTTACGGTACTGTATAGACTTTGGGAATATATAAAAATGTGTTAAGTGGGATATGGGTAACGCTTTAACGCTATTTTAATACTTTACTTTATTGATAGACATATTATAATAGCGTATATTACTACATAGTAGATAGTTCCACGGATCCTTAGAGGATGGAAATCCTAAACATCCTTTAAGTTATATTGTATTTCACTTGGACATTTCACTTGAGTTGATTTACTAGTATAAGAATGCTAATCTTGACTCGAGTGTTTTGTGTTTTGCTTAATGCTCAGGTCAGACTGAGTGTCACAGCATTTGAGACTCACCTTTGGAGCTTGGAGTTTTGCTTGAAGACCCGTCTTATATCTATTGAGCTTCCAGTTATTTCCAGTTGTTTTGTGCAAACTTGTAATTTTCTTTTGTATTGACACTTCTATGTATTGGATATTTGTTGTATTTTGTTTTAAAATCTGATGTTTATGTAGTAGCTTCACGAATTGCTATTTATCTATTCCGCTGCTTGTTGTTATATTCTCTTTGTCTGTAATTCTGTGATTGATTTATTTACTGTATATGCTAAGTTTTGCCAAATATAAATTAACAAACTATTGTTTTGAGCAATTCAAGTCTGACACGAGTGGATGATTGTCGATTTGAATGGTTCAGAATGGCGGGTCGTTACAGGCTGACTATAAACCTATTGGTCTCTGCCAATATCTTTTGTTATACAGAGTTTTCATGGGCTTACTGTGAACCTATTGGCCCCTGCCAATATCTTTAATTATGATTATAACATTTCTTAAATTATATTCACTATTGGGTCAACCTAGATGATCATTCTTCTCTTCCCTAAAATACTGTTATGGATTATTTACAATATGTATAAATATATGAAGAAGCAATCATAACAACAACAAAATAATACCAACACATGTGGTTTAATATCTTTGAAATCATTTTTATATAAAACTTCATTAATCCCTTCAACTTGTTATTCAAGGAAAACTTCTTCAAAAACTTCATTTCAAAACTCTTTATTTATGCCATGGTTTTTCCTTTTAAAAACGAGATTGGGTTATTTATTTTGAAACCTTCGAAGTCTCTTTCGAAACCACTGGATAACCTCCTTTGAAGGCGAAGAAATCTTATTTTCAAAAAACTATGAATATATCTTTCGAAGCTCCATAAATCAATCCTTTCGAAATCAAATCATACGTTTTGAATGTATCAAAACATGGCTCAATAATCTTTAGGAACATAGCTTAGAAACCAATGAAAGTACCCGTTTCGAAAGTATTGGATTTTACTTTTAAAATCATCTTTTGAGTCAAATAGTTATATACAAAAGTATCTCTTTTGAAACCTTTAATCAAATTATTTGTGGAAAATTTGATGGTGCCAGAACCATCTGTTCGAAAGCTCAAAACCTTGGAATAAAACTTTGAAGGATAGCATCGAAACCCCCTTTAGATACTATTGCCTTCGAAACCCATGACCCCTTTCGAAAGCATTTAGAAAGTGGCTTAACATAAGTTCAAAACAAAAGCACCATTCGAAAACATTGATGACTTCAATACACTCGAAAGGTAGATGATTAGCGGCTGTGTTTCGACTGGGTCGGAACCACTACTTTCGAAAGCATTCTTTTATAAATAAAATAACCCCTTCGAAAGGCTATACTTTTAAAACTTAAAATGGCAATCCCTTTCAAAAGCTATTTAGAAAACTCCTTTCAAAAACGTATCTTTCGACTACATCGAAAGCTTTAGGTAAAAAAAAGCAGGCACTTAACATTTGAAAACGAAACCAAGGTTTCGATCCCATCAGAAGCATTACTTTCGACGCCATGGCTTCCATCTTTCCTCCAATCCACCATGTACCATCTAAGCGATAGCTTGAATATTGGTTTTGACTATGTGAGTTTCGGCTGGGTTGGCTTCGACTGAGTCGAAGCGGAAGCAAAGGAGTCGAAAGATTCTACTAAAGGAGGCGGAACCCTTTTTTCTAATTAAAGGTTGTAATCATGCACATTTTTAGTAATTGCTTTAACTAACCTACCTATGTGTGATCTTTTAATTGGTCGCCTTAAAACTTTTCACATACTTTACGAAATAACTGCCGCATTTATTAGATCTAAATCAATGGAAAATTAACGTTTAAGCCTTTCCATTAAGCAAAACAAACATTGCAAATAAGCCTTTCTTTTAAAATAATTTATTTTCCATACCAATTTGGAATAATCCCCAAAAATCACAGAAATTAAATTCTTCATGTTATCTAATGCATTAAAATTTCAAACCCAATTTCTTCCTGAGATAATTGAATTTAATTTTAAACCCAATTATATCATATTTTCCTTTAGAAATTCATAGTAAATTTTTCACAGCTTGAAAAATCATAAAAATTGAAATCCATCTCCAAAAATCATGTTTTACTTAACATATAATTTTTTCATGGCATTATAAAATCAATAACAATCGGTTTAGTCCTCAAACCGTGCAAATTCATATGTAAATGAATTTTTTTAAATCAAACACATAAAAAATCAATCATATGATCATCCAACATATCATAAAAACGAATTTAATCTTAAATCCGAAAGCATATGATTATAAAAACAAAATAGAGATGGAATGAATTATTATTCGCCTTAAATATGATAAGGAATTTGAGATTAATAGAAGTTTGATTCCCCTAGCTTTGCTTCTTAGCTTTGATTAAATTTTTCTTCCACTTTTCCCTTGTTAATGGCCTGCTCTTCTTAGGTTAAATTTGCATTTTTGAGTTTTTTGAGAAAATGAGAAAGAATAGGCAGATAAAAGTATATGGCCGTGAATAATAAGATGCAACTATATTTACTAATATGCCCATGTTTTAATTAACAATTTAAAAGCCATTTTAAGCCCATTTAAGGTAAATTAAGCACAGATTTCTTATAATTTTATTCAAATCTCAATCTCCTTATCATCATTATTCTATTTAATTTATCTAATTAAATATCTTGAATAATGTTATCACCAGGGGTGTTATAGGCTTCCCCTCTTAAAGAATTTGGTCCTCGAAATTCAGTAAGGACTAAATACTAAACATAGCAACCATCTGTAACAACTCCAAACAACCATACTAGGCTATCTAACTAGCAAATATCTATATAGATCTAATATAGATATACCCTTAAAGCAGATCAGGATAAGCATCTCTAATCCTGTTTTCTATCTCCTAGGTACAATCCTTCTCGTTGTCGCTCCACTAAACTTTCATCAACCATACTGCCTTGTTCCTCAATCCTTTCTCATCTCTCGCTACGAACCGAACTGGTTGTCTAAAAAAGTCAAATTAGCCTCTACTATCAAGTCTTCCAACCTTATCAGATAGTCTCTGGATCATGCACATACTTGCGAAGATGAGACACATGAAATACATTATGGACACCTGCCATACTGCTCGATAACTCTACTCTGTATGCGAGCTTTTCAATCCTCTCTATAATCTGGAATGGTCCAACATATCTCGGGGCTAACTTCCCTGACTTTTCAAATCATACCACACCCTTCATCGGTGATAGTATAATGAACAACTTATCTCCAACTGAGAATTCTAGGCCTTTACACCTCTTGTCTACGCAACTCTTCTGTCTGGACTGAGCTTCCTTCATCCTTCATCGGATCAACTCAATATTTTCTGACTCCTCCCTAACCAAATCTGGACTTAAGACTAATCTATCTCCAGTCTCCAACCGACATGCTAGTGATTTACATGGCCTTCCCTACAAAGCTTCAAAAGGCATCATTCCTATACTAGTCTGGTAACTATTATTATAAGAAAACTCAACTAAATGTAGGTGGTCTTCCCAAGATCTGCCAAAGTCCAATACACAAGCTTTTAGTAAATCCTCGAGTACTTTGTTGACTCTCTCTATCGGTCCATCCATCCGAGGGTGATATGCAGTACTCATTTAAGCTTGGTACCTATTACCTCCTGTAGTGAATAAGTCATCTCTATCACTAATTATACTACTAGGAACTCCATGTAGTCTAACTATGTTCTTCATGAACAACTTAGCTAAAATAGGTGTTGTCCTGGTTGACTTAACGGAAATGAAATGGGCACTTTTGGTCAACATGTCCACCATAACTCATATACTTTCATTTCCTCTATTTGACCTTGGCAACCATCTATAAAATCCATGGATATCGAATCCCATTTCCAAACTGGAATCTCTAAAGGTTGAAATAACTTACTCGACTTCTGATGTTTCGCTTTCACTTGTTGACAGTTTGCTCGCTACCTAAACCACAAGCCAACATCCCTCTTCGTACCTTTCCAATAGAAGCTCCTCTACATATACTGATACATCTTGGTTCGTCTGGGATGAACCGTAAACTTGGACCGATGACATTCTCTAAGAACTTCTTTCATCAAGTCCTCCACATTCGAAACACATAACCGTCCCTTCTTCCTCAACTATCCTCTTTGGTCAAGACTAAATTCCTTTAGATCATCGATCTCTATTCCAACTTCAAGTCTGCTAATCCTCTCGGCCAATACTGGATCCTCTATCTGCTGAGAAGCAAACCTCTTGATCAGCACTGTTCGAACTTATAAACAGGACAGCATGGCGGTACTCTGGCTAGAACTAGCAGTCGATCTTAACTATACACCACAACCGGCCAAAGCTTCTAAATCCTTCCACTTTGCCAACATAGCTAACACCACATTCTGATGTCTTCTGGTAAGAGCATCTGCTACCAAATTACCTTTCCCAGATGTATACTCTATACAAAAATCATAAACAGCCCAAAACTCCAGCCACCTCTGCTATCACAAATTCAATTCCTTGTAAGAGAATAAATACGGTAAAGACTTATGATCGGTATAAAGCTCAAACCTCTCCCTTAAGAGATAATGTCTCCAAATCTTCAATGCGAAGATCATCGTGAGTAGGATATCTCACTTCATGTAGTCTAAGTTTTCGTGAAGCATAGGCAATAACTTTACCTTTCTACATCAATACCGCTCCTAACCCAGTTCCACATGCATCGGTATACACCACCAATCTTTGGTTTCCATCTGGAACTACTAACATTGGTGCATTGGTCAACAAATGCTTTAACTTAAGGAATGCTTCCTCACATTTGTCGGACCAAACAAACTTCACATCCTTCCTTGTTTACTTAGTCAAGGGTCCAGTTATCCACGAAAAATCCTTGATGAATCTCCGATAGTAGCCAGTAAGTCCAAGAAAACTTCTAATCTCAGTCACCGTCTCTGGTCTCTTCTAATTATTCACCGCTCCGATCTTATCTGGATAAACTAACAAGCCTTCCTCTGGAACCATGTGACCAAAAAACTTAACCTCTTTCTTCCAAAAATGACACTGGGTAAACTTCGCCTTCAGCTGATTCTGCCTTAGTGTCTCAAGTACCACTCTAAGATGATCCTCGTGCTCTCTTTCATCTTTAGAGTATACTAGAATGTCATCTATTAATACTATCACAAACCTATCCAAGTAGTCTCGAAAAACTCGGTTCATAAAAGCTATAAAGAAAGTAGGTGCATTCGTTAATCCAAATGGCATCACTAACCACTCACACGAACCATACCTAGTCCGAAATGCTGTCAATGGAATATATCCTCTACCACTCGGTGGAAACCTGTCGCTAAATTCAACAGGGAGAACACTTTGGCTCCACTCAACTGATCAAATAAATCATCTATTCTTGACAAAGGATACTAATTCTTAATCATCCTTTCATTCAACTTACGATAGTCGATACACATTCTCAATGACCCATCGGGTTTCTTCATGAACACCGCGACCACTCCCCAAGGCGAACTGCTTGGCCTAATAAAATTCCTTACTTCTAAATCCACTAGTCGCACCTTCAATTCCTTCATTTCAGTCGGTGTCATCCTGCTAGGTGGTTTACTCATAGGTTCAGATTTGGGTACAATATCTATATGAAACTCAACTGGTCATTTCGGTGTAGTCTTGTGACTGGCTCAAAGACATGTGCAAACTCTCTTGCTATTTGAATTTGACTTAACCCATCTCCTATTTCCATAGCATGTAGCAAAGTACTAACACTCCGGTCAAAATTCTCCACTGGAAATATTACTCGGTTATGACTATCAGGGTGTTTCAGTGATATCTCCCTATCCTGGCAGAATATTATAGTTTCATACCTACCCAACCATTCCATACCTGAAATCATCCCGAAATCTACGAAATAAATAACGTACAAACTGCATGCAAACTTATGACCTAACAAATCAAGTTCTAACTGGTCACATCTCATTCCTAGAGTTGCATACCCACCTATTGGATTAACAACCCTTAAGGAAGTAACATGGTAGGTAGGTTCTAAGCATAATCTATCAACCAAACACTGAGATATAAATGAATGCGATGCACCGGTATCAAAAGTACCCTAACCGGTATACTCTAAATCAAAAGTGTACCTTCCATTACTGTTTTTCCTTTATCCGCCGCAGTAGGCCTAGCTGGTCCACTAACAAAAACTTTTCCTTTGTTTGCCCTGATTGGCTCTGGACACTGATTCTTATAATGCCCATCTTGATCACAGTTGAAGCACTTCACATTCTTCTTATTTGCAGCCTTCTTCCCATTACCTGACCGAATTCATTCGTATAACGACCCTTCTTGTCACACTTCAAGCAAACTAACTCATCCTTTGCCTTCTTGGCATATCTCCCTTCTGGGCTTCCTTCTTCTTAAAGAACTATCTCTTCTTCCCCTGAGAACCTTGAACTTCCACTGCTTCTCTCTAGAACAATAAACAAGCATCTTCTCATGGTGAATGGACATCTCCATAACTAAATTAATAGGATCACAAAGATGTGGAAGGGTCACCATAGCAATCTCGGGCCTTAGTACCCTAGTAAACCTCTCATTCCTCATGATGTTACTGTCCACAATATTATGTCCATAACAGGACAGCTCCTCAAACTTAGTGGCATACTCAACAACTGACATCTCTCCCTGCTCCAGATCCATAAACTTCCACATCAGCTCTGACACGGCAAACTCAAAAACAAACTTCTGCTTAAATCTCCTTCTAAAATCTGCCCAAGTCAGCTACTCTTTTGGAACTCCGGTGGTAACACTATTCCACCAATGAAGCGTTGACCCTTGTAACTACCTAGAGACCAACCTTCTCTTTTGTCCGTCATTTAAGCCCAAATCAACAAATATACGCTCACAATGTAACAACCAATTTTCTACCTCAATAGCATCCTCCGTTCTCATGAATGGTTTCCCACCCAAACTGGTGTATTCTCTACTTAGCTTAGCATAATTATTCCCAATTGGAGCTATAGGATTAGTTCCTCCTACAACACCAACAACAACTCCTGCTTGAATCATATTAACGAAGAACTGATACATCGCCCCATATCTACTGATGGATTTCCAACATCCACATTGGCATCAATATTTTGGTTATTAGCATTAGTCGATCAACCCAGGTTCCTCTAGGTAGTGGGTCGAGCATTTTCAATAGTTGCGGTGCTTCCTCTACCTTGATGTTCTCTTCCGTTTCCTACTTCTATATCTCCTTTCTTGTAAATCTGCATACGAGCCTTAGTAAGATATAGAAGAACGGTCTAAGAGAGTGGGGAATAAGTAGTTATATATATCAAATACAAGTACGTTACTATAGCGTTAAGCCAAACCCTGATTATTATTTGATTAATTGGATTATGTTTTGAAAAAAAATCTTTTAGGCTTAAGTTTTTTAAAAGTTTCATAGACCTATGCTCTGATGCCAACTTGTAACATTTCCCTACATGGAGGCCCAAAACTAACGGCTACAGATACTTCAGTCATCCATAGTTATTAATCTTTGGTGACCAAATACGGCAATGTTAGATACAATGATACACAAAAATACAAGAATATGGAAAAAAACTTAAATAGCAAACAAATTCCACATTCCATTTCAAAACATTGCAAATTCGTTACATAATCCCAATAAGCAGACCACGATTAGACAAAATATACTTATTACAAAATACGCCAAGAGTGACATATGAAGATGCCCCCTTGGGTGATCAAAGTATATAATAAGGCAATAAAACAAGTCTGCCTTACAAAAAAACACAGTGAAAATAAAATAATTCTAAGTAGCTAGCATGCCTCCTGCATGTCAATGGAAACTTTATTCATCTAAAAGAACACCAAAAACCATAAAACTTAAACTACTCAAAATCAATTGAGTACTTGAGAGTTTGAGGGGAAAACAAAAACTTTGAGTTAGACATAAAGCCTGGCATGAATAATAATCTACCATCTCAAACCATTTAGATATCTAGTGAGACCACGCCGCTTAGCGGAACAGATTTCTCCCTCAACGGTATCTTAAAAACTTTATAAAACCATATATTGTGCTAATGCATCCACAATGGTTAAAACAACTTAAAATAATATGATGATATACAAATAAGTATATTAAATCTGGATTATCCATCCCCATTTATTCTTACATTCTGTCCCAATTATAGTTTCTAGGATTACTATTAACCTATTAGTTTTCAATGACTTACTAGTAACCTATTAAACGTTTAAGAACTCCCTTTCTGATTTCATAGTTTTCACGGGATTACTAAGAACCTATTGGTAACTCCAATATATTTTCTCTTATCCTAGTTTTCATGGGCTGACTAGGAACCTATTGACTAACTGTCAATATCTTAATTCAGATATAGTTTTTGTGGGTTAACTATAAACCTATTGGTCCCTACCAATATCTAATCATAGTTTTCATGGGCTGATAATGAACCTATTGGCCCCTGCCAATATATTTTGTATATACAGTTTTCATGGGCTTACTATGAACCTATTGGCCCCTGCCAATATCTTTAATTAAGATTATAACATTACTTAAGTTATATTCACTATTGGGTCCACCAAGCTGATTATTCTACCATCTCCAAGAATACCATTATGGGTTAATTACAATATGAATAAATATATGAAGAAGCAATCATAACAACAACCAAATAATACCAACACCTGTGGTTTAATATCCTTAAAATCGTTTTTTATATAAAACTTGGTTAATCCCTTCAACCTGTTATTTAAGGAAATTTTCTACAAAAACTTCATTTCAAAACTCTTTATTTATGCCATAGTTTTTCCTTTTAAAAACAAGATTGGGTTATTTATTTTGAAACCTTAAAATGTCTCTTTTGAAACCCCAGGATAATCTCCTTCAAAAGCAACGAAAACATTTTTTTCAAAACATTATGAACATACCTTTCAAAGCTCTATAAATCAATCCTTTCAAAATCAAATCATACCTTTCGAATGTGTCAAAACATGGCTTAATAATCTTTAGAAACATAGCTTTGAAACCAATGAAAGTACCCCTTTTGAAAGTATTGGATTTACTTTTGAAATCATCTTTTGGGTCAAAGTGGTTATACACAAAAGTATCTCTTTTTAAACCTTTAATAAAATTATTTGGAGAAAATTTGATGGTGTTGGAACCATTTGTTCGAAAGCTCAAAACCTTAGATTAAAACTTCGAAGTATAGCATTGAAACCCCCTTTCGACACTATTGCCTTCGAAGCCCATGACCCCTTTCGTAAGCATTTAGGAAGTAGCTTAACATAAGTTCAAAACAAAAGCGCCCTTCGAAAGCATTGATGATTCAATACACTTGAAAGATAGAAGATTAGCGGTTAGGTTTCGACTGGGTCGGAACCACTGCTTTCATAAGCATTCTTTTATAAATAAAGTGACCCCTTCGAAATGTCATATTTTTAAAACATAAAATGGCAATCCCTTTCGAAAACTATTTAGAAAGCTCCTTTCAAAAACATATCTTTTAACTACATCAAAAGCTTTAGGTAAAACAAAGCAGGCACTTAACATTTGAAAACAAAACCAAGGTTTTGACCCCATCGAAAGCATTACTTTTGACACCCTGGCTTCCGCCTTCCCTCCAATCCACTACGTACCATTTAAGTGATACATTGTGTATTGGTTTCGACTATGTGAGTTTTGGCTGGGTTAGCTTCGATTGAGTCGAAGCAGAAGAAAAGGAGTCGAAAGGTTCTACTAAAGGAGGCAGAACCCTATTTTCTGATTAAAGGCTGAAATTATGCTCATTTTTATTAATTGCTTTAACTAACTTTCCTATGTCTAATCGTTTAATTAGTTTCCTTAAAACTGTTCAAATACTTTACAAAATAACTGTCGCATTTATAATATCTAAATCAGAGGGAAAATATCTTTTAAGCCCTTCCATTAAGCAAAACAAACATTGCAAATAGGTCATTTTAAAATAATTTATTTTCCATAGCAAATCAATTTGGAAAAATCCCCAAAAATCACAGAAATGCAATTTCATAATGTTATCTAACATATTAAAATTTCAAACCCAATTTCTTCTTGAAATAATCGAATTTAATTTTGAACCTAATTATATCATATTTTCCTTTAGAAATTCATTGTAAATTTTCCATATCTTGAAAAATTATAAAAGTTGAAACTTGTCTCCAAAGGCATGTTTTACTTAACATATAATTTTTCCATGACATTTTAAAATCAATAACAATTGGTTTTGCACTAAAACCGTGCAAATTCATATGTCAATGAATTGGTTTAAATCACACACATAATAATTCAAGCATATCATCATCCAACATATCATAAAACAAATTTAATCTTAAATTCGAAAACGTATGATTATAAAAATAAAATAGAGATGGAACGAATTATTATTCATCTTATATATGATAAGGAATTTGAGATTGATAGAAGATCGATTCCTCTAGCTTTGCTCCTTAGCTTTGATTAATTTTTCTTCCATCTTTCCTTTTTTAATGGCCGACTCTTCTTTGGATAAATTTGCGTTTTTGAGTTTTTGAGAAAATGAAGGTGAATAGGCAAATAAAAGCGTATGGCCGTGAATAATAAGGTGCGGCTATATTTACTAATATGCCCATGTTTTAATTAATAATTTAAAAGCTATTTTAAGCCTATTTATGGTAATTTAAGCACGGCCTTCTTATAGTTTTATTCAAATATCAGTCACTTTATCATCGTTATTCTATTTAATTTATTTAATTAAATCTTTTGAAATGTTATCAAAAATTAGGGGTGTTACACCCTATGTGATTGGCACCTTTATAAATAGACCCATATCCTCATTTATAAAAAAGGATTCATTCTTACTCTACTCTTCAATATTTAATGTTGTAAACCCTAAATTGAATTGGAAATTTTTAGAGTCGATTGTACACTTATTACTTTTTGCAAATAAGAACTTGAACATTCAACTTTGCATGGCATACTTCTCTTATATTTTCCTGGTAGTTATTTGTGATAATGGACATGCATAGTATTTATTTTTGGACTTGGACTTGGACAATAGACATGCATATGAATTATCTTTAGACTTGGACTCGAACTTGAACTTGCATATACTCCTAAGCTTGCATAAGGCCACTTAAGCACTTATTCAAACCAATTTTGATTTGCCTTCCATACTTGGTTAGCGAAGAAATTTTCTAACATTATCAATTTTCGAAAGGATTTTTCATACACATATATGTAATCTTGCAACACAAGCCTTATGTGTCAAGTACTTTCCATATTAATTTGATGCTAGATATTTCATTCACTTTCGCAAAAAAATTGAACCTCGTTCCACCCTTAGATTTTGGAGTACATAGTGAGCTCCATGTAACTTTTGCCTTCTTACCTTTCGAAAGAATTTTCATGCATATTTGAATTATCTCTCCGAAACTCTAATGGACATTCGATAGGGATATCACATCTTTGGTCAAGCAGTACGGAGTCTGAACTACTCCATATACTTCTTGGCTGACTAATCAAAAAATGATATGGGCCTTGGTGCAAGCCGAGTGGACCGTATCATGGAAACTCCGTCTAAGAATATAGAAAAGCTCCTACATCTTACTGTATCGTTAGCTCGGCACTATCCATGTGTCATCCATAGATGCTGTATTGGATCAATTGTTCCATCATAAGACGACATCGTTGGCATCGCAAACTTTTTGGGAACTCTCTTATAAAATGTTATCCGTGAATGGGGTCCGACTATGTGATGAACCTCATTCATCATTACTCCTATGCTGATTTTTATTCAGCGGTCTTCTTACCATGCTCATAATATATTCTTCGCTGGTCTAGGAAGATGGATAGTAAATGTCCGGAACAGCCACAAATATTTGACTCTACAAATGCTCTCGGTTAGTTGCATGATGTCTGAAATCCCCTATCTCTAGGAGGGCCATTCTTCCTGATGCTTTATGATGCCTTACTTGTTCTATGACATTCGGTTGAACATAACCAGTCTATGCACCAGTATCTTGTATTCAAGTGGTGCCATAACCTAACAAATGTCCCTCACTGTAAGAAAGGTTCAAAGAGTGGTTGCTCGCCACCCCCACCACCAATCAACTTGGTACTGAGCTAATTATGATCAATACCAACTTGATATAACATAACCAAAACAACTCCATCTCCTCCACTCTTCTTCTTTGATGTTCTAGCAGCCATCCTCCTCATTTTTTACTTATCTTTACTTCCATCCGGTCTAATTAAGATGAGATTTCCTCCTTAGAACCTGATGACGATGTATCCTTACGACTCTTCTTATTCCTCTAGGGATATTGGGACAACATAACAAAACTTTTCTTCATTCTTTCAAAGATTGCATTCTGACTATCCAACATCCTCTTATTCATCATAGCCATCATTCTATCTAACTCAGCTTTTGTCACCATCTCCTATGGGAAATAGAGTCTGGGCGAATCATTTGTTGGTTGAGTGGTCTCTTTGTTATGGTGAAAATCTTCATATTTCCTAGCAATGGCTTCAGATCTCGTGGAAGTCTTCCTAGGGGCCATACCTTTTATATCTGAGGCAGATTCTTCTTCAAATCTCGGTAACTTTAGATCTACTACAGTTAACTTCTAGATTAACTTTTGGGTGCTTGAAATTCAAAGTTCTAAGATAGATCTTCACTTTAGAATCTCGTTTCTTGGTAGAAGCGCCAAAAAAGTTAAGTGAAAAAGTGACAGAATACCACAAATCAATCAAAATGAGAGTAAACAGATTGTAAACAAAAAAAGAACAACAAGAACACATAAATTTTTACTATGTTTCAATCCTAAATCAATGCCTACATCCATTTTCATTTTATTACCAGAGATTTAACATCGATATAAACAAATTACAAAGTTTTAAGTCTATAAAACAATGCAATTTTGGGTTTAACAAGATTGCTATAACGAAGTTAGATCTATGGAGAAGAGAGTGAATAGCAAAAATTCCAATAGAGACCTTTTCACGTTGCTCAAATAGTCGTATTTATAGACAAAATCATCCACCAGAGTTGCTAGATCATGGAAGACTAGGTAAGAACTCATATCTATGTGAATAAGGAAGAACGAGTACTTTCTGTACATGAAATCATGTCGGTACTGATCACAATTTATTTAGTGGTAGATCACTTTTCTCATATGCTTGTCTAGATCTTCAAGTTTCCAAGATTCGCTCCTAAAAATTGCTCCATCAAGTCATGTTGACACCGATACGATTTTTCCTATGCTAGACTCCTCTTTTTATGCAAATCACTAGAGTAGTTCACCTACTTGCTTAGAAGTGGATTTAAGTAGAATCATCTCGATATCGACCATAATTATGGTTAGTACTAACCATAATTGAGTTCCTCCAAATTTTATCAAACACCTTGTGTTATATCATTCCATCATCCCAAGCAACCCCTTAAGTTCTTGTTCCATTTTATCTTCGTATCGCAATCCAGATGCACTAAGAAAGCACTCGTTCAAATGCGGGATTACAGTATTCAATCGTATTAGACACATGATCTTATACAATGGTATTTTTTCTCATTTCAAATAAAACATTTTCATCGGGATTTTATATAACACAAACGTGATCGTCCACCATACATCATTTTGTATGTGATCAAATATCCATACTCTTGTATCGCTTTAGATTTGTAAACTTATAGAAGACAATACACAGTCTTCGACAAAATAACATTTAAGTGACAAAGGCACGAATATTTGTAATAATGATATAACTTTGGCTCTTGCATGGGTCTTGAAGCGAAAATATGCCTAAAGATTTATTAGAAAGTATGTTTTATATCGCTTCATCAATATTTAATTCATTCGGTTTAGTATATTCAAATAAATAAACAATTTTATCAATTATATCAACCGATTTTATGTAGATTTTATAATAACACATATGTTATTATGCTGATTAGATTAATTTATTATATTTATTTAATAAGGCTCCCACTGAATTTCTCTTCTCTCAAAAACCCATAAAAGATATTAGAGTTTCATAAATTCCACCAATGGGTATTAGGATCCGCTTATTATATTACAATGACCTCAAGGTTACTTAATAAATTGTAGTCCCCATAAACGGTAAGTAACAATTTACTAAATCTATCTTATATATAACTTCTAACATACTTTTAAATATGCTTCTAATCATCTTCGATCTTGAGGTTGCTAACCAAATTATGTACATTAGACACTTTAGACCCAGACATTTCGTGAACTCCCAAGGGGAGTTTTGGCAACCCTTGAGGTTGCTCAACAAAATTCCAATAACATTCTTATATTTTTATGGATAATATAAACATCACCTTATATATTGTATGCATTAAGGTTGCCCAAAAAACATAGATATGTAAGGTAATCTATATACATTTTAAATTTTGGAGAGCATAATTACTATTAAATTCATAGTTTAAAAATAATTTTGCGGTGTATTATCGATATATAAGGAATATGAGTATATAATAATTATAACCCATGATATCATACCTTTTATACACATTAAATATATAGTTCCTTAATTCTCATAGGTTTTATTTATATCGACCTCCCATTATATTTATACATATAACACACACACACACACACACACACACACACACACATACACACACTCTTTTAAGCATAAGATTTATAATTTATTTAGTTATATCCTTTTTCTTGTAATGAAAAATCTGAACCCTCCTTCAAATATACATATACATATGTATGTGTGTACGTATGTATGTATATATATGTGTGTGTGTGGTGTGTACATATGTATTTCTTTTATTAATTAAACAATTCAATTATTTTTATAAATATAACATTTATATTTATATATTAAATTTAAAAGACTTTTAAATTTACATTTCGTAACCATTTATAAAGTTGATTAATTGATATATAATTTAAAACAATTTTAAATTTGCATTTTATAACATTTATAAAATTATGTGATTAATTGTTTATTTAATTTAAACAATTTAAATTAATTTATAATATTCATATATGCTATTTGAATTAACCTAAAACTCAAATAACATTTAAGTCTTCCATAAGGGCATACCCTAGAACTAGAACATTTCGATTAGCCAAGTAAGGCTCGGGAGAATAGGGTGGTTTTCCATATAAGTGGTCCTTAGTGAGGATAATGTTCTCCTTAGTTTAAGCACACTTTCCTAGACACGCGTCTATTTAGACTATCTCTTAAGGCATTACCCATAGTGTTGGTTAATTTATTTACACAAGCACAATGTGGAAACTAATACCATTCTTGGATTAATTACACTGGCATCGGGGAATAAGGGTGAATTTAAAAATAAATCCTTTTATTGGTTAACACAAGATCTTCAATTTGTGTTTGTGTAAATAAATACTTAATTGTACCAAATCAAACTTAGTATTTTGCTTAATAAAAGATAGTTCTAATATTTTAATTTAATGTTATTAATTAAAATATTCATTTAATTATTGTATAAATAATTTTTTACTTATAATTAATGAATTAATGAATTTAATATGTCATATACATATTTATAATTTAGACATCCAAACAATATGTATACAAATATATCCTAATTATGGTTTATGGGAAAGTTGAGCACTTTGTCCTATGGTCAAAAAGATGTCTAGTGTGATATATAATTTGTAATATATATAAATAATTAACATAATTAATCACGAATGAACATTAAAAAATAATGATAATTTTTTTGGCAACTAGATTACTTTACAATATGTTTATATATAAATTAGATATAAATAATTTGAAATGTTCATAGATATATATAATAATAAAAATATTATTTTTACTTTAATAAAATAAATTAAAAAAATATTTAAGTATTTTTGCATACACACATGCATATCTATATATATGTGTGTATGTGTGTGTTGATATATAAACATATACAATCATTTTAAATTTTTGACTATTTGTATTTCAAATTAAAATTAAAATTATATATTTTTTGACTTGATCAAAATAATAATAAAAATCCATATTGTTGCAGCCACCAATGAAAAAGGTACTTTTTTTAATTTAATAAATTGGGCAGAAAATTATTCTTTTGAAAAATTCAAAATAAATTCAAATTTGAAACCTTCATTAAGTAAATAAAATTTTCAAAATTAATTTTTTTCTAAAACGGAAATAAAGTTTCAATTTTTTATATTATATCCACGCATATATATTAATGATATATATATATATATATATATATATAACTTTTTTAAGACAGTAAGTATGATAAAAAAAATTAAACTAAAGCAAGATTAACAAAATATGTTCTGTTTAGAAATAAATAGATACATTTATATATACAGTTATATATGTATATATAATTTAAAATATTTACAAAATTAATTTATGAATTATATACAAATTAAAAATCAATTTTTATAAATAATATGGTAAAATATATTATTATAATAAATATAACATGTATAAGGGTGTATGTACATAACATAAATTTTGATAAGAATATGATGCCATTTTCAAAAATGATCAAGACGGGAATCAGTACATTGTTTGAAGATTCTTCCTCTTGGAGCACCACAGGCCCTTCATTCTCTTTGATTTGCAAGGTCAAGTGAAGGCACCACCAATGTAACACCCCTAATTTTAAATAACATTATTCAAAAGATTAATTAAATAAACTAAATAGAATAATATAGAGATTTGAGAACCAATTAGGGTCATGCTTAACTAAATGAATTTATAAGCATAGTTCATAAGTTAAATACTTAAGAAAAATAAGGCAAGGGTAATATGAGGAATAGCCGAACCTAGAACCCCTAAAACCCTTACAAGCATTCCATTCTTATTTCATTCTTACAAAAACAGAAAACAAAAACTAAAGAGAACAAGGGTGGCCTTAACCCTAGGAGAAAAGGAGATCAAAATCAATTAGAAGCTAAGATTCAAGCAAGGAAGAATTAAGCAAGAACAAATCTTAAGTTTCTAATCCAAACAAAGTGAATAATAATCTAAACCGTCTCATATGTGTCTTATGAACATTTTAATTTCGATTTTAAGGTTTAAAATTGTTTGGATGGATGAATGATGATATGCTTTGATTATATGCCATGATTTGAATTAGACAAGAATTTTGTGTAAAGTTATAATTTGATTTTAAGGTTAAAATCGTGTAAAATGGGTTTCGAATGCCATGGTATGTAAAACATTATTTTAGAGATGGGTTTAAATTTTCATAATATTCCAAGCTATGGATAATTTATTATGAATTTTTAATGGAAGAAATAGATAATTTTGGTTTTAAATTATTTATGGCCAATAGATAATATTTTTGGTCAGAAATTTATATATGTTAGAAAACATATTGAAAGTGAATTATAGTGGTTTTGGGAATTTTTACTAAGTGGTTTGCTATGGAAAATAAATTGTTTAAGCTTATATGTTTTAATTGTTTTATTAAGGAGAAGGGCTTGTTTGCTAAAATACTTTCAATTGTTAATTGATGAATTCACCAGCTTTAAAAGTATTTTGATAAAGGATTGACAACCAATCATATTTTTACCAATTAGCAAGTTAGGTAAAAAATAATTACTTTGGAAGGTAAAAAAAATTAGTTTTGTTTCGAATTACAATCCTGCCACATCCATTTGCTTGCTTCTAGAACCAAGCCCATTAAGCCTTTCGAACCCATTCGAAACCTATACACATGGTATCAAGAAATTGGTATGTAGTGTATTGAAGAAAGGCGGAAGAGACGATGTCGAAGGCTTGATTTCGAAGGGGTTGTAGCTATTTTAAATGGCTTTCGAATCAATCAACGTACCTTTGTTTTTTACAGAAGCTTTCTAATGAATTGTTGCTTACCTTTATTTTAAAAAGAAGCTTTCAAATGTTTTGCCGCTTGTTTTGTTTTAAAAAGGAGCTTTCGAAAGGGTAGTCGCTTTTGAACCTATTTGAAACCTAGCTCCCGTATTCATGCCATTCGAATTAGTTAAAGGCCGCTTTCTTTATAACTTTAAATCGATGCTTTCGAAAGGGAAAGTTTCATCCTTGAAAATTTTGAAGTTGTCTTCTCGATGCTTTCGAAAGGGCTGTTGAGCCGCTTTTAATAAGAGTTATGGAGGCAATGGTTTCGAAAGGTTTCGTAACTATCCTCTTCCCTAGATTATTTTACTTAAGATCAATGATTGCGAAAGAGGTACTTTCGCTTCTGTTCCTTTTGACCCAATAGTTATTGAATGTTAAACCCAATGGTTTCGAAAGAACACTTTTAAATGATTTAGAGGTTATGTTTCCACAAAACCTTACTTGAACTTAATGCTTTCGAAAGGTATAGAAAGGCATGTTTTAAGTATTTCGAAACGTAAGCTTTAAGTATTTTGAAAGGTACATCTTTAATGGTTTCGAAAGGAATGTTTGGAGTGTTTCAAAAGGTATTTCTTTAAGTGTTTGGAGAGGAAGGTTTGAATACTTTCGAAAGGTATGTTTTTAATAATATCGAAAGAGAAGGCCTAAGGTTTTGAATGCCTTAGTTTTCAAAAAAGAAACCCAATCTCAATTTTCAAAAGTAAACCCATGGCAATATGAAAGAGTTTTAAAATGTCATTTAACTTTGGAGTTTTTAAAGAAGCTTTCCTTGATAAAGATAGTTGGTTAAGGGTATTAACCATGTTTCATTTGAAAAATGATTACAAAGAAATTAAACCATAGATGTTTATATTATTGCGTTATGATCAATTATCATGTATGCTTCTTCCGTAAACATATTCACTTTATAATTAACCCATAACTGCATTTTGTGGTGTTAAGGGTAGGATAACTAGCTAGGTTAACCCAGTAGTGGATATACATTGAGTTAACTCTTGTGTGAGTATAATTGCATCTAGAAGGTTAGGTAGACAGAATATAGGATTCCTAAAGACTGATCAAAAAATTATTGGTTTAGACAAGTTCTTAGTAAGCCCATGAAAACTATGTATGAAAATAGATAATGGCAGCAGCCAATAGGTTCTTAGTGATCTCATGAAATTTATGAAAATAGCTATTGGCATGGGCCAATAGGTTCTTAGTGATTTCATGAAAACTATGTATGGAAATAGCTGTTGGCAATGGCCAATAGGTTCTTAGTGATCCCATAAAAACTATGTCCGGCTTAAGTTATTGAAAGAGATCAATAGGTTCATAGTGATCCCATGAAAACTATGACATGAGAGAAGTTATTGGAGAATCTAATAGGTTTATAGTAAGCCCATGAAAACTATGATTGGAGAAAGATATTGATAGATACCAATAGGTTCATAGAGATTACATGAAAACTATGATTAAATGATAGTATTGGCAGAAACCAATAGATTCATAGTGATCCCATGAAAATTATGAAAGTGGATAGGAATTGCATAAATAATTAACATGTTATTAGTCAGCCCTTGAAAACTAATAGGTTAATGGTGACTCTAGAAAGTAAACTTGAGACAGATAGTCAGGTAAATGGGGATGGGAAGTCCACAGCATATTGCATGTTTGCATATCATCATAATACCTCTTATTATGTTATGTCTTAACCATTGTTGATACATGTACACGACATATGGTTATTATGAATTGGGTTAAGATACTAGTGTTGGGAAATCTCGTTCCGCTAAGTGTCATGGTCTCACAAAATATCTATATGGTTCGGGATGGTAGGTTATTATTCATACCAGACCTTATGTCTGATTCGAAGTTTATGTTTTCTTCTAAAACTCTTGGGTGCTTAATTGATTTTGAGTAGTTTGAGAGTTAAAGTTTCAGGTTCTACTTTAGACGAATAAGCTTCCGGAGACGTGCAGGAGGCAAGCTAGCTAGTAGGAGTTCTTTCTGTTTGATTCCGTTGTGTTCGGATGTAATGGCAAAGTTGTTTAATTGTCTATATTCAAACTTCGATTAACCAATGAGGCATCTTTATATGTCTCTCTTGGCGTATTTTATATTAATCATATTTCTTTGAACGTGGTTTACGAATTGGGATTATGCAATGAATTTGAAATGTGGTTTGAAGTGGAATGAGAAATTTGTTTTTATGATTTTAATTTTTTTTCATACCCATGTGTTTCAGTTATATCAATGTATCTAATATTACCGCATTTGATGACCGAGAATTAATAACTATGGATGACTACAACATCCGTAGCAGTTAGTTTTGGCTCTCCAAATGGACGATGTTACAACAAATTATAGCTAGGGTCGACCAGAAATGGATGAAAAGAGAGTTTCGAAAGTCCTATCTAATTTGCATGGAGGTTAGACTGTTTATAGCCCATCAGCCAACATAATATCTCAGAGATATTTCTCTAGATTTGCAGACGAATTCTCGTCTCCCTTTAGCCCTATTATGGCTGGTCGTGACTACTTTGGCCAAGTCATGCCTAAAATTGACTCAGCATACGTTTAATTATTTTCTGACCTCAAAATGGATCGAACCATTGTATATTTTTTTTTACATCGCTCTATTCGATTTTAAGTCTGAAATAAATAACTAAAATTAGCCATAAATATTAATATAACATTGTGTTAGTTTATCATTACTTTATAAAACGTTAAATTAGTTTTATCCTTGGTTGAATTCGAAAATAACTGACAACGCCGTTGTATTGACTCTCTGGTGTAAATTTGATCAATAATCAATGTTTAAACAATTTTAAATATCAAAGTCCGTATGGACTTTGCTGAAGTACAGTATAGGGTCATGTTCAACGCCTACAGATCATTTAGAAGGAATCTTATTTTTGGTCTAATATAAGCTGACCTAGTAACGATAATTTGTACATATATTCTTTTTATCATCTTCGTATTGCTTAGTAACGATAATTTGTACACATTTTCTTTTCATCGTTGTCGTATTACTTAGATATTTAGAGTTTAGTCTAAGGTCAAAAGAACTCTATTAATATTCTTATTAACTGCGTAGGTCAATTTTAAAATAACTTCATTACAATTATGCAGTAATTACTAGGGGGTCCTATAAATGCTAAGAGCTGCTTAAGAACAATATTAAATTACTTCAAACCGCATCATTTAAATCCACAAAGAAAATTCTATATAAAACCTACATTAAAATATCAAAAGATTGAAATTCACAACACTTATGGAGTTGATTGTTGCGGCTCTTCGGTGCAGCTTTATAAATTTCAAAACGTTTATCACTACTTATGTAAAATATTAATCTACGTTAAACTATATAAATGCAGTAAAACTGTTTAGTTTAAAACTTCATTAAAAACAAAAAAATTCATTGTATAACGGCTATGTAATTAATTACCGCATTTTCCAAGTATATACAACTTTAACCACATTAATATAATGCATTTGGAAATGCTTTCGCATCATGTAATAAAAACTACATATCTCATACGCATGTTTCTTAGTGTGTTTTATCGAGATCTTATTGATATAGATAAAACTACACCATAAGATGCAATCAAACCTCAATTAAAATGACGTTTAAAATTGAACTGATGTGATGCAATTAAAACTAGGGGTGGGCATAAACCACACCGCTATACAGAAACCGTCCACACCGAAACGTAAAAACGGTGCGGAAATCCACACCGAATCTTCTAACCAAAGCTTATACCCCAAACCGGACCGACCCGCATCGATACGGTTCGGTTGCGGTTTGGACGATTGAACCAAGCATATTATACCGGACCGAACCGAAAATTTATATTAGTAATCTTATGATAAATATAAGTAACTCCTATCTTATTTTAGATTCTAACAATGTACATTTTATTTTTAGTTTATGTTGTTGTTATATTAATAATAATCGCTGACATAAAGGAAGAACTTATAGTTTGATATAATATTTTTCATCTCAGTTTTTTGTGAAAAAATGCTAGTTATAATCTTATTCTAGTCATTTTTCTTAATGATTATGCATTGATTAATGTTGATATTTAGTAAATCTCCCAAAAAAATCTCACTTGTAGGCAAATATCAAATTGAAATATTCATACAGTTAAGAATTAATCTTTCATTTCAGTATAACATTGTGTGTGTTAACCTTTAAACGTAAAAGTTTCACACGATTGCCTTTGTAAATTAATTGTTGATGGAAGTAATTATTTTATTTCATATTTAATATGGGTTCAAACCGGACCAGACCGAAATCGAACCGTATTACATTCAAACCGGACCGAAACCGAACCGTTTAAAAGATTTGTATAATAGTTTGTATTTTTGATTAAACGTTTGAGACGGTATGGAAACGGTTTGGACTTCAAACCGCAACAAACCGATCCGCGTCCACCACTAATTAAAACTAAACATCATGATGTATCATTATGCCCGGCCTGGGGCATATCCCACCTAGGCGGCAGCCCAAGATTGAAGACCCCCAATTTCTGGGTTGCCCCAAACTTTAATTTCTGTCCACTTATATAGTACACTAACTCCTATTTTTTTAATTTGAATATGGTTTAGGGGCGGAGGTTGCTGCATATGCATTTGAAACCGAGTTCAATTCCCATCTCTAAAAAGGTTTTCCCTGGAGCCTCACACCATGCACGACCAGCCCTCTGTATCATGTTTCAATAATAATACTTGTATAAATATTTGGAAATCAGTAGTCTATGATTTTCAGTTAAAATTTTGTTGTCTTTTGTGAAAAGTATGATAAGTTTGATCTGATATAAAAAATATTAGGCCGTTTGATTTTATTTTATATTTTGAGTTTTCTGTTTTCAACTAACACTAAAAAATAACAAGAAATAAGGAAAGAAGATTTATAATTCTTAGCAATTGCGACGGCCAACGTACAACGAAAGGGTTGGATTGTTCTCCGTGCTTTTTTTATCTATTCAAACGCGAAAAACAAAATAATCTTACTTTCTATTTTGCATGTTAATTTCATTTTTCAAAATTGTTTGTTTTTCAATAATACATACAACAGACGCGCTTTTGTATAGACGAAAACACAAAACTAAAAACGACAGGGCAAAAGGGGCCATAGATTTAGAATTTTATGTGTCTAACATATTAAAAAATTGAACTTAATTTCCATAAATCATTAAAGAAGATGAAACTAATAATGAGTTATAAAACAATCAATTCAGAAGAATTGAAATTTTGATCTCTCCTCCAACCTCATTTTCAACCATATTCTCAATCTTATGTCATCAACGCTTTATTCCATGAACATAATTTTTAGGAAACTTGGCTATGCGTTCCCTGTCTCTCAGCACGTCTTTGGACGATTACATCATTATTTCGTTTTAAATGAAAACAAAGCAGTTGCTTTTCCATGTGGGTTGGCATGGTTGAGACTAACGCCAGTCCTAATCAGATCGACCAAAATTCTTTTCATTTTGCAACTAGCTTAGCTACCTTCACGATAAAGATCCCATGTTCACGTGATATGAATATGATATATATATGATATGAGTTTATAATGTACTTTTATTTTCATTCTTTAAAGCAATGTTCAATTTCCGTGTACACCTGGTCGGCTCTAATCTTCTCATGTCAATTGCGGGAGAAAGTGGAGTCCTTTTACAATTAAAACTTAAGTAGCTTTTTCTTTAAGAAATTCAAGGACTCTGTCCATTCCCATTATATATATTTGGAATTATTTAGTAATAATTATGTTTGTACAAGTCTTTGTTGTCCGACGCGATTTGAAATTAAAAAACGTCTGTCAATGTTCGTCCGTTTCTTATTTAGTACATGGATCAGTGTAAAAAAAATTGTACAACGTTTTGTCCGTACGAATTGTTCGATGAATTTTCTATTGTCCGTACATCATCCGTCCGTTATCCGACTCGTACGAAAAATGTCCGGACCAAACTCTCGTCTGATCTGTGTCCGTCCAAAACTCTTACAGGACAAAGCATAAACAAACCTATGTCCGGTCCGCCCAATTATCCCTACTTCAAAATGCCATAATCTAGAAAACTATTGACTTTTTCATAGATAAATTTTATGTTTTATATCGAAAGTGTTTGTCTAAAATACCAAACTGATAGATTTTCGGCCTACATTTAAATTTTGTTATGGTTTAGCAAAAAGTGCTTTAATTATATATGTCATCGATAGTGATACGAATGATGGTTGAGTGGATTGTTATGGATAAATAACTATGATTAACTATTTTTCCAAGAATTAATTTTGCAAGATTGACATATGTAAATATCATTTCTATAGTATAAATTATAAAAGGGAATTTCGTAAAAGCTCTATTTCAAATTCCAAAATATACAGCCGTCCTCTTCTTTAACACATTACAAAAAAGAAATTATATTTTTAAGTTTTATAGTATTTGCGGAAAACTCTGCAAATATCTGCAGAGAATATTATAAGTTTCTGCATTGAAATATTTGCAGACTTCTAGTTGCATTTTTTCAAAAAAAATTCAAAAATCAGTTTTGATTAGAATAAATGCGATTAATGTTCACATATAACTTGTGATAAAAAATTTCTTTTTATCGAATTTAAAAATATTGGTGTAATTTATAATATGTTTTTGGTAACGATTTTTCACATATCAGAACTGAAAATAAGAGGCAAAACCAAATTTTCACATCATAGAATGCATTTCTTAAAATACAATTAAAAAATTCATGTGCGTATAGAGTATGTGTGCACGTGCACATGTGTGTGTGTTTCCATGTGTGTATGTGTGTGTATGTCCATGTGGGTGTGTGTCTCTATATGTGTGTGTGTATGTATTACACACACATGTATGTATGTGTTTATATATGTGCATGTGTGTATATATATATATGTGTGCGTGTGCGTGCGTGTGTATGTATGTCTCTATATGTACGTATATACGTGTGTGTGTGTGTGCGCATGTATCTGTATCTGTATATGTATATATGCATATATGTAAATGTATATATATGTATATGTATGTATGTATATATATGAATATATAGGTATGTATATGTATGTATGTATGTATGCGTATATGTATGTATGTATGTATGCGTGTGTGTATATATGTGTGTGTGCATGTATATGTACATGTATATATATGTATACGTATATATGTGTACGTGTGTGTATAGACATATGTATGTACGTATATGTATATATATGTATGTGTATATATATGCATATGTGCATGTGTGTGTGTGTGTGTGTATGTGTATGTATGTATGTATGTACGTGTATGTGTGTATATGTATGTATGTATACGTTTACATACATATACATATATATGTGTGTGTGTCTTCGTATACGTATATATATGTTTGTACGTATACGTGTATATATACGTATGTGTATGTATATATATGTGTGTGCGTGTGTGTCTATGTGTGCATATATATGTATGTATGTATTGATGTGTGTGGGGCATGGATCAAGATCCTCTCTTATTTATCCCTCTTCGTTTTTGGTGCAAAAAAAGTTTCGGAGTGTTGTGAAATTTTATATATGTGTTTGATGTGTTAACAAGATTCATCTATGCGAGATTTAGAATCATTTCAAAACAGTCATTCCCTTCAAAAAAGTCGCAAACCAATATGAACAGTTGGAAAACGTTGGAACCATCGATTTGAAAAGTAATTTTGAAAGTGCTTTGTGTACTTAAACGATTCAAAATCTTGCATATATGATCATTCTAACACAAGGAACACAACTACAGGATTTTCACTTTGATTTGAAATCATTTAGCACAAAAGGATGGAGGAGAGAATATACATACTATTAACTAGATTTTTTTTCCAGGACAAACAAAATATTATTATTTTGCTTGGGCAAGCTAGTTTTATAGTGGTCATATCAACGTACAATTGAAATATAGGTTTGAGGCAAGATGCCTCAACAACTATTAGAATGCCTTAACTATCTCTAACATAGGAGTTAGGCAACATGCCTATGCTACTATACATACAATTCACAATTCCTGACTAACTCGCATAACTCAAATGCACATAGAACCTTGCATAACCTTACACACAAATTTCGAAGAACCAACAAATTTCAATTGCATGCAGGTAACTATGACCAAACAAACAATCTTACAAAGCAAAAATACATTACAATGAGCGAACAGAGAATGACCATTCTAACAACTATGTAGCAAAGCTATCACCATCAATCACCAAAACAAAACTATTACCGAAGATCATCAAACTAGAAGTGCTAGGAAATGACATGAGCAAACCCAATAGAAACACCAACCAAAAGCACAATAATTACCACGAAGAAGCAACAAAAAAGAAACCTACATTCGCTGCGAACAGTCGCCATGCAGAGAGATGTTGAAGAGGGTGTGAAGTTGCAAGGTCGGCGAAAAGGCAGGCTCGCAAAACATCGAGGCAAGCGCTTCAAATGAAGATTGGATCTGACAAACTCTAGATAGCGAAACCACCTTGAAGAGCATCGGCAGCCGGTGTACCTGAAGCAAGAAAACACATAACCGGGCATTGCAATGCAGTTCAAAAAGCAAACCCACAAAACGTGACATAAATCATCCAGTGCGGACATCAACAACAGCCGACTGTGGCCTAGCAATAGCCCATATCTGGAGTGGAGGAAATTACTAGCACCGTGAAGAGAAAAAATTAATTGCTAATCACTAGGTTTAAAAAATGGAAAATGAGGAGTAAATAAACAATTAAAGTAAATGACATCAAATATATCACGTGGAGAGTTTATCGAGCATGGCGAGGACGATCATCGCGGCAAGGACGATGAAAAAGTAGACCAAAAATTACGGTTTGCTAGCATATCATTAAACTCGAGCCCATGGGTACCATCAGGCTCCTCCAACATTAAGGAGCTTGGCGTGACTTCGAACCTCGAGATTGACGCTTGTTGTCATTAATGAGCTATGTTAAAAAAAAACTAAATTGGAACAATATTCATTATTTGAAATTTCACATTCGAATCAAAACAAATTACAAATCATTTATTTAATATATTTTTGTGTTAATATACATGATATTACAATATCATAGTTGAATAAATGTTATTCAAAATTAATAAAATTCTTTGTTAGATATTGGATTTGAAGAAATGTTATTCAAATTAGTTGTGTGTATGTATGTATGTATGTGTATGTGGATTTATGTGTACGCATGTGTATATTAAATGTGTCACTTTATACATTTTAATAGCAAGTAAAATAAAATATTTAGTCATTGTCTTACTTGAATAAATGGGACTCCTACTAATATATAATTTAAAAATAAACTCAAATTAAAATATTTAACATTAAGTTAGATTTAATATTATTGACATTGTTTATGATAACAGTATAAAAGATACAATGTATAATAAAGTAGAAATAAAATTAAAAAAATTTACCCGCAATTACCCTACTGTTCGATACACCTGATTCAACATCTTCGACGCCGTCATTCATAAAAACCTCTTAAGCAACATGTGCTTGGATACTGACACTTGGAAGAATTTGGGGTTCTTATTAGCGGTACTCCTAAACCAACTCCGCTTAGAGGAAGCGATGGATCACTATGGACGCGCTCAAATAAACATGCAATAAATTGACAGCTACCAACAATTTTCAATTTGCCAAATTTCATCACTTATTCAAATACAAACAATAGAAAATAAATAAATAAATTGAAAATTAACGAACACACATAGTTTATAGTAGTTACACTTTAACTGTGATAGTGCACACTCACTTTGGGAAGAGTTTTTTATTTTTTAGCGAATCATTTGAGATATTGGTAGAATTATTTGGTTAGAGACTAGCCTAACATTCAATTTGATTTATTAAATGTCTTACAAAACAATGGAGTAGAAGATACAATAAAAAGAGACGGTAATTATGTAATGTAATTCTTGTGGTTAAGTCTCAATCATCAGATTACATCAAGGGAAGATCCAAATGTTGAAATTGAATAAAGCCCGAAAGAAAACAACTTCTAAAACACGAAATGCATTAGGATAAGGACGATCGATTGTTCTTTTGAAAATGCAAATCAATTTTAATTTAACAATCCCAACGCGAATCAGCTAGAGCATAACCGTTCAATCATCGGGTGCTTCGTGTTCGTACGTAGCATGTTTCAGCTTAGCTTTGATTTTCTACATGCTTCAAACCTTCACATCATTTAAACTATATCTCCGATTGATCTTCAGTCGATCTTCAATTTATTGTGTTGCGTTGCTAACAAAAAATATTACAAGGAATAATTCTTTTGGTTGGATCATTGGTCCGAAAAAATCAACTCGTTGGTTGTTTATATCGGACAACTTGCTAGTCGTTTCACAAAGTGGTTTGCTAGAAAAGCAATATCTTGAAGTGAATAAATAATCTCTTGTATGTTCTCCTATCGTGTATTCCTCCAAATTGTGGAAGTTTGTGATATTGTGTGGTCTTAAATTTCTAGACATCCGCTATCAACTTGTTGTTAGAAAATATCTCTATAAAACAATATTCAATTCAAAGTAGTAAAATTTAGCTTTCCAAATAAGAACATTTATTGTTTACCTTTAACTAAGAAAACGTATTTGGAGTGCGTGGTGATATATTTTTTCTAATATCTACGCATAGGAATAGGAAAGAAGATAGCATAATTTTAAAACAATAGTATGGGATTAAGACACACCTCCCATAATGATCCATACAAGTGTACACAAGATAAAGATAAAGACGAGTGCAATTCACAGCGGAAGAACATTGGATATTTTGGGATATCCTTTACCACGCGTACATGTTTGGATTAGTCATACATAACTATTATTGAGATGCTTGTTTTCGATCGAGACATATTATCTCAGGGCCTCAGGCTTATTTATCTACCAATCAAACCCTTGCTCTTATTCCTCCACTTGTTTCCTTTGACTTCTGTTTTTGCTTAGCTCAGAAATAAAAGAAGTGGTTGCTATTTTATTAAAAAATACGCAATGCCCACAAACATTCCATTGTGAATTAATATTCGACAAGTGATCCAAAAATATAACAGAATGCACTCTTATTGCAAAGAGCACAATTTTTGTGCTTTTCCTAATTGTTTTCACGTTTTAAGAGCAAGTTGAAAGTCACTAATCAGCATGCTTTAAATATTCGATGTGTTAATTACTCTAGTTAAGGGCCAGTTGAAATTTTTGATTGAAGCATCAAAAATAAAGATAGACAATTGTTAAACGTGCAAAAGCGGAAAAATAAAACAGGTATCCGAGACAAATATGGGTCAACAAGGTATGATGTTGATCACCCACGTATATGCGATTATGGAGGCAATTTTCTTCATCTTTCCGTTGCCTTTACTACTGCTGCAATTATATTTGGGAAAAGGATCGGTTCTCCATTTATTCAGGAACAGGATATCCGGCTGACAACTGTATGCCTGCCATAGCGTTACAATTTCAAAGCGAATTTTGTTTCTTACATGTGTTGAACGTTGCTGAAAATAAGCCTTCACGTCCGATATGTTGTCAAGATCAAAGCAAGCCATCACGTCATTCTTCTGAACATGGAAAAGTATTGGTTAGAGCTCTCACTGCATATAAGAAAATTTCGAATTTCGTTCTTATTTGTATGCAAAAAATATATGATATCCAAAATTCGCAAAACGAACAACAATATTAAAACAACCACATTAGAAAATTATACATCCAGCTTTTATCGAAAATTTAGTCGGAATAAGACATATTTTAGTATGTAAATTGAATATTTGAATAGTGGTACTGTAAGTCTTCGATAGCATATGGTATATTTCAAGTCGATATATATTGAATGGTTTAAATCATGCTACGAAGGAATCGAATATGTGATCTCGTGGATCAAAATTGGAACGTTTAACAATTGAAAAAGTAGTGCCAGACGTATTTATTATTTTATCAAGGTGATAATTCTACTTATTGTCCGATATTTGACCCAATGACATATCGATGAATCCGCGCTTTGAAATGATGAAAGAACGAGTCCAAAGGCATAGAGACGTCAAGATTGAAGATAAACAAACTTTTGGTTAAGCATTGAATCACATGTATCGATTGGTACCGATCCATATGTATCCATATCGACTGATGTGAATGGAGTTTGTTGTCCACTTTGCTTCTACGTGACTCTACTCATGATTGCAGAAAAAGGCAAGTCTAGTGATGTGACATCGTTCAATGCCACACGAAATCTTGAAGAGAAAAAATATATTGAAGAGAAAAGCAAAGGAGAAGTCAAAGACATTGATCGCTACTAATCAATATCAGTCAATACCAAACAATGATGAGTGTTGGAAAATGGCCTTTTTGACTTGTTCTTCTTGCGGGAAAGTCGGATCTAGAGATATTTGTTCGTTGAACCAAATCTGGCAATTCTCACGTTCGAATTCGTTTGTAAATAGACACCTTACGACAACTAGAAAATGAGTTTTGACTCTTGTGCAAGGAAACGCTGCCAAATTTGAAATTCGTCGATTTGAATCCAATTATCATTGTAATTTGATTATGTTTGCAAAAGTAGGTCAACAACACTATTGAATGATGGACGTAGCAATAAGATTTAGGTCGACACTTTAAAGCTTTGTGTGTTCTCTCTTTCTTTATTTATTCTTAATATTTCAATTTGTTTTTGATCGATTGTGAGTGTTTGTACATTTTACATGCAAACATTTTTTGGTACATTAAGAAAGAGAATTTAAAGTCGGATCAGATTGATAATAGGATTTGAAGAAAATCTACACTCGGATCTAGAAGATAATGGCTCCAAAGAAAGATAGGATAAGATTCGGAGTCATATTTGAAGAAGAGCATGGTGGTACGAACCATGAAGCTAATGAAACAAATCGGCAAAATTTAGAATGTACTTCATCTCAACCACAAGAACTTGTTACTAAGTAGAGATGGATTGCATGATGGTTGAGATGAACAAAATAACGATGGATAGTCAGATGTCCACCACGGAGGAGATGAAGAACCAGTTTGTTAAGTTGGGACAACACTTAACAGAAAGGATCTCCCAAGCATCGCAAGGAGAGAAAGAATTCTTCTTCTTCCTCATCTTCGGATTCAAATGTGGGAAGTTCATTGGGTTAGAGTCATAGGAAAGTATAAGGTGTGAAAGGGGGTGTTGGAGTGTCAAAGAAGCAAGATGGAAGAGCCGGAATGATTGCCCTAACTTAAACATCGATCAGCACTGACCAACCAGATAAGTCGGTATCGATTGATCCAAAATGTTGAATTTGATTGATTCTAAGGAAGAATTGCAAGATGTTGATGATGATAAAGGACAAGCTACTGGTCCTCAATTTAGTGGTGTTGGAGGGAACACTGCTGAGCCAGTAAGAAGACGATGTAGTCTGCTCCGACATCACCGAACAACTAAACGAATCGACTCCCCAAAGTTAGGGGGACCTAAATATCATCACGCTGATCGTATCTAGTTGGTGCTCATTCACTGATGATGTTAGAGTTGCTCTGTATCTGAAAATTTTCATCATGCCAACGATGTAGAGCTATAATGAATTGACTGACCCGATGCAGCATCTCATAAAATACAAATGGTACATGAATAATGCATGTGCAAATGATGCGGTCAGATGTAGATGTTTTCACTTCTTTCTAGAGGACTAGTCACGACGTGGTTTTATCAGATTGAGCGTGGATCCATATCATCTTTTGATAAACTAACTTAAATGTTTATAGAACAGTTTCGAGTTCATGTTTTGTAGCCAAAATAACGCGATGTCCTTGGCTAATATACTTTAGAGGTTTGGAGTTACTTTGTAACACCCCGTAAATTGAACAATAATTAACTAAAAAGAAATTTAGAAAACGAAAATTTTACAGAAATTAGAATTTGGCTACGAAATTTACACCGCTGGCTTCGTGGTGATTTTATAATCAATTTTCGTATATAAAATATCTGATTGATTCAAACGAAAATGTTTTAACGTTTGAATATTTCGGATCAGAAATAATTATATATGTAATTAAGAAAATAAATAAAATTAGTTAACGTTAATTAACATTAACAGCTACTTAACATTTAAAAAAGTTTAATGTTAATCAAATCAGTGTAAAATGGTATGAAATAAATTAAAAAGGAGACAAACTCATGTTAACCAAATAAACATGACTGGTCAACACCTACGATCAACGATCTATTGCAGGTGGTCGATCGGTAGATGCAAAGCATTTGTAGTGCTATGTTGGCCGCAAATTGAACCAAGGTCAACGACACGAATTTAATAAAATTTAATCTAACGGTTGACATAGATTCGAATCCCCATAAATACAGGCCTAACAACTCACTTTCTTCATATATTTCTTAAGCAATGGCGAAGCACTGCCAATTTCTCTTCTCCACAAATTATTAAATCTAAATCAATTATATATATACACATATATGTATGTGTATATACAAGTAGAGAATAACATAGGATAATAGAGAAGAAGAATAGGGTCGAATCGAATCGCCAAAGCCAAGGTAATTGTAAATCCAGATTTGAATCTAAATTAAATCCAAATCTCATCTCAGATCTAGATTTCTAATAGATGTGTATGCTTTTGGTATATGTATTCCTATAGGGAGAAAAAGAGGAGCCAAACTAGAATAACATGGATTAGTTCTGGAGATTTGAAAAGTTAAAAAAGTGAGTGAGAAATTATATATTTTTATATAATATTTAATTTTTTCATTGTAAATATGTTCCTTGTATGCATGGATATAATTATTTGGAGTTGTAGACTTAATTATATGCATGCAACGAAATTGAAACCCAAACCTACATATTCTATGAACTGTTAACTCGAATCTAGAAAGTAAGGGCGTAAGTTGTAGTCCTTAAATTAACAAGATTTTATAGATATTCCATATTTGTAGATTTAAATGGCATATGTTAGTTAATTTGAAATAGAGGTCATTATAAACTGAATTGGAATTTAATTGGTATTTTGATTCATTGGAATGAAGAACGCTACAATGTAAATTTCTACAAATTATCCGGTTTCAAAATATGAATAAATATGCAACGTTTGAATTAATAAGGAATATGCCTAAAAGAAAATGATGTACAAAATATGGATGTTTACCTTATTTTGTATTGTCTATTTTAATAATAAAGACAAAAGGATAATTCCATCTCCAAAAGGGAAAATTAACAGTAAGGATATTTAAATTTTTTAAGTTATAAGTAAGCGGTAAATGACCCTAAATTGACATTAATGAAATAAGAAGTAAACACATGAAAAAAATAAAGGAATATTATTAACCATTGCAAGTTGAAGGCCTAGTAAATAAATAGGTATGAATATATATATATACGTAACCTCAAGTATGCATTTATGACGGATGTGAATTATTAAGTTAGCCAGTACCTTAGATTAAATAAGAATGACATAGTCATTAAAATTGATTGGAATGCGAGTGTTACACAACAGAAGTCTACCCACCGTAAGAGGCTACTGATAATTATGTATACATTATATTGGTGTGAGACATATCCAACTGTAACATCCGTGGAGTTGTACGTTCGTGTATAGGTGAATGGAATACCAAGTAGGATGGTCACCTTAGTCGAAGTGTCAAAGGACAAGTAAAACCAGCTTTAATCTTTTAGAGGGTATTAAATAACAAGTGAATGGGATGGTGATTAAGGCTCGACACTATGACAGCGAGATTAGTACCATATACGGGTGTAGAACCTGTTTCATTGGTCAAGAATGTCAAAGGTCCTGAGCGGTCAGCGGAAAGACGAAGGTTATGCCTAAATGGGCTACGCCTCCTACTAATGTAGATCACGTTTAGGTCATGCACCATCATAGTTATTTGTTAGAAGGCAATGTTAATAACTCATAATGGAGGTCTTCCAAAAAAATAGGATATGGTTAAACTATTATAACGTCATCATTAGGCACTACAGGAGTACTTGGTATGTACGACAATGAGATACTACATTGACGGTGGATCTTGATAAGTTGTTGAGTTGAAGATACTAGCAAGGAAGTATCTTGGTCCAAAGGGGGATGCAAGCATGTAGTTATTGTCTACTTCGAGTAGATAGGGCATGCCATACGTGTACGTAAAGTTGAGACGACTAAGTAAAGTAAAAAAAAAAACGTGGCGACATGTAATGAAAGGCAATCAGTATAAACTAATGTTATGTATAAACGATGTAATTTTTCAGTCTCCAGAATGTTGTTCTAAGCCCCTTCTTATTACAACCACATGATAGTTTTAAAGGGACAAGTGCTAGTGCAAGATGGGAATGGTGGAAGCACGGCTTTCCTTATGCATGCTCGATACTAACAAGGACATTAGATATCAGAAGTGTCAACCTTGGTCAGTAGCTATATGTTTTATTATACTTTACTATGTCACTATAAGTTTATATCGGTAGTGCTCTGATGTACATTTATTTATCGCAGGATACCAAAACCAACGATCCGTACTTTAATGGACTTGGGTTTTCTATTTAGTAAAAAATCAGCACCATTATGGTGTGGGTTGTCACACACTTTGAGTACCTTTTTGAAAAGGTATAATGTCGTAGTGAATGTGGTTAAGAACCCTAGAGATGAAATTGTTTTGATGGCATTGGTACAAGGAGTCCTGAGCTAGACAGATTTTGGGACGTGGCTTAAGATGAAAAAATAGCTTCGTTGAGTGTTAGTGGTTAGGCTGAAACAAGCAGCGTCATATAAAGTGATGTAGCCATCTAGATGGATGATGATAGCAGAAATAATAACCTCAAAAATGGTAACAAACGAAAGAATCCTAACAACACTGATGCCAAAAAGCAAGATAACAAGAAATGTTCTAGGTCCATTCGTGATGGAAATTACACGAAAGTGACTAATTCCTTTTAAGATATATTCCTTGCTATGCAAGGTGCATAGAGATACAAGAAGCCTACCCCGAAGTAGGCCATTTATGAGGAGAAGCAATCTGGAAAGTATTATCGTTTTCATGAAACTCACGAGCATAATACAAATTGATGCAGGCCAGCATGAGGAGCATAGGAATCTGCGACCTAACTCCAACGAGTTAGAGTATATACGACCTAGTGGAGAGGATTCGCGAGTTAACAGGATAGGTCGCTCAAGTGAGCTACGACCTAGGAAGGATAACGAGTTGAGTTTAACTCGCCAGCGACCTAACAATGCCTCCAAGCCACTCCAGCGACCTAATGATGAGGACGAGTTATGCGTAAGTCGCGTGCGACTTAAGATGGTAAAGAGTAACGAGCTAATGGTTCAAGAAAGCAAGGTTATCGAGCTCCGACCTAAAGAACTACGACCTAGTGAATTATTCCAGAAACCAAGGCCGCAGGAAACATTAAGTCGCTCGTATGCTTTAGGTCGCCCAAAAGTAGGTCACGAGATTTTGGGACGATGAGATACCTTAAGTCGTTGAAGGTGGTTTCCTTGAGGCGCTCTAACTATATTGTTTCTTAAGTCGCGGACGACCTACCTTAGGTCGTTGCCAAAGCTCTTGTGCCGCTGATGCTTATGTCGCTGAGCCATTTTCTTAAGTCGAAGTTCTTAAGTCGCTGAGTGTTGTTTGATGAGTCGTTTATGTGTTGTATTTGTTTGTGATTAAGTCGCATAAGGGTTGTAATATTTTGTCTGTTAGGTCGCTATTGATAGGCCGTGTATGGTTAGGTCGCTAACGACTTATGTTAGGTCGTAGGTCGTGAGTCGCGGCTATATAGGTTGTGTACTTGTGTTTGAATGTTGAACCGTGTTTTGTTGTAGCCTATAAATAGGCATGGTCGGGTCATTTGTAACGGGGGTTCTTTTTTGGAATAAAATTCTTGTTTGTTAGCTTTGTGCTTTCATCTAAATTGGTAGTTGAGTGTAATCTCCTATCTCCACTTACGGTATTCGAGTGCGCTCGAATCAACGTTCGTTGAAGCCAATTCGTGGAATCAAGTGCGCTTGATCAACGCTCGAAGAATTGTAGATCTCTCTTCACGGTATCGTGTGCGATCAACGCGTCAGAGATAGCTAGAATTCAGTATCTTTGGATCAACGAATTTGGGCATTTATCTTTCAATCCACCGATTGCCACTTTCACCGTTTCATCTAATTTTTCGTATATCCGCTGCGTCAGTTTGGTATCAGAGCTAGACTTTGCCAATCATAGCTAAGCCGAGTCTTGGATCCAAGGAGTTTGAAGTGTTTGAGCCGAGAATTGAAGCATCATTTTGGTATCACTTGTTGAAGTGAAGGCCGAGCATAACATTGTGTTGAATTTTGAGCCGTGTATCATTTTGTTTGAACCAAGTCGAGAGTTGAAGTTTGAATTGTTGAAGTATTTGTGTTTGATTCAATCATGCCGTCGAGGAGAGCTAACCGCCATCAGAATGTTGAAGCATTGTATAGAAGAGAAGAAGCCGAGCAAATGGAACAACGTATCAATGAAAAATTTGATGAAGGCATTGGAAAGTTAGAGAAACTGATGATTGACATGAATGAAGGTCAAAGAAGAAGGTCGCCAATCTCGAACCATGGAGGAAACAGAGTTTCACCATCGGTTACGGAAGCGAGGAGGGTGTCGCCACAATCTTTTAGAGAAAGAAGAGAAACATCAATTTCATCGAGAAGAGATCACCATGAATATAGACATGAAGAGAGAAGAACTCCACGTGAGTTTGAAGATGAGCCATATCGAGATGAAGAGAGACATAGTAGAAGAGACATGCGTGATCGAAGGGATGTTGATGGTCGAGATCGATATAGACGTACATTTGATTATGATGAAGATGGTGATAGAGCTAGCATTCATTATCGAGATCGAGACCAAGTACGAAATGTATATTGGGATGTTGAGGATGATCGACGTTGGGAGTCGGGTATGAAGATGGAAATTCTAGAATTCAAGGGTGGAATGGTAGCAGAAGAATTTCTGGATTGGTTGTCTAATGTTGAATAGATCTTTGATTTCAAGGAGGTTCCCGAGAATCGAAGAGTGAAGTTGGTTGCTACTCGTTTGAGAGGTAGAGCTATGGCGTGGTGACAGCAAACCAAACTTACACGAGAACGGATGGGGAAGTCAAAGATTGAATCATGGGAGAAGATGAAGAAGTTGATGAGAGCTACGTTCTTGCTATATAATTATCAATCACTCATGTATCAGAAGTTGCAGAATTTGAGGCAAGAAACGAAGACTGTTAATGATTATGCTGATGAATTTTATCAACTGATTGCGCGAAGTGATATTATGGAGACAGAGGAACAATTGACTGCGAGGTTTGTTGGAGGGTTGAGAATGCAGATTCAAGATATGGTGAATATGTTTGATCCTAGATCTGTAGCAGAAGCACATCAGAAAGCGTTGGCTTGGGAGAAGCAGGGAAGACGAGGAGGTGGTGTGTTTACAAGTTCCAATATTCTGAACAAAGGTGTCAGTGGGAGTTTTAATGTTTCTAAAGCTGTCAATAAACCAGTTGTGAATGAAGTTGCAAAGGCGAAGGTCAACAACAATTTCAAGTGTTATAATTGCCAAGAAGTGGGTCACAAGAGTAATGAATGTCCGAAGCCGAAGAAACGAAATATGATTGCTGAAGCTGAAGGTGAGGATGTTGGTGAAGATTATTCTAGTCCAGTTGAGGAGGATGAACAGGATGTTGCGTTAGGAGATGAAGGATGTAATCTTATGATGAGGAGATCTTGTTTGATACCGAAGCAGGAAGAAGAAGCTAGTTGGTTGAGGAGTAACATCTTTCAGTCAACATGCACTATTCTGGGAAAGGTTTGTAAATTTGTGATTGATGCGGGAAGTTGTGACAATATTATTTCTACTGAAGCTGTGAGAAAGTTGAAGTTGAAAACGGAGAAACATCCTAATCCTTACAAGTTAGCGTGGCTAAGAAAAGGAGGAGAGGTGAAGGTGGACAGGCGAGTTCGAGTTCCATTTTCTATTGGAAAGAAATATAAAGACGAGATCTGGTGTGATGTAGTTGAGATGGATGTTTGTTATTTACTTTTGGGAAGACCATGGCAGTATGATCGAGTAGTGCAACATGACGGTCGGACCAATAGCTACAGCTTTATGTTTTAAAGTGTTAAGATCATTTTGGTTCCAAAGAAGAGACAGCAAGGAGAGAGAAAATCAGAGGAAATTGAGGAGCTGAAGACTTTGTTGACTTTGAAGGAATTCATAGAAGAAGTAAAAGAGAGTCCAGAGGTGTTTTTGTTGATTGGACATGAAGTTACTGAATCCGTTGAAGTTCCAGAGAAAGTAAAAATGGTATTGGAAGAATTCAGAGATGTGTTTCCTGAGGAGTTACCAACGGAGTTACCACTGTTGAGGGATATTCAACATCAGATTGATCTTGTGCCAGGAGCAGTATTACCACACAGAACACATTACAGGATGAGTCCTAAGGAGTATGAAGAACTGAGAAGGAAGGTGGAGGAGTTGTTAGAACAAGGGCGTGTTCGGGAGAGCTTGAGTCCTTGTGCAGTGCCAGCTTTGTTGGTGCCAAAGAAGGATGGCTCGTGGAGGATGTGTACGGACAGTCGGGCTTTAAACAAGATCACTGTGAGATACAGATTTCCTATGCCGAGGTTCGATGATTTGATTGATCAGTTGAGTGGAGCTGTTGTGTTTTCGAAGATTGACTTGAAGAGTGGATACCATCAGATTCGTATTAGACCTGGTGATGAGTGGAAGACTGCTTTTAAAACGAGGGAAGGTTTATACGAATGGCTGGTTATGCCGTTTGGCTTATCAAATGCTCCTAGTACTTTTATGAGAGTGATGAACCAGATTTTCAGACCATTCATTGGAAAGTTCGTGGTTGTTTACTTTGATGATATTTTAATCTATAGTGGGAGTATGGAAGAACACATCCAGCATTTGCAAGAAGTACTGTTGATTCTATGACAAGAGCAGTTCTATGCAGCAGCAAAGAAGTGTGTGTTCATGACGCACAGTGTTTTGTTTCTGTGATATGTTCTGTCAAAGGAAGGCATACAAGTGGATGAAAGTAAAGTGGAAGCTGTCAGGAGTTGGCCACAACCCAAGACAATTACTGAAGTGAGGAGCTTTCATGGGTTGGTATCTTTTTATCGAAGATTCATTCCACACTTTAGCAGTGTGATGGCACCTATAACCGATTGCATGAAAGGAAAGAAGTTTGCATGGTCAGAAGAAGCGGGGGTTGCTTTTGAGAAGATCAAGACACTATTGACGTCAGCGCCAATTCTAGTTTTACCGGATTTTCAGTTGTTGTTTGAATTACATACTGATGCATCGAAGGTTGGGATTGGTGGAGTCTTGAGTCAAAAGGGAAGACCAGTTGCTTATTTCAGTGAGAAATTGTCTGAAGCTAAATTGAGATATAACACTTATGATGTTGAGTTTTACGCAATTGCTCAAGCAGTAAAGCACTGGAGACATTATCTGTTTCAAAAGGAGTTCGTTCTCTATACAGATCATGAAGCTTTGAAGCATTTGCAAGGGCAGGATAAAATTTCAGCTAGGCATGCTTCATGGGTCGCGTATCTACAACAGTTTACTTTTGTTGTTAAGCACAAATCAGGGGTGACGAATTGTGTGGCTGATGCTTTGAGCAGGAGGAATCACTTGTTGACAACAATGAAGGTTGAAGTGACAGGGTTTGAAGTATTGCCAGAGTTGACGGAAGAAGATCCTTACTTTACGAAGTTTGTTGAGAAAGTCAAGGACGGGAATACTGATGAATTCGTGTTGGTAGATGGGTTCTTATTCAAGGGGAATCAATTGTGCGTACTAGAAGGCAGCTTGAGAATGAAGATTATCAAAGAGTTACATGAAGAAGGACATGTTGGACGGGATCGCACCTTACAGTTAATTTCACAATCTTATTTTTGGCCGTCGATGAGAAAAGAGGTAGAGAGATTTGTGGAGAGATGTCATGTTTTCAAATTTCGAAAGGGACAGCGACAAATGCGGGTTTGTATATGCCATTACCTATTCCAGCAAAACCATGGGTGGACATTAGCATGGATTTCGTGTTGGGTTTGCCGAGGACTCAAGGGGGAAATGACTCGATATACTTTGTGGTAGATCGTTTTTTGAAGATGGTACATTTTATTGCTTGTAAGAAGACAACGGATGCTGTTCATATCGCACAGTTGTTCTTTAAAGAGATCTATTGCTTGCATGGTTTACCAGAATCAATTGTTTCAGACAGGGATACCAGATTTCTGAGTCATTTTTGGCTGAGCTTGTGGAAGATGGTGGGAACAAAACTGAATTTTAGTAGTGCTTATCATCCGCAAACTGATGGACTGACGGAGGTTGTGAACAGATCGTTGGGAAATTTATTGCGGTGTCTTGTGAAGGATAATCTGAAGAGCTGGGATGTGAAGTTATGTCAAGCAGAGTTTGCTCATAATCATGCAGTAAATCGTAGTACAGGTTTCAGTCCATTTCAGATTGTATATTCAAGCTAGCCAAAAGGACCGTTGGATTTAACGATAGTGCCGCAACCGAAGGGGATAGTAAAACGAGCTGCTGATTTTGTGGATGGTTTGACGGAATGCCATAGAATCGTTCAGGAACGATTGGAGAAGACATATGAGAAATATAAACGATCTGCAGATCTAAAGCGAAGAAGTGTTGAATTTAACGAAGGAGATTTAGTATATGCTGCACTAACAAAGGATCGTTTCCCAGTGAGAACATATAATAAACTTAAAGCTCGAAAGATTGGTCCTGTGAAGATTGTGAAACGGATCAATGAAAATGCTTATAGGTTGAAGCTGCCAGAGGATGTGTACACTTCTGACGTGTTTAATATTAAACATCTGGTACCTTATTTTGGAGGTGAACACCCTTTGGGATAGAGCTTTTAAATTCGCGGACGAATTTCTCTCAACCCGGGGAGGATGATGCAGGCCAGCATGAGGAGCATAGGAATCTGCGACCTAACTCCAACGAGTTAGAGTATATACGACCTAGTGGAGAGGATTCGCGAGTTAACAGGATAGGTCGCTCAAGCGAGCTACGAACTAGGAAGGATAACGAGTTGAGTTTAACTCGCCAGCGACCTAACAATGCCTCCAAGCCACTCCAGCGACCTAATGATGAGGACGAGTTATGCGTAAGTCGCGTGCGACTTAACAGGGTAAAGAGTAACGAGCTAATGGTTCAAGAAAGCAAGGTTATCGAGCTCTGACCTAAAGAACTACGACCTAGTGAATTATTCCAGAAATCAAGGTCGCAGGAAACAAAACCAAGGTCGCAGGAAACATTAAGTCACTCGTATGCTTTAGGTCGCCCAGAAGTAGGTCGCGAGATTTTGGGACGATGAGATACCTTAAGTCATTGAAGGTGGTTTCCTTGAGGCGCTCCAACTATATTGTTTCTTAAGTCGTGGACGACCTACCTTAGGTCGTTGCCAAAGCTCTTGTGCCGCTGAAGCTTATGTCGCTGAGCCATTTTCTTAAGTCGAAGTTCTTAAGTCGCTGAGTGCTGTTTGATGAGTCGTTTATGTGTTGTATTTGTTTGTGATTAAGTCGCATAAGGGTTGTAATATGTTGTCTGTTAGGTCGCTACTGATAGGCCGTGTATGGTTAGGTCGCTAACGACTTATGTTAGGTCGTAGGTCGTGAGTCGCGGCTATATAGGTTGTGTACTTGTGTTTGAATGTTGAACCGTGTTTTGTTGTAGCCTATAAATAGGCATGGTCGGGTCATTTGTAACGAGGGTTCTTTTTTGAAATAAAATTCTTGTTTGTTAGCTTTGTGCTTTCATCTAAATTGGTAGTTGAGTGTAATCTCCTATCTCCACTTACGGTATTCGAGTGCGCTCGAATCAACGTTCATTGAAGCCAATTCGTGGAATCAAGTGCGCTTGATCAACGCTCGAAGACTTGTAGATCTCTCTTCACGGTATCGTGCGCGATCAACGTGTCAGAGATAGCTAGAATTCGGTATCTTTGGATCAACAAATTTGGGCATTTCAGTATCTTTCAATCCACCGATTGCTACTTTCACCGTTTCATATAATTTTTCGTATATCCGCTGCGTCACAACTGAATGAAGACATCTTCATGATGTAATTAAAGACCTTATTCACAAAAAGAAACTGCAATAGTATATTCGGGACCATCAGGAAGGGGGAAAGTTTACAACTAACCACAAAGGCAGCTGTCTTAAGGAAATATAACTGGAGCCGTGGAGAGAGGTCAAGATAGCCAAACAAGGGTTTGGTTATTAACATTATATTTGGAGGTCCGCATCTTACAGAAAAAGCCAAAACGAGATGGCGGGTATGGTATTTTCTGGAGCACTCGCCTCATTAGATGTGTTGCATCATAGTAGAACGAGCTCCGGCTTAGTAGTAGCGGAGGACAGATGATAATATTGTCTTCTGTAACAGGGATGCTAATGGGGTCGAGGCTCCAACACTCGACCTAATGGTGATTACGGCCATGATTAGGCCGATGATAGTACATTGTAATGACCTACCATTTTCGACCTTCTAATGTAAAGCAATAAACATACTTAAATTTAGAAAGCTGAAAACAACAAGATCATTTTGTTTGACCAATAGTATACAAATAGCTAATATACTAAATGTATCTTTCAGTAACTCACATTAGAATGGATCAAAAAAATTACATAGAAATAATTTATAAAACCATTTATAAACATTATAAATATGTTATTGTGTTATACTAACACACATTGTTAAATTATACATCCAATATAAAAAATCATCTTAAGTAATGTCTTCGGAACCACCATCTTTAAAAATCACATAGCCAAGGCCACACCACTAACCTAAAATTGATGACATGGAAGGGGGGATAAGACATCAAGTGTGGTGAATAAAACTGACCAAATATACACTGCTAACATGATTTCAAAACATCACATGTAGGCTAACGTCTATTGTAAACTCACTTTAACATATCTCATCTACATCCACAAAGTTAGTCTATCATAATAAATATAGTATGCAAATAACTATCTATATTCGTTCAATCAACCATAAACTTATGTGAGTTTATTAAACGTAGACTAACCTATACACACACTTATATGTGTTAATTAAACAGAGAATAACACATGAATACATATGAATGATTTAAATAGAGATACATATGTCTTAGTTAAACATAAACCAACACATGAACAAATAGGAATTAGTTAAAAAGAGACTAATCACAAAAAAAGTTAGACAAACATAGTACAGCCCTAAACGTATAATTAAACAAATTTAAACATTGAATCGCTCCAAAATACACTTCTATATGTTATACAAACTCATAACATATATTTCATTTTTAAAATAATGTTTTCTCTTTTAATTACTAAAACCTAATATTTTAAATAACCTAAGTTTAACATTGTTTTCACAGCTATGGCCATATTCCAATATCAAGCTATATACATAGGGTTATATTTAAATCATTTTGCGTAAACTAAATAATCTATAATTTTCATTCTTTAGCCATAGTAGCAATCGAATGACATAAATATTCTCATATGAACACTATATAGCCCGACAATGGTTCCCACTACAAGTTGTCAATCTGTGCTCCAAAATGTTGATGAAACCCATTAAATCTTCCGTTGGTCTATAGAAAACCGATTTGAAAACTACCCTAATTGATATGAAACCAATATCTATGTGTAGCCCTTGATGTCCTCTTTGTTTTGATGTGAAGTTTGTGAAAATCTATGTAGTACTGATGGATATGTGTTAATTAGAATTTAGGAGTGAAAGAGATCGGTAATTATGGTTAAAATTTCATTCTCCAAGCTTCTATTTATAGCCAGTGAAGAGACATGATAGTTGAAAAAGAATCAAAATGTAAATCAAAATATTTGAATTTAAAATTAAAAAACTGCCTAACTGCACATATGTTGACATATCCATGTCCATATGTCAAGAGAACTGAGTAATATCCTCACTTAGAGATTCTATGTTTAATCTTTGTTATATTAATCAACAGAAAACTCTCGAGTGAGTCAAAAACCTCTAGAGTGAGTCATTCCATGGTTATCCGATAACTATCAATAGTAACCCCTTGGTGCCCCCCAGTAGCCATGTGTAATATACTGTCCAATATTTGAAGAGTATTACATACTCTAGTCTCAAAAGATATATCAATATCATATGTTAAAACATCTTGATTGAGAATATTTAAAATAAAATGTTATTTTTAATTTGATAAATTTCCCATGATTACGACACATTGTAATTACTATCACATAACATATAATTTATGAATTTTCTATTAACATACTTATATTAAATAATTAATTAACATATCATAATATGATAAGTATATAATAGAAACAAAACATATTTTATTTCGAATGATATTTTATTACAAAGTTAATTTATAATAATTTGTTGAATTGCCTCAAATGCATATCGTTAACTTTATCATCTATCGACTGAGCATATCATATTGAAACATCATAGGGAAATGTTCCGATATATGAAAAAATATTTTAAAAAATCGATGCAAAAAGGAATTTTCCATAGATCGATTTCTCGAAAATCAATTTCCAAAGAAAGCGAAAAAACATTCCTCGGTATACTAAGCAGAGGCCGCATCGAAAAGAAATTTACAAAACAAAATTTTGAAAGGAGAATTTTTAGTAAACTTGTTTTCGAAAATGAGTTTTTGTCGGTTCAATAATAGAAAATCCTACTAAGTGGATATTCACACAAAAACTTGCTCATGCGCTTAGTCTATATAAGTAATAAGGCGACCATTGGTTTAAGATGCACTACGCTTAATAGAGCTTTTGACTTAACGAGGTGGGTAATATTCTTTAAGCAAAAGCACACATTACACTCGATGGTGTTAAAAGTCCTTTACAAGTTCGAACGCACCTAGCGAAAGAGTTAGGAGCCCTTACCATTAGTTTTTAGGCAATCATCCAATTGTCCAATGGAGGGCACATGGAATCGTCCAAACAAGCCTTCGAGTCCACTGCTCATGCCTAGCCTAAGCAACCATCTAGAAAAAGGATTATGGATGGTGAACAATATGAGAGAATCAAAAGATCATGAAGACTATCTTGCTAGGTCGACCAAAATAACATTCGATACCGAGGATCTACTGATAAGGAATTCATCACATTAACCATGCAAAAACTCAAGCATTGAATCAATAAAAGAAAACTTTATGGATTACCTATAGATAAGTAGACAGTTTAGGGAAAACACCTTAAGAAGTGGATTGACTAGACCAAATCAATCAAGATGGAAGAGAAATAGGAGCTATCTGTGAAAAGGGTTTAGTTTAGATATAAGTTCTCGCTAATTTATTTTTTGAATTTGCTAGACCCGTAGGAATTCAAGCCAAAGAAGAAAGGTAACTCCAAGTAAAGAAATCTGTAGCTGCCAAAGGGAAAGGAATTATAAAATCATGGTAAGAGAATAAAGTGAAGAGTTTCCTTACGTAATTCATAAGCAAACTTTTTCAAGGTGAGGGTGGGGAAAATGTTATACCCTATTTTTATGAAAGGAAGAAAAATAGTGGCAAGGCCAAAGTAAGTGAGCATGGACTAAAGGCTATTGCATGTCTAAAATTGGGAAACTTTCACATGTCAATTTGAAGAGCTACCATATGTCTAAGACAAAAGAATTATCACATGTCTAAGATTGGGAAACTATCACATGTCAAAAACTAAATCACTTTCGTATGTCTAAGTTGGAAAGCTGTCGCATGTCTAAGTTGGAAAGCTATCACATGTCTAAGATTGTGAAGCTTTCCTATGTTTAAGTTGGAAGGCTATCGCATGCCGCATGTCTAAATTTATAGAGCTGTCACATGTCTAAGTTGGAAACCTATCACATATCTAAGATTAAAGACTCACATGTCTAAGGTTGAAGAGCTATCATATATCTAAATTTCCAAAGCTATCACATGTTTAAATTTTGAAGCTATCGCACGTCTAAGTTAGGGAGCTATTACATGTCTAAGATTGAGAAACTGTCATTGATTAGGTTGGGAGGTTATTACATGTCTAAGAAAGAAGAGGTATTGAATGTCTAAGATTGAAGAGATATAGCATATAGGCTGGAAAGTTATTGCATGTCTAAGATCAAAGAGCTATCGCATGTCTAAGCACATGTCTAAGTTGGAAAGTTATCGCATGTCCATGGCCGAAGAGCTATCGCCTGTCCAAATTTGAAGAGCTAACGCATGTCTATGATTGAAGTGCTATGCTTTTCTAAGGTTGAAGAGTTGCTGCTTGTCTATTTTGAAGAGTTATTGCATGTCCAGATTGAAGTCCTATCGCTTATCAGAATTAAAGCTATCGAAGGTCCAAAAAGATTTATCAAACCTCCGGAAAAATTGTATAGAAGTCACTAGGATCATCCACATGCCAACCTCTTATTAGTCCGACTATGCTATGTCAGCATGAAAGGAAGATAAAAAAGGCTTGTATAATGTGTTACTTCGACAGCATGCCATGTCATCAATTGTCTAGGAAGATTTCGAGTATGTACGAATGGAACTGCCACGTTTCATGAATTAGACAATGTAATTTTCCTATAAATAGACATGTATACTGTAACAACCCATAAAAATTAATTAGAAAGTAATTAATTAATAATAAGCCAAAATGAAAATTTTGTAAATGTTATAGTTTGACCATGAAATTAACACCATTGCATGCGTGGCGATTTTTTAACCAACTTTTACATACAAAGTTTTGTAATTGGAGCTTCAATATAAATTCATTTTCACTTCAGATTCATTTACATAAAAGTTGAATAGAGTATAGAAAATTTAAATCGTAAATGTTGTTCCTTAAAATAGAAGCATTGATTCTACTACTTTAATATAAAACAAGATTCTATTTTATCTTTTGCAAGTCTGTTAGTTTGGCTAAAGATGTTAACTATTCCTTAAAGCTGTGTAAACCAATAAAATCTGTCGATTTATATTCACAAATATGGAGCAATCTTCAGATTTTTTTGCAAAATGGAAAAGAAGCGACAGAGTCTGCCTTATTACACAGCTTTGAATTCAACTGCAAAAGAAAATTCTAAATGAAATACGACTAAATAAAACAAAACTAATTGAAATAGCATTGTAAATGCTCACTATTCCATGCTCTAGGGAGTGTGATGCCATCGATGGTCGTTAGCTTCAAAGTTTCATCTCCAAGCTTTTGATTGATGACATATCTTCCTTCCCGTCTTGGAACCATATTTGCGAGGCTAGGAAGATCCATTTTGGGGGCAAGATCACTAATTTCAAAGGTTTTGGTTTGGAATTTAACATTATAGTATCGTGCGAATCGGTGTCGGTGTGCAGTTGCCCTCAAATTGGCTTCTTCACGCTTCTAATCGACCATATCTAGAGATTCCAAAATGAGATCTCTATTAATTATGGGGTCATAATAAGTCACTTGATGAGAAATGACTTCAAGTTCTATAGGAATCACGGCTTCGGAGCCTTAAGTAAGGGCCAATGGAGTATGGCCAATCGTGGAATTGTGGGTGGTTCTGTATGCCCATAATGCTAACAGGTGTTCATCCACCCACTTACACCTAGCCTTTTCCAAATGCTTCTTCGGAATGGAATTTATGATTTTGTTGACAGCCTCGACCTATCCATTAACTTGAGGGTGAGAAATTGACGCATATCTTTGATCAATATAATGTTGGTGATAGAAGTCTTTGAATTTAGCTCTATCTAATTGGGTCCCATTGTCAGTTATGATTGTTCATGGGAGAGCAAAATGATGGAAGATATTTCAAACAACAAAATTGATTACGTTCTTTGTAGCTATCGTGGCCAAAGGTTCGGCTTCAATCAATCTAGTGAAGTGATCAACTATTACGATGACATACTTCGCACCACCTTTGGAAATCGATAAAAAGCTGATGGTGCCAATACCCTAAGTAGAAAACGGCCATTGACTGACCATCCAAGTGATTTGCATTGGTGGGGCTCTCGGAATATTTGTAAACATTTAACACTAGTCGCATCGTCTAGCATAATCAGCCGTGTCTTGATTGATAGTTGACCAGAAATAACCATACTGGAGTATCTTCTTTGCTAGGGTTCGATTCTCCGTGTGATCTCCATATTCTCCTTCATGGACTTCTCTTAATACTTGCTTGATTTCATCTTTGGCGATACACCAAAGCTGGGGGATGGAGAAACCCTCCTATACATGACTCCTTAAAGGATGTATCGTGAAACTTTACGAAGGATCTATCATTTTTCATTCCTTCGTTCGGGAAGGATTCCCCTTTGCAAATAGTCTTTAATCGAAGTCATCCACGACTCCTTTTCTGGCTCCATCTCTATGACCCAACCAATCAACATTTAGTCAATACTCGGTGCGCCAGATATTTCAACTATAACCAGGCCAATTTGCTATGCATCTCTGGAACTGGTCAACTTGGTCAGTGAGTCGGCTTTCTCATTCAATTCTCTTGGGATGTGTGTAATGGTGTAATGCTTGAAATCAATTACCAGCTCTAGGACCCAGTTGAGGTAAGGAGAAAACCACGCTCTTTCAGCCTGATATTCTTCCTTGACTTGGTCTACTACTAATGGGAATCACAGAAAATTTGCAAAGCTTTTACTCCCATCTCACTAGCCAATTTAAGCCCAACGACCAAGGCTTCATATTTAGCCTCGTTATTCTTTGCAGGGAAGTTAAGTTTCAGGGCGTAGCAGACGAGCGTTCCTTAGGAGTTACCAGTATGATTCCAACGCCAGAATACAATTGGTTGGATACTCCATCCACGTACATCTTCCATTGGATGGTATGTTCTCCACTACTATTCGGAGTGTTGTCTTGTGCAGTAAATTTAGCTATGAAGTTCCCCAATGCTTGTCCCTAGATGGTTCTTCGAGGGAGATAAGTGATATCAAACTGGCTTAATTCGATGTTCCATTTAAGTAGTCTCCTAAACGTCTCAGGTCGTTGTAGGACCTGTTGTAACGGCTGGCCGATAAAGACATTGATCAGATGAACTTGAAAATAAGAGCGAAGCTTTCTTGATGCAATCAACAGACCAGTACGCGAGTTTTTCTAGTTTCAGTTAATTCCTTTCAGCACCTATCAATCGCTTGCTAACATAATACACTGGCCTTTGGATCCGATCCTCTTCGTGTAGCAATGTGACACTTATGGCATGTACCAATACTGCCACATAAATATACAAGTCTTCATAATCTAGTGGATTGGACAAGATGGAGGGTCTCTCTAAGTGATGTACCAAAGCTTGAAATGCATCAATACAATCATGCATCCATTCCAAGTTTCTCTTCCCTCTCTTGATTATATCGAAGTAAGGAATGCACTTGTCAGTGGCCCTAGAGATGAACCAGCTCAAAGCAGCAACCTTTCTATTTAGATTTTGCACCTACTCGATTGTCTCTGGCACTTGGATATCCCTTATTGCTTGAATCTTCTCAAATTAGCTTCAATTCTGCGCGAGTTAACGATGAAACCTAAGAATTTTCTAAAGCATTTATGGGATTAAGTTTCATTCCATATTTCTAGAGGACAAATAACATCTCCACCAAGCCATTGATGTGGTCACTCGATCATTGTGAATTCACGAGCATATCATCCACATAAACTTCTACTGATCGCCAGATCTGGTCTTTGAACATCCAGTTGACCAGTCTCTGTTAATTGGCTCCAGCATTCTTTAGTCCAAAAGGCATAACAATGCATCAGTATAATCCTAGGTCGATAATGAAGATGGTGTGTTCCTGGTCCAGGACTTGCATCGTAATCTGATTGTATTCGGAGTACGCGTCTATGAGTGAAAGCAGTTCATGTTCAGTGGTTGAGTCTATTAGCTAGTCGATCCATTGAAGTGGAAAGCTGTCTTTCGAGCATGCTTTGTTTAGGTCTGTGTAGTCGATGCATATACACCACTTTCCATTGCTTTCTTATAAAAATTGGACACCTATTTCAATAGAGCGCATCATGGATAAACCTATTGTTCTTGAGTTTATCCACCTCCTCTTTAAGTGCAACAGATCTCTCCGGATTCATGCCGTGTCATTTTTGTTTCAGCGGGACATTCCTCAGGTCGATATTTAATACATGGCTTACGATGTTTGCTGAGATCCTACACATGTCAGAGTGGATCCAAAAGAAAACATCAAGATTCAATCAGAGAAAACTAGCTAATTCCTTCATCATCATTACACTGAGTTATGATCAGATCTTTAGGACCCATGATGGGTCGTCGTGGCTAACCATGATTTCGATCGTCAGCTCAGCGGGTGCAACCTTGGTTTCTTTAGGCCCAACTTTTCCATCTCTTAGATCTATATCTTTATAGAACTGTCTATGGTGCTCAAGGCAAGGCTTGGACGCTGATTGCTAAATTTCATTAGTTTTGATGTAGAGAGGTTTCTCTACATCCTTTCCTTTCTCCTTTCGTTGAGCGTCTCTCAACTGAGCCACATAACAAGCATGTCTCATCCCTAGTCTCCATGGATAATTCCTACATCTTTCTCTATTGGGAATTTATGTGTCAAACACCAAGGGACGATAGCTACCCTGAATTCAGTATGGGCCGGTTAGCCTAAAAAAGCATTGTACGGAGAGTTTGCATATGTCACAAAAAACGACATCACCTACATTCTCCTTCGGTTGTCATCACCTAATTCCACAGGTAGCTTGACATAGCCTACTGCTTCAATTGCAATACCATTAAAGCAATGAATACAGTCTTTGCATGGTTTTAGATCTTTACCTTCTAGTAACATCTGGTCGTATGCCTTCTTGAAAATAATATTAGTAGAATTTCCACAATCAATCGAAATCTTTCTCACAAAGGTGGGGCCGATTACGGCCGAGATCACTGTTCGGTCAATCGTAGGGTCCTCTACCTTGTCCACATCTCTACTTCGAAATACAACATCATTTGTCATAGTCTACTGCTGCTTTGCTGGAGCACCATCCTCCATGTTCGAGCAACGTTTAATGTCAATATGTTTGATAGCATTCACATAACACTCCATTTCATTCTAGCTTTTGTCGGCCAGATATGGTCCTCTAACAATGGTATTAATAACTAATCTCCCTCCAGCCCGCTGATGTTCCTCAGCATCGGGTGGAGCTTGTCCTCGATTGGGGTCAGATGTCCCCTGCCTGCCATCCTGTGGGGCTTTAACCAATTGCTGCAACTTTCTTCCTCGAATTAACTTCTCAGTAACATCATGGAGGCGGAGACACTTCTCCATAGCATGTCCATAACTTTTATGAAATCTACGGTACTTTCCAGACTATCTCTGCTTCTCTGTTGCTTCTTTCGAAGGTGGTTTCCTGTACTGCATAGTGTTACAATTCGATAGATAAATATTCTCTAGCGATGTATTCAATGGCATGTATGTATAAAATGATAGGATCCTCAGCTTCCTTCTTTCGGAATCCCATCTTCAGTCGTTGTTTCTATCACCGCCTTTCTATTGATCATTTGGTTTGTTTTGAACATTGATTTGAATTTTCCTAGAACTATCATCGAACTACTTCACTACCACATTCCTTTTTACTCCCTTGGGGTTTGCACCTACAACATCTTGCTTCCTGGTTCTCTTTCCTCTTCCTTCTTCAGAAGACGCCTTTGCAAAGAAACGGTCTAATGTAGAAGGAGGCTTTACCGCTAACTAATCGCCAAACTTGAAATCAGGGTCGACTTCCCTAGTCAGTGCCATGAGTATTGCATCGTCATTTGGATTGCTGACTTCTACGACAACTGTATTAAACCGTTTTAGAAAATCTTCCGGTGACTGCCATGCGGTGCTTGGATCAAGTTGGAGAGTGTTATTACATCCTTGGGTAGAGTCATATGCATATGTAACTACTCCAGGAACTTCTTTGCTAACTCATCAAATGAAGAGATTGATCGCGGTGGTAGCTTGGTGAACCATATGGTCGTAACATCTTCAAGAAAAATGAGAAAACACCTACAATTGACTACGTCAATGGCTCGGGCAGAGTTAATGTTCCATTCGTACTTCAGGAGATGCTGCTTGGGGTCGTTTTTACCTGCATTAGTAGGCATTGTAGGCATATGAAACCTCCATGGATAATCTACATGTAGAATGTTATCGATGAATAGAGTATGACTTCTGGAGAGTCCCTAATCATCGTAGGTCAAGCATTGACTTTCTTTCACTAGTTGTCTCACCATTGCTGTTATGTCTAGTGTTTGGAGAGTTAGTTCTAAGTGGTAATCATGATCCACCTTACATGAGTGACTCGATCCACGCCTCCAGGCAATACCACATTGCCCTGGCTCCTCTTTCTCTTGATCCATTTCCTAAACAGCAGTTCTATCATCGTCTCTCAACTGCAGTTCAACTATATTCGCTTGAACTCCAGCACCTTGGTCGATCATGACACCTTTAGAGTGAGATCCTACACCTACATGCCGACTGCCCCCATGATTCGAGGGTTCAGTACCAATCCTCCGGGGGTTCGGTATCGATCGATGCCTATCGTTTACAGTCGATCGCCTAGTTCCGTCCCGACGTTCCAATGCACGTACATCCGTTTTATGGCGGCAGTTTCTGTGGAAGTCGTCGGATGAAGATGAGGTTTTCGATCCTGAATATGGGGTAGGCTCCCTTCTTATCTTTCCACGCTTATCTTTTAACTGGATTAGCAGGTCGATGTTAGCCTGGATTAGCTGGTTGGGCTATTGACGGCTATCGATCAGTTCCTTTATTAAGACTTCAAGTCTACTTTAGTTACATAGTCGGCTAGATTCTGGGGATTGGCAGCAGTCGGTTATATGCTCTAATCAACCTATTGAACGCTAGTATCTTCATTGCCTTCAATAACGTGGGAAGTAGTATACTTTCCTTTGGCAATGGCTAATAGCTTCCTTTAAGATCTTCTTCAAATATAAGTAGAACTGGAAACTTGTCGGCAGAAATATAGATCTATCTCGTGAACGAATCTGCGAGTAAATGATGAGATCCAATCCACCTGAGGAATCTCTCTCAATTTAAGCACAAAAAAATTTGCACCAAAAGTTGGCACAAACACTCAATAAACTATATTTAAAGAAATAAACGAACAAATCAAAATTTAAACAGAGGAATCAAGTAGAAAACAAGTAAAAAACAATGATAAACAAATATAGTGCTTCGACATTGAATGCCTACGTCCACTTTGGTGAAATAGCTTTATCAATCACTTGAATTTTTGAGTACAAGAGGGATCGGGTCAGAATCTATGAATACAATGGAGTATAAAGAAGACAACAGCCTAAAGATCCTAAAATAAACAACGAACTCTGTATTTATAGGGGCAGATGACCGAATATCTTCCTAAAAATTCATCGACAGAATCTCTAGATTAAACGAGGTCACCTAGGAAATTTTGAGGCCTAATTCCCAATGGAGAGCAATCGACCTTAATTGATTAAGCCGTCCATGTGGATGGGAAGATCAGATTAAGAGGAGAATGACAACATGGCATCTTAGAAATTGGGGGACTATGGTGCCGGAGGAGAATACTGAGGAAGGAATCACTTGGGCTGAGTTCAGAAATCATTTTGAGTTGCGAAACATGACAAGGGCCGAGTTGAATTTGCAATTGGCAAGGTTTATACCACTTAGGCAGAGACACTCCACATTGAAGGAATATATCAGTAAGTTTACAAAGCTTGCTAAAATTCATAATGAGCTTGATTAACATCCAAATGAAGAAGGCTGTGAAGTTTGTTAAATGCCTGAATTCCCCACTTAAGAGTACTATTAACCTAAGTACCCATGGGCACTACTTATGAGATGTTAGTTGAGATGGCTTTACTTCAGACCATTGCCTCGGAGGAGAAGGAAAAAGAGAAGGTGGGACCAACGCAAAATCAAGGACGAGCAAAGAAAGGAGAATTTTGGGCTGACAAGAAGGCCAAGGGAAAGATTAAGAAGGGAGGTATAAGGTTTCATAGATGTCACAAGAAAGGACACGTTACTAAAATCTACCAGGTGAGCTTGATGAGAGAGAAATTTAGAGGAAGATGCTACCACTTCCATGAGGTGGGACACTACAAGAATCGGTGTCTAAAGTTGGGTAAGAAAGGGCAAAGTGGGCATGCTTGTGCCATTGAGGTTGTACCTATCTTGAGTAGACCTCCCTCTGGGGATCAAGGAAAATCTACAATGGAAGATATAACTATTATTTCTAGGAATACTATTCGTACCCTATTTTATTTAGGAGCATCACATTCATTCATCAATACAAATGCTGTTAAGTCCTTGAGTCTAAATACCCAAGTTGTCACCAACCAATAGTCGTGTCAAATCCTATTGGCAGGTCGAGACACCTTTCTTTAATTTTGAAAGACCTAGTCGTGGATGTATGTAATGTTGATTTTACATGTAATGCATATGTTCTAAGTTTTTAGGAGTATAGACTTATCTTAGGGATGGTTAGTTATCCTACAACGAGGCTACCTTTGATTATGGTAGGAGGATTGTATGGTTAAGAAGCTACAAGGGGAGAGATATAGATGTTCGTTGTACACCCCAAACTCAATCGATTTAAGGTATTTATATTTGCTGAGCTTGTCACAGGTTGAGCTCTCATATATACTTGTAGTTCAAGAATTTCCTCATGTGTTTGAGGAAATCTCGAGTCTCCCAGCCCGAAGGGAGATCAAGTTTAGGATCGATTTGGAGAAAGACACTAGACCTTTTGCTCTGCCATTAAGACACATGGCCCCCAAAGAAAAGCAAGAGTTGGATAAGAAAATTTCGAAGCTACTACATAAGGGTTTTATTTGGTACAGTACTTCCTAATGATGAGCATTTGTTTTCTTTGCCATCGAGATAGACGGCTCTTTAAGCCTCTACATTGATTATAGAGAACTCAACAAATTAACCAAAAAATATAGGTACCCCTTATCTTGAATGGATGACTTGTCTGACAAGCTTGTTGGAGCCAAAATCTTTACCTAATTGGACTTGGGGATTGGATTTCGTCAATTGATGATAGTTGAGGATAGCAAGCAGAAGACGACATTTAGCACTCTAGACTGAATTTATCAATGGGAGGTGATGCATTTTGGATTGATGAATGTGCTTCACTACTTTTTAGATTTAATGAGTAGAGTCTTTAGGGGACAACTGAATAAATTCTTCATAGTGTTTGTAGATAATATTCTAGTATTCACTAAAAATGAGGATAAGTATGGAAATCACTTAAGGGAGGTACTAAGGACTTTGAGAAGGCACCAACTTAAAGTCACATTCATAAAATGTCACTTTTGGAAGAAGGAATTGAGATTTTTTTGGACACGTCGTTTTCAAGAAGGGTTCGTCCATAGAGCCTACAAAGGTAGGAGCTATTCATGATTGAAAGATTCAAAAGAATGCCATGGAGGTTAGAAGTCTTCTTGGGTTGGTGGGTTATTGTAGGAAATTCATCGAGGATTTTTCAAAGATAACAGTCCCAATAACTCGCTTAACCAAGAAGAATCTAGTTTTTGCATGGGACGAGAAATGCACAAAAGCATTCGAGAAGTCGAAGGAGATATTTACTAGCGCATCAGTACTAGCTATTCCCGATGGGATGATGCCTTTCACCGTTTATACAAATGCATGTGGTCGGCATTAGGAGCTATTCTTATGCAAGAAGGAAGGGTGATAGCTTATGCCAGTAGACAGTTAAAGGACCGTTGTAAGAGTACCCAGTTAACGATTTAGAGTTGGCGGCTATCGATTTTGGCATAAATATGTGGAGACACTATCTTTTGATAGAGGTTTAAGTTGTTCACTGAGCATAAATCACTCAAATACCTATTTTACTGAAAAGATCTAAATCTTAGACAACAGAGGTGGATGGAGTTTATAGCATCGTATGATTTTGAGATATAGTATACCCCTGGAAAAGGGAATGTTATTGTCGATGCCTTAGCTAGTGTCATGCTACTCTAAATTCTATATAAGAGTGGAGGTAGTTGGTATTCCTTTTGAATTTAAATTTACCACCTCCGCCTTGACCCATGTTAGAGAACAGGGCAGCAATGGAAGTTAGGCCATCACTGATGGATCGCGTTGGATAAGAGCAGAAGAAGGATGCAACAATCGTGGGCATCGTACGCAAACTTAGTAGAGAAGAGTGTTTTCCCCATGGTGGTAGGTATACAATTGATCAAAGAGGATATTTGAGGAGAGATGGATGCCTTTGTATTCCCATGGTTGAGGATGTTTTGGAAGAAGTGCTAATGTAGTGTCACCAATCTAGGATAATCATTCATCCCGAAGTAGATAAAATGTATAGAGATATGAAGCAAATTTTCTATTGGCCGGGGATGAAAAAAAAAAATAGTGGAATTTTTTTCTAGGGGTTTGACATGCTAATAGGTAAAAGCAGAGCAAGGGAAGCTTAAAGGGTTGTTATTATTGTTGGAGGTGCCGACTTGGAAGTGAGAGCATGTATGGATGGATTTTATATATGGATTTCCTAGGAGTCTAGAGGCAATGAAGTTATATGGCTTATAGTAGACGTACTCACTAAAGCACCCATTTTATTCTCACTAGAAGTAATAGGAACACAACATCTCTTGTGCAAATTTATATCAAAGAAGTAGTATGACTCCATGGAGGAGCTTATAGTCAGCCTTTTGAATTGTAGCACCGCTTATCATTCAGAGACCAACAGCCAGAGGAAATGATGAATAAGGTTTGAAAGATTTGTTGAGAGCTTACATAATGGAATTTGAAGGACATTGAGAGCAGCATTTACCCTTAGTAGGATTCATATACAATCTTAGTTATCAAATGATGATTGGTATGACACCCTTTGAAGTATTATATGGGAGGCCATGCAAATCAACAAACTATTGATAGGAAACTACCGACAAAATTATATTTGGACTAGACCTGATTCACAAAATCTCGAAAAAAAATATAGATGGTTAGGTGGCGAATGAAGACTGCACAAGATCATCAGAAGTCTTATGCAGACAAACGAAGGAATTATAGTTTGAAGTAGGAAACGTGATGTTCATTATGGTTTCCTATCTTAGGAAGGTTATGAGGTTTGGTAAGTCAGGGAAGTTAGCACCAAAGTTTATTAGGACTTTCCCAATCTTGGAAAGAATAAGGAAACTTGCATGTCCAGTGAAGCTATCATATAAGTTGGCAGGATTTCATAATGTTTTTCATGTTTCACACTTAAGGAAATGCTTGCATAACACACCACCATAGTAGAGCCTGGTCATTTAGTAGACATTGAAGAGGAATAACACCCTATGCCACTGCATGCACAGTGGAGTAGGGAACTAGGAAGCTCCGCATAAAGAAATTAGGTCGGTCCGAGTACAATGGGAAGATAATCTAGTGGAAAGCACATGAGAAACTGAAGAGAAGATGAGGGATGCTCATCCTGAGCTTTTTTTGGGTAAACTTTCTCTCTTCAAAATTGACTTTTTAGTTGCATCATTGTTTCTAGAATGGATGGTAAGGGATGGTTGTCACACTTTCTCTTATTTTATACTCATATAGAAATTTTATGCATATTTAGGATGTTTGCATACATGCTTATATGTCATGATCTTGCATTCACGCTAAAACCGAGCTCACTTATAGTATGTTTGCATACATAATCACATTGCACTTTTGATTAAGTAGATGGTTGCGTAGTTAACTTGGTTGTATAACATGGATGTTGAGTGCATGATACACTATCTGTCCTTTAGGGATTTTGAGGACAAAATCCTTTTGTTGGGGGAAGGGGGAGAATGTAACGCCCCATAAAAATTAATAAGAACTCAGTTAACATTTTGTAAAGGTAATGATGGAATTTTTATCAATGTCGAAATTTGGTCATAGAACTTTCACCATTGCGTTTGTGGTGATTTTCTGATCAACTTTCATACGTAAAGTTTTGTAATTGAAGCTTGAATGGAAAAGTTATTAACGTTTGAAGCTTTCAAATTTAAAATGATTCAAATGGAATTCAAATTCAAATTTTAAATTAACGTTAATGTTTGAAATTTTAGATATTAATAAATATGTTAATGTTATCAAGAAAGTTAGGGGTTAAGCAAATGTTAATGGTAATAGAAATGAATAAGGAATTAAATAAATAATAACACCAACCAATGAATATGGTCCAAATATATGCTCCCGATCGACCGCCGTTGATCGCATGAGGTAGGACGATTAACCTGCGAATGTAGGGGCGGGTAGGGTTTCGTGTAGTGTGAACAGTCGAGATTTTATTATCAACTAACTTAATATGACGGTTCTAGTGCCTTCTAACCACTAAGAATAAAAGGCTAAACCTCACTTTTATTCGTAAATTATTTCGGAACACAAGTGGAGCTCTGTCGATTCTTTCTTGTATAAAATCCAAAAATTCTTAGGATTTACAAGTAAGAGATTTTATAAATTTAATATCCAATTCTAATTCCATTCTTTCTAATCCTTGAAATTCTGAATCTAATTCATATATAATCCAATTATTTTATATTTCAAAAGGAAGAGGACTGAAAATAAATTTGAAGCAGGTGTAATCAAATCCAAAGGAGAAAGCTGGGAGTCATCATTAAGTGGAAATCTTAAGTTTATCTCATCTTAGTATTTGTATAGTTGAATTTGGATTTTTTTTATGCCTTGGGAAACTTTGTTCATGAAAACATTAAATTAAAATTGAAACCCTAAAATTCCCTAGACGAATTGTCAATTCTTATTAGAATCTTAATTGTTTTGTACTAAAATAGTAGAGTTTGTTTGGTTATGTCAATTTGGGTATTTTATATTCTATTCCACTTCCAATTCTTCTTTATTGATGTGTTAAAAGATTCAAAAAGTAAATTTAGTTAGAAAATGGTGTGTGTGGTACAAATTCTTGTATCCCAGGTTGCATTGGCAATATTCGTGATTAAAATATGAGTTTTTTTCACTTCAGATTCGTTTACATAAAATTTGAATAGAAAATAGTAGATTTAAATTGTAAATGTTATTCCTTAAAATAGAGGCATTGATTCTACAAATTTTTGATAGAATAAGATTCTATTTTATTTTATGCAAGTCTACTGGTTTGGCTAAGGATATTAGTTATTTTGTAAGTTGTCGTTTGTAATTGGACTTGTATAATATGGAAGTTTTGACATTTAAATGACTATTATAGGATGCAAAATCTTCACACGCTTGGGAATTTTGGTTACATGTTTATATATATGTATATATATACATATATAAACGTGTAAACAACATATAATTAATAATGTATTGATCGCGTAGTATAAATAGTTTAGTAATTAGTATTAAACCCTTAGGAAGAAAGTTAAGGGTGGAATAAGGAGTTTTCAATATATAGCCTTGATGGGAAACGCGCTGAAATAAATACGGCAGTATGTTAGAAGAGTGGAAATTATGTCTAAGTTATATGGAAGCAGGTCAGTTAAAAGCACACAGAAGTCTACCTATCTAATATGGCTAGCAGCAGTGTGACTTTGGAACTAATGTGTGATATCGTCTATAAAAAGTACCCGCCGAGGACTCGAGGTTAGTCATAATTCTGTGGAGTAAGTTTTCCAGCTAACCAGGCTACCAGCTCCAATGAATAGTCGGACTATTGTGAGATGTCATAGTTTGGGTTATGCGTCATAATACATAGTAAGCTTCGTGGTTGGCTTGCATTAAGCGGCTGTTGTAGGATCCGCCTCCTTCCTACTTAAGAAGTATTAAATGGTCAAGATTATCGTTTAGGCACGGTAGTGGGAAATCTCAGGAATGGTCCGCTTCGGAGCTTAGGTATTAAGTGGTTATTATAGGGTTCACCTTTTCCATAAAGAAGTATTAAGTGGCCTGATTGATGGAGTTAGGGGTATGTCCTGAGGGCAATTATGTAATTTGTTACATATATCTAACTCAATAACCAATCTTATTCGAAATAAAAGTTGTTTTCTTTCTATTATATACTTGATATAATATGCTATTAATTAATTTAATTAAAATTATATTCAATAGAAAATCCAAAAATGGTATGATTTGTGATAGTAGTTACAAAATGTTGTAACCATGAGTAATTTATCACACTGTAAACAAATATACCATTCTATATATTCCTAGTCAAGATGCGTCGAGACTGAATATTGATGTATCCGTTGAGATCATAGTACGTTGCATGCTCTTAATATTGGGAAGTGTATTACTCATGACTGCTGGGGCACCTAGAGTATTGGTTAACTATGGAACGCCTCATTCGATAATTTTCTAATGGTTAATATAATTACGGTCAAACAGAAAACATCGATGTGATTTATTTACACAGTTCTCTCGACTTGAGAATGCCATGGATCTTCAATATGAAAACACCACTTTGATTATAGTAAAATCATGGCACAACGTCCATTGAGTGACTATGGTTGGGTCGAGTGGAAATATTGGAAGTGAAGCACTGTTTGAGAGTGGATTCGTCTTCTCAGTTATATGAGGTTAGTATCACGGTCAATTCAAGTCAACTCAAAGCAAAAGTCTCTGGCCAGAGCATTCCGATTAGTAATAATAATTATTATTAAACCAATGACTTTGTATGTGGACTATAAGTTGAATATGGATGACACTGGAATTCTAACCATTACCAAATTCCATAAGTTCGAAGTGATATAGTTTTGACGAAGAGAACTGGTGTAAATAAATGTCACAACCGGGCAATGTTTAATAAGGTGAAATTGCATTTTACCAAAACTAAGTAAGTGATAAATGCCAAAATGTCACACCACCCGCTAAGTGATGTGTGAACATTAACATTTGAATAGTTCGATGTTAGTCGATGACCAAATTTACACCTGACGAGTCACACAATCGAAATGATGAATTCTGTTATTCCAAATGATTTAATTAGTTTGTAATTGTTATAAATTAAACAAATTAATTAATATATACGAAATATTAGTTATAAAATTTTGAATATGATTTGAGGAGTAAATATTATTATATATATTTATAATAGGAATAAATATATCGATCGATATGTGATATCGATGAGCAATTAAATTTGGTTTAATTAGTAATATTTATTTAGGCTTAAATAGGATATTAGCCTATGATATGATGATATGTTGATGATTTCGGCTGTTATAATGGCTTTATGAGGCAGTTAAAAAGAGGTTAAAGGAGTAAAAAATGGATGGCTTAGATTTAACGAGAATTGGTATGAGTTATGATCCATAATTTCTCTCTTTCATCCACTATTTAAAGACCTCCAACCCTAATTGTTTAAAATCTTTTTGCTGCCACTATCCCTTTCCATTGCTGACCAATTTCACCTCCTATGAGCTAAAGAAAATCCAAATCATATCAATTCAAAAGACAATCACTATTTGATAGTCAAAGGTCTACGGTTCAAGGATTAGTAGTGTGCTGAATTGAAAAGCTTTCAAACGAGAAGGAGTTCACCGTTACTAGATGTGTTTTAAGTTATTAGTTAGGTATGCATTTTATGTATTATATGGTTTATAATTTATGAATAATATTTTAATAATCATATGTATTGTTCATTATATGACGATTCTTAAATGTATTGACGTTGTCACATAATAGATAAGTCATATGTATGTATTCATTTAATTTTTTTACATATCAATCATATATGCATAGCCAAATATTTTATTTATAATTATTATTATTTTATTAATTAATATATACATATTAATATGTCATTTAATTATAATTATATGGTTTATATTTAACCATATACCATCATTTTATGCTAATAATTGGGCATACATTTTTTACATGCATATTTACATTAATTACAATCTTTGGTAGCTGTAAACTAATTTTAAATAATTATTTACTATTATTTAAATCAATACACTATCCAAATAATTATATAAAATAAACTATGTTTTGAAAATTAACTTTAAATTATATAAAATTATTTTATTATGAAATAAACTCTCAACCAGAAAATGAGAATTTAAAAACAAATTTTAAATTTTTATAATATATGGCTGAAAACAATTAATTAATAAAAAATAAATTTTGCCCAAGAAGAATTATGGAAAATGTTTCCAAATATCAAAATATCATGCTAGATTTTTTGAAAATTTAAAATTTGAAAAATATGTCCTAAAAATATTATTTATTAATATTTTATTATTTTTGACTAAATAATTAGTGTGTGTGTGTGTATTAATATATTAAAATTATAATAAAATTTTGTTGTGTTGTGTATATGATCTAGAAGTGTTTAAAAATTAAATTAGTATAAATGTATGAATAGATATATATTTAGATATTATAAATATGCTTATATATATAAATTATTTCGTATTTGCAATACATACATGCAGATACATGCATGCATAAATACATACATATATATTAGTTCATAATTAAAATAAAAACTAATTTATGTATGTATGTATGTATATAAATTATTTTAATATTTAGTACATTTATTAATATTTTACTTATATATAAGTTTTATGTATACATATTTATATATGTAGATTTATTATACTTATATAAGTAAAATTTTTACATACATACATACATTTGGACAACATACAATACATATCAGATATGCTAACATGTCCGTTGCAATGCAAATCCCAACATCTATATATGGGCATGTTATACCTTACATTGGTTATCATGTTACACATGCACATATATGTTACATATGTGTCATCACTATCTGTAGAGTGTCAGGTTTACCTTACACTCTTTCAGATCATTGTCCCATTATCCTTTCTTGTGACAGTCATAGAATTTTTAGTAGAGCCTTTAAATTTGAAAAAATGTGGTTTCTAGAACCATGTTTTTCAAATTTAATCATCAATAAATGGTCTTCTATGAGTTTTTATAGTGTTAAATATTGTGACAATTCTGCCAAATCTTTTGTTCTCAAGCTTAGAAAACTTAGGATTTTTCTTAAAAACTGGAATAAAAACGTTTTTGGTAATATCAAAATTAAGAAAGATAATATTCTTAATGAGTTGCTTAAACTTAATAAGATTGAAGAATCTAGACAGTTAAGTTTAGGTGAGAGAAATGTTCTTAATAACTTAAAAAATGAACTTAATTCTATTCTTGATAAAGAGGAAGTTATGTGGAAACAGAGATCTAATTTTCATTGGATTAATGAAGGTGATAATAATACCAAATTTTTTCATAATATTTCTAATTGTAGAAAACGTAGTAATACAATTAATTCCATTTTAGTTAATAATGTGGAATTAGTTGATCAACGTGATCTCAACAATGCTTTTACTGAATATTATAAAGAAATCTTTGGCATTAAAAATAAGCATAGAGTTAGTGTTAGATGGAATGATCTTTATCCATCTTTCTCTAACATTAATCTTTTTGATTTAGATGTTCCTTTCACTGAAGAGGAAATCCGAAAAGCCATTTTTGATTTACTTGGAGATAAATATTCGGGCCCGGATGGCTTTCCTATTTTCTTTTATTAATCTTTTTGGGGGGTTTTAAAATTTGACTTAATTTGTATGTTTAATGAATTTTATAATGGTAAACTCCAATTAGGTTGTTTTAATTTTGCTAATGTTATTTTATTACATAAAAAAGTTGGTGCTAACTCTTTACAAGATTTTAGACCCATTTCATTGATTAATTGCTCTGTTAAAATTATTTCTAAAGTTTTAGCTAACAGACTTAGTTTAAAAATGAACGATCTAATTGATTGTTCTCAATCAGCTTTCATTAAAGGTAGAAATATTACTGATGGTTTAGCTGTTGTTCAAGAATATATTAATCTTTGTTGTAAAAATAATATTACTTGTGCTATTTTAAAATTATATTTGCTGAAGCTTTTGACTCGGTTGATTGGGATTTTCTTATAGACATTTTCCTTGCAAGAGGCTTAGTAATAGATGGATTAACTGGATTATTAACTTGCTTAAAACGGGTAACTCTTGTATCATGGTTAATGGTGTTTAGGTAATTAAATTCAATCTAAGAAAGGTTTAAGGCAAGGGGATCCTTTATCTCCCCTTCTGTTTAATTTAGCGGCTGATGTCTTTTCTGAAATTATTAAGAATGCTGTTAGCAATAATCTTTTGGGTTTTATTGGTAATGATATTTCAAGTTTTGGTTTGTCTGTCCTTCAATTTGCTGATGATACTTTGCTTTTTTCCTCCCATGTTCCCAAACACATTATTGCTCTCAAGTTTATTCTCTATGGTTTTGAACTTTTATCAGGTTTAAAAATAAACTTTGATAAAAGTTCTGTCTTAGTTTTAAATGATTTTAATAATGTTGAAAATTTAGTTGCTAATACTTTAAATTGTAAAACTATGAGTTTTCCTTTCGATTATCTTGGTTTTGTTATTAGGCCTTCAAAACTTAAGCACGATGATTGGTTGATTATCATTGATAAAATTAAAAATAAGATTTGTAATTGGAATGTGAGATTCTTATCTAGAGCTGGTAGACTGGTTTTAATTAACTCTGTCTTATCAGCTCTCCCTATCTATTGGATGTCTATGCATCTTTTCCAGATTGGGTGATAGATAAAATAGATAAAATTAGAAGGGATTTCCTTTGGAGCGGTGATAATACTAACAGTAGCATTAAATGTTTAGTTAATTGGGATGCTGTCTGTAAGTCTAAAAAAGAGGGTGGTTTAGGAGTCATTAATTTACATAATATGAACCCGTCTCTTCTTGGTAAATGGTTATGGAAATTTAGAGATTCTAGTGATAATGCCATTTGGAAGGAGATTATTTCTAAATATTACTACAATGGTAGTTTTAACCTCTATCATATTAGTCCTTCGATGTATAATAAGCTTTCTTATTTTTGGAAATCTATTTTAAAATGTTGTGATATTTTTAACATAGGTATTAATATTATTGTTCATTCTGGTAATAATACATCTTTTTGGCATGATAGTTGGATTTCCTATATTCCTCTTAAGAATGAGTTCAAAGATTTATATGATATTTGTAACTTTAAATTTGCACTTATTTCTGATGTTTTTAACTCTGATAGTGACCCTCCTTGGATTTTCAACTTTAATAGTATTTTAGTAGGTCCTACCCTTAGACAACTTTATTTGCTTTAAGCCAAGCTTAATCTTTATAACATTGACAATGATAATGACTATATTAGTTGGGAGTGGGATAAGAGTAAGAAATATTCTTCTAACTCATTTTACAAATTTATTAACTTTTCGGGGACTCCTGTCAATTGCTTTAAATTTATTTGGAAGTCTAATGCTCCTCCTAAATCTAAGATCCATATGTGGCTCATCATTCATGGTAAATTAAATACTATTGAATTTTTAAAAAGGAAAAATATTATCATTGATAATAAATGTTATTTTTGCAACACACACTCTGAAGATATTAATCATATTTGTTACGAATGCTTGGATACTCATTATATTCTTATTAAGACCCTTAATATTTTTGAGTTTAATATTAGTTCTATAATTTCTGATTGTTTTTTCTATTGGGACTCTTTTAGATTTTTATTTAATAAGGATTTTAGATTCTTGCTTGATACTCTATTCATTATTTCTTGTTGGTTCATTTGGTTTGAAAGAAATCGAAGGATTTTTAATAATAAAAATCAACATTATAATAATTTGATTATTTTAATTTCTAATTTCTGCTTAAATTGGATTTCTAATCCCAAATATAAATTAGCCAAAATTAATGGCTTTAAGGATTACCTTAACAAGGTTAGAAATAATATTAACATTTACAAACTTAACATCAATAATTTTGTTTCCAATAATTCTTATTTTTATCCCTTTGCTGATTATAATAATGATCACTTGTTGCACCATAATTCTCTTTCAATATTAGGTCCATAAATTTATTTCTTGTTTTTTAGAACTGTTTGTTTTTTGTTTTAGCTTTTCCTTGTTTTATTTTTCTCTTTGGTTTTTATTCTCACATATATGTATATAAATTTTGTTTATATACATATATGTGATTCTTTCTAACTTGATTTCCTAGTTATGTTTTAGGTTTGGATTAGGTTGGTTGCTGGTTTTTCTCTTGATTGGTTTGCAGGATAGCTTACAACTTTATTCAGGTTGGCAGGGTAGCTTTTCGTGGCTTTTCTTCTTGTTTTCTCCACGTCTTCTGTGTGGAGTTTTTCATTTTGGTCCATTTTTTGGAGTTCCTCTAGTTGGACCTTCTGAGGCTTTTTCTTTGAGTTTTGTACTTAGCATTTCGCATTTAGATACCTCTTACACCCTAGTATTGGGTGGTGGCCTTGCCGGAGCTCGGTATTAGGGTGAAAAGGGCGGTGACTTTGCTGGAGCTCATTTGAGGGGTTTCTATTTCTTTTCTTTTTCTAGTTTTTTTAGATGTGCCACCTGCCAGGTATGTTGGCAGCTCCTTATTATTTGTTTTATATAGCGCTACATGTATGCTCTCCTCTTTTATTAAAGGATCACACATTTTTCTCAAAAAAAAATGTTACATATGTGTCATTTTAAAATATGAATTAAATATAAATCTACGTGATTTTTAAATTTAATGAGATAAGAGATTTTATTTAAAATACATTTAAAAATGTTGAAAAAGAATTAGACTTCATTGGCTCAATGAAGATTCGAAATGATAAAGAAGTTTGAAATTCACTTGTAATTTCCGCTGCAGGCTGGCTCAGTTCCAACACTGATGAGATTCTGTGCGATGTCAGCTAGAGAGTACCAGAGACGGGTCCACCTTGGTTAGGTATCAAATGACATGGACCTACCTAAACTATATGTATTAAATGATCAGAGTCTGTCCAATTCCTAATGAAAATATATTAAGTGGCATGGGTACTTTCTCTTACATTGTTAGGACAAGATTAATGGTAGTTTCATGTGACTTGAAAGGGCCTTTGGCCTACATTTGATTGTAAGTTATGAAGTTGGATTGAGAGAGTGTAATTTATAGTATTCGACTGAAAAGGCCTTCAAGCCTACATTAGTTGTATTCTTTTCAGGATATAGTTAGAACGTGGAGACATATTACTAATCTAAATAATACCGCCTAAATACTATTATGGTAAGGTTTGAGATTTTCATTCACCAGACTTTGTTTATTTGACCCCCACTACGACACACAGATTTGGTGAGGCGACGATGATTTAGATGATGAAGGCAGAGGAATTATGATAGTTATCCATCTACTTGTGTTTTTATATGTTCTGTTGTGCCCATATCAAACATGATGTTGTATTTTGAGATACTGTATTTAGAGTATTGGGATGTTACATTTCATTAAATGATTTGAATTTTTATAAAATAGATACCATTTCTGATATTATAGTTTATCTCGTCTGCTATGAGATTCTGAAAGTATAAATAGATAACTCTTTGTATTTCCTATTGTATCAATTTTTCCAACCAACAACCAACTCTAGAATGAGCCTAAGGTTTGATGAGCTTTTATTGGATCAAAAATTAGGCTTGTTTCAAGGAGGGTTGTTACATATCCCTTGCTTAAGGAGGGACAAATTCCTAAGTTATTGTCTCTTTCATTTTTCATTTGAAACCAATGCATAAACAAAAAGCTTGAATTGTGACTTTAATGGCCGCTTAGGTCAAATTATAATTGGACAATTGTGAAAAATGACTTTTATTTTATGGTTACATATTTGTCCATGAGAAATTGCTCTTGCATAGACAATATCCAACCTTACGTCATATGCTTTTGAGTTTGGTCGAATTAAAGGTATAACAATGCATACACACACACATATACAATAGTATTTATATGCACTAGTATTATATATGTGTGTTCTCCTTGAACGTTAGTGTAATATAATAATGGACATATGATGTTCATTGTATACATCATATGTAATTTAAATAAAACAATAACAATAACAATAAAATTAAGTTTAATTTTAAATGAATCTCAATGTATATCAAATCTAACATTAAATGTGATTTAATATGATCTGTATTACTTATGACAACACGGTAAAAGGATTTAGTGAATAATGAATAAAACTTTTTTTTAATCTTCTCCTTTTACTCAACCGTTCGATGTACACTTGATCAAACAGCATTGACCTATAAGGTCTTATATTAATCAATTATTAAATTATGTTAATATCATGTTTCAGTTGTTATGTAAATACATTCCACAGTGTTGGAAGCCAAAGTTATGTACCACCAAAGTTATTCTAATATTTAGCCGAATATCAAATGCAATAAGGAGAGATCAATCTAAATAGGCGTTCTCTAGAGATATTCAATTTCTATCCTATGTTATTTTGAAATCCCAACCGCACAAATATTCCATATGTTTTTCTCCCCATAAAGCAATAGATGAATGAAGAGGCGTCAATGAAGTCATAAGTCTACATGTGTGCTATTCAAAAGATACTATTTTAATGATAAGTGTTAGAATTCCAACAGCTAGCTCGACCTAGTTTGTATTTGCATTCATTTCAAATTTATGTGAAAGGTGTAGCTTCTAATACATGATAGGAGGGAAAAATCAGTTCAGATACTAAGAGCATACCCATTAGGGGTCAATCACTTGTTGACTGACCTCCAACAGATGGTCGGTGAACCCAAAATTGGGCTTATTACCGAATGCCATGGTCGCATTGGCGAACTTGGTAGCCAGTCGTTTATCCAACATTATTAATGCCGGGTAAACAAAGTAGCACTCATTTCCTTTGCCATGTTATTCGACATTATTAGTGTCGAATAACATGGCAAAGGGATTTTTTTATTAACTGTTGTCTTATGATGTTGTGAACCAAACGTTGTATACAAAGTTATTAGTAGACAAACTTAAGTATTGCTAATGTCCGGAATCACATGGTCATCTTTGGAGTTATTGATATTGTAAAATCTTACATTGAGGCTGACAGTAAGCATGAATTGAGGTTGTGTAGAGGTGTGTATATAGGCCATTAAGGGTATTGGAATTTAGTGAATGAGGTTTGCGATGATCATTAAGATTATATAAGATGGCATTTGAATTTGGAAACCAAACATCTTACGTGGAATTTATAGCAGGCAGCAAGCGATGGGCATTGCGAAATATTTCAAGAGGTTGAAGTTGAAAATGTATTTCAAGCAAATCAATTTACTTTTGATTCGCATTACATATTGGAGTACCAATCAGAATTCGTTGGTTATGAGGCATTCGAACTTCGATACAGCTGGCTTACGCGTTTAGGTTAACTATGAATCATTGTACTTTTGTGTGGTGTTTCTCTATCTGTATGTCTTATTTGAATTTCTATATATTTTGTTATTTTAATATTTTATGTATTTCCCTTCAGATCTACGTTATTTCGCTATTTAGATTTGTTCAACCTTTAACTTCAATTTAATGTGTTAAGATTATGAGAAGATACATGATTTCAAATGTCAAAATTCAATAGATAACTTCTATTTTAATGAAACAAAAATTGAAACATGCATAAAAAATGAAAGATACATAGAGTAAATCTAGTTAGTCCTGGAGTGGACTAGCATCTAGGTAGAACAATCACAAAGACTATATTTTTGGTGCATAACGTCAGGGCGTTGATCACGAATCTTCCTGATCCTTTCTGCCAATTCCAAAGTGTAAGTAATAGCTCGAGAAGAGAATCGGTCATCTATCCACTGTTCAAATTTGCATCTATTGGGGTAAAGTGGGAAATGGAAGTATAGACGTCCAACACTATCCCTATGTCATATGACTACAATCGATGATTCGAAAACAAAGAAGCACACAACATTTGCGGACTGTACCTCATCAACTTCAATCACATTTTGTTCTTGTGTTACTACTAGATGTAATTTTTATGTAGGGTGGTTATGTAGTTGTTGTTAATGGTTTATTCGCATTTGTAATGTCATTCTTCGATTACAATGTCCCATGTAGTAGGGGTTCTAGGCGGAGATGGATTATGATTTGATGGTCCATATATTACACTTTAATCTTTACAAAATACAAATTGCTAATATTCAAAAGGAGAGCTCCTTGTCTGGTAATTCCGAGGTCTATCTTTCGGTTTCTAAAAAAAATATGCATTGCAATCAGAGAGCATGAAACAATTTGTCAACCAAGGCCAAGATCATAATTCAGCCGAGGCAAGAAGCCCGACCGAGAGCATTAATTGCCGAAGCCTAGAATAACTTAACAAATAACAACAATCAATGGCTTAGAATCCCAAGTCGAGGTCAATGGTCAAGATGAACGAAAGATATCCAAAATCAATATATAAAAGCACCACGATAGCAATCCGCGTTAAGTCACGCTCAGCTAGATGATGACATGCATTCGAATCAAGACCGCTCATAGATAGTCAGATCATCAATCTAAAGAGAAGACACATGACTAATGGTATAACAGTATCCTGGCAATAAATAGGTGGTAACCCTAAGGCGCAATTAATGGGATAGCACATAACAAAAAAGAACTAGATAATACTTACCTGAATTGGAGCTCTAATCAAAAACTCTTTAATGGTGGAAACGCTTAGATTTGATATAATAAGCCTCTCGACTATTTAAGAGTAACTAGGGCATAGAGACTTTCAACCCGAACCACTATAAAAGTCTTGTTGTTATATACTTTCTGCACTTTACTTCCTTCTTATTCCTTCTCTTAATTCAGTAGTTCAACATACAGTAGTTTTAGCTATATAGTATCCCACCTTGGTATCCTTATATCCAGAACCTATAATGAATATCCGGAGTTGGGCCTTCGGACTTTGAGGTGTTGGCGTAGACGAAATTTTATAATAATATTTTTGGTACTAGAAGGAGGGCCCAAACCACTGTCATCTGCTCCCTCTTGGAAGATCCAGTGACATGATACTTCCGTACATGACCAACCTAGAGAATGAGAAAGTAACCCGGAGTTACCCCTCAACCATCGCATCATCTTATTAAAGAAGAAAACAATAAAAGATTAGTCACCTTCGTTTCGGAAAAGAGAATAGTCAGAAATATGACCCCATTTATGAATTTCAAACTTTCTAGATTGGGCAGATTTCAGAGTATCTCCAGGAGTCCTCTCAAGAATCTGCTCAACTTAGAGGAACGGTTAAAGCCATGGCAAACAAAATCAAAGATTTTAGTATCATGGTAATGAGAAATAAAGGTTCATCTCTACCAATAAAAGAGTCTCCCTATTTGTCCCTGCTCTTTAACCTCGGAAGAAGATCAAACAAGACTGAATCTTTACTCCCCTTAATCAAAGCCTATCTTGGATTTTTCTGGAAACTCATAGAGAGCTTCACTACCCAGATTATCCCCTATCCACTTAGAAAAACTCGAAAGGAAAGGCTTATTGTGTTTACCATCTAGTGAATGGACATGAAACAGACGGGTGTCGAAGACTTTCTCAAGTCATAGAGAAATTCATACAAGAAGGGAGATTGACTAAGTTTATTAAATGATTAGTTTGACATCTTGTGTTTATAAGTATCTATCTTTATTTCTATATTTCAGGAGAAATTTGTATAATGAAAGCCCATTCAACCCAAACATATCTACATGCATTTTTGAAGAGTATGAGCCACTATATTTAAGGAAATCTCTTATCTTGCCAGAATACTTCTTTCAAGGTTAGCTCTTTCCTTTTTCAGTAAGTATGATCCAATCTTGGTACTCGTAGAATTGTACTTAGTATATCTTCCTTTAAGTTACTAAATGTTGTCTCAGCATTAAAAGTCCTAAGGCCGAAACTCTCTTACTGATCTGGTGAGATCAATAAAGAGTTTCTGTGATGTCCCGAAAATTTAGGCAATACTTATTTAATAATTTCCATTTATAATTATTTTAAAATGTGAAATATTGATTTAATAATCCAATTCAAACAGAAATTATCTTTTGGAAACTAATAATTATTTAGTTTGGCAAATGTTATCTTTTCAAAATTTATAATAATGATAATGATAATTTTATATTTAGGAATCTTATTCTTTTAAAAGTTAAAATTATTTAAATGATAAAATTATCTTTCTAAGCTAATTTAAAAGATATTTTATTTATAATGTATATATGTGTTTACATTGTAAATAGGGAGTTGATTTTAATTTTAATTTAAATTTAATAAGAATATTTTCAAATTTATAATATGTATATGTGTATAACTTGTGAATTACAAAATTTGATTTGAAATTAGTATAGAAACTTTTCAAAGGTTTGTTTAGAAATCTATCTTATCTTTTCAAAAGAAATTAAAGTAAAATAAGTATTTTGTTTAAAAATATAATAATTTAAATTGTAAATTATAATAAAAGATTATTTTGTTTTCTTTTAGAATTTTTTTTCTTCAAATAGACTTAGTTCATTTACATTAGAATATAATATTTTAGTTTGAAATTTTGAAATAAGATTTAATTCAATATTCTTTTCTTTTTAAAAAATGAAAATTTAGTTTTAAAAATATTATTTTAAAAATATTCAAATAAACATTTAAATGTGTACTTTTATAAAGGAAATTTATATGTAAACATTTAAAGGCTAAATGGAAAAAAAACATTTAAAAACATGTTAAATTAAATAAGAAATTGATTTAGAACGAATTTAAAAAACATTTATAAAAATTAAGAAATTTATTTTTTTATTAAAATGAACATGTTTTAGACATTTAACTCATAAGAAGACACTTGTAAATTAATCCATATCATAATGTAACAAGTGGCAATGGTTTTATTTATTTTTTTAAAAAAACATTTTATTGAAAATATATTAAGTAGAAACTTAACAATTCATTATTTTTCAAACCATTTTCTTCAAAAGAAAATCTGAAATCATATTTAAAGAAATTCAAAACCAAATTCAACCCAAATCTAAATCTATCAAAAATCTGCAAACAATCTGTTCAATTGCAAATCTGAAATCTGTTTAAAGATCAATTCAAACTCTAGCAAAAGAAGAATGGAGGTCAGCATGCAGTTTAAATCAACTTCAACAGCAAACAAAATCTACCAGATTCAACTAGCAAATGCAAACTTTAGATTTATTATCCAGAGCAATAAACAGTTTCAGAAAATTCAAATATGTTCCAGGGAAATATGAATTTGCATCAGAGTATTCTCTGCTTCTTCAATAATAATGTGAGTAAATTTCTTTTTTCTAAAAACAGTTCTTACTTTTTAAAAATCAAAGCTAACAAATTTCTAGAACTCAAGTATCAAATGCATCTGCTTTCAAAAAAATTAAACTGCTGTAAATATACCTTCTCTGTTTTCAAAAAATTAAACTGCTATACAATGTAAATTTATCTAATGCATGTGGATTGATAGAAATAATCATGTTTGTATGATTGTATTGTGATGATATTATGTGTGTGTGTATATATATATATATATATATGTGTGTGTGTGTGTGTGTGTGTGTGTTTCAGGTATCTGTATATCTGTTCTTGGTCTTAAAACTAAGATTTTAATAGAAATACATTATCAACTGGTTTGATCTTTGTTGGAAATTGATATGTAAACAAAAATTGTTTGTTTAGTATAGATTTAAGTTTATAAATTATAATTAAGTTAAATTAAAAATTGTTGTCTCTGTAAACAATAAGATCAGTTATTGTTACAATTAAGAAATATCAAACTTCTTAAATTACTAAAACAGGTTTATAACTTGAATGTATGTAGGAAAACATGATTTTTAAAACTAAAATCACATTTTTTTAGTTAACTGTGGAGAGGGCATTTCTGGATTGAACAAAATAGGGGTTTGGGGTTTATCTGGTGATACAATGGATTTGGGATGACGTAGTTCATCCTGGAGGTGGAGCGCTGATAGGCGAGTAGGGGAAAGGTGGATGGTCAGAGGTTGGTGGCGATGGTGATAGCTGTTTTCAGTTTCTAACCCTAGTTTTCTGGTGGTCGAATTGTTGATGCTTCTCTTTATCTTTGGTGCACCGAGTGTTGCAAGGCTTTTGGGATTGGCAGAGGGGATGTAGGCAAAAGGATGGCCAGAGACGTAGGAGATCAGATGGTCGGAGATGGGTTTGTGAAGTGTTGACAGGTTTGGGCAGTGTGCAGTGTAAATGTTCCAGGTTGTTGAGATTACTCGATTTTAATTTCGAGCTGCAGCGAGTTTTCTGGTGGTCGTGATCTTGTTGGAAGTTGGTCGGCGACGTGGTGAAGTTGTTCATGGTGGCTGGAGGTTGCCTGAGCGCCGATGCATATGCACCGTGCATATTTTGTTCCGATGAACTATTTTGGATTGGTGTAGGGAGGTGACTTGAGTTTTACTCGGGAAATTCGAGAATCTGTCTCGAAGTAGTTAGATTATTAACTCGAAGTAATTGTGAGGGGTCTCGGTTAAGTGTTTGTTTCAGGTTTATAAACCTGACAGCATTCTGTTTTTAAAATTTGAATGAAATTTGAAATCTAAGGCAGGGATTTAAACAGGGTTTTAATGCAAAGTTTAAATTTGAATTCAAAGGAACTTTTAAATCTAAAGTTTTTAAAATGAAAACTTAAATTTAAGCAAGATTTAAATCAAGTTTTAAATGAAGACTAAAATATGGTTTTAAGTCTACTATGAACCCAGATTTTGAATTTAAACAGTTTTGAAAATTTTAAAATGTTGAACAAGTTGAAATGTTTTAAAGTAGATTTAAAAATGAGTTTGTTTTCAAATAAATGTTTAAACTTGACAAAATTCTTTTCTTTAATATTTGAATAAAAGTTATGATGGGTTTAACTAAATTTGGAAATTAAATAATCAATTTTTTTAAGCTTGTTTTCTTTTAATAAAATTAAGTAATTTAGTTTTAAACTTTTTCTTATATAAGTATCTTATATAAGTAATGATTGTTCTTCACTTTTATTTTAAGGTTTATAAATTTATTTAAAATTTGGATAAATGTTTTTAAATAGTTAAACATTTTGAATCTTAAATTTTAAAATGGAATTTGAATTTAATTTAGAAATGTATTGTTTTAAATACATTTGAATGTTAACGAATTCATTAATAAGGTAAATAAATTATTTTAGAAATAATTAAGATAATAAAGAATTTATTTATTTATTTGATTTAAACAATGATTTAGATTAATTTTTAATTAGAGATGATTAATAATGATTAATCTAAGATAATTTTTCTTAAGTAAGTAATTAAAGAAAATGTTATTGGTTAATAAAGATAATTATCTAAGGATTATTAATTAATTAATTAATGTGATTGATTTTGATAATTAATTAGATTAATTAATTGAAGATAATCAATTGTAAATTGTAAAGCATAATTACTTGATAAAAGTAATTAAGGGGTTAATTACTTATTGTAATTAATTATGATAATGTGATTTGTTTAAGTTAATTAATTTAGTTTAATTAATTTAAGATAATCATTTGATGATTTAATAAGAGTAATTACGTAATGTAATTAATGGAGCATTATTACTTAGGGAAGTAATAAATGATAATTACTGGAATTTAATTAGTAAGAGATGATTTTTAATGAAGTAATTTGGGTAATTACTTTTGTAATTAATCAAGGGATTAATTAATGAAGATAATTAATTAAGGGATAATTAATTTGTTAATGAGTAATTAAGGGTAGTTAATTACTGGATTAATATTAATCAAGGGTGATTAATAATTGTAGATTAATTACTAAATGTAATTAATTTAAATAAAGTAATTAATTCAAATATAAAGTAGAGATCATTAATTAATATAATTAATGATGTAATTAAGAATTATTTAATTAAAGAATAATTAATAATAAAGTGATTAATTAATGTAATTAATTAAGGATAAATGTAATTAATTATAGTTAATTAATAAATGAAGTAATTAAATGCTAATTACAAATGATTAAGGTTAATTAATTTGTTAAATTAATTAAAGACTAATTACTTATTGTAATTAGAGAATGATTGATCAAAGGTGTTTAATCAAGATGAATATTTAAAGAATGATTAATTAACTAGGTTAATTAATTAATGGGTACATAAGCAAGATTTATAGATGTAGTAATCAATTTAATTTATTTTAAATTAATTAGAGGTAGAAGTAATTAATTTAATTCATTTTAAATTAATTATAGATGATGGTTAATAAATCATTACTTATGGATGATATTGATATTTCTTTGAATGGTTGTGATCTCAGTAATGCGATGAGTAGTATCTATATGATATAGATGCTTATTTAAAGTATGATAATATGGATTATCTGTTTGTGATAATTATCTGCTTGTGATGATAATACGGATTGTCTGTTTATGAGAATGTGATTATCTATTGTGATATATGAATTATCTATCGGTGTGTAAATAGATAATGATGAATTGAATTAATTGTTTTAACTAAAATCACTTGGACATTAAGATGGCGTTTGGATTTCGATGAGACCGGGATCGGGTTTCCAAATTTGGAATTCCGAAAACCACATCGACCCAAATTAAACGTTAGGTCGTGAATCTCAAATGAAGAGCGAAGACTCGAGGTGCAAAGACTATTCGTGTTAATACTCTAAGGGTGATTCTAATATGAGTTTAACGGGGGTAGTACTTTCAGGTTCGAGATGGTGATTCAGAGTGCAAGGGCTATTGTCGTTAACTCTGAGGGTGATTTCAAAACGAGTGTAGCGAAATAGTGCCTTCGGTTTCGTTCGAACCCGGAACGAACTTGTATGGATTGAATGCTTTCAGAACATCGTCAGGTGGACGATGAGCATTCTAAGATTGATGTATCCTATAAAGGTAATCGTAGCCTCAAGCCTCATCAACCGGGAATGGCTAAAACAGGGGAGGTGCAGTAAGGCTAAGTAGGTTATGCCCAAGTAGGACGAGATTAACCTCTGTCTAGAGGTCCCTTTTATTTCGTTGTGTGGCAGTTGGTGATGGCCATCTGCGGGGTTGTCTTGTTCGGGACTGTCCAGTAAGGGATGGTTCCGGCTTTGTGTTGCAGAGGATTGGGAGTGATCCTCAGTACGGTGATCTAGGCCACGTACTGTGACGGACGGTACCCCAGTAGCCCTGCCATTGATGGAAACCCATTCTTCCTACGAGACCCTACGGTTTTGTTTGTATTACCCACTTTTGTGGCTAGTAGCTGGAATTTAATGAATGTAACAATTTCGGCTATTTCTTATTTACTTGAAAATCCTAGACACTATTATAATATCACTGGATTTCCTAACAATTTTTTTGGTTAGCGTAAGGTAAAAAAACTTTCCATGTTTATGTGTGGGAAGTCTTACGTGATACCTTTTCTTTTCAAAAGATTTTCAAAGTTAAGCAATTTTAACCCGTTTACTCACACCAGACCCCTGTCTGACCCGACTGTTTATTTTTTGTTTTATTAAACTCTTGGGTACTCATATTATGTATGAGTAGTCAAGTGATTCAGGTTATCCTTGACAAATTCTGGAGGAGCTTTGGAGCAGAAGGCTTCAGCGTGTAGATATATGGATAGAGTTTCCGCTGTGGTGTTATTTTGTATTGTTGTTCTTGTACTGTATATTAGACGGAAATGTTATAACTGTCTAAATTGAGATGTATAGTTGTGTACTCTGATGTATATGATACTATATATATGTTATATATTATATTTCATTCGTTCCGCTGTGAGATTCTAAGGCTGTTTATTTCTTTCTTTCCCATCTTTTCTCTTTTCTATCCCTTTCTTTCTTCTTAATGATGCGTCTTTCTATGGAATGAAAGGCGGGTCGTTACAGTTTCATTTTTTCCTAGAATTATTAATTGTAACGACCCGTATTTTACGTGTCGACATATCGTAAAATAGTTACCATCAAGTCGTGTGAATGCTAGATCGAGTGGAGCGACTTAAGTGAGTCAACGACTTAGTGCTTAAGTCGTATGGAGGTTAACTCGTGTAGAGGCTTAGGTTGTAGGGTAGCTTAAGTTGTTCGGAGTTGAGTCGTGTGGCCGAGTTAAGGTAGTCAGCCGACTTAAGAGTTGACGACTCATAGGGTTAGAACGATCTAAGAGTCAGCGGGTTAGTGGAGTTAGTGACTTAGGGGCTGGAACGAGTTAACGAGTTAAGGGATAAATCGTTAATGAGTTAGTGAGTTACTGGGGTTTTAAGTCGTAAAAGACTTATAGGAACAGACGACCTATAGGAGTTAGTGATCGCAGGCTTAAGTCGTACACGACTTATGGTGATAGGGTGTGTAGTTAAATTGTGGACGGGTTATGGTATAAGTCGTAGGTCGTTGGGATGCTGTGATGGTGTTAGGTCGGCAGTATAGATGAGTCGTTAGGGGGTTTAGTTGATAGGCTGTGAACGACTCAAGGTTATAGGTTAGGTCGTATGCGACCTAAGGGAGGTGTTTAGGTCGTGAAACACTGCTACGTGTTAGGTCGTGTATGCTGTAAGTCGTATACGAGTTAAGGATAGGTTGGCAGTGTGCTTGAGTCGTGAGTCGCGCGCATGTGTTGAGCCACGTTTGAGTTAAGTCGTAAGTCGTTAGGCCGTGGTAGTTAGGTCGTTGAGTCGGCAGTGTAGATATGTCGTGGGTCGTAGAGTGTTGAGACGTGTTGTGTTAAGCCGTATGGTGGCTTGAGTCGTGGACGACCTAAAACCGAGTGAACGACTTAAAACCGTGCGACTTAAGGATTTCAGCTATAAATAGGGGCGCCTATCTTCACTTTTTGACACCGGATTTTGAAGCGACGAAGTGCTGCCATTTTGAGAGCTCGACTACAACACTTCTTCACTTCTTTTCTCCACTCTAATCTAGTGCTAACATTCATCCAAGATCGAAGATTCAAGGGCTAAAGTTGAAGATCTCCATCCAACAAAGAGAGATTTCATCGTTTGAAGCGAGATTTTGCCGGATCAAGCTTAGATCTTTGCTGTCCAGATCTGGAGTTGGTTGTTTTTGAGGTGTTTAGGTGATTCGGTGAGTGGTAGTTATCTCTCACACGGACCCAAGGGAGTATATTGGATTGGTGGCTTGTTTATGTGTTAAAGATAGTGATTTCTTGCATTTTCCTTAAGTCTGCATGTAGATCTATCACCTATGAAGTTTTGATATCTATTTTTCTACATGTTCACTTATGCAAATTCATTCATCAAGTTATAGAGACATTTGCCTATGATTCATACTTGTTAGATTTGGACACTTTAATTACCAAATTGCCATTATTGTTGTAATTGCTTATTAGATCTTGTTGAATGTTTGATTGCTTGGATTAATGATTGATTTATGATTGTTTTGATTGTTTCAAATTAGCTAGTAGTTGATTTGAACAAGTTGGTCGAAGATGATTCAAAAGCTAAGTGGAAAGGCTCTTGAATGGTGAAAGCTGCTTGTGGCATATGAAGCGGATGTGGAAGCTCATATGGATAGATTTGATGGTGATGGAGTTTGCCATGATGCGATGAGGCAAACCATAATGTTGAGATGGAACTTTGCTATGATGCGATGAAGCAAAGTATTATGTGAGAAAGCCTTGGTTTAATCCAGACGGGATCATCCCAAGCATGTTGATAACTCGGTGATGCGATTCGAGTTGGTTGATAATGGCTAGCTTGAGAGGCGCTTGAGCTAGTATGGGAATAGTCGTCGAGGAGGATGACTAGAAGGCTGAGATTTTATCGTTATTGAAGGTTCTAGCATGCTTAAAGCAAGAGTACATTGGAACGGGCTGCGACGACGTTCCAGGCACGGGCTGCGACGACGTGCTAGTACTCTGGGTAGTTGCGAAAATTCCTTGGCACGGGCTGCGACGACGTGCGGGGTTATGTCTAGAACCGGGGTTACCATTAGCCCTTGACAGGCGGTCATTCAACTAACGGTGATATCAAGGCAATGATAACAGTGATAGCCAGAGTCATGGATGTTTGGTTGTATAATCATTCGGTCTCAAGAGCGGTGTTTTCTAGGTGCTTATCTGATCTTGGTTTAGGCCTTGGGGGTTTTATTTGGAAAACATCGACCTTGACTCGAGTGATAATTACTTTATTTTTAAATGTCTGCTTTGCTATGCTTGTTTATGCTTAGTGGGTTTGGGGGCTATCACTGTAGAATGAGGTGGAGTGGGATGGTTGAGTTCCTATTCCTTTTATCCTTTATGCTCTTTTGTTATGTTTGATAGTTAATTTACTGCTCACTAAGACTGTTGTCTGACTCAAGGTTTTATGTTCAACTCTTATTACCTTGGGCTGTTCATCCATGTTGGGATGGGCAGACTAGGTAGCAGGTGACAGGTGCTGTTCTTGGCTACCAACGCTGTTGATGACGAAGATGAGCTGGAGGCTAGCATATTAGTTTTCTTACTATATGTACTGGATGTTCCGCTGCTTGTATATGTTTTGAGTGTTATGTAGTGAGGCTTGATGTATTGATTGTTCAGATGCTTGTATCAAACCTTTATGAAGTCTATATGATGATATTCTGTTATGAGCTTCACTATATACATATATTTCTCTATTGTATTTTGTCCATGCGCTGTGAGTTGTACGATAGAGTTACTGTTTTATCTTACCCTGACTATCGTCCATGGTTGCCTGGCACACCTTTCAGCGCACCATTCCCTTGTTTTATGCGGGAGTCATGGGCGGTCGTCACATTAATTCTCTTAAACTCAAAGTAAATTTGTTTCCTACTAAATCATAGGCTCAGAATCCAAGATCATTTTATTTCCAAAGAATTTAAATTTTCTTTATCAAATTATGAAAAACATTTAAGTATAAATATTAACTTAAGATGGTGTTAGATGACCAATGCCCACCGAAAGAAGATGTAAGTGGTTGATGCCCACCAAAAAGGATTGTAGATGGCCGTCACCTTCCATAAGTGGTTGTAGATTGTGACCAAATGCTAAAACTGATATACCTCACCATAAGAGCACCACTACGGGGATGCGCCACAAGAGTGAAGCCAAATCACCTGGGCTTAAAAAGACATCGAAAACTAGAATGCATGCTAATAATAAGTCATTGTCAGTGTAACCTTGCATTGGGTAGATTCCGAATTAGAATAGAGAAACTGGTAGATTACCGTATAGATTAGAATTAGGTAGATTCCCATTAGAATAGAGAAATGGGTAGATTCCCATATAGATTAGAATTGGGTAGTTTCTCAGTTAGCAGAGAGAAACGAGTAGATTCCCATATAGATTAGAATTGGGTAGATTCCCAAAACGTAGTAGAGAAACATGTAGATTCCCATATAAATTAAGATTAGGTAGATTCCTAATTAGAATGGAGAAACTGGTAGACTCCCATGTAGATTAGAATTGGATAGATTCCTAATTATAGTAGAGAAACGAGTAGATTTCCACATAAATTAGGATTGGGTAGATTCTTGACTAGAGTAGATAGATTGGTAATATCCCTTATAGTTTGGAATGATGACTGGATTCTTAACTGTATCAGAATCTTAGAAGGAAAAACTCCTAAGATAAGTATGTGCATCAGGTTAGAATCTCAATCAAGACAGAAAGGATGCCATCAGGATCAGCAAATAAGAATACCAAGAATATTGATATGAAAAGATATCAAAAGGGACAAAAGCACCACAAGATAGAATTAAGAGAGCAAGCAAGGTAGCCCAAATCGAAAGAATAAGTCAACCAAAAAGATAAGAGGACTTGAAAGTTTCTAAAAAATATTATCCAAGCAATTATCAGATTATTTAAAACACAATATGTGGAGAAAGAAGAGATAAGGTTTCATAAGCCTTCATACAATCTTTTAATCCTTGTTTTGGCATCCTCTACAGCCTTCTCCTTGATAGATTCAAAGTGTTCTTCATCTTATCACATGTCCTAGATACACATCCCTTCTTATATTATCTAAATGAAATTGTTTGAACATCTCGAGTACAAAAAAGAACATGTAATGTTGTGGGTATTGAAGGTGAGGGGTAATCCCTCCCGGGTTGAGAACGACGCCTAGGAGGAACATGATAATTCTATGAGAAGAAGGAAGTCCTATAGAAGTGTGACCTCTACCTATGACCCTTCCACGTATGGCAGTTGTAACTTCGTTAGTATGTGTATTCTCAGTTTCAAGCACTCAAAGTTTGACCACCGAAAGCTCTTAGTGGGTTTCCTCCAACTATCATCTAAGATCAGCGGCCGACTACCATAGACCTGAAACTATTGATTTTGAAGCCCGACCAGTGATCGACACTGCTTCTGGTATAGTGGACATCCTTTTAGATAGATCTTCTAGATTTTATTTAAGGATTCATTAACTCTCAAGGCAGCATGAATGTTAGTGTTTTGTTCAGGACTACATTTACTCAACTTGGCCATCTTATCATCGAGAAACCATTGCACAGAAGCAAGGTCTCTCTGTAACCTTAAGTAGTTGGGACATGACCACCCCTATAGAGGAATTTAAGATAAGATTAGAAAAGGCAGATCACCATAAAAGTAATTCCCCGGCAAAATCAATACGGGCAGTAAGTAAAGCAAAAAGGTATACAAAGTTCATGGCCCTTGAAAGTAAGTAAATTTCTCCTTGGTAGCTAAAATAATCTTAAAACCTCTACTCCCAGTATTAGCCAATGGTTCTGAGGGTCTTGCCCTATTAGAAAAGGTGATGTCCTTCCCTAAGCCACTTTTCGATACAGAAAGTTTCGAGGGATAGGATCTACCAAGAGCAGTCTAACGTTAGCCTCCGAAATCTATAGAGGGACCTATTCCAAAACATGTTCGCTTTCAAGAATCCTCCCTTCGGTAATAGTTAAGGGAGATGGAGTTACACTTTAGTAACCGTGGGTCTATCGTATGTAGTTTAAAAAGTCGAGCAAATTCTTGAAAGACTTCATCTCGGTCTCCTACCCCTAGGATCTAAGACTTGATTAGTTAAACTAGTACCCCCAAGTCTATGTGACTTAATGGATTTGGCATAAGTTTTTTCATGGGTTTCCCATACCTCTTCGATCTTATTAGACAACTCTACATTCCTTAATCTACTGGATTTTATTTAGGTCTGAAGGGTGCCTTTGGTTGCTTAAAATTTCTTAACCCTGGTTTGACTCCTCTTCCGTTATACTCCATAATGAGAAGTGAAGTTGGATTTCTCTATTTAAACATGGTTAAGGGAAAAAGTATTCCAGAATAGACATCATAAAGAAAGTAAGGGAAGAATTCAACAAAAGCTCAAATGAGAAAACCACCAGAGTTCGAAACCATCACAAATAACAATAGAGGTAAATTATATCGAAGTTATCACAAACTAGAATCCAAACATCATGAGTAGGAGATCCTTGAAGTTCAAAACCATAACTTACCTCTCCATTTTTGTCACCTTTCTTCACCGCGACTAATCATTCAACGTTTGCTGAGGTTCAGGTTTATCATTTATCAAAGGGAAGTTTTCTTGGATCATTTTATCATTAAGATTGAAGCCCATGGAGATGTCAAGCCTTTGTCACGATTGTACTCATAAGCACCATAATGGATCCTAAAGGCTTTAGCAGCGGTAACCCTATCAGCCTCCTCGTTAGAAATCAAACTCGAGTTCTCCTTTTTGACCTTTGCAAGTTCATCCTTAGCTGTCTTATGTTTTGCCTCTAAATATTTAAAGACATTCTCCAAATCAGCAACCTTTTAGAGACTTTTCTCCCTTTCGTATTGGGCTTCCTTCTTAAACTCGATGAACTCATTCTTCAAGGCTTTGCCTTCTCCACTTCCCCTTTCAAGTTTTCAAACCCATAGTGCAAAATGTAGAGGTCAGCTAGGACCTGAACGTAAGAAATTATTATGGAAAACTAAAAGAATACATACTTCATTGGTAAAAAAATTCTGCCCTAAGCCGATCTTCCATCCCTAAACCTATCATCCCCTCAAAGCCGCCTATATCATCAACTATCTCCATTCGGGATCTTCCTACAACCTTAGATAGGTGAGCATCGATAGCAAAACGGGTCACTTCAACCACTCGGTCTACCTGGTCCTTTGAAGAGGAAGCTTATACAAGGGCATGCAATGCGGACACAGTTGTGGCAGAAGTAATGTGCTTCTTGGATTTCTTGGTTATGATCAAATCCTTTAGAAGTGGCTTCGGTCGAACAGGGACAGGAGCAGAAGTTGACTTTTTCAAGATCATCTCTCCTATTGAAATATATCATCAGAAGCCAATGCGACATAACAAGGAAATGAGTCAATGAATTAAGTTTATATTCTATAAACCTAAAACCCTAGAAAATGTTCTGTTATATATTTGGAACCAAAATCTGCCCCTGAGATCAACATCTTTACTTACGGCCTCAATAGTTTTTAGGTTAGATCAGTGGGTTTGTCTGGTTGACTTAGATCGATCAACTCTGAAGGCACAATCTCAGCTGAAGGAGGATCATAACTAAGAAATTTTTTCGAATGTTACAACAACCCGCAAGTCTTAAGATTAGCCTCAGTAAGGACTGTATGTCTAAGCCTCTCAATTTCTGGTATTTTTAACACCTCCTCATGCCTAGAATCGAAGAGGTCCTTAAGGGTTGGAGCCTTGTCCATTTCAATTTTAGCTAAAGAAATCAAAAGGGAAAGGATATAAAATATAAATGTGACAAAAAAAACAAAAAAAAAGGAGTGCCTTCAAAGACAAAAATAGTTTGAAATGCTTACAGGCTTCCAAAATATCAGCAGCATTTCGCGAATCCTTCGCCTTTACAAAAACCAGTTTATAGGAGTAACCTAGCTATGTGGTTTAACTAGAGGCATCTTCTTCCAAAACTAAAGGAAATATAAAGGAAACCTTACATTACCAGCTGACCTATGCAAGTTATACAGATAGTGGATCTCAGAGGCAGTTATACTTTGATAACTTCTCTTCTGGTATTAGAACGCCAGGGAATATAAAGTGTTGTATGAAACCACCCCCAAGTTGGATGGGGTTAAGATCGTAAAATTTCAAGATCACGATGAACAAAGGGGCAACGGGAAGTGATATCTCATTTGCCAGATGCTCCAACGTCCAAGCAAAGAACCCTCCAAGGGGTTCACTCTAGTCGTCTTCTTAAAAGAGGGCCTTAATTTGACCCCTTCGATCCCATAATAGCTAATCCAATTCTCTTGCTTCCCTTGATCAATTATTGGTTTTTCTATTGCGAAGGCTAAAAGAACCTGTATTGGGCTAACTATTCAATAAGGATCCCAATAATTCCTATCGAAAAAGTTTAATACCTTATGATCTAAAAAATGATTTGGATCCAAATATAGAATTTACAGCCCAAGCTCAAAGACCCAAGAATCTTCAAAAGAACTAAAATAGTTATTGACCTAGGGCAATGAAAATTCAATCTAAGGACGAAAGCTCTAATATACGAGGTAATAGACGCAATAGATTAGCTAATCGAACAATACCCCAAAATCAATGTTAATCGTTGATATCATAATAATCAAAATAAATTTTTAAAAGAGGAACGGATGCAAAGTACTAAAGGCAATAAAGAAATCCAATAAAGTTATAAGGAAAAAATAAACAACTTACTATTTTAATCGAGAGTTTGCAGTCATTCATGAAGGTTTCTTATCTCCAATGTGATCATAATTATTGCTACAATTATATGTTAGAAGAAAAAGTAGGAAATAAAAGGTTTATTTAAACCCTGGAATCAACGGTGGAGATTATCTAGTCACCAAGACCCTAACCATAGATGAAACGTGGCAGGATCAAAATATGAATCACCCTAGAGCAAAGAAAAGGAATGCGCTTTTCAAGAAGGCCAATGAAATTGAGACAGTTAGTTTAAGCATTTAATGCAAAAGCAGGACCCATCCTTTCAAGATCAACACCTCAACTTTCCTTTAAATCCCAAATCAAGAAAATCCTACACCACACAGTCTTATGTTAGACTTTGCCTTTCGGCGTAACATTTTCGCTTACCACTTATCCTAGATGGCTTCAAGTGACGAGCATAATTGTGACGACCCTGAATTTTGGACATTTGAAATTAGAATATTTAATTGATTTTAAATATTTGAATGCTAGTTTAACTTGAATTTCAAATATCAGGATTTATTTGGCAATTTAATTATTGAATTTAATTATAGAAATTTGGGTAAAAACTTGAATCTTCAATTTTAAGCCTGTTAAAAATAATTTGATGGCTTAGGAAATTCATATTGATAATACCGAAGATAATGGAAGCTTCAGAATTGGATTTGGAAATGATTTGTTTAGTTTTGAAATTATATATTTAAATCGATATTTAAAAACAGCCTTTGAGGCACGGTCTCGGATTTCGATGAAACTAGTTCCATTAGATCCGTAATATTGTATTATTATCGGATTTCAATTTTCGTAGCATTTGGATTTGTGTGATCGTACGATAAGCAAACGCGCTGAAATTTTATCGAAATTAATTTAACAACTGGTCCAAAATGATATCTTTTCCATACGATCAAATTTGGATTCAGAACCTTTTCCAGTTGTTCGGAATAGGCGTATAACATTATAAACGCCCGGCGGCACGCATCTATTGGAATCTGAAATTTTGTGTTGCGGATATCGAGACGTTTCACATTTGAATTTAATTTGAATTTAAATTTGAATATAATAATATAACTGAGTTACTGCCCAGACATTGACACGTTGAGAAAATTTGATACGTGTCTAATTTTCTCTGATGGATGTTCACACACGTTCGTTTTCGATTTTAAAAAAATTAATTAAAACCATGCATATCAAAACAGAAAAGAAAGAAAAAGAACCGAGATTTCTCCTTCCAGGCATTCAATTTAAATGAAAACTTTTCGTTCAAAATCTAACAATGGTCGAATGCCCCTCGTTCAAGTCAAATGCCTTTACCAATGAAAACTACCTCCTTTCCAAATCGAATTAATGGGCGATAGTTCCTTCTTCCCAAAATTGATATCACGAGCCTCTCCTGCTCTTCGTTCTCGACATCAAATTCGCACGCAAAAAAGAAAATCAGAAGAAAAACAGGAAATCGAATTCAAGCATGGGAGCGAGGGCGCGGGGTTCGTTGTCGTGGCGACATGAAGGAGAAGTCAAGCTCGAGATCGCGAGTCCTTCTTCTCTCTGAGTTCGTAAGCAAGATCATAGAGGAGGCCATGAGCTCGGCGACGGCGGTGTGCGCTCACGCACGCGAGCGACTTCGCGATCGAGTCATGGCGGCAGCTCGTATAGGCGCGGCATGGCTTCGAAGATGTCGTCGTTAGCATTCTCGGCTCTGGTTTGGCTAGGGTTTCGATCGATGTAGACTTTCAATCGGGAGTAAAGGTATGAACTGATTCAGTTTTTTTTATAATTTAATATATATACACAGTAAAACAGCAGGAAAAAAATAAAACCAAAACAGTAAGATTTAAAACATTATTTTTAGTAGTCAGAGAAAAAAAAATGCAGTTTTATATGTATGCAGAAAATAGAAAAAGGAAGGTGTATTTTTTTGGTAAGGCATAAAGTAATTTTGGTTAATAAATATATGTGTGTGTATATATATTTATATATATATATATATCCATATGCATATATTTTGATTTATTAAAGGAAATTTAGTTTTAAATTCAAATTTTTGAATCAATTTATTAAAAAGAAATTGGTTTAAATTTTAAAATTATTAGTTTAAAATAAAATCATTGGTTAAAAACAAAAATTGATCATTCCATTTATTTCGAATATTAATAAATTGTATAATCGTTTATACAAGGTCTAATACTGTGAAGACAAAATCGGGATTGGAAATGGATTGCAAAATAAAAGCAAAGGTGAGATCTTGTCATTCAATTGGATTTTCCGATTTAATTTAAAGTAGTTAAATTTAAAAAATTTGACTGTGTGCTTGGATGATAAATTATTATCAGTTGTACTGGATTGGACCCTATGCGCCGCATAATAGCGGATGATATTATATAAACCCATATACTGTGAAATTCCATATCGAAGTGGAATTCGTATTATTAATATATATATATATATATATATATATATATATATATATTTGGAGTAACTGATTTCCCGCATTATATAGCGGATGAGACCCTATGCGCCGCATAATAGCGGATGATTTTATATAATCCCATATATCGCGATATTTCACCTCGAAGTGGAATTGGTATTTAATTATTGTGCTAACATCTGTAGATGCAGGAAAACAGGTTGGAGGGATCTAACTGGATTTCCCAAACATTTGATTTTGTTTCATATGTTGTGTGTTGATTTAATTATAATCTGTGTATAATTCTATTTGTGATTGAAAATTAGCTGTAGGCTATGGTTTGGTCGATTTTATTTTCAGTATCGTGAGATACCAGAAATATTAAATTTATTTTAGGGAATTGAATAAATTTAAAAGAAGGAATTTTAAAAGGATAAAGTTTTATTTTTGAATCCTATTGAATTAATTCCAAAAAAATAGGAAAGGATTTTAATAAATGGATTTTAAGTAATATTGTTCAAAGGTTGAAGAATTTATTTAAAATATGGAATTTAAATAGTTGAAAAGAATTTATTTTACAAGAAAATAAATTGGAAATCAATTCTGAAATTGATTTGGTGTTTAAAAATAAATCTTTGGGAAATCAATATGAAAATTGATTTGGTGTTTGAAATAAATTTAGAAATCAATTTGGAATTTAATTTGGTACTTAAGATAAAATAGGAAATCAATTTGGAAATTGATTTGGTGTATGGAAATGATTTTTGAAATCAATTTGAAAATCGTATATCAGTGGATATTTGAAAATTTGAATTCACAATAGGAATTTATAAAGGAAAGGGAAATTTGTTTTAAAATAAACATTGGTTTATTTTTGAGCTTGGAAAGAAATTTATGGATTTGGAATGTAAAGTTAAAATAAATCAAGAAGGATTTATTAATTGATTTAAATGACCATTTTGAAATGGAAAGTGTATTCTCCCTGGGATGCCGAACATGTTTTCAAAGTAGCTTTTAAATTATAAATTTAAAGTTTAAAAGTTGGTTTTTTTTTAAATATTTTGGAGAAATTATTTTCTTAAGTTATTTTGAAAATCTTTAAAGTAAAGATTCTTTTGATTAATTATAGAAGTGATTATTTAAAGATTAAATTAATATTTGCTTTAGAAAATGATTATTTAAATAGTTATACCTAATAATTTTATTTTTAAAATTATTATGGACTTGATTTTTTATATAAGATATTGATATTAAATTTCATAACTAATGTTTTAAGTAAAATGTTTAAGATTAGTTCTATGTTAAATATTTCCAAGTATATATGTTTGGATAAGTAATTTAAATTATTTTAAAGTATTTGAACTCGGCAGATTTTCAGTGGAAATGAATAAATATTTGGAAATATATTCCCCGTAAAGAAAAATGATTTGAAATTTGTTTTCAAAGAATTGAAATGTGGGAAGTGATTTGAAATTTGTTTTCAAATGGTTGAAGTGTTAAAATTATATCTTGCGAAGATATTTTTGAAAATAAATAATCGGGGGAAAATTATTTAAATCTTAGGGATTGTTGTGAATATTGATTGATAGTTAAATAACCGACTATCAATATTCGCCTTTTAACGGCATGTGAATTTCGATGCGGCCGGGGGTCGGATTCTAAATGGATATTCGAAAACCACATTGAACCTTTGTGATTGTGATGGATCTTTTGTTTAAAAGATCAATGTGAAAATTTGTTGTGATTTATTTGAAATCTGAATGAACACTTATTTTTTAAAATAGGCGCTCATTATTCGGATTAGCCAGGAGAGGACTTTGCATCATAAAACTCATTCCGAATAATGATACGATGAAATGGGATTGCATTTGAAGATGGTTTTGAAGACCGGGTATTTTCGAAAGCGAAAGGGTTACCTGTCGAATGTCTCTGAACCGGGTTGCTCCGGCATAAAGATTTTATCACCCTTTGTGATGGGGATTCCGAATGTATTTAGTGAATGTTTGAATTTTCAAGGGCTTCTTTGAAGTGCCTTCGGTTTCGTTCGATCCCAGAACGGACTTGTATGGATGTGTGTCTGATGTTACACTTTGAGATGTAAAGCTGGTTTCTATCAAATACATTTCTGTTGGTGGCGGAGAATTTATTCTCTTAGCTTAACTCCCTTCTCTGAGACGTACGAGCTCATAGGTTTTGTAGTTGATGGTTACTAGTGAGACATTCCCAATTTGGTGATGTGGCATACAAAGTGCTGCTGATCATTTGTTGATCGAAGCATGGCTTTGTGAAAAGCGTAGCTTTGTGGACGAGACTTCGTTGGACCTCACACCCTGGATATGGTCGAAACAGGAAGAAAGCGGCAAGGTGATTTGGGGGTAGCGCCCCCTGAGGGTATGTCATTTTCTTCTGGAAAAGGGCGGTATCATAGTATGGAGCCCAGATACTTAACTTATGTGGTTGCTACAAATTTATTATACTTTGTGGTTGTTGCTTTGTGGTTGAGGATCCTCGGATAAAGGTCGCTAACAACTCGGGGATGGCATACTCGTGTAGTAGTTACCTAGTTACAGAGGTAACCCGGCCTTGTGTTAGCAGATAGCTGGTTAAGTTCTCAGAGTGTCCCTCCAGAGGCGTACCCTTGTGGCCCACGAAGTTCCTTAGCCTGACCATTTGTTGGAAATCCAATCTCCAATACGCGCCTTGTACGGTTTTAGTTGTATAACCTGCCATTTACTTATGGTGGTCACCACTGTTTAGAGAGTAGCTATAGTAGGCATACAATAATGGTTGTATGCGGGCTAAGATTAATATTAAACTTTCAAAAGATTTTCTGCACTATGCACTAATATTAATATCAAAAGGATTTTGCGCATAAAGCATGTTTTACTATCATAAGGGGAAATCTCCTCCAATTCTGCGTTTGCATTGTGTGTGTGGTGGAAGGCCTTATGGTAGTTTCATTTTTCAAAAACATAGCGGATTTCTTTTCCTATCTTTGTGAAAATAACTGTTTTTAATATCTCACACCAGTCGCATGACTGACCTGGAGTTTATTATTCCCTTTCTAAACTCTGGGTGTCCATAATTTTCCACACGGGCAGCGTAGAGTCAAGTTATCATTATTCTGGAGCGAAGTCAGAAAAGATATGTTGTGGAGATCTAGAGGCAAGCTGGATGGCGAAGCGTATCACTTATACTATGTAGTGTCCGCTGTGTATGGTTGGTGCGAAGTAAAATTTCCATTTATGCAAGTTATATGATTGCCAGTGTTGTGTTGTATTGTATATACTCTGATGATGTAATGTAATACTGATATAGCGCTTTTGTTTTAAAGATTATTCATTTATCTATTATATGTTATTTCGCTGCGAAATGTGAGATTCTGTTATTGATTATGTTTCTTCTTCTATCTTCTCCTTCTTAAATCCTAACGATTCGATTTCCGGCATTCGATTGTGTGGTATCTGATATAGTGGACGTATCGATGTCGACTTTCGAAAGTTGAAAAATTAGGTCGTTCAATTTCGGATAAGAGCAATTGGTTAAGCGACAACCTTGGCTCTGGTGGGTATTACTCATTAGAGATAGAGTCAACAGTACTCTAGAATGAGTTTGAGTGTATTAATGGATATAAGCGCGTATTTGTTAGTGAATATAAAATTGTTTTATACCGTGTTGATTGGTTTGTTGAGTAGTATATGGATTCTGGTCAATACGGGTAATTAACTTTGTTGATAGGGATCTCTAAACACTTGAATCGAACAATTCGACACAGTATTGTTTTAAAATAAGGTTGAATGAAATAATTTTCCCCAAATTATTTTCGTATACGAAAGAAATATTTTTTCGTAAATTATTATAGTATATGTTTGTTTGGTTGTTAGGAAGTGATAATATTAGATTATTATCATTGATTATTGAATAAGAAATTGAAATCATAATCAAAAGCTGAGAAATAAATCCATATACAAATGGGATTTGTAAAAATAAATTGTAAATGTGATTTATAATTTGAAATAGAATTCCAGAGAAATATTTGAAAAGAAATTGAAGGGATTTGAAGTTTTGGAGATTTGGAAAAGTTTAAATTCCCTTGAGTTTGAAAAATGAGTTTTCAAAGGTTTTAGAAAAATGTTTTGAAGGGATAAGGGCATTAAACTCTTTTCAGTCGTTGGAAAGTAACTTCTGTGATGACTGCAGCATTATCGATGTTCATTTTCAAGTTTTCAAGTTTTCAAGGGAGGAATTTCTACCCAAATATTTTGAACTGGGAATATTTGCGAAATTGAGCTAGATTTTGAAATAGTTTGATTTTGGAAATAATTGATTTCGAAGGTGATTTTGAAATGTTGAAAAATCGTTTAAAAATCTGGATGATTTATTAAAAGTGTTTATGAATTTATAACTTATATAATTTGAATTTTGATAGAACGAATTTAACTTATATGATCGAGTTAAATTAAAGTGAGTATGAAAACAAAATAAGTTGAGAAAGAAAATTTATTAAATGAAATAAAAATAAGCGAGAAAACTTATAGAAGTTTAAAATTTAATTTGAATTGTGTTAAATAAGGTGAAGGAGAAAATAAATTTGGGAATGAACAAAAGAATAAAACTAGAATTGAAACTGAATACTTAGAACCAATCTGAATTGTGCGAAATAAAATGAAGTTTTAAAATTAGTTCGAAGTGAACTAAAGATAATAAAGGTGGAAATTAAAAAAATGGTTTGAGATAAAATGAATTGGAATTTGTAATGAATTAGTAAATGAAACTAATTCAAAATAGTGAGATGAATCAGTTGTGAATGAAAGATAGTTGATAAAATCCAATATTCAGTAGGTAAATTGAATCCAAATAGAATTGAAATTGTAAATTGAATTCAAATGAAATTAATAATGCAAGATTGAGTGAAAATGGATATATAACTTCAACAGTGAAGTGAAAAATGGTATAAGAAGTATATATTGAAAATTTGGTAAAGGAGTGTGCAAAGTAATAAGCAGGGTATACATGTGTGTTAAAGGCAAAAGATAAATTGAGATTTTGATTTCGAAGATAAATTTGAATTGCTCGGAAAAGGTATGTATTTAAATTTCAGTATGAAATTTAATGAATTCTTGTCTAGCCGCTTGGTATTTTGTTTTCTTTTTGAATCTCGGGGCCCATTGTGGCATTTTGTCATCGTACCGAGCTAGCCACGTAAAGGAGACGCTGGCGAAATTTTTTCAAAAATTTAGGGAGTTAGAAAAATTTTGAAAATTTAAAATTTGAATTTAAATTTAAATTTGAATTGATTAAGGAAACAATACTGTTTGAAACTTATGATTGATTTTGGAAAGTTAGTTGAAGCAATAATGAGTTGTTAATAAAAAGATTTGTTTTGACAAATTGATAAAACTGTTTGGTTTTGGGAAAATAATGAAGGGTTAAGGATCATTCTTCTTAACTAGTAATTTCGGGACGAAATTCTTTTAAGGGGGAAGAATGTGAAAACCCTAAATTTTGGACATTTGAAATTAGAATATTTAATTGATTTTAAATATTTGAATGATAGTTTAACAGGAATTTCAAATATCAGGATTTATTTGGCAATTTAATTATTGAATTTAATTATAGAAATTTGGGTAAAATCTTGAATCTTCAATTTTAAGCCAGCTAAAAATAATTTGATGGCTTAGGAAATTCATGTTGATAATATTGAAGATAATGGAAGCTTCGGAATTGGATTTGGAAATGATTTGTTCAGTTTTGAAATTATATCGTTTAAATCGATATTTAAAAATAGCCTTCCGAGGCACAGTCTCAGATTTCGACGAAACCAGTTCCATTGGATCCGTAATATTGTATTATTATCGGATTTCAATTTCCCTAGCATTTAGAGTTGTCATGTGATCGCGCGATAAGCAAACATGCTGAAATTTTATCGAAATTTAATTTAACAACTAGTCCAAAAAGCTTTCTTCTCCATATGATCAAATTTGGACTCGGAACCTTTTCCACGGTGCTCGAAATTGGCGTATAACATTATAAACGCCTGGCAGCATGCATCTATTGGAGATCAAAATTTTGTGTTGCGGATATCGAGAAGATTCACATTTGAATTTAATTTGAATATAATAATATGATTGAATTACTGCCCAGACATTGACACATTGAGAAAATTTGATACGTGTCTACTTTTCTCTGACGGATGTTTACACGCGTTCGTTTTCGATTTTATAAAAAAATTTAATTAAAATCATGCATATCAAAACAGAAAAGAAAGAAAAAGAACCGAGATTCTTCTTTCAGGCATTCAAATTAAATGAAAACTTTTTCATTCAAATCTAACAATGGTCGAATGCCCCTCGTTTAAGTCAAATGCCTTTACCAACGAAAACTACCTCCTTTCCAAATCGAATTAATAGGCGATAGTTCCTTCTTCCCAAAGCTGATATCGCGAGCCTCTCCCACTGTTCGTTCTCGACATAAAATTCGTACGAAAAATAGGAAATCAAATTCGAGCGTGGGAGCGAAGGCGGTGGGGTTCGTTATAGTGGTGACAGGAAGGAGAAGTCGAGCTCGAGATCGCAATTCCTTCTTCTCTCTGAATTCATAAGCAAGATCGTAGAGGAGGCCACGAGCTCGGCGGTGACGGCATGCGCTCGGGCACATGAGAGGGATCGCGATCAAGTCACGGCGGCAGCTCGTATAGGCATGGCATGGCTTTGAAGGTGTTGTTGATAGCATTCGTGACTTTGGTTTGGCTAGGGATTCGATCGATGAATGCTTTCGATCAGGAGTAAAGGTATGAACTGATTCAGTTTTTTTAGTTTAGTAATATATACACAGTAAAATAGCAGGAAAAAAATAAAACCAAAACAGTAAGGTTTAAAACAGTATTTTTAGTAGCAGAGAAAAAAATGCAGTTTTATATATATGCAGAAAAAAGAAAAAGGAAAATGTATTTTTTTCGGTAAGGCATAGAGTAATTTTGGTTAATAAATATATGTATATATATATATATCCACATGCATATATTTTGATTTATTAAAGGAAATTTAGTTTTAAATACCATTTTTTAAATCAATTTATTAAAAATAAATTGGTTTAAATTTTAAAAGTATTAGTTTAAAATAAAATCATTGGTTGATTAAATTTGTTAAAACGAAAAATTGATTATTTGATTTATTTTGAATATTAATAGATTGTATAAATGTTTATACAAAGTCTAATACTGTGAAGACAAAATAGGGATTGGAAATGGATTGCAAAATAAAAGCAAAAGTGAGATCTTATCACTCAATTGGATTTTCCAATTTAATTTTAAATAGTTAAATTTAAAATTTTTGATTGTGTGCTTGGATGATAAATTATTATCAGTTGTATTGGATTAGATCCTATGCGCCGCATAATAGTGGAGGATATTATATAAACTCATATATCGCGATATTCCACCTCAAAGTGGGATTCGTATTATATATATATATATATATATATATATATATATATTTGGAGTGATTGATTTCCTAAAGTATATAGCGGATGAGACCCTATGCGCCGCATAATAGCGGATGGTTTTATATAATCCCATATACCGCGATATTCCATCTCGAAGTGGAATTGGTATTTAATTGCCGTGCTAATATCTGTGGATGCTGGGAAACTGGTTGGAGGGATCCAATTAGATTCATCAAACAATTGAATTTGTTTCGTATGTTGTGTTTTGATTTAATTATAATCCGTGTATGATTCTACTTGTGATTGAAAATTTGTTGTAGGATACGGTTTGGCCGATTTTATTTTTGGTACTGTAAGATACCAGAAATATTAAATTTATTTTAGAGAATTGAATAAATTTAAAAGAAGAATTTTAAAAGGATAAAGTTTTATTTTTGAATCCTATTGAATTAATTCCAAAAATATGGGAAAGGATTTTAATAAATGGATTTCAAGTAATATTATTCAAAGGTTGAAGAATTTATTTTAAAATATGGAATTTAAATAGTTTAGAAGAGATAAAGGAATTTATTTAAAATAAAATAAATTCGAAAATTGATTTGGTGTTTAAAAATAAATCTTTGGAAAATCAATATGAAAATTGATTTGGTGATTGAAATAAATTTAGAAATCAATTTGTAGTTTGATTTGTATTTAAAATAAAATTAGAAATCAATTTGGAAATTGATTTGGTGTTTGGAAATGATTTTTGAAATCAATTTGAAATCGTATATCGGTGGATATTTGAAAATTTAAATTCACAATGGGAATTTATGAAGGAATGGGAAATTTGTTTTAAAATAAACATTGGTTTATTTCTGCGTGTGGAAAGAAATTTACGGATTTGGAATGTAAATTTAAAATAAATCAAGAAGGATTTATTAATTGATTTAAATGACCATTTTGAAATGGAAAGTGTATTCTCCCTGGAAAGCCGAGAATGTTTACAAAGTAACTTTTAATTATAAATTTAAAGTTTAAAAGTTGGTTTTTAAAAAGAATATTTTGAAGAAATTATTTTCTTAAGTTATTTTCAAAATCTTTAAAGTAAAGATTTATTTAATTAACTAAAGAAGTGATTATTTAAAGATTAAATTAATATTTGTTTTCGAAAATGATTATTTAAATAGTTATACCTAATAATTTTATTTTTAAAATTATTTTGGACCTGAGTTTTAAATGAGATATTGATGTTAAATTTCATGACTAATGTTTTTAATAAAGTGTTTAAGATTAGTTTTATCTTAAACATTTCCAAGTATATATGTTTGGATAAGTAATTTAAATTATTTTAAAGTATTTGAACTCGGCAGATTTTCAGTGGAAACGGATAAATATTTGGAAATATATTCCCCGTAAGGAAAAATGATTTGAAATTTGTTTTGAAAGAATTGAAATGTGGGAAGTGATTTGAAATTTGTTTTCAAATGGTGAAGTGTTAAAATTATACCTTGCGAAGATATTTTTGAAAATAAATAATTAGTGGAAAATTATTTAAATCTTGGTGATTGTTGTGAATGTTGATTGATAGTTAAATAACTGACTATCAATACTGGTCTTTTAATGGCATTTGAATTTCGATGCGACCGGGGGTCGGATTCCAAATGGATATTCGAAAACCAATATCGAACCTTTATGATTGTGATGGATCTTTTGTCTAAAAGATCAAAGCGGAAATTTGTTATGATTTATTTGAAATCTGAATGAACGCTTATTTTTAAAAATAAGCGCTCATTATTCAGATTTGCCGGGAGAGGACTTTGTGTCGTAAAACCCATTCCGAATAATTATACGATGAAATGGGATTACATTTGAAGATGGCATTGAAGACTGGGTATTTTCGAAAGTGAAAGGATTACTTGTCGAATATCTCTGCACTGGGTTACTCCGGTATGGAGATTTTATCACCCTTTATGATGGGGATTCCGGACGTGATTTGTGAATGCTTGGATTTGCAAGGGCTTCTTTGAAGTGCCTTCGGTTCTGTTCGATCCCGGAACGGACTTGTATGGATGTGTGTCTGACGTTACACTTTGAGATGTAAAGCTGGTTTCTATCAAATAAATTTCTGTTGGTGGCAGAGAATTTATTCTCTTAGCTTAACACCCTTCTCTGAGACGTACAAGCTCAGAGGTTATGTATTTGGTGGTTACTTGTGATACATTCCCAATTTGGTAATGCGGCATGCAAAGTGCTGACGATCATTTGTTGATGGAAGCATGGCTTTGTGAAAAGCGTAGCTTTATGGACGAGACTTCGTCGGACCTCACACCCCGGAAATGGTTTAAACAGGAAGAATGCGACAAGGTTATTTAGGGGTAGCTCCCCCTGAGCGTATGTCATTTCCTTCTTGAAAAGGGTGGTTTCATGGTATGAAGCCCAGATACATAACTTAGGTGGTTGCTGCAAATTTATTATACTTTGTTGTTGTTGCTTTGTAGATGAGGATCCTCGGATAAAGGTTGCTAACGACCGGGGGATGACATACTCGTGTAGTAGTTACCTAATTACAGAGGTAACCCAGCCTTATGTTGGCAGAGAGCTAGTTAAGTTCTGCGGGCGTCCCTCCAGAGGCGTACCCATGTGGCCCAAGAAGTTCCTTAGCCTGACCATTTGTTGGAAATCCAAACTCCAATACGCACCTTGTACGATTTTAGTTGCATAACCTGCCATTTACTTATGGTGGTCACTACTGTTTAGATGGTTGCTATAGTAGGCATACAATAATGGTTGTATGCTAGCAAAGATTAATATTATACTTTCGAAAGGTTTTCTGCACTATGCACTAATAATAATACCAAAGGATTTCGCGTATCAAGCATGTTTGACTATCATAGGGGGAAATCTCCTCCAATTCTGCGTTCGCATTGTGTGTGTGGTGGGAAGCCTTATAGTAGCTTCATTTTCCAAAAACATAGCGGATTTCTTTTCCTTTCTTTGTGAAAATAACTGTTTTTAAGATCTCACACCAGTCCCATGACTGACATGGAGTTCATTGTTCCCTTTCTAAACTCTGGGTGTCCATAATTTTCCACACGAGCAGCTTAGAGTCATGTTATCTTTATTCCAGAGCGAAGTCAGAAAAGATATGCTGTGGAGATCTGGAGGCAAGCTGGATGGCAAAGCGTATCACTTATGCTATGTAGTGTCCGCTGCGTATGGTTGGTGCAAAGTAAAATTTTCATCTGGGAAAGTTATATGACTGCCAATGTTGTGTTGTATTGTATATACTCTGATGATGTAATGTAAAACTGATATAGTGCTTTTGTTTTAAAGATTATTCATTTATCTACTTATGTTGTTCCACTGCGAAATGTGAGATTCTATTATTGATTCTGTTTCTTGTTCTATCTTCTCCTTCTTAAATCCTAACGGTTCAGTTTTACGACATTCGATGTGCGGTATTTGATGCAGTGGATGTATCGATGTCGACTTTCGAAAGTCGAAAAATTGGGTCGTTACAATAATTTTTGAATTTTTTTTGACTTCAGGGTCCCAATTTAGACTTTACCTTTCGGTACCATGACAATTTCACTTACCACTTAGCATAGATGGGTTCAAAGTGACAAGTATAATTCTGAAAAAAATTGACCTCACGGTCATAAATTAAACTCTGCCCTTCGGCATCGTAATAGTTTCGCTTACCAGTTTGCCTAAACAGATTTAATTTACAAACATAGAAAAAAGTTTTTACCTCACTGGCCCAAATTATACTTTGCCTCTCAACACCATAATCGATTACCAATTAGCACTTATCAGTTAGCTTAGATGGCTTCAAAGTGACAAACATAACTTTTGAAAAAGGTTTTAACCTCACAATTCCAAATTAAACTTTGCCTTTCGACCATAAAAGTTTCGCTTAATACTTAGCCTAGAGGACTTCAAAGTGACGAGCATAATTTTTGGAAAACATTTTGAACTCATGGTTTCAAATTAGATTTTATCTCCCTGGCTCTTGAACAATTTCGCTTCATTCAAGTGACTTTGAGCGAAAAGCACGATTTAAAAAAAAATTGACCTTAGGGTCCCGATTAAGATTTCACCTTTCAACGTCCAGCAATTTCATTTATCATCTAGCCTGGATAGCTTCAAGTGAAAAATATGATTTCAAAATTTTTTGACCTCGCGGTCCAAGTTAAAATTTCAGCGCTTCAGTTTTCAAAACCTTTAATTAGACCATCCTTTACCTCTGGGCACTGATTTTAAATCGTGTTCAAAACCCTATTGGTAAGGTTAGATCTTTATAAGTTGCATAAGTGTAGTAATGTTCTCGAAATCTTAGAATCAACTTCGTGAAAGGAATGGAGTAAACATGCTAAGGATTAAACCTGATATCACACTACCTCTTTCCAAAGTCCATACTATATCGATCATATAAGGTGAACTTTGGGGAGCATGTGTTACACTATAATTTTTGCAAAATACAAATGGCTAATATTTGAAAGAAGATCTCCTTGGCTTATATTTCCAAGACCAATCTTTCAGTTTCAAATGAAGATATGCAATTCGAGAGCATGAACCAATGTGTCAACCAAGGCCGAGATCACAATTTAACGAGGTAAGAAGTCTGACCGAGAGCATCAGTCGCCAAAGTCTAAAACAACTTAACAAAATCAACAATCAGCGGCTTAAATAGCCCAAGTCGAGACCAAAGGTAAAGATGAATTAAAGTTGTCCAAAATCTATATATAAAAGAGTCACGATAGTAATCCGCCTCAAGTCATACTCATCTAGATGACACACATTAGAATCAGGATCGCTCATCGTCAGCTAAATCATCAATCTAAAGAGAAGACGCTTGACAAATAGCGTCGGGGAATGCTGACTGTAAATAAATGGCAATCCCAAGGCACAAGAGATGGGCTGGCACATAACAAACAAGAACTAGATAATGCTTTCCTATATCAGAGGTTTAATCAAAAGTCCATTAATGCTTAGATTCAATATAATAAGCCTCTCGGCTGTATAAGAGTAACTAAATATGGAAAGGACGATGGACGTAGGGATTTTTCATCCAAACCACTATAAAAGTCTCTGTGTTATTTACTTTCAACACTTTACTTCCTTCATATTCATCGTCTCAATTTGGTAGTTCAACGTATAATAGTCCAATAATACAATATCTCCTCTCGGTATTCTTATATCGAAAACTATAATCAAACCAATGTCTGGAGGTAGGCCTTCGGCCCTCGGGGTGTTGGTGTAGAGGAAATTCTGCACTAACACCATACAAATGATCGGTATGATTTTACAATTCTGGATAAGAAATATGCATCTTAAGAGTTGGTGGTTAAGTTGCAGAGTGTACTGCAAAATTTTATTTAAAAGGTATTTTTAATGAAAATAAACTTTTACACAAACGTTTAACCTTGAACCAAGCTTCTCGGTAAACTATGATGCTCTCTGAACCATGCTAGAATCTTTTCAATAATCGATCACATCACTGCCTAAACTAATACATATTTCTTTCATAGTATATTGTTGGAATATGTTTAGTTATCGATCACATTACTGCCTGAACCAAATGCTGCTTTCTATCATACGCTACAGTGTACAATTGGTCACATCGCTACCTGCGATGAGCTACAGAATTAATTGGAATCTTTGGAGTGATCAATCAAATCAACAATAAAAAAACTCAGATAAACGTTCTATTATAATTGTTTATAAATGCGGTTTTCCACTATATCATGATCCATTTTAGTTTCTGTCAAAAATATCAATATAACAACGTTGAACCCAAACTCGGATAACATTTCAATTATAAGAGTCCGTTGCGAATGCAGAGTGAAGCAATCATACTGATTTTCGATTCACGTGAACATGCAGGTCGAAGGTACTTCATACGTAAGGATAATTGGAATGGACGTTGCTACTACTAGTGGATGGATCTACAAATCTATCGACGAGTGTTAACTCGCCTTTTAGTAAGGCCATGGACAGGCGGATTTGACTAAAGTCAACAATGTTATCCGGTTACAAGATGATGGTTGCGTAAGATATGGTTAGGCTCGAACGAGTGTCGAGTTAGGAAAGGATTGGAGGTATGAAGGCTAGTATGGCTTGGTCAAGGGTGGAAAGTCACGAGTGGCTCGGCCTGAGGGGGTCAGCAGATGTGGCTCGGGGGTGATCTGGATCGGTCATGTTAGAGTGGATTGGTAGGAGGGCTAGGAGACGGCATGGAGTGGATCGACTGAGAAAGGTCGGTCGGACAAAGAAAGGAAGGCCATGCATGGTTCGGCACGAATGGTTCTGGTCTCAAGGGAATTGAAGCTATGGTTCGGCCATACGTGGTTCAGCCGTTGTGGTTTTGTCATGATGAAATGGATCGGTAGAAGCGAGATTGGCTATAACTTGGGTCTAGGAAATATGGATCGGCTAAATATGGTTCGGTGTAGTTTGTAGCACATTCTTCGGGTTATTCCAGACTTTACTTCGGGTTTCTAAGCGATCTGTAGTATGGGTCGGTACTAGGAATACTTTGGATCGACGAAGAAGTGTAATAGGCATCAAACTAATCGGCCTTCGTACTACCTTCTGGTCGGCAGCTTACGGCGTCGGCATGATTTGAGCAACCGGATCGGCATCCTCAAAACTTCGGGTCGGTTCACAAATAGGATCGGCGTGGGGTAGGGATCGACATTAGAGACAGGCTTTCGGTGGGTGTGAATCATGGGGTCGACAACTATTCTCACTTCGTGTCTGTGAACTATCTGCTCCGGGTCGGTCAATGCTTTTCTTTGGGTTGGCTGAAGTGGATCGGTGTCTTGAAGGAGTGGGTTCAGCAATGAGTTACATCGAGTCCAAACAAGTCTTACTCCGAGTCACAAACGAGTTTGCTCCGGGTCACCTTCGAGTCATTCCCAAGACAATATTGGATCGGTGTATTTTGAGCTCGGGGTCGGCGGTGATGATGGATTTGGGTTTCTTATGGACTCAGTGGACTCGAATCACTCAAAAAATCCAGCAACTCAGGTTTTGCCTATAAACACAGTATGTGGGTCTTCAAAAAAGGGATCTTCGTTCCGCTTCCCTTCTTCTTCTCTATTGAGGCTACTCTGCCATTGTTGCTTTAAAAACTCTGGATTGTAACTGTAATTGATTCAGATATCAATAGAAAGAAAATTTCTAGAGTGGACGTGTGCTAGAGTCAGCCGAACCACTATAAATCCCCTGTTATTTCTGCTTTCTTTTTTATTTTAACCGTTCTTCATATTAATACTCCCTACATACATTCTATATGTTATCTGTGACCGTGATTTGGTGCTTTCATCTGGATTTGTGTGTTAATGACCAATTTTAGGGATAACATTTTCGTGCTTTCACTAGTGGTGCTAACATTTTAGTGCTTTCACTGAGATAGCTTGTACTCAGGGATTTGAAAGCTTGGATTTTGGATTCAAAGGCTTAGGAACTTGGATTCTGAAGACTATGGCAAAGAAATCAACAAGGAGACAAAGAACGAAAAGGAGTCAACAAGAGGGAAGTCAGGAGGCTTCCTCTGGAGCTATTCAAGCCTTAATTTACATCACTAGGGACGGGATGCAGATTATGATGGATTCTATGCAAGAGTAGTTGATGAAAAGGCAAGAGGAAATGAGCTAGACACTTCTTAGAAAATTTGGACAGGTAGGAACAGCAGGGGATGCAGGAGATAAATTCATGGAGCTAGATCAGAAGGACGCAACATGCAAGCAGATGGAGTGGTCCGGCAGGGGGTAGAACATGATTGGCAAACAACTATAAATCTGGATGGACCTAGACTTAGGGGCGCACTGAAAGAGACGTTGCAGCAAGATCGTATGGAATTGAAATGTGTAGATAGCAAAGTATCAATAATAAATAAAAGTGACACCAGAGATTTATACTAGTTCGGACCACTGTCCTACGTCCAGTCCCTAAGATCCTCTTAGGAATTTCACTAACAAAAAACAACCCTCACTTTACCCGTAGGAATAGGTTTACAACTACCCGATCGGCCGATCGAGATTTCTTGCCTCGACTGCTGAAGAGGACTTTCGCAATACAAAAGAGTTTGTTGACTACTTGTGTTCTTAATAACATGTATATGTCAAATCAATGTACACCCTTCCTATAATCTTTCCTTGATGATAATAGTGTAGTTCGTGAAAGAATAAGGAAGATTTGAGAAAATTTGTTATCTTTGAAATATGTAAATAGAGAGCTTTTATGAATATGAATGCTATAGATAAGATAGAAAGAATTAGAGTAAGATTCAATCCTAAAAACATTTGGTTAAGCCTCTATTTATAGTATACAAATAGTTGCAATTATTCACGAAGAGATTCGATGATTAGATGTGAATCAAGAGTTGTGTCTCTTTGCTGAATAGTTGCATCTATTCGTTTTCAGAAGTCTAAAATAAAATTTCAGAAGTCTGTTTATAGTTAGAAATTTATACAGCAAGAAAATAGGCAAATACGGCCTATATTCAGACATTTGAATATTTCAGAACAGACGTCTGAATATTATGCTAAATCAATTTTTGTTTCAGTGGACAGACGGCTGAAATAAAATTTTCAGACGTCTGTTTGCTGTGTCTTGTGCATGGTTTTCAATTGTGCATGTATGTGTGTCATCAAGGAAGATTTTAACAAATACTGATACATAGACTCTTTAACTAAACCCTTGAAATTTTCCTGTTGTAGAGTTTCTTCCTGCAAAACAAGGTTAATCGATACTAATATATATGTATAGTTGTCATAATCAAAATCGCTATAAGGCGAGATTCAACATTCTCTCCCTTTTTGATAATGACAACTATATATGTGACTCCCCCAGTCGCTATGCACATATTTTCTCCCCCTTTGTCATTGACAAAAAGGAGATAAATAAGTGAAGATAAATATGCACAATAAGGTTTATAACATATAATAACATACACAACATTTACATACATACGAGTTAACTAACAAAGCAGACACATAGTAGAGTTTTGTGCCAAATAAAGCAGAGTATCAAAAAAATATTACAAACCATAGTAGAATTTTAGTTAATAAGAAAATATTATAAAGATCATACCGAGATTACCAACTTTCCGTGACCGTCAAGCTAGGGTCAATACTTACATCACCTCCTTTACATCCATCATGCCCAGAGCTTGAGTTTGGGTCTTCTTCATCGTTAGAACTCGAAGGCCATTGGAATGGAGCGGATCATAAGCTTGAGAAGATTAAGGTTCGATGCATGAAATTTTATCCCAAATTTTGTTAAGAAAGTTTCTTAAAGAATCAAACTTTTTATTGGTCTTATGCTCAAAACGCTTCAAATCTTTGTGAATTTTTGACTGATTGCGGGAGAGTACAGCCAATGCTTGCTTATGTGGAAGATGGGAAGAAACAATTTGAATATATTCTTTATCTTCTTCTTCTTGAACAAAATGACGACGACGAGAAGATGACTCCGCTATTGGAGTTTCTGGCTGTGATGCGATATGTTCTTGAAAAGCTTGGAAAGACATATGTTCTAAAGTTGATGGGTTCGGGTCAATATCCATAAGCTTCAATGTTTTTGGTAGAATCTCTTTTGACACTTAAGGTAGAAGTGTCGGGTATATCAATTTGACACTCAAGAAGAATACGTGTAATGTAAGCACCATAATGAATTGTCTTATACTTCCGCTTATATGTAATATCCGCCCATTCGTCAAGTATGATCTTAGCCCAATTGACTTGCGTATTAGAATAAATAGCATATAAAGCTTGGAAATCCTGTTTATATACTTTTTCATAACTTCCTTTCCTTGGTTGAATTGTTCGGACTAAGATGCGATTTAGGAGATGTGCTTGTGGACGTAGGTGTGTGGAGGTAAGATTTTTCAAGTTAACTAAATTGTCGGGCAAAAACTTATGAGAAACTTCATTACGTTCTTCCATGTTAACTTCTATAGTGTCAATATCTTGACCTTGCCACGCGCAACGCAAATTTTACCCTAGACGTTGAATCGGAAGAAAAATACGCTTATTGCAAACTATAGACCATACACAATCAGTTGTATTCCTTGGAGTATGATGATCCAAGTTCAAATTAGCCAAGAAAAGTTTGACAAGAAAAGGGTAAATTTTGACATTGTTCATATTAAAATCTACCAAAGATTTGAAATTGAAGTGCCTAGCATATTGTTGAAGACGATATTTGTGAAAAGCATCAAATTTTACAAAAGCCCCTTCAAAGAATTTCGAATTTTTCATAGCTTTATACCTTTCCTTTGCAATGTCATTCCATAGCCATCTTTGGATATGATCTTTGGATGAAAGCTCGGATTGTTGTTGTCTTGAACGTTTTGGTCTATTTGCCGTTGATTTTGGTTGGTTTGAAGTGTTGACTTTTGAAATTTAAGAATAATGGAGGTTAGGTTTTTGTGTGGTAAAAAGAGGAAAGTAAAAAAATGATTGGAGGAGATGAAGTGGTGGGTAAAAAAGAGGACGTGCCTTTTAAAAAAAATGACTCAGCATAAATTAGACGTTTGAAAATCTAAAAACAGATGTCTGTTTTATCAAATTTTAAACCTGAGGGAAATTAGTTCATTTCTGCCTTTTTCAAACGTCTGTTTTATGGAAATCATACATCTGAATTTTCTTTAAAAATTATGTTTACTTTAGTATTCAGATGTCTGTTTCCTGAATTTTGGTTCTACACTTTGAGAATTTTATTTTTATTAATATATGTATATTTGTTAATACATTTATTATATAAAATAATTAGCAGTATTACAAATAGTACAACATTAATTCTTTGGTGACGGTGTCTTCTTTGGTGTTAATTCTCTGCATCTCTCATTAGTCATATAGTTCTTGTCCCATGAATTTGGGCTATATTGAGGTCTTTGAGGCGAGACCCAAGGATTTATCGGATCGCTTGATGTACGATATGAGGAAGTTGGATTAAATGGATTAACCGATAGAGGTAAGGGTTCACTCACATCCTTTTTCTTTGAGCTGCAAAATTTTAAATCAATTTGTTCAAGAAAGCTTAAGCGTTTAGCCGTTACTTTCTATTCAAAATACAACTCACGTTGAAGGTCTACTTACTGTTGTTGATAGTGATGAATTTCATCGATCTTTCTCTTCGTATCTGGAGAGATAAATAGCGCACGTTTGGCCTTCTTGGAATCTGGTGTATGCCCGGTTCGATAATTTTCCCATTTATAAACTGGCTCATGTTTTGGTGTTGGCGTAGGAAGATGAGGTGATGCAGCTGAGCTATCGGTTGAGAAAGTTATGATGATGGGTGAGTTTGATTTGTTGGAGGACATTTTTCTGTAGAGTTTGAACTTTTTGTTTCGAAAAAGAATTTGTATTTTGTTTTAGTTTTTAACATGTATATATAGGCTTAGAGTTATAAGTAAAGTGTGGTGTAGAATCAATAGTAGTTTAGAGCCAGAAATTGAATTACCGGTTAATAATTGATTTTTAAATGAATGGTCTTAGAAGGATGTTCTAGTTTATGTAATATTATGTAGCTAATTCAAGTGTATACGTCAAATGGTTAAGTTATCAAACTTATAGTCAAGTGACCTATGTTCAACTCTGACCATTGTTGTGATGATAATTTTGATTTTAAAATTTTGTAATTTATTTTTATATTCTTCATTGAAAATTTAAATATCTTTTACTGACATTAAACCTAATTCTCGACGTAGTTTAACAAATGAATTTTCCAAAAGTGGTTTGGTAAATATATCAGCTATTTGATTTTCGGTTGAAATATGTTCTAGGTTGATAATTTCTTTTTCGATATTGTCTCATAAGAAATGATGAAGAATATCAATATGTTTTGTATGTGAGTGATTTACAAGATTTTTAGACAGATTTATTGTGCTTGTATTGTCGCAGTAAATTATTGATTTTGATAAATTTATTCCAAAATCTCTAAGTGTCTGTTGCATATAAATAACCTGTGCACACGCTAAACTGCAGATATATATTCTGCTTCACACGTTGAGAGTGATACACAATTCTATTTCTTACTAAACCAAGAAACAAGTGATTTTTCAATAAAATGGCACGTACCACTTGTACATTTTCTATTTGTCCGAGATCCACCAAAATCAGCATCACTGAAAGATACTAATTTAAATGGACATTCTTTCGGATAGAAAAGTCCGAAGTCCTTAATATTATTAAGGTATCGCAGAATCTGTTTCACTGCTCTTAAATGTAATTCTTTAGGATCTGCTTGGAATCTAGCGCATAAACATACACTCATCATAATGTCCGGTCTACTCATAGTTAAATAAAGTAGAGACCCTGTCATACTTCTGTATAATTTTTGGTCAACATTTTTACCATTTTCATCTCGATCAAGATGAGCTGTAGTACTCATAGGAGTAGGTTTTCCAGAAATGTTTTCCATTCCAAATCGTTTAATTAAATTATTACAATATTTTTCTTGATTTATAAAAATACCATTGGATAATTGTTTAATTTGAAGTCCGAGAAAATATGATAGTTCTCCCATATGTGATATTTCGAATTCTTTAGTCATTACATTTGAAAATTCTTCACATAATTTTTCATTAGTTAAACCAAACATAATGTCATCTACATATATTTTTACAATTAAAATATCTTTATTAGTATTTTTAATAAACAAAGTTTGATCAGCTTTTCCGACTCGAAATCTTGAGTTAATTAAATAATTTTTAAGTCTGTCATACCAAGCACGAGGTGCTTGTTTTAGACCATATAAGGCTTTCTTTAGTTTATATACATAATCTGGATATTTTTCATGAATAAATAATGATGGTTGTTCAACATATACATTTTCGTTAATAAGTCCATTTAAGAAAGCACTTTCAACATCCATTTGATAAAGTCTAAAATTGTGAAAACAAGCGTATGCTAGTAGAATATGTATTTCTTCTAATCTTGCAACAGGAGCAAACGTTTCTTCGTAATCGATTCCTTCTTCTTGATTATAGCCTTGTGCTACTAATCTTGCTTTATTTCTAGTACTATTTCCTAATTCGTCTGCTTTATTTTTATAGACCCATTTAGTTCCAATAACTGATTGGTCATCAGGACGAGGAAATAACATCCAAACATTATTTCGTTCGAACTGATTTAACTCTTCTTGCATGGAAATAATCCAGTATTCATCTGTTGAAGCTTCTTTTGGATTTTTAGGCTCAAAAGTTGAAAGAAAAGCAACATTACCCATTTGGTTTAGTTGACTTCTTGTTTGAACTTGCGAATCAATCTCTCCAATTATATTTTGTGTAGGATGATCTCGTAGACTTCTAGGAGGAGATCTTATTTGATTGGTATTGTTTTGATTAATATGTTTTAAATATTTTCAAAACTTATATTTTCATTGTTAGATATAATTTCTTCATCATCTTTAATGATTGTATTTTTATTAATGTTTTCATCAAAAGATATATGTAAAGTTTCTTCTATTACATTTGTTCGTTTATTGAAAACACGATATGCCTTACTTCGTTCTGAGTAACCTACGAAAATTCCATGATCTACTTTCGGATCAAATTTTCCAAGCCGGTCTTTTGTGTTAAGAATAAAACTTTTTGACCCAAAGATTTTAAAGTACGAAATATTAGGTTTTCTTCCATTAAAAAGTTCATATGAAGTGTTTTTAGTTAAAGGTCGTATAGAAATACGATTTAATACATAACACGTAGTTGCTACAGCTTCTGCCCAAAAATGCTTTGGTAATGTACTTCCATTTAATAACGTTCTTGCGCATTCTTGTAGAGTTCTATTTTTCCTTTCTACAACTCCATTCTGTTGTGGAGTTCTAGGAAATGAAAAATTATGATTTATTCCTTTCTTTTTACAAAATAATTCAAATGATTCATTTTCAAATTCGCCTCCATGATCACTCCTTATATTTATAATTTTTAAATTCTTAATATTTTGAATTCTTTTAACAAATTTTTTGAAATAATCAAACGTATCACTTTTGTTTTTCATAAATATTGTCCATGGATATCTTGAGAAGTCACCAACTATTACAAAAACATATCGATTATGATTAATGGATTGAACCTGTGTTGGTTCGAATAAATCCATAGGTAATAATTCTAATGGTTGTAAAGTTGAAATGACTTTCTTAGACTTAAAGGATGATTTAGTTAATTTTCCTAAGTAACAATCATTGCAAAGATTATTTATTTTAAAATTTATTTTTGGAAAGCCTTTCACTAATTCATTTTTTGGAAGTTTTTGAATAAATTTAAAATTTATATGACAAAACCTTTTGTGCCATAGCCAATGATTATTATCTTTGACCATTAAGCACATCTCTTTATTATTATTAATTTTCATGTTTAAAACATAAATATTTCTATGTCTTTTTCCTTCAAAGATAAGATTTTTATTTTGATCAAAGATATGACATTTATTTCAAAAAAGTTATTTTAAAACGTTTGTCACATAGTTGACTTATGCTCAATAAATTATGTTTTAAGTTTTTAACTAAAGATACATTAGTAATAAGAGATAAATTTGATATACCATAGTTGCACACATCCCCTTTGCCAATAATAAAACCTTTTGAGTTATCTCCGAAGGTAACAGAGCCACCATCAAAGTATGAAATATTTATGAGCGTATCTTTGTCTCTGGTCATGTGTTTTGAGCAACCACTATCCAAAATCCATTTTCTTTTCTTGAGTGAGACCTGCAAAAAAATTAATGAATATATTGGTACCCACCTTTTAATAGGGTCCTAAGAGTTAGATCTTAGGAAACCAAACCCAAATGGGTTTAGTATCCCTTTTATAAAGATAATTACTACTTTTGTGAACTGTTTCTATAAAGGATTTTATATATTTGTTCCGAATTAAATTATTGTTTGTTTTCGGAACCCATATTTTGATTTCCTTTTTCTTTTTAGTGAATCTTGGTATGTTATTTTTCAATACTATTGATGCAGCGCACAATGCTAACTCATTTGTTTTCAGTCGCACGATAGCCTTAAGTCGTTTGCAACCTAATGAGGTAGATGATGCAATAGGGGAGAATGCAGCGCAATTCGCGTGTGTTTTAGGTCGTCGGCGACCTAGCAGGCTGATAAGTCGCTCAAACGACCTAGCAAGTCAAATGGACCGACCTAGCGACCTACGTGATCCAGCGCAACATGCTTTAGGTCAGTTGCGACCTAGTGAGATACGGCCTAGCGAGATAATAGGGAAGGAGGAAGCAGTGCACGAGTTATGAAAGCTATCTACTTAGGTCGTTCGCGAGTTATTCTTAAGTCGCTCCAGAAGATAAGTCTCTCCAGATTGTTCAGAAGCTATTTCTTAAGTCGCGAAGGCCTAGGCTGCGTGAAGATATTTCTGAAGTTTAAGCCGTTGATTTTTAGGTCGCTCTGATCTTATACCCTCCAGTTCTTTAAGTTGCTCATGTGATAGGTCGCGGTCGTGTTTGTTTAGATCGCATGGGTTGACAAAGTCGTTTGTATTGTAATGGGCTGTAACTGTTAGGTCGTAGATTGTTTGTATGTTTGTCAACTTGTTTGTTTTTAGGTCGCACGTGTTAGCTCGTGGGTCTGTTAGGTCGTGCCTGTTAGGTCGCCGACCTGTGTTGTAAAATTCTATAAATAGCGGTGTTGTGTCACTTGTAAGGTTGGTTGATTTTGAATAAACTTTTGTTTGAGTGGTTTGTGCCTCTTTAAAATTGGAAGTTGAGCGTTGTCTCCTTTCTCCATTTTCGGTTATTCGAGTGCGCTCAAATCAACGGATTTGAAGCCGATTCATGGAATCTCGTGCGCAAGATCAACGTGGAAGAATCATAGATCTTTTAACACGGTATCGTACGCGATCAACGTGTTAGAGATAGATAGAATCCGTTATCTTGCGAGATTAACGGATTTGGGCATTTGGGCATCTTTAATCCATTGATTTATATTGCTTCACATAATCGTTTCATTGACTAGTTTGACACGAAATCTTCATTTCGTTGTCAAACGTTATATCCGTTGCGTCAGTTTTGGTATCAGAGCCAGACTTAGCCAATCATAGCTAAGCCAGACCTATTGGGAGTAAAGAGGAAGTTTTGGAGTTGTGCATCACTTTGTAGATCAAGGCCGAGTTTGAATTAGTTGGAGCCGAGCCTAACAGTGTCAGATCCGAGCTAAGTTGTTCAAGCCAAGAGTTAAGTATTTGGATTTGTTGAAGATTCTACCATGCCGCCGAGAAGAGCTAATCGTCATCAAAATGTTGAAGATTTGTATAAAAGAGAAGATGCTGAACAAATGGAACAACGAATTAGCAATAAATTCAATGAGAAGTTGGATGAGGGAATTGGTAGATTGGAGAAATTGATGATCGATATGAATCAAATTCAACGGAAAAGATCACCAATCTCTAACCATGGAGGAAATAGAGTCTCGCCATCGGTTACGGAAGCGAGGAGGGTGTCACCATAATCTTATCGAGATAGAAGGGAATCATCAGTTTCAATGAGACGAGAACACTATGAGTATGGAAATGAAGAGAGAAGAACTCCACGTGAGTTTGGAGATGAGCTATATCGTGATGATGAAAGATATAGTAGAAGAGATATGCGTGATCGTAGAGATGTTGATGGTCGAGATCGATATCGAAGTACATTTGATTATGATGAAGATGGTGATATAGGAAGTGTTCATTATCGAGATCGAGACCAAGTACGAAATCACTATCGGGATGTAGAAGATGATCGTCGATGGGAGTCGGGGATGAAGACTGAAATTCCAGAATTCAAAGGTGGAATGATTGCGGAAGAGTTTTTGGATTGGTTATCAAATGTTGAGGAAATTTTTGACTTCAAAGAAGTACCCGAGCATCGTAGAGTTAAGTTGGTTGCTACACGGTTGAGGGGAAGAGCTATGACATGGTGGCAACAAACTAAACTTACACGGGAGAGAATGGGGAAGTCGAAGATAGTTTCATGGGAGAACATGAAGAAGTTGATGAAGGCTACTTTTTTACCTTATAATTATCAGTCTCTTATGTATCAGCGCTTACAGAATTTGAGACAAGGGACATAGTCGGTAAATGACTATGTAGATGAGTTTTATCAACTGATTGCCAGAAATGATATCATGGAGACAGAGGAACAGCTGACAACAGATTTGTTGGAGGATTGAGAATGCAAATTCAGGATATGGTGAATATGTTTGATCCAAGATCCGTGGCTGAAGCACACCAAAAGGCTCTAGCTTGGGAGAGGCAAGGTAGAAGAGGAGGTGGTGTGTTTACACATTCCAACAATCAAGTGAAAGGGGCTAGTAGCAATACGAATGTTTCCAAGGCTGTTGGAAAACCGGTTGTCAATGAAGTTGCTAAGACCAAGGCTAACAACAATTTCAAGTGTTATAACTGTCAGGAGTTTGGTCACAAGAGCAATGAATGTCCGAAGCCTAAGAAGCGAGTGATGGTTGCTGAGGTTGAGGATGAGGATGCAGAAGTAGAATGTTCCAATTCACCACAAGTTGAGGAGGAAGAAGAATTATTGGCGGGAGACGAAGGATATTCTTTAATGATGAGGAGATCTTGCTTGATGCCAAAGCAGGAAGAGGAGACTAGCTGGTTGAGGAGTAATATTTTCCAGTCAACATGCACTATCCTGGAAAGGGTTTGCAAGTTTGTCATCGATGCGGTAAGCTGTGATAACATCATTTCTACAGAAGCTGTAAAGAAGTTGGTGTTAAAGACTGAGAAGCATCCCAAACCTTACAAGTTAGCATGGCTGAGGAAAGGTGGTGAAGTGAAAGTTAATCGAAGAGCTTGTGTAACTTTTTCCATTGGAAAGAAGTATAAAGATGAAATTTGGTGTGATGTTGTGGATGTGGATGTCTGTCATTTTTTGTTGGGGAGACCGTGGCAATACGATAGAGCTGTGCAACATGATGGGAGGACTAACTGCTATAGTTTCATGTTCGAGGGCACCAAAATCACTTTAGTTCCTAAATAGCGACAACAAAGTGAAAGCAAGTTAGAGGAGATTGAAGAACTAAAGGCTCTGTTATCTTTGAAGGAATTTGTCGAGGAAGAGGAGGATGAGCCTGAAGTATTTTTGTTGATTGGACGTGAAAGTAGTGAAGCGGTTGAAATTCCTGAAGAAGTTAAGCCAGTGTTGAAGGAGTTTGAAGATGTATTTCCTGAAGAATTGCCAACAGAGTTACCACCGTTGAGAGACATACAACACTAGATTGATCTTGTTCTGGGAGTTGTGTTACCGCATAGACCACATTACAGAATGAGTCCAAAGGAGCACGAAGAGTTGAGAAGGCAGGTGGAGGAGCTACTTGAACAAGGGCGCGCACAAGAAAGTTCAAGTCCTTGTGCAGTACCGGCATTGTTAGTGCCAAAGAAGGATGGAACTTGGAGAATGTGTACAGATAGTCGAGCATTAAACAAGATTACAGTGAGGTACAGATTTCCGATGTCGAGATTGGATGATTTGTTAGATCAGTTGAGCGGAGCTGCTATCTTTTCAAAGATTGATCTGAAGAGTGGATATCATCATATTCGAATTCGACCAGGGGATGAATGGAAGACAGCACTCAAGACACGGGAAGGATTGTATGAATGGCTGGTCATGCCGTTTGGTCTTTCGAATGCACGTAGTACTTTTATGTGAGTGATGAATCAGATCTTTCGACCGTTCATTGGAAAGTTCGTGGTGGTATACTTTGATGATATATTGATATACAGTGGGAGCACCGAAGAGCATCTATTACATTTGCGGGAAGTGTTGATGATACTTTGTCAGGAGCAATTTTATGCGGCAACAAAGAAATGCGTGTTCAAGACGCATAGTGTTTTGTTTTTATGGTATGCATTGTCCAAGGAAGGTATCCAGGTGGATCAAAGTAAAGTTGAAGTAATCAAAAATTGGCCACAGCCCAGGACTATGACTGAAGTTAGAAGTTTTCATGGTTTAGCATCATTCTACCGAAGGTTTATTCCACATTTCAGTAGCGTGATGGCGCCTGTTACTGATTGTATGAAGCGCAAGCAGTTTTCATGGTCAAAGGAAGCAGGATTTGCTTTTGAGCGAATCAAGGAGCTTTTGACGTCAGCACCAATTCTAGTTTTGCCGGATTTTCAATTGCTATTTGAATTATATACTGATGCATCTAAAGTTGGAATTAGAGGGGTATTAAGTCAGAGGGGTCGTCCAATTGCTTATTTCAGTGAGAAGCTTTCGGGAGCAAAGATGAGATATAATACTTATGACGTGGAATTCTATTGTTCGAGCTATAAAGCATTGGAGACACTATTTGTTCCATAAAGAATTTGTTCTATATACTGATATGAAGCGTTGAAGCATTTGCAAGGACAGGATAAGGTTGCAGCCAGGCATGCTTCATGGATTGCATACTTGCAACAGTTTACATTTGTGGTAAAGCATAAGTCGGGAGGTACAAACCGTGTGGCAGATGCATTAAGTAGAAGAAATCATTTGTTGACTACAATGAGAGTTGAAGTGACGGGGTTTGATGTTTTGCCAGAATTGTTTGTTGAGGATCCTTACTTTGCTAAGATCATAGATGAAGTCGAGAAAGGAAAGACTGTAACGACCCTGGATTTTGGCCCTGTTTATTTTAATAAATATTTAATCCGATTAAATAAAATGTGAACTGATTATTTTCAAATGAATATGATTTTGGAATAATTGCCATTTGTTTATATAAATTTGTATTTTAAAAGGAAATTTGATTCTGGAAATTTAAATAAAATCTCTAATAATATTTACCTTATATAATTGAATTAAAATACTTTACTTTGTTTGCTTTTGGTAAGTAAAATATCTATAGATAATAATGTTCTAAATAAAATCAAAGCTTATCATTATAAAATATAAATATCAAATATAAGTAAAACTTAAGAATATAATTTAAATAAAATACAAATACAAATAAATATAAAGCAAGAATTTAGTAGTAAGGTATACATACAACATAACTTTAATATTTGTAAACAAAGTATAAAATAGAATAAGATGGAACTAAAAAAAAAATTCAAATATACAAACATAAGTTATAAATCAATGTTTGAAAACTTAAATTATCAATAGAATAAAATTTAGACTATAATAATTATACATGAACAATACAAATAAAATAAAACTAATATTGTAACAATACTATGATAACTATACATGAATATATAAGATATGGTAAAAAGAATAACCTGTAACACATATTTATATAACACAAACCTTTAACAAAGATGGTTTGTAGATCTGGTATGTAAAGGAAGACAAGTTTTATAGCATATTCAGATTTATCTTTATTCTCAAAGGCAAAATATCTTTGTACCAAGACAAGAATCAGCTAGTATTAATTAATTGTAAACAAATATAAGGACATATGTATTAAATTAGCACAATATTTTGTCAACTCAATTGCAAGAAAATCCTACAGCTGAAATGCAAGATCATTTCACTTTGCAGTGTATTAAATACAAGCAAATCTAAAGCAAGTAAAACCTGTACCTATGGTAACCTACAGCTGTTCAAAGTTTTTCTATTTATACATCATACTATTTTACTTCGTTCACAGTAACTTAACAAACTTAGTAAACCTGAGAAGCAGAACTGTGATAAGAAGGAAAAATTATAAACATCTTTACTTTGCAAAACTCAACATCAAAACAGAGAGATTTTTCAGGGATTCAAAACTGTAGCTTTCTACAACAATTGCTTTCTATTTCAACAGTATTTTTCTGGTGAGTAAACAAAATTTTTAAAGTTTTAAGTTAATTAAAATCAGTTCAAATTTCATAGATATTTGATTTGTGTATGCTTTAGCTTGCATATGATTGTGTGATGTTCTGTGTTCCTCTGAGATTGATACAGGGTGTTAGCTTTCAAACCTTAAATGTAGTTGCTGTTATTTATTGTTAAGTTAAATTTTCTTTTCAATTCGAACAAGAGATTTAAACTTTAAATCCAGATCTTAAAGGTTGTTTTAAAATCCTGTTGAAATATTCACTGTAACCTTGTTTTACAGGTAAGTGTGTAGAAAATTGATAAAATCGATTGTTGTAAAACATTAAGTCAAGATTATATATTGAATTCATACTACAAGTCATGATTTTTAAAACAAATTTAGGATTTTTAAATTAGTATTTAAAGAGCAGTTTGAAATTAAACAAAAATTACATTTTTACAAATTCCAGATACTTTTATCAATTTAAAAGGTTGACATTTGGTATGATGATAGTAAGGACATCAGTAATCTCGGGAAAAATGTAAAATAATTTTTCTATTGCAAGGAATTAGGATACGAGATCAATTTAGGGTTTTTTGTTCAAGTTTTTGATATGCCTGTAAACGCAACGAGTTCGTCATCTATTCGTGATCGAGTTGTTCGAAACTCTGGTGGGTGGTTACATGGGGTGTTGACGTTGTGTGGATGAAGTTTAGGCGACTCTGGTGCTTTGTGCGGCGGTGGCGAGGTGATGATGTTGATCGGGTTGAGCACTGCATCTCGGTCAAACTGTTGTATTTCGATTCGAAATTCCTGAAGGCATTTCGATCTTGGGTTTCGAGTATGCGAGTGATTTGGGATGTGTCTGAGACTTTGGTGTTCGCTGGAGCTAGGTGGTGCTGCCGTGCACGTGCACGGCGTAGAGGAGGGAGACGGCGTCGTGTCAGTGGTATTTCTCGAGTCGAGCACGAGTGATTAGGTAGGTCACTTCGAGTTTTATCGCGAGCATAGGTTTAAGGCAGATGCTATTTATACTTAGCAAAATTTGAACTACAGGAAATAAAAAAAAGGGTAGAGAAGAAGAAGTTTGTATAGGGAGGGTGACTCGGGGAAATACGTTTTTTACTCGGAGTTACACGCGAGTTTTTGCGGGAATGGCTCGAGTTTCCTTCAAAATGCAGTAATGCATTTCTATGTAGGAGATAAGTAAATTTGATTTCCTCAAATTTATAAGCATTGTGAACATAATGAATGTTTAACAAGTTTTAATTAAGATTTCGATTCAAGTTATAATGATTTTTGGTTAATACTTAACGAAGTTTTTAAAACGTTTAATTATTATATAATCCAGTAATTATTTTAATTAAATATAAAGTTAATTAACAAATAAGTTGTATTTAGTTAACATGATGGATTTCCAGAGTTAATGAAGGCTTTTTAAAATGTTAATTAAGTTGAATAATTAATATTAATTGATGATTTCAGAAAGTAAATAAAAATAATTACTTTTAGTTGTAATTGGTGATGGATCAACTGATGATTAAGAAATTAATAAAGTGTAATTAACTACTTAAGGTAATTAATGAATAAATTAATAGTTAATTAATTAAGTAATTTAATATAAATGAATAATCAAGTAAGTAATTAGTAATTAATAAATGGATAATTAAGTTTTATTAAGGTGATTAATTAATGATTAAAGAATAGTTAATTAAGTTAATTAAGGTAAAATAAAATTGATTAGGAAGTAATAAATTAAATAGCATGAAATAGAATAATTAAGTAATTAAGGAATTAATTACTTATTGTAATTAATGAAGTTTAATATGAATTATTTGAGTTAATTAATTAAGTTTAATTAATTTATATAATTATTTGATGATGTGATAAGTATAATTACTTGGGGAAGTAATTAATGATAATTACTGAATGCATTTGATTGAGGATGATTTAATAATAAAAGTAATTTGAGTATAATTACTTTGTGAAATTAATCAAGGGATTAATTTAAAAGAAAATTAATCGAGGAGTAATTAATTTATTTGATAAAGTAATTAAGGGTAGTTAATTACTGAATAGTATTAATCAGGAGTGATTAATAAATGTAGTTAAATTGAAGATTAATTATTTAAGGTAATTAATTTAATACGGGATAATGAAATTAAAATGTAATTAGTAATCATTAATATATATAATTAATAATAAGAGATTAAGAGTAATTAATTAGTGTAATTAAGAAGAAATGAAATGTTAATAATTTAAGGTTAATTTCTATGTTTAGTTAAGATAATTTATTTATGGAAATAAGTTAAAGGATAATACTTGAATATAATTAAAGTAAATTATACAAGGATGATTAATTAAGTTGAATAATGGGATGATGATAAATTAATTGATTGATAATTGACTAATAGTTACATAAGCAAGATTTATAATGGTGAAGTAATTAATTTAATTCACTTTAAATTAATTAAATATGCAAGTAATTAATTTAATTCATTTTAAATTAATTATAGCTAATATGATTGCTTATGCATGGATGAATGATATTGTTTACCTTGAATGGTTTGAGATCTCAAATATGAGATAAATGATGCTGTATGAAATGTACGTTTTGATTGAAGTATGATGATAATATGGATTATCTGTGGTGATGATAATATTGATTATCTGTTTATGATGGTAATGTTGATTATCTATTGTGATTTTGTGAATTATCTATCTGTATATATGGATAATTGTATTGAATTGTTTTAAACTTTGAAACAACTTGGCCTTAAAAGACACGTTTTGGATTTCGATGAAACCGGGATCGGGTTTCCATATTTGGACATCCGAAAACCACATCGATCCAAATTGACGATAGGTCATGAATTTGAAGTAAAGATGAAGATTTAGAATGCAAGGGTTGTCGTCGTTAACTCTGAGGATGATTCCAAAATGAGTGTAACGAGATGATGCCTTCGGTTTCGTTCGAACCCGGAACGAACTTGTATGGATTGAATGCTTTCAGCACATCATCAGGCGGACGATGAGCATTCTAAGGGATACGTTATGTAAAGGTAATCGTAGCCTCAAGCCTCATCAACCGGGAATGGCTAAAACAGGGAAGGTGCGGCAAGGTTAGGTGGGTCATGCCCAAGAAGGACAATATTTTCCCCGGTCTAGATGTCCCTTTTTATTCGGTTTAGTGAGCGGTTGGTCGCGCCAACTGCGGGGTTATCTTGTTCGGGACTGTTCAGTAAGGAATGGTTCCGGCCTTGTGTTGTAGGGGGTCGGGAGTGATCCTAGGTACGGTGATCTAGGCCCCGTACTATGACGGACGGTACCCCAGTAGCCCTGCCATTGTATAGAACCCATTTTCCAATAAATGACCTCGGATTTGATTGTATTACCCACTTTTGTGGCTAGTAGCTGGAATTTAATCATGTAACAATTTCGGCTATTTTCTATTTACTTGCAAACCCTAGACACTATTATAATATCGCTGAATTTCCTATGAAATGTTTTGGTTAGCGTAAGGTAAAAACTTACCCGTATTTATGTGTTGGGAGTCTTACGTGATACCTTTCTTTTCCAATGTTTTTCAAAGTTAAACAATTTTAAACCGTTTACTCATACCAGACCTATGTCTGACTCGGAGTTTATATTTTGTGTTTTCATAAACTCTTGGGTACTCAAATTTTTACGAGTAGCCAAGTGATAGGTTCTTGGATTGTTGAGTTCTGGAGGAGCTTGGAGCAGGAGTCCAGACGTATGTAGATATCCATCTAGTTCCACTGTGTTAGTTAGAGTATGCCGTATGTTGAGATGTATGTGGTGACAGATGTATATATGATTGTCATGTGTATGATATTGTAAAACTCTGATAAATGTAAACTATGTAATTGTTATTTGATAAATTATATTTTATTCCGTTTTCGCTGTGAGATTCTGTATCTCGCGAGATCAACGGATTTGGGCATTTGGGTATCTTTAATCCATCGATTTATATTGTTTCACCTAATCGTTTCATCGATTAGTTTGACACGAAATCTTCATTTCGGTGCATCCGTTATATCCGCTGCGTCAACTATACTATTTTTTGAATTATCTTCTTAAAATTAGTATTTTTCTTTGAAGGAACTTTTGATTCCTTTTTAAAACCTAATCCATTTTTATTTGAAGAGGATTGAGAATTTTCGATAATTCTAGATAAATTTCTCTTCCCTTATTAAAATTAGAAATATTTTTAATAATGTTATCTAATTTAATTTGAAGACTAGTATTTTCTAATTCAACTTGTTTTATTTTATATTTTAAATTTTGATTGCCAGACATAATTTCATCATTCTTTGCCTTTTGGGTTTCAATTTCTTGGCTCAAAAGTAAAAGTTGACTATCTGAATTTGAGAGAGATTCTTGAGCCATGAAGCACACATTTGCTTGTTCATTGTTGCTATCACTATCACTATCTGATGATTCTGAATCTGAATCGTGCCATGTGACAGAAAAAGCCTTCTTTTTAAATTTGTCTTTCTTATTCTTGTTGTAGAAGCTTTTCTGATTCACCTTCTTTAGCTTCGGACAGTCTTTTATCATATGACCTTTCTTGTGACAATTAAAACACTCTAAGTTTGAAGATGAATCGAAGCTACTCTTTCTGAATTTTAGAAATTTTTTTAAAAAAATTGCAATAAATGCTAGATCCTCATCTTCTGATTCTGATTCTTCTTTTTTCGCACGAAAAGCTACATTCTTTTTTTCTTGTGCATGGTCCTTTTTGGCTTGAAGATTCACTTCATAAGACATAAGATTACCTATTAGTTCTTCAGGTTTCATTGTTGATAAGTCGTTGGCTTCCTCAGTGGCTAACACCTTCCTCTCCCATTTGTCGGTTAAGGAGTTTAGTACTTTTAAAATAATATCAAAGTCACTATATTTTTCTCCTAACCCTATTAAGGCATGAAGTATGTCTTGAAATCTTGAGTACATGTCGTTGATGGTTTCATTTTGCCTCATCCTGAAATTTTGGAACTGGTTTTTGAGTATTGAGATTTTTGTTTGTTTGACCTTGTTTGTACCCTCATGAATTGTTTTGAGTTTTTCCCATATCTGATGTGTAGTAGTGCAGATACTAACTCTTTTGAACTCATTTCTATCCAAAGCATAGAATAACATATTCATAGCTTTGGCATTTGCACTTGCTTCATTTTTCTGAGCTATCGTCCATGTAGAGTAATTAGTAGTAGGTGCTGTTAATTCTGTTTGAGTTGTATTCGAAGCATCAAAACAGGTTGCTTGCACATATATCCTCGTTCTTCTTGCCCAATAATTGTAATGTAAACCATTGAACAATGGTGGTCTTTGAGTAGATTGTCCTTGGGCAAATGTAGAGACAGTGGTTGTACTGGTACTTGTGTTACTTTCCATATTATCTAAATATCAAATAACGGTGTTACGGTTATTGGATGTCCTTGATCCGATACCAATTGAAAGAGACGTTGCAGTAGGATCATATGGAATAGAAATGTGTAGATAGCAAAGTATCAATAATAAATAAAAGTGATACCAGAGATTTATATTGGTTCGGACCACTGTCCTACATCTAGTCCCTAAGCTCCTCTAAGGAATTTCACTAACAAAAAACAACCCTCACTTTACCCGGAGGAATAGATTTACAACTACCCGAACAGCCGAACGGGATTTCTTGCCACGACTGCTGAAGAGGACTTTCACAATACAAAAGAGTTTTTGACTACTTGTGTTCTTAATAATACGGATATGTCAAATCAATGTACACCCTTCCTATAATCTTTCCTTGATGATAATAGTGTAGTCCGTGAAAGAATATGGAAGATTTGAGAAGATTTGTTATCTTTGAAATATGTAAATAGAGAGCTTTTGTGAATATGAATGCTATAGATAAGATAGAAAGAATTAGAGTAAGATTCAATCCTAAAAACATTTGGTTAAGCCTCTATTTATAGTATACAAATAGTTGCAATTATTCACGAAGAGATTCGATGATTAAATGTGAATCAAGAGTTGTGTCTCTTTGCTGAATAGTTGCATCTATTCGTTTTCAGAAGTTTAAAATAAAATTTTCGAAGTCTGTTTATAGTTAGAAATTTATACAGCAAGAAAATAGGCAAATTCGACCTATATTCAGACGTCTGAATATTTCAAAACAGACGTATGAATATTATGCTGAATCAATTTTTGTTTCAGTAGATAGACGTCTGAAATAAAATTTTCAGACGTCTGTTTACTGTGTCTTGTGCACGGTTTTCAATTGTGCATGTATGTGTGTCATCAAGGAAGATTTTAACAGATACTAATGCACAGACTCTTTAACTAAACCCTTGAAATTTTCCTATTGTAGTGTTTCTTCCTGCAAAACAAGGTTAATCGATACAAATATATATGTATAGTTGTCATAATCAAAATCGCTATAAGGCGAGATTCAGCACACACCACCAGGTAATGCTAGACCGCTCCAAAGAAGGGTACCGGATGACGTTGTGTAGCCTGTCGCCAACAGGAATATAGGAGTGCGTGACAAAGAGTATGTACCAGAATTCCCCCGAGGACTTGAAGGGTTGTTAGGAAATATGGATGGGGGTTAACCCTTGGCAGGTAAAACTGGATTGATTGACATTATCAGACGAACTATTCACGGAGGTCTTGTAAACATGGATTTGGAAGGAGTAAACAAAAGTTCGTTTACCCGTAACATCAGGATGGCTAAGAATCCACCCGATTTCAAGTTGCTCACTCTGGAAGTATACAATGGTAAGATAGATCCCACTGACCACTTGATGCGGTACACACGACATATGGAGGTGATGGGGGAACCAGAGGAGGTTATGGTCCTATATTTTCCCCTGTACTTGACCGTTATAGCTACTATGTGGTTCAGACAGCTGAAAGATGGACCTATTGGAACATGGACAGAACTGGTGGATAGGTTCTTGAAGCAGTTTTGAGTTCACATAGAAAGACCGAAGAACATGATGACACTGATGTCAGTTAAGTAGAGGGCGGATGAATTACTCAGGACTTTTTTAACTCGGTTTGATGAAGCCATTGCTTTGGTGGGTCGGCTAGATCCATCAATGGTTCTGATGGCAGCAATATCAATAGTTAAGGATAATTCGGATTTCAAAGTATCATTGATACGGGATCCACCAATGGATCTCGAAGAATTCTTTCACGGAGCCGAGCGGTTTCTTCGACAAGAGGATGCATGCTTGGATATGAAGTCAAAGGAAGTAAACATGGTTAAAAAAATGGGGTACCGTCCGAGGAAAGCTTGGGTAAAGATAATGATAAAGGAAAGAGGAAGCACTAGGGAGAATCAAAATTCTCCACTTACACAGGACTGAATGAGAAATTGGAACAGATATACGTAGACGCTCGGGATTGCCTTCCTTGTCGAAGGCCGGCAAGAAGGGAACCCTCAGAACGCAAAAGGGAATCAGAAACGCGATGTCTCTTTCATGACCTAAATGGGCATGATACTAACAGCTGCAGGCATCTAAAGGATATAATCGAAGAGCATGTAAGGAATGGTCAGTTGCGGCAGTATGTCGGAACTCGAAATGTAGCGGTGGAACAGGAGCAGCCACCACCTACCTTGAACGACGATGGCGCAAGACCTAGGAATGATGGTCGGTTGGTCATCAACTAATCATGATGGTTTGGAATAAGTAACAAACCGCGGGCAAATGGTTAAGTCACTTACTCATGTACGGAGACGGAGACAACCCCTAGGCATGCTCTAAGATGATGATAAACCAAGATGCTTTGGTTTGTGAATTTTTTTTCCTTTTGGCTTGGACACTTCTTTTTTCTGAGTTGGTTTTGGAGTTCGGTTTGAACTCCTGGTTTTGTTGGTTTTTTGATTTGGATTTTGGTTTGGATGCTTGATTTTTGATTTGGATCTCGATTTGGACTTTTGATATGGATTTCCAGTTTTCTGGTTTGAATCTGGATTTCGGATTGGATTTTGGTAAACTTTTTGTCTGGTTTTTTGTTAAAGGTCGTCGACCATGGACTATGCCCGATAAGGGTCTGGAGAGACCAAGATTTGGCCTAGGACTTAGGCCTCATATTATCTATCGGTATCTATTTCAGGTCGTCGAGTATGGACTATGCTCGGCAAGAGTGTGGAGCGAACGGGATTCGGCTTAGGACTGAAGCCATGCCATCACCTAGCATTCAGGGACATTGAACCTGGAACACCATGGCATTACTTAACATAGGCCGTTGAGTGTGGAATACGCTTGGCCAAAACCCGGAGAGGTTACGGATTTGGTATTGGCTATGAACAGCTAAGGATTTGGGCATGGACCTGGAGTAGTCCTGGATTTGGATATCGACTCGGAGAGGTCATGGATTGGTTATTGGATATGGACTGTTAGAACTCGGTTGTTGGGTCTGGATGGGTATGGAATTGGATAAGGATTTGTATTGGATAGGAATCGGATATCGACTCGGAGCGGTCGTAGATTTGGATAAGGATAAGGCAACGACACTAGGATAAAATTGGTTGGATTATGGATCGGATGGTATGGCTATGGAGTATGGATGACATATGGACTTTGGATGACGAATCAAAAACTATTCAAAACACGCCTTCCTACGGCAAGGCATGTTTTGGGGGGAAAATGTTAACCCGTCTTTTAACAAGGCCATGGCAGGCAGATTTAACTAAAGTCAGTAGTGTTATCCAGTTATAAGACGATGGTTGCGGAAGATATGTTTAGGCTCGAACGAGTGTCGAGTTAGGAAAGGATTGGAGGTACGAAGGCTAGTATCACTCGGTCAAGAGTGGAAAGTCACGAGTGGCTCGGCCTGAGGGGGTTGGTAGATGTGGCTCGGTGGTGATCTGGATCGGCATTTCTGGATCGGTCGTGTTAGAGTGGATCGGTAGGAGGGCTAGGAGAAAACATGGAGTAGATCGGTTAAGAAAGGTCGGTTAGACAAAGGAAGGAAGGTCACGCATGGTTCAGTACGAATGGTTCTAGTCTCAAGAGGATTAAACCGTACGGTTCGGTCATACGTGGTTCGGCCGTAGTGGTTCGGTCATGATGAATATAACTTGGGTCTAGGAAATATGGATCGGCTAAATATGGTTCGATATAGTTTGAAGCACATACTTCGGGTCATTCCAGGCTTTACTTTTGGGTTTCTAAGCGATCGGTAGTATGGGTCGGTGCTGGGAACACTTTGGATCGACGAAGAAGTGGGATAGGCATCAAACTGGGTCGGCATCTTGGAGCTTGACTCTGGGTCGGCCTTCGTACTACTTTCGGGCCGCGGCTTAAGGGGTCGGCAAGATTTGAGCAACCTGGATCGGCATCCTTAAAACTCCGAGTCGGTACACGAATAGGATCAACGTTAAGCAGGTTCAGCATTGGTGATAGGCTTTGGGTCGGTGTGAAACATGGGGTCGGCAACTATTCTCACTTCGGGTCAGTGAGCTATCTGCTCCTGGTCGGTCAATGCTTTTCTTCGGGTTGGCTGAAGTGGATCGGTGTCTTGAAGGAGTGGGTTCGGCATTGAGTTACATCGAGTCCAAACAAGTCTTACTTCGAGTCACAAACGAGTTTGCTCCGGGTCACCTTCGAGTCATTCCCAAGAAAATATTAGATCGGTGTATTTTGAGCTCGGGGTCGGCAGTGATGATGGGTTTGGGTTCGGTTATGGACTTATTTGGCCAGGATCACTCAGAAAGCCTAGCAACTTAGGTTTTTCCTATAAATACATCACGTGGGGCTTTTGAAAACGGATCTTCATTCTGCTTCCCTTCTTCTTCTCTATTAAGGATACTCTGCCATTGTTACTTTAAAAAATCTGAATTGTAACTGTAATTGATTCAGATATCAATAGAAAGGAAATTTCTGGAGTGGACGTAGGTCAGAGTCAGCCGAACCATTATAAATCCCCTGTTATTTCTGCTTGCTTTTTAATTTTATCCTTTCTTCATATTTATACTCTCTACATACATTCTATCTATTATTTGTGACTGTGATTTTGTGCTTTCATCTGGATTTGGATGTTAGTGAACAATTTAGGCGCTAACAACAAGGAAGAGAGTATGCGTATGAAATGCAATCGAGAATGAGAAGATTAGAACTTTTACTTGACCATTGTACCTAGTTTGTGTGCTTGGTAATATGTTTTGTAGGTAATTATCGTTCTTGTTTGTGTTTCTAATATCATGTATTTTAGGCAATCATTATTATGTTTTGGATGATTACCATGATATATCCGTTTCTTAAAAAGTCTGTAGTTAGTATGTGTTTTAATTTATTCCTTCGATACATTCTTTTAAACTCTAATACAACAACAATTCATAATAAGTAAATTCATACAATGGCGTTACAACAACTGCAATTTATGCAAAGTTCCAATACTGAAAATAAGTACATAATAATAATTTCCTTAGTACTCGACTATTACCTACAAAATAATGAAAGTGTTCCATTGATTCTCTACGTAAACTTGTTTGAGCCTCGAGATCTCTGATCTCCATAACTCTCTTAATATATAGTGCAAAGTTGTTGGGTTTTCCTAAAAGGAGGACTCTCAAAAGTACGTGCTAGTTCAGATAATTACGCAGCTGTAATTCATAACCACCTCTCGCTTCTTCAACAATCATGTTGTGAAGTATTATACGACAGTACATTATGTCAGATATCACTTCAGGGTCATGGCATTACACCTTTTTTTCTCAGAATTTGGAATCTACTTTGTAGAACCTCGAAAGCACATCTTTTCTTAAACTAGCTCGTTGTAATGTAAATTTGCATTCCTGCTCATTACGAGACTTTTAAAAACCTTTGACCAAAGTTTTCCAAGTAGGATATATTACATCTACAACGTAGTATCTTATGTTCTATTGTATATCTCCTATCATATATAATGACATGCTGGTGCAATATCGTTAGATCAGGAGCTAAACAAGTAAGACTGATATAGAACATTAATGTTGTTTAATGACCCTGGTATACCCAAAAAAGCTTGTCATACATACATGCATACATACATACATACATACATACATACATATATCAAATGAAGCAACAACTTCCAAATTCATTGTTTTCATTGGTAATGTTCGTTGTCCTTGCGTTGCAACTGGACAAATTTTTCAATGTCAATGCATACAATCTAAGTTGCCCAATAGACCTAGAAATCCATGTTGTTCACCCATAACCAGTAGTCGATTGATGTCATTATTGTTCGGCGCTCTAAGATACTCCATGCCAAATGCTAGGACGACAGTTTTATAAAATTCTTTTAAGCATTCATTGAAAGTATAATCTCCGATTCGGACGTACTTGTCTTGCCTATCAGCGCTTCCGCATATGCTAACATTCGTAAGTCGCTTATCATTTTTTGATGCGACAAAAGACTCAATTGATCACACGTATTAGGTCGTTCTGTGAATATAAGTTTAACGCCACCAACACTATCATGACTCACTCAAATATGTTTCTGGACATTTGATACATCCATCTGAACTTCCCATGTCAAAATTTGGATCATCATTAAAGTAATCTGCCATAATTCGATCATGTCCCAATTGATAATCTCTTCTCTTTCTCATTTCTTTACGCCCCATAATACTACCACCTTTTTTGAAAGATTTATCCATCTATTGTAATTGAATGAGATGTAGTACATTGGATGCTATTGCTTCCTGATGAGAAAGTTTTTGTGCGTGACTATCACACGAAGTTGACGAAAAGAAAGAAGAGAAGCAAAATAATATTTTCATTGGATTCATGTTAATTTCACGGATGTTTTGCAGGAAGTGGAAGAGGTGCAAGGCTGAAGAAAAAACTAAAATAATTTGGTTGTTATTGTTTTGGAGAGGGATGGAGTGTAGCCAGCAGAAGAGAAGAAAGAGGTCAACTATTGGATACTAGATTTGACATTTATAATGGGGGATAAACTTGATGTTACGATTTCATCTCGCATCCCACGTGAATTGCCACGTGTGGGAGATTAATTTGCTGTGTTCTTAATTACAGGGCATTATAAATACTGGATAAAGTAAAAAAAAATCATAGCTTTTGTACCACCATGCGGTCCGTCATTCTAAAATTGCCTACGTGACAATAGTGACTGACCCTCTTGTTGGGTACGCTTTAAGATAACAGTGCTCTTCTTTATATTATATATTTTGTAAAAACACGTTAATGACTTTCATTTTAGGGTGCATTCTCGATGAACGGTGAAGGGGTGTTTGAGCGGAGAAGTTGATCAAATAGGTAATGTGTTTGACGATGCGAATGAGATATTTAAGCAAAGTATTTGAAGGGGATGATGGGGGAAGAACATAAATTAACGACTGTTGATTTATAACGTTGCGAACGCGTCCGACGCCAACGTACATCCCTTCAACATTCAGAACTGGTGAATGAGCCAACATCGTTATTGTATTATATGTTCAACAATGTCTACGACAACGTTAGGTACACGTCGAAAGAGATGGCCACAAAAATATATTTTGCTTTTAACTTTTGTTTGTGGTGTAAGCTATGCAAACTTTAATGTATTATTTTATGTTTCAATACGAAGTTAGAGATGGAATACCAGAACCGTGTGGGCATCTGTTAGAGAAAGTTCATACTAAATTGTATTCAATTAATGTTATTTTATGCCCTTTGAACACGTTTTGACATACGTTTAAGTAAAGTTAAGCTTTATGATTTTTTTTTACAAGTCATAATTAAGAATGTTCATTTCTATTATGTTGCTAGTGGCATTGTAGAATATCAGTGACATATAACATCCAGCTCGGTATATAAAGAACTAATATTTGATTCTTTTACCGTTTTACGTTTACAACAGTGGAAGCCAAAAGAAGAAGAAGAAGAAGAAGCGTTTGATGCAATTATAAAACTATTGTAAAGATGTCCCTTAAACAGTAGGACTGTTCTGTCGACTTTACAACTACAATACACTTTCATACCGTGTTTAGTACGTGTGCTTAGCACAATTTTTTCTTTTACGTTCTCAGTTTCGAAACAAATAGTCAGCACACAACTAAAGTTCCTTTCTTTGCTGGCAAGTGTGGGAAAAGAGTAAAGAAGCTACTCACTGACTTATGGCTGCGTTTGAATTTTGAACTGAAAATGACGGCTAGCTTTATTTTGTCTAGGGTGTCGACATGTCTACAATTATATTGATCCAGAATATGCGAACGTTTTGCTAAAGGTATTATGTAGTTAGAGTGAAAGATATCCACTGAAAACGAATGTTATGCCTTCTTTTTTATATACCAACCACGTAAACCTCTGTATATCTACCATATATCTTCATTTTTTCACGTTTATTAGCTATCTCTGATTTCATTTTTATTTAAATCAAAATATTTTATACTGGTTGAATCTTTTGAATGCAAATCCTTCATGCGACACAAGCGCTTGTATTTTCATCTTCAATGTTCATTTGTCAAAATGTAAAAGCACAAATCGTTTATGTTTTTCATTCATATTTTCTATGTTAAAAATGATATTAATTTTGATTTTATTGTCGGTCATCGACTTTTTAGATATTATTTACTATTTCTTTAACTTACATTTTTTAAGAATGAAAATTGAGTTAAATTCCCTGCTTTGTGAGAGTATCTTTTACGAAAGTTCAGGATAACAAATTAATGTTCTAGAAGATGGGATCATTCGTACAACCAACCAGCTAACTAATTTTAAGTTATAAAAATTATCTAACTAAATAATCGACCAGCTAAATAAAAATGATTGTGTTGTGTTTCTATCCCACTTTCCTCCGCTAAAACCCTAATCAATTTAAAATTTTTTAGCACATCCTTCTTTTTTATTTTGCGCCTTCCAATCCATGCTAAAAACATGCCTCCATTTTTTGGTAAACTGCGTCTAGATGTGTCTAAATGTAACGTAATCGGTTCACCCTCTCACGGTCCAAAGTAGATTATTATACAAACTTTCCTCGACCTTAACTAGGTTATTATTTGAACCTACTCCGATCAGATTGCGGTGCGTACACAAACCTCGTTTGAATCGAGCGGAGAGTTTACACGAACCTCGTTCTATTGAAGCTCGTTTTCTTGGCTGTTTCTTTTGAACTAGATTTATTATGGTTTGAAAATAATGACAATCTTGAAATATTAAAAATTAATAAAGCACCAGGATGTGAAAGAAGGAAAGCAGATTGCAAATCGAAGTAGGCAATAAAAACAAGCAATGTAAAGTAAAATAAGTATGAAAATAAAATTGACCATCGGGGATTTTATATAAACAACACATGCTAAGTCCATTGAACTACTTTTTCGAATTTCACTAAATTGGCCCTCACTTCATCTGAAAAAACAGGTTTACAACAACTGTACTTGAACGGTTTTGATGACTTCACAATAGAACTTCAACTTCAATATAAAATTGTAATTGTAGACTTTTATACCTTGTCATGCAAATATCTTCTTTAGTACAATCTCCTATAACCACACAATAAAATCTCCGACTTGATTTAACAAGAGTTTAAAGTATTTTGGACGTTGTCGATATAGAAATGAATGATCAAATAATAATTTCTGTAGAAAATTTGAAAAACAGAGAATGTATATAGCAATAGCTAGAGCCAGGGAGAAAGTAAGAATTGTTATTTTGATTTGGAGATGGAAATCCGTTATATAAACTAGTAAACAATGCATGTATGTGCATATAATATCCAAAAATGTTTACCTTGGATGGATGTGTATTTTAAGTGCAAATGTGTTGTAATCACGACACATTTTGTTTTGTTGGTGATATCGACATCAAATTGATAATAAAATTTCGTTGGTAGGCAGGCGAAAAGGACGGTGAGATTCCATTGAAGAATGAGCGTAATTTCGGAATTTTAAAAAGATACCGTGTAAATTATGTTGATTGAATTCTCTTTGTTAACAGTAGAGATGTTGTAGGGATGCTTTTGAGTAGTCATTTCTATTTAAAAAATGAAAAGAAGCGATTCATGAACAAAGAGGAAGAAGATGCAGAGGAAGAGCCTGTAACAACTCCACCTTAGTTAGCATGATACTGAGTTCTCAAAACTCGAACTGCAGCAAGTATAGTCAGAATGCGGCCACCATTTCATCAGAGCAGGCCGCCGACCAATGCAATAGCTGGGGGTAGTCAATGACAGGAGATGAACAGGCTTGTGGAAGAAGGAATATTGTGTTATTCACTCGTGCATGTGTGCACGTGCACAGAAGAACTGCGGTGTTGAAATTGTGTTTCATTTGGACCAAGTCTTTAATATTTTTTGTGTGAGTTGTAATTAGATTATCTGGTATGAGTTGGCAAATTGTAGCCTTTATGTGAAGCATTATATATAAGCAAGCATGTAAAAATCAGAAAGCAAGATGAATAAAGATATAATTCATTTCTTCTACATTCTGTAACATCTTCTTCTACATTCCATTATTTTTACAGTATTCTCATTTTTGTTACGCTCTTCACTCTAATCTTCTCCCTAATCTTCATTCTAACCTTCACTTTAATCTTCATTCTTCTGCACTCTTTCTTCAATCTGCATTTTCTTTTCTAAACTTACTCTTTGCTTCTCATTTCTCTGACATTTTCCCCACCCCTGTCCAACTTTCTTATTCCTTGTATTCAAGCTTTAATTCCCTGCATCTTCCCACCTTCTGCTTTTTTTTATCAACCTTTGTCTTCATGAATGATTCACCACAGCCTGGGCATAACACATTGGTATCAGAGCCTATGGCTGGGCTAACCACCGACAACCAGTCCACTTCCAACAACAATCATATTCTGAAAATTGACACATTTATCCAAGCAGAAGAAGAGGCATGGAAGAGACAAGAAGATATTAATAATCGAAATTCTCTTGCCTTAAGGAATTAGAAGCTACAGCGCAAATCTTGGAGACTGGCAACCGGAAACTGGATCAAACTACGCAGACTTTGGATCAAGCAACAAGGGAAATTTGCATCAAATTTGAAGGTATGCAAATGTTCTTTCTGCTTTAGCGCAAGACATCCAACGGATAAAGCTTCAATCTGCTACTCATCACCATCCAAATACCACTGCCAATTTACATGGAGTTCTTGCATCTAATCCGCATCAACTTCCATCATCTCAACAAAATTCAAGAAATACTTCATTTTCCCCAGTGATAAACTCCAGCAATCACCCAGTAATGACTAACCTTCCTGTAACCCATCCCCACCCACCAGGCAATCAAGAAATCCATTCTTGGAATAAAAACTCACCATTTCCAAATCTTAAGCTTGACTTTCCTATATACACGGGAGACGAGATGGTGTATGAATGGCTTAATCAGGTAGAGCAGTTCTTCAGATTTCATCAAACAGAAGATTCTTTTTGGGTAGAAATATCATCTTTTTATCTTAAAAAGGATGCCCTCAAGTGGTATAACTGGTATACTAGAAATATTCCAAACCATGAGAACTGGGCAACCTTCAGAGAAGAAATTTTGGTCAGATTCAACCCTGAAGAAATGGAGAGACCTTATGATACTTAGGCCAAATTAAAACAACAGACTACTGTCTCGGCCTACCTATCAAGATTTGAAGGTTTACAAGCCACCTTGGAGACCTTACCACCAAGATTCTTGCTAGATAGATTCATTGGAGGACTTAAGGAGGATATTAAGTATGATGTGCTGACTTCTCGACCAGTAGATTTTAGAGAAGCAGTTTCTTTGGCAAAAATGTTCGAGAGCGTACAGAATCAGGAAGCAAAATTAACAAGCCACATCTCCCTTCAAAGAATAACAACCAACCTGTTCCTAACTCCAAGAATTCAAATTCTAATCCAAAACCGAAGGATTGGGGTACTACCAGTTTAGAACGCTTAGCAAAAAGTAAAGGTCTAACCCCAAATCAATTGATTGAAATGAGAAGACAAAACATATGTTACGGCTGTAAGGAAAAATGGCATAAAGACCACAAGTGTAAAAGTCCCCAAGTACATGTACTGGAACGAGTCATGTCATTTGATGACTCGGATGAAATTGCAGAATGCAATAATGAGAGTGATAATGATGACAGCTATGAGGAAAATGATAAAGAGACTCATACTATAACTTTACAAGCCATGTGTGGTATTCCTGCTCTCTCAACTATCAAAGTACAGGGTACTGTAAAAGGGAAACCAGTCCAAATTCTCATTGACTCTGGTTCCACGCATAGTTTCATCGACAAAGATTTAGTTCACAAACTGAAACTTAAGGTAGATGAATCAAGAAATTATGAAGTTATGGTGGCTAATGGAGAGAAGCTTCAAGGGTCTGGTATATGCTACAATGTTCTACTAAGTTGTCAAGGGTGTAAAATGCCAGTTGATCTTTTGATACTGCCACTGGAAGGATGTCAAATTGTGTTGGGTGCTCAGTGGATGAAGAAGTTAGGGGAGATTACATTGGATCTTGACAAGTTAATGGTCAGATTTACTTATGGCAATAAGTCATACACTTGGTAGGGAATTCAACAGCAAGATGTTAAATTAGTTGATCAGAAAACTTTGGGAAAAGAGCATGCACATGGTCAGATTACTATGATGATATATTCAATAGACACTGAGCAAACAAAAGAAACTCAAAATTTCCTGCAAAAGCTACCCGAAGAAATTCAAATTTTGCTGCAGCAGAACCCCGAAGTAACTTCACCAATCATTCCTCTCCCTCCTCAGAGGCAACATGATCATAAAATACCCCTAAAACCAGGAGCCAACCCAGTCTGTTTGAAGCCATATAGGCATGCTCACCACATAAAGAACGAGTTAGAGAATATCATCAAGGAATTATTGGAAAATGGCATCATAAGGCACAACAACAGTTCATATTCTTCTCCTGTAGTAATGGTTCGAAAAAAAGATGGACATGGAGGCTGTGCATTGACTACCGAAGCCTGAACTCTCTCACAATCAAAGATAAGTTTCCCATTCCTTTAGTTGATGATTTATTTGATGAGTTACATGGATCAAAATACTTCACTAAACTAGACCTTAAATCAGGTTATCATCAAATTAGAATGAATGAGGATGACATACATAAAACAGCTTTAAAACTCATGATGGACACTATGAATGTGTACTAATGCGTTTTGGGTTAGCTAATGCACCATCAACTTTTCAATCACTTATGAACGACATTTTTAGGCCTTACTTAAGAAGATTTGTACTGGTTTTCTTTGATGATACACTAATATACAGCCAGACCATGTCTGAGCATATACAACATATTGGCTTAGCATTTCAGGTGCTGAAGTAGAATCATCTGGTAATTAAATTATCCAAATGCAGCTTTGCAAAAAAGTCACTTGATTATTTAGGCCACTTATTTCAGAACAGGGGGTAGCTATTGATCCTAACAAAGTCAATGCAGTGATGGATTGGCCACTACCAAAGAACATAAAGGCTTTAAGGGGATTTCTGGGTATAACTGGATATTGTAGAAAGTTTATGAAAGGGTATGTCCTCATTGCAAAACCACTGACAGGTATGTTAAGGAAGAACTCCTTTATTTGGACTACTGAAGCCAAAGATGCTTTTGACCAACTCAAGCAGTGTTTATCTAATCCTCCTGTCCTTGCAATGCCAGATTTTTCACAGCCATTCATTCTAGAATGTGATGCCAGTGGATTAGGAGTGAGGGCAGTGCTCCAGCAAAACAAAAAACCAATAGCTTATTTAAGCAAGGCATTGCATGGATGAAACTTAGCCTTATCTACCTATGAAAAAGAGCTAATGGCTATCATTATTGCTACAAAAAAATGGTCCCAATACCTCATGGGAAGGCAATTTATTATAAAAACAGATCACCAGGGCCTTAAATATTTATTGTCACAAAGGCTTCACAATGGTGTACAAAACAAATGGCTCACAAAACTTCACGGATCTGATTATATAGTTGAATACAAAAGTGGAAAAGAAAATATAGTGGCCGATGCTTTATCCAGAAAGGAGGACATGCAAGTACAAGCAGTAATTGTGGTATAAACACCATGGTTAGATGAATTAAAGGCACATTATCCAACTCGACATGGCACCAGCAGCATATAACCAAGGTACAGAATGTGCAACTACAGGAAAGTAAGTACAGGCTAGTGGATAACTTAATGTTCTACAAAGGAAAAATTTTAATTGACCATCACCTGACAGCACTGCTACATACTCTCATTGCTGAACACCACTCTACTCCTCTAGAGGGCCACTCGGGAATCAAGGGTACTTTAAAAAAATTGAGGCAAGTATTTTATTGGAAAAATCTGAAAAGAACTGTTGAATACTTCGTAAAGTCTTGTGATGTTTGTCAAAGAAATAAAGGGGAAAATGTACACTTACCTGGTCTCCTACATCCCCTACCTATTCCTGAACGAGTATGGGAAGACATTTCTTTGGATTTTATAACATGTCTTCCAAAAAGCCACAAGTACACTATGATTTTTGTAGTGGTAGATAGGTTAAGCAAATATGCTCATTTCTTTTCTCTTTGCCATCCATACATAGCAAAAGAAGTAGCTAAGGTATTTTTTAATGGGGTATTCAAATTACATGGCCTACCAAAATCAATAGTAAGTGACAGGGATGCTATGTTTACCAGCAACTTTTGGCAGGAGCTTTTTAATTTACAAGGCTGCAGGTTGGAAATGAGTTCTTCCTACCACCCATAGAGTGATGGGCAAACGGAGATTGTAAACAAAATTCTTGAGGGATATTTGCGATGTTTCGTATGTCATAGGCTGCACGAGTGGAGTGAATGGCTATCTCTGGCTGACTTCTGGTATAACACAACCTGGAAATCATCCACCAATATGACCCCCTTCAAGGAAGTATATGGGATAAATCCTCCAAATTTGCTCACTTATGTTCCTAATACGGCTAAAGTAGAGCAAGTAGAAGAATTGTTATTTAGTAGAGACATCACCTTAGAGTTTTTAAAGGATAGATTGAAGTTAGCACAAGACAGGATGAAGAGGTATACAGATTTAAAAAGAACTGACAAGGAGTTTCAAGTTAATGACTGGGTTTTCTTAAAGCTACAACCTTATAGGAAAATCACTGCTAGGAATCAAAGAACACACAAATTGTCTCCTAAGTATTATGGGCCTTATCAAATAGAAGAAAGAATTGGAACAGTAGCCTACAAGTTGAAGCTGCCTGCTCATGTCAAAATTCACCCTGTATTTCATGTTTCTCAACTTAAGAAAAAGATTAGAAATGGATTAATAATTCAAGAGGATGCTCCTAGTTTCGAAGAAGAAATAGTAATGCAGCCAAAAAGAATCTTAGACAGACGAATTGTGCCTCGGCACAATGAAGCAGTAGTACAAATTTTAATAAAGTGGAAGGGCAAGGCTGAAGAAGAAGCAACTTGGGAGGATTATTGGCCGACTATTAGACATATCCCCACTTTAGACCTTGAGACAAGGTCGATTTTTGAAGAGGAATGGAGATGTAACAACTCCACCTTAGTTAGCATGATACTGAGTTCTCAAAACTCGAACTGCAGCAAGTATAGTCAGAATGCGGCCACCATTTCATCAGAGCAGGCCGCCGACCAAAGCAGCAGCTGGGGGTAGTCAATGACAGGAGATGAACAGGCTTGTGGAAGAAGGAATATTGTGTTATTCACTCGTGCATGTGTGCACGTGCACAGAAGAACTACAGTGTTGAAATTGTATTTCATTTGGACCAAGTCTTTAGTGTTTTTTGTGTGAGTTGTAATTAGATTATCTGGTATGAGTTGGCAAATTGTAGCCGTTATGTGAAGCATTATATATAAGAAAGCATGTAAAAATAAGAAAGCAAGATGAATAAAGATATAATTCATTTCTTTTACATTCTGTTACATCTTCTTCTACATTCCATTATTTTTACAGTATTCTCATTTTTGTTACACTCTTCACTCTAATCTTCTCCCTAATCTACATTCTAACCTTCACTTTAATCTTCATTCTTCTGCACTCTTTCTTCAATCTGCATTTTCTTTTCTAAACTTACTCTTTGCTTCTCATTTCTCTGACATTTTCCCCACCCCTGTCCAACTTTCTTATTCCTTGTATTCAAGCTTTAATTCTCTGCATCTTCCCACTTTCTGTTTTTTTTATCAACCTTTTTCTTCATGACTGATTCACCACAGCCTGGGCATAACAGAGCCGTAACCAAAATTCAAATAGGATTCAGAAAATTGACGCAGAAAATTTACTCAATGGCTTAGGGTCAAAACAGGGGAAGGCTCGAATCAAGAACATGAGAGGCTCAGGTTTTGGATTAAACAATACAGCTCGGGTGGGTTCACACTAAACAATAATGTCCGGGTCTGGTAATTAAGGTGTAGATAAAGAGAAGAAGAGCAGAATCCTTGAATTTGACTTGGTCATACAAAAATTTATTTTGAATATATAATTACAAGATAACTAGATTAATGATATACGAGCGTTACGGCACGCGTTTTACGCATGAATTGTTTTTCTGCAAATTGTATATTGTAACGACCCTTAATTTCCGACCCAATATAAAATTTCAATCCTTTATTTAATATGAAATTTTAAATTCTATATACGTTCTCAGTTAACGTCCAAACTCCGTTATAAAATGCGTCTAGTAAGTTATGGATATAGGAAAAGTTTCTTCGTAAAATATTGCAGTAAATTTCATTCGCGTTTTATTGTATATCAGTTCATTTTAAACTACGTAAATTTTATCTTTTAAAAATCTAAATATTTTTACATAGTAATGTTGTAAAATATTATCTAATCAAGACGTCGCATTTCGTTTCGTCTAATTCCGTCGTCGCCTGCTTTATTTAAATTGTTTTGTCAAACGAACAATTTAATCAGCGTAAATTTTGAATCACGATAAAACTGTCGTATCGCCAATATCTGTGTACCGTTGGAAGCGCCTCGTCGCGCTAATCAAAACGGCATATTCATTTGTACAACTCGGAGTTCGTTGTAAAATTGTCGCATTAATTTAACCGTTGCAAACGGAACGGTAAATGCATGTTCAGCCCAGAAATTTTCAGTCTGTATCCATATAAGTTTGAAAAAAAAAAACTATGGCTAATGTGCATTCATTAGGGTAGTTGGCAGCTGTTGGATAGCATTGGAAACGCACAAAAAATTTCGTGACCCGCAAAAATTTTATTTGTTACCTGACCCTTCGTATATTCATTTAATTTAAACTCCTTGCCACCTGCGCATTTTCGGCTGCCACAAAGAAATTTATTTGCTACAGGTACGACCAAATTCCTTCATCTTTCTCTTATTTTTCTTCCTCCCCTCCACTCTTTCTTCTTCCTTTTATTTTTCATTCACCGAATGAAAAAAATTTGCAAAAGAAAAATGGTCGCAGCCTCCTCTAGATCGCGCACACGCCATTCACCTCCTCTCTCCGCCTTCGACACACTCATCACGCGTCGTTCACCACCTCCGCCCAGTCGCGTCGCCATGCGCCACCCCTTCACCTGAAACAGCCCTCCACCGTTCACTGCCCCACTGCGCCCTCTGGCCATCGCACGTCCCCTCACGAGCCTCCTTAACCTCCATTGTCCCTCCTCCGCGTGCACACACGCAACCTTCCCAAACCCGACGCACCTTCCACGGCCTCGACACTCGTCCAGCGGTTCACCACGCGTAGACGCGCGCGTCACCCCCTCCTTCCAGCGCCTAGCCGCAACCACCTGCGCGTGCGTCGCCTGGAACCACGCTCACCGAACGCAAACACCACCACCACCCGCTCTTCCCTATACCGCCACTCCCCGTCACTGACTACAGCTCCACCACCACACACGCAACCACCGCCCTCTCCAGCACCCTGGCCGGAACCGCCACACATCCACTTCCAGCTGCCTCGCCTGTGCCACCATACCCGGGGCCTGTGCTTGTGCATGCAGTGCATGCCGTGCGCATGCATATGTATGCAAAATGTGTTCTTGCGTCCATTGAAGAAGAAAATGAAGCACCAGTCTCGGTTTTCATTAAAAAAAACAAAATGTTGTTTTATAAAGAAAATGGAAGGAACGGCTTGTTGTTTATGAAGAGTGGAAGTGTTGCTATTGTTTTTTTTATTTGCCGAAAGAATATATATATGCAGTATATATATTTGGTTGCTGAATAGCAACCCACTTCTTTCCTGTTGTGTACAGCAACCGGTTGAAGTTTCCACTTTGCAACAACACCTAAAATTCTCAGCTTTCCTTCTTTCTTCGTTGTTTGGTAAGTGAATATATATATATGATTTTATAAAATTATATATGAACGTCCATATTAAAATTAATACCATCTTTATTCTTGTCGATGGTTGCAGTTTGTTCGATTGTTCGTGTTGAGATGTGTTGAACCAATTCCATTCGTGCCTCTTCGTGCTTCGCCCTTATTTTCTTTAACCACGAAAAGATGAATAAATTTTACGACTTATATTCTTATACAATGATAATCAAGTTTGGTTGATAATATGTTGATTGTTGATGTTGATATTGGACGTTAAAAATATTTGTTGATACATGAAGTGACAAATAATATATACTTGAATTTGACGTCGGGTGGTTGACAATTTGAAAGTGACATATGTGCTTGAATTTGATTAGATAAAATTTGTATAATATGACCCTTTAAATGTGCAATTAATTGACACGTATAAACATGGTTAGTTAGACCTTGAACTATTTAAATGTATGTTGTATAAACTGATGTAGTATGAAATTGAATAAGTAGATATCAAGTGTAGAACCGCATAAATAGTAGTGTAATAATCTTTAATCTACATGAAATGATAGTGTAGATTCTAAACATAATTATATTAATTTACATAAACTACAAATGTAAATTAATACGATTATTTCGGGATTATTTGAATTAATTATTGGATGGTTATTGATTGTTATTGCTTGTTTATTTACTTTGACATCATCCCAGTTATCATACTGCAAGGTCCCTTTACTATGCTTTGATTTTGAATTGAAATGGAATCGGGTTGAAATGATAAATAACCAAATAAAACAATTGACTTAGGATAGAGAATTAAATAAAAACCTGATTGGTCAAATAATTAGATTTAAATAAAAATGAAAAATAATAATAAAGATTTTATTTGAATAAAATGATAAGGGTTTTTAAATGAAGTTTGAAATTTGAATTCTAGTAAAATGTAAAATGTTAATATTTAATAATTTGAAATAAAACACTAACAAAGTGTTGATGAAAGAATGTTATTTAAATTTAAGTAAATTATTGAACTAAGTTTTGAAATTATTCAATAATTAAATAAAATTGAATTCCTTAACAAGTGAAATTGAATTTCTTTAATAAGTGAAATTGAATTTCTTTAAATAAATGAAATTGAGTTTCTTTAATAATTAAATTTTGAAATTTGTTTAAATTAAATAAGTAAATAAATGAAATTGAATTTCTTTAATAAGAAATAAAATGTTATTTATGGAAATTAATATGAGATTTTTAATTTAAATAATTTAATTTGACGAATTTAATTTAATTCAATTTATAAGTTTTGATATAATGTAGGTAAACTTAAGTGATTCATTTAATGAATTGGAAATTCAATTGAAATTATTTTGAAATGAAAATTTTATTTAATTTATACTGAATAAATTCATAAATGAAATTAAATTGTTTTGAACGTTAATTAACTTAATTTAAATGATTATGGAATGAAACTTATATATGATTTTAAATCAATATTTGAATTGTTTTAAATAAAAATTGAAGTTGAATTATACAGTTTTGAAATCGAAAATTTGGAAGGTTTGAAACGTAAATTATAGTGATATAGAAAGACAAATGAAACGTTGGTTTTCAAATTCTAAGTGAGATTCAAATTGATTTGGTTTTGAAATTTATTAAACGACCAATCGGTGAAATAATTACGGAAGTTATTAAAGAGACCGGAAACGGTTAGGGGCATACTTACTGTCTAAACCGAATACCACTTTAATAACTATACGCGGAGTGTGATCCAGAATGAAGTGGTTGGAATGATGTACGTTGATGACTGAAGAAAGAGAACGATAATGAATGACCTTGACACTTGCGTCTAATTGGAAATGACTAAAACAGGAGCCGTGCCGGGCCAAATGGAGTTAGCTATCTCGAGCGAACACACTTCTTCATAAACTACTCAGTACTTGTTATTGACTGGTGCGCACCCTTGAATTTGGAGTGTTGTTTCGCGGTGTTGCGATCGCTGCGGTGATGCATTCTCACCAGTCCGGATCAGGCAAACGGTAGTCTCACTACGTTGGGTATTGCCTCATTTGCCTTGTCATACTTGTACCCCTATACACGACCACTATGATTTGTTTTGTATTACACCTATGGAGTACTCCCTGATATGCCACTAGTTTACGGTGAAGTTTACAGTGCTGTATAGACTATAATGCAATATAAATGTGTTAAGGGGAAAAATGGTAACGCTTTAACACTATTTTTGATACTTTATATTACTATTAGACATTATCTACTTAGCGTACACTTCTATATATATAGATAGTTTAACGGACCTGAAAGAAGTTATTCCATTCATCTTTGAGTTATTGTTATTTCAAATTTGAACCATTTTATCTGAATAAGAATATATGTCCTGACTCGAGTGTTTGTTTGTGCTTATGCTCGGGTCAGTCTAAGGATTTATGTTGCTGTGCTGCTGGGAAGTTGAAGGCTTGAAGACTATCATTTATCTTTATCTTTATCAGTATTGCTCTATTCTATTTGGATATTATCGGACATCTATGTATTTCTATTTCACTATTTGCTTGAGACATTGTTGTATTTTCGTAGTAGCCTCATGAACTAGTATTATGACATTGTTGTAATTCCGCTGCATTATTCTATTATTGTATCTGTCTGTGATTCTGTGATGATTCTCATTTATATACATATACTCCATTAATGATTCGTGTTTTGTACTATTTAAGTTGACATGTGTGGATTATTTTCAATTTAAATGGTCCAAATATACGGGTTATTACAGTTGGTATTAGAGCTTTGGTTCCCAAAAACCTTAGCCTGTGGAGTTTTAAAGCTCATTAGAAATACGGTAACCATACCCTAGAATAGGGAGAATCATTTCAGAATCCATATCTTTAGATTCCATCCTCCTTATGAATTCGTTTGATTAGAATTTCCTTAAGTTCTATAAATTTCTATCTTTGATTCTAAAATCGCTTCTGATATTCCAGGATGAGTACCAAAAGGAACGCTAGAGGTGGGGGTAGAGGAAATGCCCGAACCATGTGCCCCAGCTCCCGCAGTCAAGATTTCTACTCTTAGCAAAGAATACACCTAGCTTGGCGGCATCAAATTCACTGGTTCCGAGAGCATCATTGGAGCGCAACAGTGGTTGAAGGGCCTGGAAATGATCTTCACTGGAATTGAGATTGTTGACGCGCAGAAGCGTCAATTGGCCACTTGGCAGCTTGAGGGTGCGGCACAGGATTGGTGGGAGTCAGTAACCTCCCGTCTCAGTTTAGATAGAAATCTAACTGAAATTTCATCCAAATAAATTTCTTCTATCTCGTCAATTTTGACTCATCTTTATATCGCTTGTAAATAGGGATTCCCTTTACGGCTCAGTGGATGCCAGCAGCCGAAAATGCTCGGCTTTATCGATCATTTATGGACCTCAAGCAGGGCAACGTGACTTTCTCCGAGTATGAAAGAAAGTTTAACGAACTCTCTAAGTTCGGACCTGGCTTGATTGATACACTACTGCTGAAGAATGAGAAATTCATCCATGGAGCACGTCCAGAGTATTACGATCTTCTCACAGCTCATGTCCATGGCACTTTCACCGAGCTGATGGATTATTCTCTTAGATATGAGGGAAAGCCGAAGGGAACATCAGTCACCAAGGCCCCAGTTACTCAGCCATCCTCTGGTCATACTGGGAAGAGGAAGCCGAACTTTGAGCAGCAAAGAAAGAACTGGCAGAAGACAACTGGGCTTGGCTATTCTCATAAGAAGCCTATTGACATATCCTCTATCGCCTACTTCGACTGCAATCAAAAAGGTCATTATGCTAGCAGTTGCTCATCCCCAAAGGAAGCAGCTATTCCGCCATCGGATCAGATAGCCAAGAGAGATGTATGTCACATTTGCTTACAGCCAGGACATTTTAAGAAAGATTGCCCAACTCAAAAGAAGGGTACCTCATCTGGATTTTTTGCTATTACCACACCTACCCCGGAAGTTTAGGATGGCCAAGTTACATTACAGAGTACTTTTATGTTGCATACTTTACCTGTTAGAGTTCTATTTGACACCGGAGCAACACATAGTTTCATATCTATTGATTTGTGTAATAAACTTGGATTGGAACCCATCCTTGCATCTACTTTCTTATGTGTATCAAATCCTATTGGAGGACTCGCTAACTTAAAAAGGGTATGCAAATATGTCTCGCTTATGTATGGCATGCACCGTTTCACTTGGGATTTATATGTCCTTGGATTCAAGGCATTCGATATCCAATTAGGTGTTGATTGGCTACGAAAGTTCGAAGCCGTTATCTCTTGCAAAGATCAAACCATCTCTCTAATTGATGACAAGAGTACACCTTTAGTTATTGAAGGTAAATCGCCTCAACAATGTGCTAGGAGTTTTATATTCTCTCTTGACTCCCATCCGAATGATCTAAGCTCTACCCCGGTTGTTCAATTCTTTTCTGATGTCTTTGGAGAAGTCAATTCTCTACCACCTCCATGGGAAATCGAATTCCGCATTGATCTTATCCATGGTGCTCGACCAGCATTTCTCCCTCCCAGGAGAATGGCTCCTAAAGAGAAGGCAGAATTGAATGTTCAGATTGAAGATTTATTTGCTAAAGGCTTGATATTGAGAAGTCATTCAGAATGGGGAGCTGCCGTTGCATTCGTCACAAAGTCAGATGGTTCTCTCAAAACGTGTGTGGACTATAGAGAGCTACACAAGCTCACACCTAAGAACAGATATCCAATGCCCCGCATTAATGATCTATTCGACCAGCTCCATGGAGGTAAAGTTTTCTCTCAACTCGATCTGGCTACCAGCTTTCACCAACTCAGAATTGCTGAAGAGAGTATTCCTAAAACAACATTTTGCATTGAAAATGGTTTCCTTGAATGGCTGGTTGTGCCATTCGGTCTTATTAATGCTCCAGCTTATTTCGTCGATTTGATGAATAGAGTTTTCCGTGATGTTCTTAACAAGTCTGTTCCTGTTTTCATCGATGATATTCTCATCTTCTCTAAAGATGAGAAAGAGCATAGGTCACATTTGGCTTTTGTTCTTGAAACTCTTCATAGTCATCAGATTAAAGCCAAGTCTCGAAATGTCACTTTTGGAGAGATGAAGTTCGATTTCTTGGCCATATTGTCTCGGAGAATGGGATTTCGGTCGATCTGGCTAAGGTCGTCGTAATCAATGTAATTCCTATCCTTACTTGTCATTTCTATTCGAACATCTTATATCTAAATTCGAATCCTTTGAATTTACAGGACTGGGAGACTCCCAAAACTCCTATTGATATTCGTAGCTTCTTGGGCTTGGCCGGCTATTATCGCAGATTCATAGAACATTTTGCTTGTATTGCTGCACCGCTCACCGCACTGACTAGAAAGAATGTCAAATTTAATTGGAGTGAAAAGTGCGAATCAGCTTTCAATGAGTTGAAGTGAAAGTTGACCACTGCCCCAGTTCTTACAGTTATTGACAGAAGTGAAGGTTTGACCATTTATACTGATGCTTGCCGTGATGGATTTGGAGCAGTTTTAATGCAGAAAGGAAAGGTTATTGCCTATGCGGGTCGTCAGTTAAAGACCCATGAAGAAAATTACGCAACTTACGATTTAGAGCTTATTGCAGTTGTATTTGCTCTAAAGCTATGGAGGCACTATCTATTAGGGACCAAATTCGAATTATTCACAGACCATAAGCCATTGAGATATATTTTCTCACAAAAGGATTTGAATCAGAGACAAGTCCGATGGCTCAAATTCTTAGATGCATATGATCTTGATATTAACTACACCCCAGGGAAAGCAAACGCCGTAGCCGATGCTTTGAGCAGAAACCAAGCAATGGAATGTTGTAATCTTATGGAAGGGATATTATTTCAGCTGGTCGTCTCCCCAGCTCTTATGGATCACATTATAGCAAAGCTATATGAAGAAACTTTGCTCTATCGTATCAAAGAAATAGTTCTCGATAGAGTCGGAAATACTGACAGTAAAATGGGTTCTCATGTAGATAGTAATGGAGTCTTGAGAATCGACAATCGAATTTGTGTTTCCAATGTTGATGGTTTAAGACAGGAAGTGCTGAGAGAAAATCATCAATTCTCGCTTTCATTTTATCCAGGAGTCACAAAAATGTATCAAAATATGAATAAGTTATATTGGTGGAGTGGGATGAAGCGTGATATTTCTACTTATGTTAGCAGATGCACAACTTGTCAACAAGTTAAGGCTGATCACAGATAGACAACAGGTTTGCTCCAACCTCTAGAGATTCCAGGTTGGAAGTGGGAGCAAATTTCTATGGACTTTATTGATGGGCTACCAAGGACTAGAAAGGGTAACGAGAGCATTTAGGTGATTGTCGAAAGGCTGACAAGATCCGCTCATTTTATTCCTGTCAAGACCACTCGTACTGCTTGAAGTTTTGCCGAGATATATATGAAGGAAGTTGTTAAACTTCATGGTGTACCATCTAGTATCGTATGCGATAGAGATCCTATTTTCACTAGTAAATTCTGAAAGGCATTTTAGGATACTTAAGGCACTAAATTGAATCTGAGCACAGCTTATCATCCTTAGACAGATGGCCAAACTGAGAGGGTGAATCAAATTTTGGAAGACCTTCTCCAAGCTTGTATTATAGACTTTGGTGGATCCTGGAAAGACCATCTCCATTTGGTTGAATTCACTTATAATAATAGTTATCAGGCAAGCATTGGTATGGCACCGTTCGAAGCCTTATATGGATGGCCGTGCAAATCGCCAGCTTGTTGGATTGAGTATGGAGACTGATTAGTGCTTGGTCCTGAAATAATTATGGAAGCTTCCGAGAAAGTTAGAGAAATCAGAAAGAAGATTAAGACGGCACAAGACAAACAGAAGTGCTACGCTGACAGAAGGAGGAGAGATCTCGAATTCAGTGTAGAAGATGAAGTATTTCTCAAAGTGTCGCTTTTGAAGAATGTTATTTGATTTGGAAGGAAACGGAAGCTTGCTCCCAGATTTGTTGGCCCGTTTGAGATTACGAAAAGGGTTGGAACTTTGGCCTATAGACTCGCATTACCAGAAAAGTTTGTCGGTGTGCACAATGTGTTCCACGGCTCACATCTCAGCAAAGTTGTGGGCGATCCATCTATGACCATCCCACTGCTCAGTTGGAAGAGTTAGTTATTGAGCCTGACTTGACCATTCAGCGGAAGCCACTTGTGATAGTCGATCGTGAGATGAAGCAAATTAGAAGGAAGTCGATCAATCTCGTCAAAGTTCAGTGGAGTGCAGATGAACGAGATTGCATATGGGAAACTGAAGATGGTATTCGGGATTCAAATCCCGAATTACTAATTTCAAGTTTAATTCATTTTTCTCAAATCTATCTTAATTTTTCTGCTTGTTTCTTTCATACTTCTCTCGTCTCGTTTCTTTTCGAGGACAAAAAGTTTTGAGGGGGGAGATTGTAATGTCCCTGAATTTCCGAACCAATTTAAAATTTTAAATCCATCATTTAATATAAAATTTTAAATTCTTACATAGGTTCTCAGTTAACATCTAAACTTGTTTATAAGATGCGTCTAGTTAGTTATGGATATAGGAAAAGTTTCATCGTAAAATATTGCAGTAAATTTCGTTCGCGTTTTATTGTATATCAATTCGTTTTAAACTGCATAAATTTCACCTTTCGTATCTAAATATTTTTACACAGTAATGTTGTAAAAAATTTATCCGATCAAGACGTCGCATTTTGTTTCGTCTAATTTCGTCGTCGCCTGCTTCATTTAAATTGTTTTATCAAACGAACTATTTAATTGGCGTAAATTTTAAATCTCGATAAAACTGTCGTATCGCCAATATCTATGTACCGTTGGAAGCGTCTCGTCGCGCTAATCAAAATGTATATTCATTTATATAAATCGGAGTTTGTCGTAAAATTGTCGCACTAATTTAACCATTGCAAACGGACTGGTAAATGCATGTTCAGCCCAGAAATTTTCAGCCCGTATCCATTTAAATTTGAAAAAAAACTATGGCTGATGTGCATTTATTAGGGTAGTTGGCAGCTGTTGGATAGCATTGGAAACGCACAAAATTTTTCGTGACCCACAAAAATTTTATTTGTTACCCGACCCTTCGTATATTCATTTAATTTAAACTCCTGGCCACCTGCACATTTTCGGTTGCCACAAAGAAATTTATTTGCTACAAGTACGGCCAAATTCCTTCATCTTTCTCTTATTTTTCTTCCTCCCCTCCACTCTTTCTTCTTCCTTTTATTTTTCATTCACTGAAAGAAAAAAAATTTGCAAAAGAAAAATGGTCGCAGCCTCCTCTAGATCGCGCACACGCCATTCACCTCCTCTCTCCGCCTTTGAATAAAAATAATAAGGGTTTTCAAATGAAGATTGAAATTTGAATTCTAGTAAAATGTAAAATGTTTATATTTAATAATTTGAAACAAAACATTAACAAAGTGTTGTTGGAAGAATGTTGTTTAAATTTAAGTAAATTATTGAATTAAGTTTTGAAATTATTTAATAATTAAATAAAATTGTATTCTTTAATAAGTGAAATTGAATTTCTTTAATAAGTGAACTTTAATAAGTGAAATTGAATTTCTTTAAATAAGTGAAATTGAGTTTCTTTAATAATTAAGTTTCGAAATTTGTTTAAATTAAATAAGTAAATAAATGAAATTAAATTTCTTTATTAAGAAACAAAATGTGATTTACGGAAATTAATAGAGATTTGTAATTTAAAGAATTTAATTTGACGAATTTAATTTAATTCAATTTATAAGTTTTGATATAATGTAGGTAAACTTAAGTGATTGATTTAATGAATTGGAAATTCAATTGAAATTATTTTGAAATGATAAATTTACTTAATTTAAATGTTTAGCGAATGAATTCATCAATGAATTTAAATTGTTTTGAATGTTAATTAAATTAATTTAAATGATTATGGAATGAAACTTATATATATGAATTTAAATCAATATTTGAATTGTTTTAAATGAAAATTGAAGTTGAATTATAGAATTTTGAAATGGTAAATTTGGAAGTTTTGAAACGCAAATTATAGAAATTGATATAGAAAGACAAATGAAATGTTGGTTTTCAAATTCTAGGTGAGATTGAAATTGATTTGGTTTTAAAATTTATTAAACGACAAACCGGTGTAGTAATTACGGAAGTTATTAACGAAACCGGAATTGGTTAGGGACATACTCACTGTCTAAACCGAATACCAGTTTAATAACTATACATGGAGTGTGGTCCAGAATGAAGTGGTTGGAATGATGTACGTTGATGACTGAAGAAAGGGAACGATAATGGATGACCTTGACACTTGTGTCAAATTGAAAATGGCTAAAAAAAGGAGCCGTGCCGGGCCAAATGGGGTTAGCTACCTCGACCGAACACACTTCTTCGTAAACTACTCATTACTTGTTATTGATTGGTGCACACCCTTGAATTTGGTCTGTTGTTTCACGGCGTTGCGATCATTGCGGCAATGCGTTCTCACCAGTCCGGATCAGGCAAATGGTAGTCTCACTACCTTGGGTATTAACTCATGTGCCTTGTCATACTTGTATCCCTATACGCAACCACTACGATTTGTTTTGTATTATACCTATGGAGTACTCCCTGATATTCCACTAGTTTATGGTGGAGTTTACAGTGCTGTATAGATTATAATGCTATATAAATGTGTTAAAGGGAACAATGGTAACGCCTTAACACTATTTTTGATACTTTATGTTACTGTAGGACATTATCAATTTAGCTTACACTACTATATATATATAGTTTAACGGATACTGAAAGATGTTATTCCATTCATCTTTGAGTTATTGTTATTTCAAATTTGAACCATATTATCTGTATAAGAATATATGTCCTGACTTGAGTGTTTGTTTGTGCTTATGCTCGGGTCAGTCTGAGGATTTCTGTTTCTGTGCTGCTTGGAAGTTGAAGACTTGAAGACTATCATTTATCTTTATCTTCATCGGTATTGCTCTATTCTATTTGGTTATTATCGGACATCTATGTATTTCTATTTCACTATTTGCTTGAGACATTGTTGTATTTTCTTAGTAACCTCATAAACTACTATTATGACATTGTTGTAATTCCGCTGCATTATTCTGTTATTGTATCTGTCTGTGAATCTATGATGAATCTCATTTATATAAATATACTCCATTAACGGTTCGTGTTTTGTACAATTTAAGTTGACATGTGTGGATTGTTGTCAGTTTAAATGGTCCAAATATACGGGTTGTTACATATATGTTTAACATGAAATCATTTTTGTTAGTTTAAATTTTATATCTTAGTTGCAACATTAATTTTTTTTAAGTTTGAAATTCTGTTTATAGTATTAATTAATAATTTATTTATTAGATCCTGTTTGTAATTGATATTAAGATTTGACATTATTTATTTATGGATGTTTTAAATTTGTAAAAGAATTTTATTTGTTAGATCCTTTTTTTAGTGGTAGTTAGATTAGATGATATGTGTAGATGAATGTTTTGAATTTGTAAAAGAAATTTATTTGTTAGATCTGATTTTCAAGTGATATTAAGATTTAGTATTAGGGGCATTTTTGGTAGTTCAGTTGACACCAAAAAAATGTGACACCAAAGGTATTAAAACTATTATTAAAGATATGAGTTGTGAAATGTCGGAGTTGCCAAGTTAATGAAGTAATGGTTTAAAAGAAAGAAAGAAAATATAATCAACATAACTAAAGAAGGGTAAATAAGGAAGAGAAAATAGAATATCATTCTCCCCCTCTCATTCTTTGTTCATTTTGTTGTCATTCTCAAAATAAATATAACAAAGAAGGTTCAGCAGCCATTAATCATCTTCATTAATTCAACTAAGAAGAAAAAGAAAAATCGCAGAATAAATCTCTTCATTTCAAGAATCCAAAGGCAAATAGTATACCATGCTCTATGATTTTTCTATGCTGGATTCAGATTCAAGGCTAAATCCAAATTGTGGTTGATGTTTATTATGCATATGGATTAGATAATCATTTGTATGAGTAGTAGTTATCATTTGAAAATTTATGGAATTTTCCTATAGGGTTTTTTGAGGAAAAGTTAACTTTTTGACTTCCAAATACCATGAATTTTTGTTATGAAGGTGGGAATGATATTTTGGAATAAGTTTTATGATTTTTGGAATTATTATGCATTTAATATCAATTTTCTAAGCGCGAAAAATTGTTACTTTGGATTTTAATTAATTAAAATATGAAAGATAATTAGCTTGCTTCGAAATTTTTATACGATGTTGAAAGAGGAATTTTTTTATTTTTGGGGATTTTTTCGAAGTAATTACAATTTGATATACATTGTTTTATAAGAGAGTTTTAATTGCAAAAAGTTGGATAAATGAAAAATTTTAAAGAAATTAATATTTTGGGGAATAAGAGAAAAAAATTCTCTTTATTTTGCTACAAAATTTTAAAGCGATTTTGATTAATCAATAAAATTTTGATAAATAAATTGGCGTGGTAAAAGGTTATTACTTTTTTAGAGGAAGTAAACCATGAACTATTTAAGAAGAGTATTCAACTATAACCATTATAGTTTTAGGTATATTATATATATATATATATATATATATATATTGTTAATTAATTAACAATTTGATTTGTTAATTATTTAATTAAGAATTTTAATTAAATATTTAATAAATTTCAAAATTTTATTTAGTTTAATTTCTTAAACAATTTTGAGAAATCAAAACACTTTAAGTTATTTAACCATAACCTTTATAGTATAATTTATATATATATATATATATCAATTTAGTTTAATTAATTAACATTTAATTATTATTATCAAATAAATCATTTCTTTGATTACAAGTTTTAATTAAATAATTTAATAAAGTTCAGAAACGTTATTTATAACTTAAACAATATAAGATAAATTTTCAACTATAACATTTACATTTACATATGCATATATCATTGCATATATGTATATTTTATTTAGTTAAATTGTAATTAATTTCTTATTTTGTTAATCAAATTAATTAAATATTTGAAAAACATCAAATTTGTTTCTCAATCAATTTTGAAATTTTTTAAATGTATTTTATAACATTTATAAAATTTCATTTTATATTTTAAACTTAACATATAAATTTGAAATATATTTTAAATTTTCAAATCTTATTTTTCAAATCATCCAAGGGCCCAAAATAAAATTGTGCTACATGGGCCAATCTTTTGACTTACTCCACCCATTGAGAAATCTCCGCCCTTCTAACCTGCCCCACCAAGAAGAATTTGGTTTTCTCATGGGACGCAAAATATGAGGATGCTTTTATTATGCTGAAGGAGGTGTTGACAAGTGTACAAATTTTAGTGCAACTTGATTGCATGAAGGCATTCACAGTATATACTGACGATTGTGAGATAGAGTTGGGCATAGTGCTAATGTAGGAAGGGAGAGTGGTGAGCTATGCTAGTCGATAATTGAGATCTACGAGAGAAACTATCATACCCATGATCTTGAGTTGGTGGCCATTGTTTTTGCACTCAATTCGTTGAGACAGTATCTATTAGAAGAGCGATTTGAGCTATATGCGGATCACAAGCCTCTAAAGTATTTATTCTTTCATAAGGATTTGAATTTGAGGCAGCATAGGCGGATTGAGTTTTTAGCACCATATGACTTTGATATCTCATATACTCTGGGCAAGGAAGAAGTTGTAGCCGATGTCTTGAGTAGGTAGCATGCGATGTTGAATCCTTTGTTTTCAGTGTGAAAGCATTTGGAGGTCGTTTCTATATTCGATTTCTGACCATCGCCAAATATCCCTCTAGGATTGTTAGCTGCTTTGGACGTGCAGCCTACACTAATGGACCATGTTGGGTCAAGTCAAAAGCAAGACAAGGAGCTTTTATATATTTTTAAGAGGGTTAGCAGAGGAGAGTAGTCGAGTCATTTGAGGCGTTATGCCATTGACTCGAAAGGATGGTTACGAAGAGATGGTAGATTATGTCTTTCTCTTGTTATGGATTTGATTGACATGATACTAGCTGAGAATGATCATCTAGGATGATCATTCATCCCAGTGGAGACATAATGTACTGTGACATGAACAGTCCTTTATTGGCTTAGTATGACGAAGCATGTGGTGGATTATGTAGCTTTATGTATGACTTGTTAGAGGGCAAAGGCAAGAAAGAAGAAGCCAGATGATTGTTGCAGCCGTTGGATATTCCTCGATGGAAGTAGTATAGTTTTCTATGGACTTCATCAATGGACTACCTAGGAATGGGAAGAGGAATGCGAGTATTTGGATCATAGTTGACCAACTGACCAAACACACTCATTTCATCCTGGTTAGGAGTATGAGGACCGTTGCGTCTTTGGCAATACTATATGTGAGAGAGATCCTTATGTTGCACGGAGTTAATTCTAACATCATTAGTGATAGAGATCCGCTTTTCACCAACGAGTTTTGGGGGAGTCTGTAGAAGGCTTTGGGCATCGAGTTGATTTTGAGTACCGCTTATCACCCATAGACGGATGGACTGATGGAATGGGTAAACCAAGTGTTGGAAGACTTGCTACGGATGTGCATATTGGATTTTAGAGGTTCTTGGGAGGATTATTTGCCATTAGTGGAGCTCACTTACAGTAACAACTACCAAGCGAGTATCGGGATGGCACCTTTCGAGGCATTATATGAGAGACCCTATAGATCATCGTCGTATTTGTAGGACACTATGGATAGGATTATTCTTGGATCTAATATAGCGAGGGAGACATTAGAGAAGGTAGACTTGATCCATAAGAGGATGAAAACGTTAGGAACTTGGAGATAGTGGTTTTGATGACAACAACCTTTGTAACTTAGTTTATTATAACTTATGTATTAACACTATTGTCTAGTTATATATATGGATGATATTATGCAGGATATATATAAGGAAAGTAATGATTATTGAAGACTGCACAATATAAATATCAAGAATGAAGAAATCAAGTTTGAAGACTTATGAGTATCAAGATTAAGATTTCAAGATATGTGTCTAATTTTTTGTTAAAACTTCATAATAGCATGGAAATCTTCATTCCGAATTTCATTTGGAATGGAACCCATTTCTACCTTCTTAGTGGCTTACAAACCCAAGACAAGTAGCTTACGAACTTATGACAAGTGGCGTACAAACCAACGAACATCTTGGTTTTGTACAAGTTCTCGAGTCCTGATGTGATGAGTTATTCTACAAGAAGAAGCTTACAAAACTACTTCAAAATGGTTTTCCAAAACGATTTTCAAAATTGCTTTTCAAAATATTTAAGCCATAAAATTATATTTTCAAATGATTTTCAAAAAGATATTTTAGCCTTTAAATATTCTTTATTTTAGTGTTTTAAAACATAGTAAAATTAGTTTATTTTACTCCAGAGTCATTTCATTTTTTTTTCATTTCAATATCATTTTCAAAACAAATTTTATACTATTTTTAACAAGGGGATGTCGACATCAGGGATACCCCATTTCGACATGGTGGCCATTGAATTCAAAAGTCTCAATTTTGAAAAGAAGTGTCTATTCTATGAAATATCTTCACGAATGGTTATGACTGTTGGTGCTCTATAAATAGCCTTCCCAAACGAATTTTTTATGACAAAATTCTTATATTTTCTTCACTTCTTCTTCTCCACTAATCCATGTTATATAGTTATCATATTTTTAAGATCGTGTCGAAATTCTGCCAAATTCTCAAGTGAATCAAATTAGAATTTCACTCTTGTTTATTCTCTGTCCTCTCTCGAAGATCAAAGTGCTATTCAGAGTTATAGGATCAATTTGTAGTTAAAAGTTTATCGAGTCTCTCTATAAGGTGAAGTTATGCCTGGAAATCAATTGGTAATCTTGTGGCCCGTAAATCAAGGGAGTTTGCCCCGGACTCGTGAGACAGGAGGGTACCTCAAGGCCTTTATAAATTGAGGAGTGTAATCTCGACACTGGTTTAATAAAAATCTGTATGAGGTAGTTTGCCTTGGAACAAGACTGGATGTAGGGTAACTCCGGAATAGGATAAAATCCGGCGTGTTCTTTCCCTTTACTGCTTTTTATTTACTCTCTGCATCTGTGTTTGATTATGTGATTGTTCTGTGATTAAGTTCTATATTTGTTTGTGTCATAATTTCAATTTAGTGCATATTAGTCTTAGAATTTATTAAAAAAATTTCACCCCCCTCTAGTGTTAAATTAGCCTTAAGATCCTTAATCCGCTGTCGCTTTCAATTGGTATCAGAGCATTGGTTTTCAAAATTTCATAATCTGATTTTTGAAATTTTTTTAAAAATGGCATTTTACACTATTTTCATATGTATATGTCACAGAATCATCATGACATTGTTTTTTAAAATTATATTTAGTATTTTGAAAAGTCACTTGATTCTTTAAAAAATTATGTTGTTTTGCAGGATAAGAGTTATGTCTAATGACCGTTGCTTAAAAAATACCAGATAATTATTCATCGATCAAGAAGAACTAATGGATATATAATGGCAATTGACAATGAAATGGATACCAGATCAATACAAAGCTTTTTATTTTCATTTCAACTTGATATGATACTTTACTTCTCTCCATCTACTTTCCAATGTCACTGGTTTCATGCGAATCCGTCAAGATATGACCAAGTTATGGTCAAATAATGTTTTGGTGAATAAAGAGAAAACGAAAGCAAAACTGTCAACAGTATTCTTCAAATTTCATCCATAGATTTGAGTATTTTGTTCTCACTCCTTTTCTAGATTGCAGTTCTTGTTCTCATGGTCGTTTTGATGGGTGGATCATCAAATTCCGAATAAAATTGAGTGCGATATGACAGTTTCAAATTGACTATCCAAAACTGAAAACCATGCACGGGATTTTCTTCATTTCTCTTATTGTTCGGCCTGTTGCACCACAATACCGACCAAATTTTGTTACCAAACTATTTGATCGTAGCCCTTGCTTTCCTCTTTGATTTGCCACCGATTTCATCCAGTTCTGTTAAGAAACGAAGGAGATATGCCTTCTGGAAGTTTGATAGTAAATAGAAAAACAGAAAGAAGAAGGAGAAGATAAAGTTTTATTAAAAGTGGTGTCTGTTGGGCCTAATTATAGTGGTTGAAGTGTCCATTCAATCAAAATTCAAATTTAAAGTTTTGATATCAAGTTGATCAATCTACTAAATTATCTATATCTTTCTCATATGGTCTTCAAATTCAGCAAATGGATGTCCTACGTTGATCAGAAAAACGAGCCCGTCGCAATAGAACATATCTCGTTGTCAAATTCTGAAAGATATAATTGTGTGATTCATGATAATGGAAGATCAACAAAATTAGAAAGATGGAGGAATACAGAAGGAGGTACGCTTTACTATTATTTCATCTTTATTGTTTCATTTAGGAATATATGCATTTAGTTAGGTCTAGAAATTTATCTCCTTTATAGTTTTGATATTTCGGTCCATATATCAACACACCATAGTATACGTATTGATATATCAGTCTAATTTTTTTTAAAAGTCTTTTAAGATGTGTTTCCTTTCAAATGAAATCTTACTACTAGTTTATTACAACTATACTAAGTAGAAGCATACCTTCATTCATGATTTCAACTTTTCTAATGTTGTTTTTACTTCTCATACTATATTTATTAAAGAAATTAATAGAATAAATTTAGAATGTTAGAATAAGGCTCTATTTATAGATTTCTTTGTTTAATAAGATTGCGCCACATCACATGACACTTATCATATAAATGGATAGTGATATACATGCAAAATGACGCGTGTCATTGCATTTGTTCTTTAATAAAAGCATTTTTACATGCATAATGCCAAGTGTCTTTACGTAGGTCTTTTAATTTTTTTTTATATTTTTCAAGTACTTTAACTATATTAACTGTTATAAAAAAATTGAGTCAAAAATCAATTATTTACAGCAAAATCATGTTAAAAACAGGCTTAGAACTTTAGATAGCATTTCTGAAATGCTGTCTTTGCTGTTACGCTGCAAATACTTTTTATAGCATTTCTAGGCTTTGAAACGCTGTAGTGTTTCAAAAACTTTTTACATTATTTTGTAGATGCTGCAGATTCTGTTTTATAATGTTTTGAACATTTTCTATTGCAAAAACTTTTTATAGCATTCTGTAAATGTTGTCTTCTCTATTTGAAACTTTAAATTATTAAAAAAACGATACTTAAACTAAGTGTTTTGCTCTATACTTTTTAGAGCTATTTTCTAACTTATATTAGAATATTTTAAAATTAATTTCATGTTTAACTATTTTTTAATAATTAATTATAATTTTTAATGTAAAAGGCCTTAATATAACACATGTTTAGTTTTTCAATCTTTGTTATATCATATTTCATTAAAAGTCCATATTTCTTAGCATTTGATTTTGATATTAAGTTTGATTACTACCTTTCGTGAATATATTATAGTTTTAATACCATATATTACCTTTGTTTGATTGAAGTTATTTATAATAAATAGTTTGATATATGTATGTATGTATGCATGTATGCTTGTCAATCAGATATTATTTATCATTCATGTTTATCTTATAATCTGAATATCTCTCACCATAGTTTATATATTATTATATCATTCTATATTTTTTTCTTCTTACTTCAATATCATTTTATTTCATATTACATATCATTGTGCATCCTATTTCATATCGCATTTTAATGCATATTACATCATAAATTACAATGCATGAAATATCATAATCATTTGCATCACAAGTTACACTTCATTATAGATATCATCTCATATTAGGTTGCATAAGTCATACGTTTCATATTGCATTAAAAACTACATATTGCATACATGTATACATAACAAGTGTATTTTATTTAAGGAGAGTTTGTATTATTGTCGTATAGTATAGGGTTATTAGTTTTTGATTTGATTGGATTTTCTTGATTGACTTGATTGACTTGTTTGACTTGATTGACTTGATTGACTTGTTTGACTTGATTGACTTATTTGACTTGATTGACTTGATTGATTTGTTTGACTTGTTTGACATGATTAGATTTGATGTGTGTGTTGATTGGATTGTCTGAAATATACTAATACATATTTATGTATTGAATAATTATAACATAATTATGTTATTGTCTTTCACATTCCATTTACTATACTTTGTTCTAGTATTAGTTTGCGAGGGAGTTTTACTGTTTTATGGATTTTAGGATGGTTTTTGTTAATGACAAAGGGGGAGAAGTTATGTAAAATAGTAGGCTTGGAGTAAGGGGGAGTTGTTGGTGTAAGGGGGAGTTACGGTATGATCGAAGTAGTAAGTATATTTTATAAGGTTGTCATCATCAAAAAGAGGGAAATTGTTAGTAACTAGAGATAGTGGTTTTGATGACAACAACCTTTGTAACTTATTTTATTATTACTTGTATGCTAACACCATTGTCTAGATATACATGAATGATATTATGCAGGATATATATAAGGCATGTACTGATTATAGAAGACTGTACAATATAAAGATCAAGAATAATGAAATCAAGTTTGAAGACTCATGAGTATCAAGATCAAGATTTCAAGATATATGTCTAGTTTTTTATTAAAAGTTTATGATAGCATGGAAATATTTATTTCGAATTTCATTCAGAATGAAACCCATTTCTACCTTCTTAGTGGCTTACAACCCACGACAAGTGGCTTACAAACCCACGAACATCCTGGTTTTGTACAAGTTCTCGAGTCCTGATGTGATGAGATATTCTGCAGGAAGAAGCTTGCAAAACTACTTCAAAATGGTTTTTCAAAACTACTTTTCAAAACATTTTAGCCTTAAAATTATCTTTTCAAACGATTTTCAAAAAGATGGTAAAATTAGTTTATTTTATTCCAGAGTCATTTCATTTTGTTTTCATTTCAATATCATTTTTTTACTATCAGTTTATTTTATTCCAGAGTCATTTCATTTTGTTTTCATTTCAATATCATTTTCAAAACAAATTTTATACTATTTTTAACAAGGGAATGTCGACATCATGGGATACCCCATGTCGACATGGTGGCCATTGAATTCAAAAGTTTCAATTTTTAAAAGAAATGTCTATTCGTTTAAATCTCTTCACGAATGGTTACGACTGTTGGTACTCTATAAATAGCCTTCTCAAACGAATTTTTTGTGACACAATTCTTATATTTTCTTCACTTCTTCTTTTCCATTAATCCATGTTCTATAATTATCATATTTTTAAGATCGTGTCGAAATTCTGCCAAATTGTTAAGTGAATCAAGTTAGAATTTCATTCTTGTTTAGTTCTTTGTCCTCTCTCGAAGATCAAAGTGCTATTCAGAGTTACAGTATCAATTTGTAATCAAAAGTTTATCGAGTCTCTCTATAAGGTGTGGTTGTGCCTGGAAATCAACTGGGTAATCTTGTGGCCCACAAATCAAGAGAGTTTGCCCAGACTCGTGAGACAAGCGGGTACCTCAAGGCCTTTATACATTGAGGAGTGCAGTCTCGACACTGGTTTAATAAAAATCTTTATGAGGTGGTTGCCTTGGTACAGGACTGGATGTAGGGTAACTCCGAACCAGTATAAAATCCGGTATGTTCTTTCCCTTTACTGCTTTTTATTTACTTTCTGCATCTGTGTTTGATTATGTGATTATTCTATGATTAAGTTCTGCATTTGTTTTTGTCATAATTTCAATTTAGTTCATATAAGTCTTAGAATTCATTAAACACTATTCACCCCTCCTCTAGTGTTAAATTAGCCTAAAGATCCTTAATCTGCTGTCCCTTTTAGAAAACCACACAACATAAGTAGAAGTCTTACATTAATAAAATACAGACAGAGTTAGAGTTTGCATTAAGTGACATGGTTGTTGGAAGGTCTCGCCGCTTAGGCATGTTATGAGGTTTGGTAAATCATGAAAGCCAGCACCAATGTTTGTAGGTCCTTTTCTGATTACTGGTAGAGTTGAGAAGTTAGCTTATAGGGTGAAGCTTCCTAAAAATTTAGCAGGAGTATGCAATGTTTTTCATGTGTTGCACTTGCGGATGTGCCTACACTATACAACAATTGTAGACGAGCCAAGTCAGCTAGAGCAGGTGAACGTAGAGAGGGAGTCAGTGGTTCACCCTATACTTAGATTCTTGAGCATGGTACAAGCAACTCTGCAACAAAATTATCAACCTTGTTAAAGTTCAATTAGTAGTTGATCCAGTGGAGAGCATATGAGAGCCTGAGGAGAGTATCCAAGCTACCCACCCTAAACTCTTTCGTTGTACGTTTCCAGTTTAGTCGAATAAGTATAGGCTACTTATGTGTTACCCATGGATATTAGGGATGGTTACAAACATGTCATTAGGACATGTTTTGGATGATGGATGCTAATGGATGTATTTATTTGTCCTTGCACACATAGACAAAATACGTTTTGATTTAGCATACACATAAACCCCCATCACTTGTTTCATTTTATTGAGTTATATGCATATGATTATTTTATATGGATTTGATGGTTGCACACACACGTAGAATTGCAAGTATAATTACATCGGATACTGCATACATTTGGATACATAACATAAACACTTTCAATTCAAGAGGTCGATTAGATCAGGAGACTGCATAATCTTTACATTAGTATATGTTTATATGCAATCTACGCCTACATGCACATATTCTATTAGGAATTTAATTAAGGATAATGATTGTTAGTGGATGATGGATGAGTAGATGGTTGTAGTTATTGTATTTATATGCTTGAGTTACATTTTGCCGTCCATGAATATTTTAGGAATAAAATCATTTTAAAGGGGGAGAATATAATAGCTTAAAAATTTAAGTGAAAAACTTAATAAAAGAATTATGTTTAAATATAATAAGTGAATTTTTTTTAAAAAAAACTGAATTTGGCTATGAAAATTGCATCATTACGTTGTAGCGATTTTCTAGACAACTTTCATATATAACATTTTGAAATTGGAGCTAGTATAAAGAATTTATAAACATTTCAAGTTTTGAAATCGAAAATAATTAAATAAGAAAATAAGGAAACAAATATTTCAAAAATAAAAAGCTCCACTGGTCAATAGATTTTACCCTGTAAATTAGGAAGAAACTGATAAATATTACCCTGTAAATTAAGAAGAAACAAATAGCTAAATTTGATAGTTCTTACATGAATACGATTTCTCTTTTTTAGTCTGGATCTAATTAATGTTACCCTGTAAATTAAGAAGAAACTGATAAATTTGAGCATACACCTTCTTGTCAATTGATAATAATTAATATAACTTACTAATGTTGATATTAAACCTAGGTTAAATGGATTCAGTGCAAATTGAAATTGAATATGAAGTTTTATAAATTAAAAATCATAGATTTATAAACTTGGGTCTACCGCGGTTAGGTTTTGTGCATGCCAATTAGTAATTAATAATTTACTGTAATATACCGAGGAAGATGATGATGAATAAAAAAACAAACAATAATTAACGAAAAAATAATAATAATAAAACCTCACGACTAATCGGCAGCAAGTGGTCGACCGCTCCAAGAGCAAGTGGCCGACCAATAAGAGTTTTCTAAGTGCAGTGTGAACCTCGACATAAGTCTCAGGTTATAAGTAAAATAGTGGTGTGTGCGTGCGTATGTATGGATGTTATTATAAGTAGGGAAGCTAGTTTCCTATGAGGCGATGCTAGAATGTTGTAGGACTAAGTAAGTTCTATTTATCAAGCAAGGATCAACATTCGCCTGGGGCAATTATTTCTCAAACTACACTCATAGGAGGTTCTACAGTAGACACTCTACACTGGTGATGATTCTTGATGGAGTTTATGGATGACACTAATGGGAATTCCTTTGTATTTATGGCCACGCGACCTGATGCTGTGTTGTTGATGGATCTCGATACGGTGTAATAAGAGGTGTTACGTTACCACTAAGAGGTGGATACATATGCAACGATGATAAGACACTTCGATAAGTCAGCATTGCAAACTCCCCTTCAGTGTGTAACTAGGATACATGTAATTGTATTCGTGAGAAATATAGTTCCATGGTGGAAAGTGTATGGAAACCTATGTGGAATAGTTATGTGTAGTCGTAGTTGCGGGGAAAGTAGTCTCACGGTGGAAGTTGTAGGGAAACGTACATGGAATAGTTCTACTAGCTATTAGTTGATCATCAATTTTCTTGAGGTTTGATTAGTAGTTCTACCCTAAGTATGAGCGTGCATAAGTCATTAATGTAGGTGTGTATTGAGCTAAACCCCTTAAAAAAAGAAACAAGTAATTAACATACATCAGTATTACTAAAGTCATTTGCATGTAATCCCTATATACTAATGATGTAACTCATTCACCAGAGTTTTGTCCTACCCACCCCTTTTCCTTTTTTCCCCACCATAGGAGGATAGGCAACAGGTGATAGGCCCAACAAAATTACTTAGAGAGGCGAGCTTGGCATAAGAGTTGTTTTTTATTTCCTATTACTCTCTACATACCATTTATCATCTTTAGTATTTTATCACACTATTTGATGTCTTTTTGTACACTGTATAATTGAATACTTACTGTTTTGAGACTGTACTTCGGATATTTCTAAGATGACTATTTTTAGTATTTATATTTTTATGCCTTCTGCTATGAGATCTAAAAACCAAATTTTTCACCAACCCAACTCGTTCATCACATTCATTCATGGCCAGAAATATAGTTAACTCTTTGGGATAGAAAACCCAATTTGTACTCTATAGTTATGTTAAATCCTATTGAAGGGTCGACACATCTTTTTATGATTTGCATAGACATGGTAGTGATGTATGTAAAGTTGACTTTGTATATAATGCGTATGTTTTGGGTTTTGAGGACTTTCTTAAGGATGGATAGGTTGTCTTACTACATCGCCATATTACATTGTGATAAAAGGATTATATAGTTGAGGAGTTGTAGGTATGAAATATAGATGTTGAATGTATTACTTCAAAGCTTATTCAAGTTAAACTATTTGTGTTCTCTTAACATATCATAGGATGAGATCTCATCGTGCTTGTAGTTTAAGACTTTTCAGATATTTTTGAACAAGTCTCCGGTCTCCTTACCCAAAGGGAGATTGAGTTTAGGATTGACTTAGAGAAGGATGCTAGATCCATCATGTAGCCATTGAGGCATATGGCCTCCAAAGAATGGCGAGAGCTGTATTAGTAGATTTTGGAGCTATTACAGAAGAAGTTAATTGGTCGTACCACTTTAGAGTGATGATCATCAATTGTCTTAGCCACTAAGGTAGAAGGCTCATTAAGGCTATGCATCGATTACCAAGCACTCAACAGGCTGACTAAGAAGAGCATGTATCCTTTACCTAGAGTGGATAACTTGTTTGACCAGCTTGTTGGAGCCAAGGTTTTTTCATAATTAGACTTGGCTGCTAGGTTCCATCAATTTAGAGTAGCTGAAAATAGCAAGGAAAAACTGCTTTTCACACTCCAAACAGACTGTATGAATGAGAAGTAATGCCTTTTGGACTGACAAATGCTCCTGTCTATTTTGTAGATTTGATGAGTAGGTTCTTTAAGAGGCAACTGAATTAGTTCATTATAGTGTTTGTAGATGATATTCTAGTACCTCTAAACGTGAGGGTGCTTATGAAAATCACTTAAAAGAAGGTACCAGAGATCTTGACAAAACTGCAGCTAAAGGCCAAATTCTCAAAATGCCATTTGGAGAAAAGAGGTAAGATTTCTCGGTTACTTTGTGTCAAAGAAAGGGTTAGTGTTGATCCTACGCAAGTATTAGCTAGTCAAGGCTAGAAGATTCAAAGGAACTCTACTAAAGTTAGGAGTTTTCTTGGTTTGGTCGGCTATTATAGGAAATTCATCAAGAACTTCAAAAGGATTGCAGCACCACTGACTCGCCTAACCAATAAAAACTTAGTTTTTGCATAGGATGAGAAATGCATGAAAGCCTTTGAGAAGCTAAAGGAGTTATTGACTATTGCACAAGTGCTAACTATTCCTGATGGGTCAAAGTCTTTCACCGTTTATAAACTTGTATGGAGTATGGGGTTAGGAGTTGTTCTTATGTAGGAAGGAAATGATAGCATATACAAGCAGAAAGTTGAAGAACCATGAGAAGAGACATCCTACTCATGATTTAGAGTTAGCAGCCATCATATTCGCCTTGAAAATATATTGGCATTTTATTTTGAGGGAAAGGTTTGAGCCATTTACCGATCAAAAGTCCTTTAAGTACCTGCTTTTCCAAAAAGATTTGAACTTTAGGCTGCAAAGGTAGATGTATTTTGTAGCGTCATATGACTTTGAAATTCAGTATACCCTTAGAAAAGGGAATGTTGTTGCCGACACCCTTAGCCGAAAGCATGCTGCTATTGGTGAGATATATGAGTGGAGGAAATTGGAATTCCTCTCGATTTTCAATTTCCAAGAGCCATCAGAGTTCTCTCCAGGATACTAGCGCTGTGGAAGTAAGGCCAGCATTGATGGACTGCATCGGTTAAGAATAAGTGAGGGATGCAGCAGAAATCGACATTTTGAGCGAGTTTGGTAAGGGAGAGTATATCCTCCACATCCATAGGTAGTCGATTGACGAAAGAGGATGACTATGTAAAGATGGATGGCTATATGTTCCAGTAGTGGAAAATGTTCTAGGGGAAATTCTGGCCACATGCCACCATTGTAGAATGACTGTTCACCTCGATGGAGATCAAATGTATAAGGATATAAAGCAGGTTTTCTATTAGTCGAGAATAAAGAGGAGAATAGCGAAATGTATCACTAAATGTTTAACATGCCAAAAGATAAAAGCGGAATAAACGAAGCCCGAAGGTCTTTTATTGTCGCTAAAAGTACCGACTTGGAAATAGGAGCATATATCGATGTACTTTGTAGATGGGTTGCCTAGAAATCAAATAGGCAATGAAGTTATTTGGGTTATATTGACTAGACTCATTAAAAGTATTCACTTTGTTGCGTAAGAAGAAATAAAACGGTGACATCTATCGTGCAAATTTATATCAAATAAGTTGTACGATTGCATGGAGTTCTGGGTAGCAATGTTAGTGATAGAGACCTCTTATTCACTAGTGAATTTTGGATGAGTTTGCAAATCAGCTGTAGGAACGATATCGAATCACAGCATCATTTACTGTTAGTAGACCAACAGATGTACAAAAAGGGTGAACATGGTTTTGGAGGATTTATTGAGAACTTGCATCATGGATTTTGAAGGAACATTGGGAGTAGCATTTACGACTTACCCGTAGTAGAGTTGACATACATTAATAAACTATGCTACGATTGGTGTGGCACCCTTTGAATCCTACATGAGGCCGTATGAGGCACCTAATTGTTGTTGGGAAACCACCGACAAAATTCTACTTGGAGCATATTTGATTGATGGTACCACAGAAAACATTGACACGATTAGGCAACAAATGATGGCCGTCCAGGATAAACAGAAGTCTTATGCTAACAGGTGAAGGAAAATGTTTGAATTTTCGATTGGTGACACAGTATTCATTAAGGTTTCCCCTCTTAGGACGGTTATTAGGTTTGGAATATCAGGAAAGTTGGCATCGAGATTTGTTAAGCCTTTCCTAATTTTTGGGAGGGTAGGGAAACTTGTCTATCGAGTAGAGCATCCAACTAAGTTAGCGGGAGTCCATGATATTTTCAATGTATCACATTGGAGGAAATGCCCACACGACGTTGCCGCTATAGTGGAGCCTAAATAGTTAGAAGATATACAGATAAAGCTGAGAGCAACATGTGCCACCGCTAGTATAGTGGAGCATGAAGGTAGGTAACAAAGAATTAGACTGGTCCGAGTGCAATGAGGAGATAATCCGGTGGAAAGCACATGGAAGACAGAAGAGAAGATGAAGGCTTCTCATCTTATACTTTTTTCTAGTTAATTTTCTCTCTCCAAAATTTAGTAATGTATAGGTTTTGGTTGAATCGTGGTTGCGAAATTGGATGATAGGGTATGGTTGACACACTTTTTGCTGTTATTTTTTCATTCCCATAAAATCTTACGCATATTTAGATGTTTGCATCATCTTTATATGTCACGATTTTTCATTCTTGCTAGGGTTGAGCGCGCTTATAGTACGTTGCATACATAATCACAATGCATTTTTGGTTGAGTGGATGACTATGTAGATAACTTGGTTATTTAACATGGTGGTCGAATGCATGTTACGCTATCTTTCCTTAAGGAATTTCAAGGACAAAATTTGTTTAAGGAAGGGAGAATGCAATACCCTGTAAAATTTGTAAGAAATTGATTAATTAATAATGACGCTAAAAATGGAAATTTTATAAACGTCAAAATTTAGCCGCAAAAGTAACACCATTATGTTCGTGGTGATTTTGTTAGCAAATCTCATAATTAAAGATTCACAATCGGTGTTCAAAATGAAGAAGTTATCGATGTTTGAAAATTACAAAATGAAAATAATTTAAATAAGTTTAAATTTATAAGGTAAAAATGGTAACAAATTTTAAAACACTAAGCGGTAGACTTAACATTTAAGCACATGTTAATGGCTCGTGTAATAAAGGAAATAAATAATATAACTTTAAAAATGAACATTAAGTAATAAATTTGTACCAAGGACCGATAGTCGATTGACTGCCCATGAATAACCTCTCTGAAAGGATCGATCAACCGGTTATATTAAGGCGATTTGGGTTTCTACAGGCCTTAATATCTCAGATTTTATTATTTTAAACTTATTTTTATCCAAGTCCGGGCCCATTCTAACCAATAAACAAGAGACTAGCCGACTCATTATTATTCACAAGAAAAATAAGTACACTAATAAGATTTATTCAATTTTCTTCCTTCTCAATAAAACTTCTAGACTCAAAAATAAAAGATTCAAGCCTCAGGGAAGAGATTAATCATATTAAAGAGAAAAGGCAATTAATTTTATATATATGTACATTTCTTTATTTCTGTTCTTCCTAAATCTTTAAATTCTAAATCTAATATATATACAAATGATTGTATATTATACAATCGAAAGAAGATACCTGGAGGAAGAGATTGGCACTAAACGCAAAAGCAAATCTAATAGAATTCGAGGAAAGAGAGTGCAAAGCATGGATTTTTATCCCATCCATGGTTTGCACTACCTACTTTTTTAATGAAACTAGATATGAATCCTTTACCATTTCAAACCCATCAATTTAAAAGTTGAACAGAATACAAAGGAATTAGATTTTTAAAGTTTTACCCCCGTAAAAAGAGGTGTTAATTCTACTATATTAATGTAAAACTAGTTGGATGTTTAGATTCCATTTTTATAAATATATATGCATGTCTGATTTGTTTAGCTAATTTACATTGTGATATTAGCTACTGTGAAAACTATTGTATTGGACTAGGGATTTGTATGGATATGTTAATTGTGACATTTAAATTATCTTAACAACCCGAATGGGGAGTGTTATCCCACTTTTTGGTCAAGGCCGGGATATAAACAAATAGGCTAAAAAGGATGGAAAACAATATCGGAGATCGATTGAAGACAAGGCTATGATCGATGTCATCAAAATTTGACCAAGCTCCAGTCAAGACGGGATTGAAATGGGGATGATGAACAAGGCTATGAAAAGCTACATTTCAAATTTCAAGTCAATCAGAGTTCATATACTCAAGATATGGTCGATGCAACTCAAGCAATATTATAATTCGTATCCATCAAGGAAGTCTTGTTCGTATCGATCAAACGCATGTCTGGTTCGTATCCATCAAAAGAGCGCTAATTCGTATCCATCAACTAAAAGGCCGTGTTCATATCCATCGAGCATTCCCCACTTCATATTAGTCCGAGCCACACTTCTTTGCATCCATCGTCACCAACTAGTTCGTATCCATGAGAAATTGTCACCTCATATCGATCGTTCCATGCACTTCGTATCGATCAATCCATTCACGTATTTCATATCGATCGGCCATTGATCAATACGAAGAACACATTTTGTATCGATACGAATGTCATCCCTTTTTGATTAATACGAAAAGGCTAGAGACCATCGATATGGAGCAACCACCCTTGGATCAATGCGAAGAATGGGACGCATCAGCTCGATACGAACAAGGCGCAAATAAAGGGAAGGCTTGGTCGTACGGCATGGAAAGTGGATCTCACCTTAACAATCGCACCACATCACACCGATCGATACAAAAGTGATGGATATGAACATATCGATATAAATGATTCAGCATTCATAGAAACGACACTTGCATCGATCATACCTCACAATATACAAGTCCAAATGCTACCAAATTTTCACATGAGCTTACGTACAACCTAAAGAATGTTCCTGCTCAATTTCGACTTGATTGGATCAAACCTTGATCGATATGAAATTCGTTTGTATCGATAACGGATTGAGTGCAGATGACATGGGATCGACCACGTGCGCCCACCCACGTAGGAGAAGGAGTCTTCCAAGATCTGGGCAAGATATTTACAGCCTACTTATAAATAGCAGTCTAAGAGCTTAAGAAAAGGGACTTTTTGGAGCTCTCCTAGGTCCAGACTCTGTCGAAACCATTTTTGTACTCAAAGATCACTGTTGTACTCGGAATCCATTGTTGTAATCTGCGATAACTAGTTGTAATCAGCAAACAAACATCAATAAAATCACCAATTCCAAAGTGGGCATAGGATGGATTGCCGAACCACTATAAATCTTGTGTTCTTTCTTGCTTTCTTCTTTTTAATTTTATTGTTTCTTCACTTTTACTCTCTACATTATCTAGATCTGAGATCTGTATGTGAATATTATGGATCTGTATGTGAACATTGGTGCTTTCACGGCTATTGGGTGTTTGTGGCCAATTTTGGCGCAAACGGGAAGCAAAATCTTAGTATAGAAATACTTTTACTCATGTCTAAAAATATTTAATAAAAACTAGTTAGCCAAAAACTAACTCAATTATAAATATAATAATAATGATTAAGTCATAGTGTATAAAATAAATAGGTTAATAAATAACAACTAACCATATAGAAAGGAAGTTAGGGACAATTGCCGAAATTATTCCATAATTAAAAGACGAAATATGGAATTTTCCTTATACGACCTTAATGTATAAATGAGGTATATTTTGTGTGTGTATTATATGTATGTATTAGTATAATTTTGTAAGGTTAGAGAGCTAAAGTATGACCAAATTATAGGCATATGAGATCAGTTAAAAGTACACAAAAGTCTGTCTAACTAATCTAGCTACTAGCAGTGTGACTTTGAAACTGCTAAGAGACATTGTCTATAGTAAGTACCCATGATGGATGCAAGGTTAGTCCTAATTCTATAGGGTAAAAATGCGTAGCTAATCTAGCTACCAACATCTATGAATAGTTGGGCTAATGTGGGATGTCGTAGTTTCGGTTACGGGTCATAGAATGAATATCACATGATGGATTTGCTTCCAGTTTGGAGGTATTAAATAGTGATTGTAGGGTCTACCTCTTTCCCGTTCAAGAACTATTAGATGGTCGGATTTATATTTTAGGTGGCAGTGGAAATCTCTAAAGGGGGTCCGCTTTGGGGTTGAGGTATTAAATAACAATAGGAGGGTCTGCCTCTTTCCCATTTAAGATGCATAAAGTGGCCTTATGTGATTTCTTAGAAAATCAACTAGGAACTACCAAAGAAGGGATTCGTCTTGGATCTAGGTATTAAATGACAGGGACCTGCCTAGGGTTTAGATATTAAATGGTCAAAATCTTCCTATTTTCCATTAAAAAGGTCTTAAATGACTCAGGTGCTTTCTTTCGCATCGTTATGAGATGATTGATGGAGATTGGTGGTTGGACCCATAGTTGTATTCCATCCACGTTATAGTTATGTAGTTAGGCTCGAAAGGGCTATTGGTTTACAGTTGGAGATACCCTGTAGAGCTAGATTAGGAGAACCGTTGGTTTAGAGTGAAGGTACACTCGGAAAGACATAGTATAAAATTAGTAAGACATGATACTCGTCAAAATGATACTATTCAAATACTATTATGGTAAGAATTGATATTCTCATTCACCAGACATTGTTGTTCTGACTCCTTCCTCATTACAACCTACCCTTTTAAGGGAATGATGCTAATGATAAGGTGTGAAGGAGACAGTAAAGACTGATGGCAGTTCAATTAGTTATCTATGTTTATGATTTATCCTAATGTACCCAAATTTTTGATTTATTGATGTTCTATTTTGAGACATTATGCTACAGATATTTGGGATATTCTATTTTTGAGAATTGAAAATGTGTGAATGGGCTCTTATCTTATTATTATATTTTATCCACTTTGCTATGAGATTCTAAAAGCATAAAAAGATAGCTCTATATGTTGTTTATTTTACCAACCAATATTTAACTTTAGAATGGACCAAATGATCAATGGGCTTTTATTTTGTCCAAATTAGGCTCATTTTGAAATACCCTACCTCTATACCCATGCTATCCAAGTGTATTACAATGTAATACTATCAGATAATATAGAGAATGAGGCTATATGGGTACACATAGGAATATTCCCTTAGACTTACACTAGTACGTTTGAAAACATCCATTAAATATCTTACATATACATACACATTATTGGTACAAAGCAATAAACTTGTTTGCCTTCAGGACAGAACAATACAAAATATATACAGTGAATCATAAAGAACATAGAGTCAGATGCAGAGATAACATAAAATATATAATGAAAAGTACTGTAATGATACAAAACATCTAAAATATCGGTTATCCCAATAAAATATGTTAAATAATTAATATATAGCTCAGTGTCTAACATATATAATGAATCAATGTCATACAAATTTCATATAACAGTCCTATTGTGAAACTCCTCTAAGCCCAATAAGAGTAATGCTAGACTTGTTGTCCTTATACCTGAAGTGACTCAACCTGACCCGAGTATTGTAAAATAACACACGAGTTAGACTATGTCTAATCAAGAATCCAAATAGGGTAATATGTGTAAACAATGTATAATAATATGATAAGTTAACCAAGAATTCTCAAATCGTCAAACTACATGTAAAAGAATATATATATATATATGTATGTATATATATATATGCCTGGAATATCAATATAATACCATAAATAATCATCATGACATCATATTTCACTATTAACTGAAATCTACACAAAACAATGGACATTGATATCAAAAGATATCATCATCTATATAGAAACACATCAAATTAGAAATCATATAATCAACTTAAATAGGTGAATCGTATATAAATATCAATAAAGGAGATATCATCAAGTATAATTAGGCTAGCATGAAGCATTGCTCAAATACACACGCACGCGCACACGCAATGCACGCACATATAGACACACAAGATAAGATAGGCCGTCTACCAATCTATTGAGAATCCACTATGCAATGGACATAAATCCCAGATATAATCTCATCTTCTCATATAATATCTGTCTGCAAATATCATGATGGGAAATGACTGTACAATAGACACAAAGTCCCAAGTAGAGCCATCTATATGACCATATGTGGCACCCGACACATATCAATATTATATTGAGGTGTATCAATTGTATATGCCAATCTACTACTTCATCAGTACCAAAAGGGGGACTGATAGCACTGAGCTACCTCCAAAAGCATTAAGTCTCTATAGTCTTTAGTTACCTACAGTCATCATGACACGAATCCATCGATGTGCCCGTCAACGCAAGGACTCTTAAATTATGAGGCGCTAAGTTATATATACATACATATATATATATATATATATATATATATATATATATATATATATATATAAAGCTCTATAAATCTAGATGTCACAAATCTGGGGTGTGACCCTACGATCAAGCCGCTAGGGTGGATACAGGCCATCTAGTCCTCTCCAAAACCATAAATAGGAGTACATCTTAATAGTGGCATATCAAATGTGTATATTTAGAACCAAAGTCTCACTAACTATAGGCATAAAGCTATAAATCACTACATAACACCTCACTTTATCTACTCTATTCCCGTCATGTGACTATCGTTTACTTACAATGAATAATCGAATAAATATCATAATTGCATCCCGTACCACTGTGCGATACTTAAGCATTTATTCACTACTTATAAACTGCACTCCAACTATCTAGTGTTTTATGTACCGAGCCTAAAGAATAACTGAATAATATCACTGAATGTTTGCGCCAAAATTGGTCACAAACCCCAAAACCATGAAAGCACCGGTGTTTACACACAGATCCACAATATTCACACGCAGATCTCAGATCTAGATAATGTAGAGAGTAAAAGTGAAGAAACAGTAAAATCAAAAATGGAAGAAAGCAAGAAAGAACATAAGGTTTATAGTGGTTCGACAATCCATCCTATGTCCACTTTGAACCAATCCTTTTTATTCCTTTTTGTATTGAGATTACAATTACATGCTTTTTAGATCAATGAAAAAAAAGAGTAGAGTTTCGGCTTAAAGAGCAGAAGAAGATCCTCTTTGCAGTTGCCATGAGACTCCTATTTATAGGTGTAGAGAAAATATCTGCCTCAAAAGCTGAAACACCTTTCCTCTTGTGCAAGTGGGCCTACCAGATCGATTCGGAGCGATTAGGGATCGACGCGTGTTCATTTTATATCGATCCAAAAGTGGACCAATCGAGCTGAGATCGATTATGGAGGTTCCCGACTGCATCGGGAAGCTCCTCTGAAAATTTTGTAATGTTTGGACTTATAGAGTGAGAGATATAATCAATGCAATTTTGTGTTTGCATGAAAGCTATTGCATTCGCATCGATACCAGTTCGTATTGGTCCCCTTGATCATGTTCATATCCCTTGGTAGCCTTCGAATCGATCTGATCTTCATCCGCTCTGATCCATATCATTCGCTCCACCTCGACCACTTCCTTAGTGTCAATCGATACGAAGTACATAGCCTTTGTATCCATCAGTATGCGCTGTTCGTATCCATCTTCCTCGTATCTACCCTTCACATCAATCCGAGCTTCGCTTCTTCGCGTTTATCCATTTATCCGCTTTCATACCCATGCTTCGTATCGATTACATGTTGCTACTTCGTACCGATAACCCTTGGCCCATTTCGTATCGATAGAGGAAGCCCAGTTTATATTGATCCGGAGTTGATCAATACGAAACATAATGAGTAGTGTATCGATACGAATTGGACCAATCATGCCATCGCTGACCCAAATGAAGTGAGCTAAATTGGATTGATATGAGTCCGATCGATACAATGTGAGCTAAATTGGATCGATGCGAGTCCGATCGATATGAATTGATCGATATGAATTGAGCTAAATTGGATCGATACGGGTTCAATACGAAATGAGCTAAATTGGATCGATACGAATCTGATCAATATGAAGTGAGCTAAATTGGATCGACACGGGTTCAATCGATATGAAGTGAAGTGAAATGGGATCGATATGGGTATGATGGATACGAAGTGTAGCCGATCCCTCTGATTTTTCATTGATCATATCTTGAACATACAAACTTCGATTGACTTGAAATTTGAAATGTAGCCTCTCCTAACCTTATTTCTAGTTGATCTCCAATCTAGATGTTCATCCTTTCAAGCTAATTTGTTAATATCCCGGCCTTGACCAAAAGGTGGGGTAACACTGAATGCTCCATCTTAAACGATATTATAATTCTATTTATTTGGATTTATCATCACACATAATTAAATACAATAAAATCATGTCAAGGATATCATCATCGTATCATCTCAAACCATCAATTAAATCAATATCAACGGTGAATTGTTTACTTGATCTAATTAAATATACAAGAAAAGCATGATCAAGAATCTAATATAAAAATACATTATTATAGTAAATATAAATAAATAAATCATTACTTAATAATAAATCATTCATAAGAAATAATTTTATATAACAAAAAATAGTAATTTTAAATAATGAAAAATATCCAAAGCAATTTAATATATTCATAATAAAATAAATACATAGTTTAAATGGGATTTATATATATATATATATATTAGAATTTTTTGAATCATTTTTGAAGTAATTTATCAATACTGACGACCACATTTAGTATTCTCGAAACCCTAAGTAGCAAACTTAAAGAAGATGACGACGGTGGATGGAAGGAGGTAGAGAGGAAGTGGAAAGAGGGACAAACGTTTATGATGAGGCACTTAAGTCAAATACTAGGAAACCTACCTAAAACCATTTTGCAAACCCTAAATCATCGGTAGAAGCCTTGGGGAATAAAATCGAGATGAAAGGCAAAGTAGATTTATTTTTAACCTCAATCTGATGGCAAAGAATCGTTTCAATTGATAGATAACGAGGACTACGAAGAATCCAAAAGAATGTGGAAAAAGTCGATCTATGTTTACATGGAAGGTAAAAGGCAATAATTTGTTTACTTCAATGCTTACATCAAAAGGGTTTGAAACCCGAAAGGTTCATACGATGTCTTTACGAGAGATAATGGATTTTACGTTATCAAGTTTGAATGTGAAGATGATTATTATTGAATTCTCAAGGGGGGTCCATAGTTTGTGGAAAACAAATTGATATTCATGGGGAACTGGGAAGCATATGTTAATTTTGAACGCGTTATGCTTACAACATATCCAATTTGGATTATATTCATTAATATATGTTGAATATGCGATTATATGATTTTTCTTTGATGATAATAAACATATATATATATATATTTGTGTAAATGTATTTGTTAATGTACCATTTTATTTTTCATAGACTAAATAAATATTTGTTGAATAAAAATAAATAACACAGAATTTGAATTCAAACAGAATTTTATTCAAACAAATATTTATTACAATTTTTGAATGGTACAAAGTTCAAGTTCTCACTATACATTGAATATTCAAGTACAGTACAACTTCAATTACATCACAATTTCACATTTATAGTTGACCTCACTACATATCACTCACACTCGTACTTTATCTTCAACTTCACTTCAAATTGAATCCAGCATCTGAGCATTCTGCAAAAATAAATATTGACGCAGTAAAATAAAAATGGAAATATTTTTGCAGTATTAAACAAAATGTAGATTTTGAAAATAATATTTGCCTCAGTTATTTGGGTTGTTCGTCATCATTTAATTTTCAATTCATCATACACGAATAGCTTGTGACATACACAGTGTATCACTGTATATGCCATAAGGCCGTACACACCGATATATACACTCGATAAATTTACAGGGACAGGTGAGCACAGGTCAAACCCAAAACACCGGATTCAACTCAAGTGCAATAAAATAATGTCACAACTTTCAGCACAAGGTCAAATCCGAGCTACAAGCTGGATTCAATTCAAGTGTAATTCGAAAAACAAATCCAAATGCAAAGGTCAAGTCACTGCTGCGATGACTCAACTCAAATGCAAGATCAGTGAATTGAAATGGTCATTATATATATATATATATATATATATACACGTGTATTGAAGGCTAGCCAACACACATATGTATACAAAATGCAAACTGTCTCGAAGAATGATAACATAAATAAAGGCCAGACAGATTCAAGATGCATTCATGTATAACAAAGACTGGAAACAAAGGCAACTATACTTGAAGCCAATACACTAACACAAATGAAATATGTACACAATCACATATCAGCCCATATGTCAACAGTTAATAGTGAAAACGAAGGCAGTGCACATGTGAACCAGACAAGGCACGACCAAATAATATCTGGGATAGATTGGAGCATGAGGTCCAACAAAATAGTCACGATTTCACATGATCGAAATTCATATATATGGAATAAGGAAGCATCATAATGGTTGGTAGTGGTCAGAAGAGAGTTTGTATCTGTTATTTTACAATAGTAGGGAACAGGGATATGACTCAAGGCCACACAACAAACATCAAGTGAAGAAAGCTGCATGAACAATAGTGAAAAGCAACAAACTCGGCAATGCTCAAAGCCACACAATAGTGATGATACAAGTATACTAAACAGTAGCATGCGGTTCATAATATGACCAAATACAATACAACATGGGAATATGACTGTAAGCAGTGCCACAAGACCACCAAGCAAAACCAGGCAGCAAGCGTACATGCAACTTGAACTTCTAAATGAATATGTGAAACCAACACAGTGACACAACAACAATGAAACATTGAAACTGACTCGAGCCAATACAGTGACAACAAACAATGATGACCAGAGCAATCAAGCCAAGTTGAATCAGAGACTTCAAAACCACGGCCATGCTACAGACAGGTGTATCAAGCCAAAAGCAATAGAATAACCAAAGTCAGAGTCAAGCCAAGTCGGGATGAACAGACATCGATTAAACATACAGAACAATGAAGTTTCAAGTCAAGGCCGAAGCCATCAGAAATTCACGAAACAAAAAAAGATAGAAATCAAAGTCGTGGCTGTCAAGATATGGATCAATTCAAAGTTGAAACGTGTCAACTATGTATACGAATTTGACTAAGTCAAAGAAATCATCAACATCTAAACGAAATCGAACGGCCGAGCAAATCAATTGACAAATTCAAACAAACATATACGAACACAAATAAAGGAGATCGAACGCATATAAAACCCACAATCATCATCAGCAATTAATCATCGAGTTCAATCAAGCATAACAGAAAAGCAAAAGGGAATAAATTACATACCAAAGCCATCTCGAACTCGATCAAATTCGAAGTAGTCGAAGCAAATCTAAGAGACCATCAATTGACAAAAGGGAATGCTGAATCATATATTCAATCGAATATTTCAAGTCGGCATCCTTCGAATTTTCGAAAAGCCCTAATTTTAATCAAGGAGAACGAATGAAGAAAGCCCTAATTTTGAACGAACAGAGCCGCCATTATCTCAATTAAGGAACGGGCCACAAAAGTTATAAAAAGAGAAAAAGGGCCGGCCTTTTATTTGGTAAGGGTTTTTGTTTTAAAAATAGGGTTGTTCTATTTTTAATTGTTTTAAATTTGTATTTCTCTTTTTAAGCCGTTGTTAATTCTAGTCCTGTGACTAGGGGACAAACTACATGGCGTAGTTTGAGAATTCGCAACTCAGTGGCTGAGTTGTGGCAGGGTTTTGAGCGCATAGTCAGTAGCGGGTGTCGCGAGTTTACGTGTGTAAGCGTGTGACTACTTAATTTCTAGTAGAAACCTTAGGGCAGCACGTAGGCAGGGTTTTGCCGAAGCTGGGTAAATTCTATGTCGTTCTATTTCTGCATTTTTTATTCTGCTATTATCTGTGCTGCTATTATTCTGTGATCTGTGTTGAAATAATTTTAAAAGCTTCCACAATTAATTTTTATAATTAATAGCATCACCCTATTCACCCCCCCTCTAGGGTGAAATCGATCCTACAATCTAAATTTAGCTCTTTGGAACATGAGATGCATTAGTAAACTAGCAAGTTTAGTAGGTTCGGATATTGATAAAAACACCAGACTGGTGAAACGTATCAAATACGCATGTATATTAGTGGAAATTAATGCAAGTTCAGATCTCCCAAAAATAGTTAAAGCCATTGATAAACAATGGAATGTTTACATGTGAGGAGTGGACTATGAATTTGTGCCCCTCTACCAATGTGGTGATTGTAAGTGCTTTGGTCATACCAACCAACATTGTAATATTAACATAGATAAACCTAAGCATATTTGGGTGGAAAAGACAAAAATATTCACCCCAAAAACAGCTACACAAGATCAACCTGGAACTAGTGGTTCAAAAAATGAGGTAGCAACAAAAAATAATACGTAAGATGCTACAGTTAGTAATACCCATCTATCCTATAAACAACCTACAGTTAATGAGTTGGGCTATGAATCAGAGCCAATAATTCCTCCAACCCAGGATTGAAAAGCAAAGGAGATTTCCCTTGAAGTAGATCATTCCTGAGATATTGATTTGGTTGAACCATTTGATGGCGATCGGTTGAATGAGGAGGAGGTGCTGCCTGTATCTCTAGAGGGAATTCATAAGTTGAGTATACACTTGGAATCATCCAAAGAAGAGGAGGATGAAGTGGTTGAAAACACTAGTATCTACACAGAACAAAATATGGATCATAATAAACAATTCACATCGAAAAAATGGAAAGCCACTGATATATCGGTAATGTTAGGTTCTACTCCTATGGCTAGGAGAAAATCTATCAAACATTAATGCCAATCATCTAGTGGAATGTGCAAGGCCTCAATGACACACGTAGTTACACCTCCACAATATTATGGCCAAGTTTAGGCCTTCTATCTTAGCTATGTTGGAAAACAAATTTGCAAAAGTGAATATTGAAATGTTTAGAATTCACACTGGGGATCATTGGAGTTTTATTCACTATTGTGCTAGTCAAGTTAAGGGTAGAATTTTGATTCTCTGGGGAAATAATACTTGGGCTAGTATAGTTGTTAATAAGGATGATCAACAAGTTTTGATGGATTTTAAAATATAGGTGGGTTAGATATCATTATCACCTTTGTATATGCGAGAAATCTTGCTTCAGAAAGAACCAACCTATGGAAACAATGTATAACAAATTCTAAAATAATTACTCAACCTTGGTTGGTTATTGGGGACCTTAATGCAGTGTTAAGTACTAGAGAAGAAAGGAGGTATTACATTGAAGCATTCCTAGGATCCAAAAATCAACAATTATGTGCTTGCAAGTGGACTTGTGGATGCATTCCATTCTGGCCTAAAATACACATAGAGGTGCGATGAGGCTAAAATGATAACTTCTAGATTAGATAAAGATATGAAAAATGCAGAATTATTTAACAAGATTCCTAATGTGAAAATTACTATACATCTAGTTCTACTAGTGGTCATTGTCCCCTTTTTATTCCTTATAATGATGATGCTATTGATTCAAAGGACAAACCACTTAGATATGCTAACCATTGGAATTTAATAGAGTGTTACAATGAAGCAGTAGATTTCAATTTAGTTCACATTCCTCAAGGTACTTAAATATATCGATATGTTATGTTGGTTAAATGATGAAGAATTGACCTAAGGAGTGGAACTGGAGAAGGCCAAAGCATAATGATAAGATAACAAGCATTTAGAACCAATTAGAAGATATTCAATTACAATTGGATGATGACCCTACTCATGAAGGACTTAATACCGATTTCTATTCTTTTTAAAGGAAGCTTAAAGAGGAACTTAAAAAGAAAGCTATTGATCTTAAGCAAAAAGCTAAAAAAATGACTATTATAGGGAGATGAATGTTGCAAAATATTTTACACTAAAACGTCACAAAGGAAGCATCATAATAATTTGCTTAATTGTCTTAATGAACAGGGAAATTCCTCTGATAATATTGAAAATTAAAGACAAAGCAATTGCTTACTCTTTAGAATTATATAATGGGGACTACAATCAAAACTTACCAGCTATGTAGAGTAGAAGAGTAATTTTCAAGGAGGGACGTGCCATGTTGACAGCTTGGATTCTTGAAAGGCAATTGAAGGAGCTACCTTCTCCATTTACATTGAATCTAGTCCGGGCGCCGATTGAATAGGGGTAGCTTTCTTCAAAGTGAATTGGATAGACCTAAAAGTTCAGATGTTAAAGGCTTATCAAGAAGCTTTTGATACTGGTGGGTTCATTCAAGAAATTAATCACACTTTTATCTCACTGATCCCTAAGGTTAATAAACTAGAGGGAACAGAAGGGTACATGCCAATTGCATGTTGTAATGTCACTTATAAAATTCTTAGTAAAATTATATGCATGAGACTGAACAAAGTGCATCTAGATTTGATCTACCAATATGAAAGTGCTTTCATTAATGGTAAATTTATATTAAAATATTCACTTATGGCTCATGAGTTAATTGAAGATTTCAATAAATATAGAGCAGACAAGTTATGCTTAAAAGTAGATTTGAATAAAGCTTATGACAAAGTTAACAAACAATTTATTATTCATATGTTATTGGCTATGGCGGTTCCATATAAACTCCTAAAGCTAACTCCTCACTGCCTCAATCCTCCTACATATTTTATTCTTATAAGTAGGATTCCTAAAGGCTACATTCAAAGCAACAAAGGGATTAGGCAAGGAGACTATTTATCCCCTTATCTGTTTGGTGTTGCTATGGATTAGTTCTCCCTTCAGATGAAACTAGCAAGCTTTCATAACGAGATCAGTCCAGTCTATAATCTACAACCTATGATTTCTCACTTTTTATATGCTAATGATCTCATTATTGTGATTAAGGCTAGTCTGATTGCTATTGATAAAACCAGATAAATATTTAAAGAACTGGAAAAGGCGGTTGGATTGTAACTTAGTGAGCTTAAAACTAAATGTTACTTGAATATGTTCTATAAGGATAAACAAAACTTGCTAGGAAAAACTGATGTTATGGAGGGTTCTCTTCCTGTCAAATACTTAGGTGTTTCTTTATTAAACAATACTATTACTGATGTTAAATGTGGCAAATTGATGGATAATATAATTGAGAAATTGGAGGCTAGAAATCAAAATTTCTATCATTTTCCAGAAGGATTAAGTTAGTTCACACAGTTATTACTTCAAAAGTTAGATTTTGGTTACAGACATTCCAAGTTCCAAAATTTTCTATTGCAAAAAGTTAATGCCGTGTGGGAAAATTTCATTTAGAGAGGTGGAAAGAATAAAGATGGTTACAAATACGTTTGTAAACCAAAGAAAGAAGGAGGAGCGGGCCTTAAAAACATATTTGAACTGAAGAAGGTGTATGGACTCAAACTGGCTTGGAATATGTTGGTTTCAGACAATCTATAGGCGAAATGGATGAGAGCCAGATATCTTAAAGACAACTTCTAAACCATTAAAATTGATAATAATGCTTCTGCAACTAGGAAAAACATTTTGAAACTTAGGGATGAGTAGAAACCTTTAACTGAGCGACACATTGCTAGTGGTGAAAATGCTGATTTCTAGAAGGTCCCACAATTTAATAATAAAAGCTTTATAGACAGAATGGGATGGGAAGGATTTTTGACTTATGGAACCCCAACCTGCAAGGTGGCGAGTATCATTAGTGGAGCAGAATGGGATTGTGATAGACAACACCTTACACGAAATTTCAAGCAGGAAATTCAAGGAACCCCCGTATATGGTGACAGTGCTGAAGACTCATGGGCATGGAAAAGTACTATAAACGACTAATTTAAACTCAACAATGCTTGGGAAGACACTAGGGGCAAATACCCAATTCTACCTTAACACAAACGCGCATGGACCAGATCAAATAATCCTAAGATGGCGCATCCAACTACAAAGCTTTGATGAGCAAATTACGTACTAAAGACTGCCTTTATAATTGGTGGATAGTAGAAAATACGACTTGTAACTTATGCAGTATGGCTATAGAAACTCATGAGCGCTTATTTTTTGACAGCCTTTTTAGTAAGAGAGCCTGGAGTATCCAAAAACTCAAATGTATTCAAATTGACGATGAAATAAGAGGTGAATAACCTGAACAAGTGGTGTCACATGTCGAATTTGATGCAAGAATCGGTCAAAATTGGCCTCACATCCACCTTATGGTACCTCTGGAGAGATTAGAAATGACCGGCTTAACAGTACAAGATTAAATTAATGGAGACTTCAGTATCATAATTGGGAGAATTTCAAGACAAAGACTTACCAGCTTAACAGTACAAGAAGCACGAGCACCGGAGAGGATGAGTTAGATGGCAGCGAGTGGAGAAGATCAATCAAAGAATTAGGAGCCACTATAGCTAGATTTTCTAAACCTTCAAGAAGGAATGTTTGGGTTAAAGTGAGTCTTTAACTTAAAGTTGTCTTTATATTTATTTGGAATGTACTTTTGGTTGAATTTGCTTCAAGCCGCACTGCTCATTTGAGGATGTCCTAAAATTAACCAAGTTTTAATTTTTTTTTTGGAATTTCATAAATATTTTAATAACTATATAACATTAACTAAATAACGTTTCATAAGTTTCTAATGTTAAATATGATTTATAAATAAATTATTCAATACTCAAATTTCAAATAAAATATTACTTCATAATCTCACTTATAAAAATTGTAAAAATTATTTAATACTAAATCACCTAGTTAATTTTTCATTCAATCATATTATTAAATTCAATTTATTGATTTATTAATTTATACATTATATTAGATAAAAATGTATATATATCATCTAACAAGTATATATTAATATTGAGGATTATTTGAATTGATCTATCTTAATGTAAGTATCTATATATTTGAATTATAGATTTATAAAACTTGTACCTATTCACACTACAAATGAAGACATAGAAAAGCACAATTATATTCACATACACAAAACTAATATCTAATCAGTTTTCATTTGAAAACATTCATCTTTACCAAAATAGGGAAATTTAATAAAATATAAAGTGATAATATTATTATACAACATAAATGAATTAACTAATAAGATTAAAACATTAAAGAAACAAAGAAATGCATGGTCTAATTTCCAATTCATGTACAACATCAAACAAAGGTAGGCAGTTTTATAGATACACATGCAAACGATTACATATACCCACACTACACACACACTCACAAATATACACACTCACATAAAGTTTACACACAAACTCGACTAATATCAACATACATAAAAATGCAAAATCATGCATATATACATTTGTATGTGTGTCTACATATATGTTATAAATGCACACCGATGTAAATAAACACGTAGCACAATCACACAAATGTTGCTTCCAAGCACGCATACAGATGCAAGCGCGCACATATACTATCATGCACATAAACTCACACATACACTCACAACTCTCAGATAAACCCAGTAGCGTATACCCATACGACACTTAAAAATGCTCGTATATGCACACGGATGTGTACATACTCACCAAAGCAAACAAACACACGGCAATGCAGAGAAAGAATTACAAAACAATAGGAAAGAGGGTGCTAGAGTCGACTTCATGCGGTCGACTTAGGGCTCTCAAGTGGTTGACTTATAGCGGTTGACCTGGACTAGGGTTGAATTGACCCAAATGGTTGCACCTGAAGCATTCAATCTTTGGTCATCGATTTTAATGGTTACACACTCTATTCACTTTAGTTTCTATGCAGGGATGATACATAGGAATATAAGTAATTCAGGTATATGATATAAGCATATAAATTATTCGATTAGCATAGGTTTTGTGAGTGAATTCTCACTAGAAGCTTGCACGTTCTTCAACTTCTTCCACTCACTATATACACGCATGCATGAATGAAACATACCCCGCACTTTGATTTGCTTCTCGCAATAGGTGTTTGATGATGTAAGAATTCATATTCTCAAGTTTGGACAATTTATAAATTTATTGAATTTAATTTGTTAGTTTTTAGAGCGATGAGAGTTAGTTTAATTTACATTTGAAGGAAGATAGTTTGAAAAAGGGAAGTATGCATGAATAATATTATAACGACCCATATTTTCGATAATTTAAAACTATTAAATTAAATAAGGTTTTGAAATTTAATATTGTGAGAAATTAAAATTTATGATTTATTAATGAGAAAAATAATTAGAATATGATTTAATAATGTTGTTTGAATGTTATTGATAACTATTTTAATATAATTTCAATCAATTGAAATAATTATAAAGTTACTTTTGTTATAATTGTAAATAAGGGATAAATTAAATGTTGGATTCAATGTTGAAATTATCTTTCATTGATTGAAATAGTTTTATTATAGAATAATATGAAATAAATTAATTAGTACGTAAATTTATTAGGTTTTGCTTGTAAACAATAAATTCGAAAATGTGTTTGAATTACTGATGTATAATAATAGTTTAATTAATATTTTATTATTTAATCCATTTGAAATTAATTTGAAAATCGATAAAATTAATATTATTGAAATATTGTAATTAATATGGTAAAAGACGTTAACCGTTGAGTGATGAGAATAGTAAGATGAAACCTATGTTAATTTAATTCATCAGGTAATAATGATTTAATACAAGAATTTAAATCAAAATTAAAGATTTTATTTGAAATTTAAATTATACTAAATGGATTTATTACAGTTGTAATTGAATGCTGAAGTTAACGTAATATTTAAATCATGGAATCAACGTGGAAAATGTAATTTAAAAAGATTATTAAATTTCTACGTAATGTCTGTTTAATCCAGGATGGTGAAATGGTTAACTTTTAATTTAGAATTTAAAAGTGACTAAATCTATTTAATAATCATTTATTTAATTCACATGAAAATTAGCCTTTTGGGCACTGTCTCTGATTTTGACGAAACCAGATTCATCGGATCCATAACAGTGAACTATTATAAGATTCCAAGTTTCGCAGCGATCGGACTTACCAGTTGATCGTGCGAGCTCGAAACGTTTCGAAATCAACTAAAAGAATTTAAATGGAAATAATTTGATTTTAAAGGCCAACTTCTATATACAATGATATTAGGGTTTGAAACTAGTTCCATTGAGCTTAAAAATATCGAAAACATATATTTTGATATATTGGATGAGCTACTTTCGTTTTGGGAACAGAACAGGCTTTCTAGATCGTCGTTATCATTTCGACCCAATTAAATCTGTCCATTCATTCTTCTCCATCTCTACCTATATATAGGCTTTTATAAACCCTAACAGTTTCTCATTTTCGTTTTTCTGTACGTATATGTTCATTTATCCGTTCCTTCTCAATGGCAGACTTTTCAAAAACCCTAATTCCCAATTTCAAATCAAATTGAAATTTCAGACTCCTTAGAACCTATCGAATTATATATCGTCGCGAAGCTCTCGACGAGCTAATCTGCATCTACTATTTTTTTTTCATTTGGAGGTTCGGTTAGCTAGAATTTGATGATCTTTCTTAGTCGTCTGTTGTTAGGGTTTTGGATTTAACGGTGGATCGTCGACCAACCGACGATCGAAGGGAACATGTTGTAGAGATCGTCAAGCATCATTCATCCATGCAGTTGGTTCATCTTAGAGTAGAGGGAGTTTTCCAGAATTGGTGTAGATAGTGGCAGCGGCGGCGGAGCAGGTGGTAGGGTCGGTGGTGGCCGCGAGCTCGTCAAAGGGTCGGTTGGAGGAGGCGCGTCGAGAGGTGATGCTCAATTGGGTCGTAGATGACCGTGGCATGCGGTGGTGGGGTCTTGCTCGACGTCTAGGGTTTTTGTTGATGCATGCGTGTGCTTTGAGGGAGATAAGGTAACATATTTACGTACATGCCCTTTGTTTTAATTTTTTAATTTAATTTCAAATTGTTAATCTTCTAACTTAATAATTATTTGATACGAACTTGGATTTGGACGTGGTTTCTTCTATTGTGATCGTATCGAAATTTTGGACAATGTGGAACTGGTTTGGTCGAATTTGGAGACTATTAAATTTTTGGGCTTTTATTGGATTTTAAATCGACTGTAAATCAAAGTGGTTGATTTAACCTACTCACGAAATACTAAACCTTCTTATGTTAGTTGAATTTTATTTATTAATTGATAAGAATTTTACTGATTGTTGTTTGGTAATTTAAATTGTCATTTGAATTTGATTTGAATTAAATTGCATTTAATAATATTGAATTTAAATTTTTAGCCAAATATTTGATTATGATAACCAGTTAATTGTTGTGATTTATTGGTTGATTTGGATGTCGATTATGATGGGTGGTTAATTGTTGACTTTTTGGATGATTAAATGTTATGTTTATTTATATGTTGTTATCACACTATAAGTTCCCTTAATTTTTTATTTAGAAAATCATTATAGGACGAAATGATGCATTTCTGAATGCTCTTATAGATTAATTAAATCGTTATGGGTTGAAATGATACACACCCGAGCGATTTAATTGATTTGGAAATTATTGATTCGGTATACGGGTGGAAATGATATATACCTGGGAAGTTTAACTATTTTGGGTTTAAATGACACGTACCCAATCACTTGATCATAGGGTAGAAAATTATATACAGACATCGTTGGTCGGTTTTAAACTTTTTTAAAATGTTGAAGTATGTCTGATTTTTAAATTTGATTTTTAAATTTAATTTAATGATTTTATTTCAAATTTTTATATTTGGAAAATAATTTATTTTATATGTTTTAAAGTTTCATGTCATAAGTTAATATATGGTTTTAAACGTAAATTTAAGATTTTAACTTGCAATTTTATTTAGTTTTAAAATATATAATTTAAATAATGTAATATAATAAAAACACTTTAAAAATTTACTTTAATAAGATATTCAATATAGTTTTAAAATATTTATTTAAAAATTTAATTTAAGATGATAAATATAGACTTGTATAATAAATTTAATAGATAAAAGATTTTTGTAAAAGATTTTAGAATTTTATAAAAGGCTTTGTATGGAATTTATAAAAGTTTTGTAAGAGATTTTATAACGGATTTTATAAATATTTATAAAATATTTTTATAAAGGATTTTATAATGGTTTTATAATGGAGTTATAATTGTTTTTAAGGGTTTTATAAAAGAACTCATATAAAGAGATTTGGAAGCGTTTTAAAGGAATTTGCGTAGAAGTTTATGTAAAGGGGAAGAGTTGTAAACTGTTTTGGAATTTATAAATAGCTTTATAAATGGTTCTAAAGCATATAAATAGTTTGAGAGAGATTTATAAATTATTTTCGAGGTTGATTGAAAGAATTTCTTAAGTATTTATGAATATATATATATACTTTTGGTATATGAATACCTTGATATGAAGGTATAAACTGTTCTTCAGATTTATTATTAAAATGTTTTATTAAATCACCACGGTGATAAATAAGCGTTTGGTTGTTAAAGAGACCGGGATCGGATATTGTCATACTCTCTGCCAATTCCAAAACCACTTTAACAACTATGCACATGGTGGAGAATCCAAAATGAAGTAGGATGGTTTGACGAACACTACTAGTATGAGGTAAGAACGCAGCCCTGACCCTCGGGTCAGCTTGAAATGACTATAACAGGAGCCATAACCAGGCCATGTGAGGCCGCTCCTCCTATCGAACATGCTTCTATGATACCATATCTGTACCTTTGTGATCGATTGGTTGCCACCCTCGATTTGATTATGTGAGTGTTGTTTCGAGGTGGGCGGTAGTTGCGACTATGCATTACCACCAGCATGGTTTCGCAAAACGGTAGAAGCCTACCTTGGCATTGTTTCGCATGCCTTATCATTTGCCTTATCGAGCCCGCAACGATTTTGGTTTGTGTTGCACCTATGGAGTGCTCCCTAATAGTCCATCGGTTTACGGTGGAGTTTATAGTGATGTATAGACTATGATGCCTATAAAAATGTGTTAAGGGGGATATGGGAAACTCCCTAGTGCTATTTTAATACTTTACTGATAGACACTACATATATACAGCGTATTCTACAATATATAGATAGTTTAGCGGATCCTTAGGAGATGAAAAATCCTAAATCATCTCTTGAGTTATTGCACGCGCATTAGACACTTGATAGGAGATGTAAAACCCCACAAACATCTCTGAAGCCATTACACTCATATTTATTTGTTGTTGATTTTACTTACATAAGATCTTTTAGTTCTGACTCGAGTGTTTTGTCTTTTCATTACACTCTGGTCAGTTTGAGCATTTCAGTGTTGAAGACTTTATTTCTAGAGGAGGAAGATGGAGATTGTTATACTATTTATAAATATATTCCACTACATCGTGTTGTTTCACTATATTATACTATTATACCTGTTGTATGTATAACTCCAATTTTATTGTAAAAGTTAATCAAATGTTATTTCTAAAATAGCTTCATGAACTGTTTATTTGATTATTAAATTTTGTTCCTTTCTCTTATTTTCTTATTTACGCTAATCCTCCCTTTTGAATGGTTTGAGTTCGACATGTGTGGTTTATTGTCGATTTAAACCATCCAAAAGTTGGGTTGTAATAGTTGGTTTCAAAGCTTTGGTTTATGGATACCTTAGCCTGTTTGAGGTTAACTGACTAGGGATAGGGTTAATAATACCCTATAATGAGGCTGAGTGTATATATATTCTAAAGCGTATTTGTTAGTGCTATTAAAATGTTTTTATATTGTGTTAATTTATTCTATTTGGTATTTATAAATTCAGGTTGGTACATAGAAAGCTATGGCATCAGTAGGGATTTCTAAACACTTAATAGGGCAGATCGACACAATATTGTTTTTGATATATAGGTAAATGAACTAATTTTACCTAGTATTATATTTTGTATATAAAAGAATAACTTTTATAAATGGATATATTTGTATGTGATATGTTGTTTGTTAAAAAGTGAAATTTTATAAATATAGGTTGCAAAATATGATTAATAAATAAAACAAATTTATTTGGAAATTTGATAATTTAAGTTCCAGGGTTTTGAATTTGGTTTTCAAATGATTATGGAAAGATAATATTAGTATTATTTAGAAGTAGTTTGATAGAAATAATATTTGAAAGAAATGTTCTAAAAGGAAACAAGTTTTGTACTCCCATCTTCTATCGTTGGAAAATAATTTCAGTGATGATCCTAACATCATCAACATTCATTTTGAGTTCAAAGTGGAAAAACCACTATAGTAGCCTAGCTACACATTTGTCTTGATAAACAAATTTTAATTTTAATTTCTTAAGTATGATTTGATATATATAAAAGATATGAGTATATATATATATATTATTTCAAGATGATTTGAAATGGAACCTAGTATCTAGTTCCTAAGTTTCTCTAAATTAGGGATTTTAATTATTTTAATGAAATGAAATCTTAACTATTTTAATAGTTGGAAACTTCTAAAATAAAAAATAAGAAATTAGAAGCTAAGTGATTAATGAAGCTGTAAAGAAATTTGAGATTTGTCACTTGTAAATTAAAGGGTAATGAAATTTAGAACATGTAAATTATTAAATATTTTTGCTAACTAAAATGAATAAGATAAACTTGTATAACACCCAATTACATTCTAAAAAATGTATAAATCTTACCAGAAATGTTTAAAAGTTGAAATGTTAATATGAATATGTAATAGAATTTTATACAAGTAAAACATAAGTAATGAAGTTATGTCTACAAATAAGAATTATGATGTACAAGAAATATTTTAAGCATAATTAATATTTTGAAATGCTAGTAACTAAATTAGATGGGAAAAAGTGAATACTGTTTAAGCAAATCATTATAAAATCAAGAAAATGACCAAGATGGTTTATTGAGGAATATTAATATTAAAATGGATATCAAGGTTATAGTAAATAATAAATGTGGAATAAACTACAATGGAATGTGCTTAATACTTTAAAAATGGATTCATTGATGATTTCAAATATTGATTGGGAAATAAATTGTGTAACAAGTGGAGGAAAATTTATAAAAGACAATGAATGAATTAAAGCTAATGAATAGTAAATAATGACGTGAAAAGAAACCAATAGAATAAAATATGAAAATTGTGCGTAAATCATTTTATTCGCATTATAGTTCTGATTGTGATTCGAATACAGGATTTACAGAATTCATACCACTTCGAGATAGGATTTTTCACTCGATTCTTGACGGCAAACAATTTATATGAATTTGAATTTTTCTACCATGGTTTATGGCTATGCAAGGAAACATAAATTTCAAATCAAGAAATCTGATCAGAGTCCGCACTAGAGTGGCCAGGTTAACAATACTAGTTCTATCGTGGAATTTGTGTATTCAAGAAAGCAACTAGAATTGATATTGTGTTTAAAAAATTTATGTACATCATGCAAATAAAAAATAAAATAAAAAATACTTAAATTCTTTTTTTTTTTGGCTGATGGGAAGTTTGGGAAATAATATTTCAAATTGTTTAAGGGCGTACGAATAATCTATTAAGTGATTATATAAGGTTATTGAGCATAAGGTACACTGGGTAGTTTATTTATCACCCTTGTACAATGAAAGTTTCTGAACCTGAAGAAACCATTAGTTAGGTTGCTATGGATGTGTGTTGGATTCTTTGGTTGCCTATAATAATCATGCTGCTTTTGTTGCATACGGTTATTATACATTGTATGTTGCTTGTGCTATTGATTTGAAACAACTCAAATATTATTCTTTTGCTTAATTCTAATTTTTTTGGATTATATAAGCGAAATACTGGTGTATGGAAGCAATAGTTGCTGCTTTTGGCTTCATAAATAAAGTTGTTTTCCCGACATATAGGTACATTTTTGGATTACGGTTTGGAACGATATTTTATTGTTTTTCCCATGATTGGGATGTTTTATAACTGAAACATGATATATATATATATATATATATATATATATTGTAATTATTGATATTGTTATTTTTTTAGACCTAACCGCGAAAAAGAGACGCTGCTGAAATTTTTCGTAAATTTAGGACTTAGAAATTTTTTGTGAAAACATGGTTATTTTCAAAGTTATGTTAAAACTCAATGATGTAAATTTAAAGTGTTTGCAAATTGAATAATTTGAATAAAATTTTATCAAGTTTCTTAATTCCTTTTTGTTGCTTTTCGAGGACGAAAAGTTTTGAGTGGAAGTGGGTGTAACGACCCGTATTTTTGAAAGTTAAAAACTATAGAATTAAATAAGATTTTGAAATTCAATATTGTAAGAATTTAAAATTTATGATTTATTAATGAGGAAAATAATTAGATACGATTTAATAATGTTACTTGAATGTTATTGACAACTATTTTAATGTAAGTTCAATCAGTTGAAATAATTGTAAATGTAATTTGGTTATAATTGTAAAAAAGGAATAAATTAGACGTTGGTTCCAATGTTGAAATTATCTTCCATTAATTGAAATAGGTTTATTATAAAATATGATATAAATTAATTACTACGTAAATTTATTAACTTTTGTTTGTAAACAATAAGTTCAGAAATGTATTTAAATTACAAATGTGTAATAATTGTTTAATTATTATTTTATTATTTAATCTGTTTGAAATTAATTTGGAAATCAATAAGATTAATATAATTGAAATATTGAAATTAATACAGCAAAAGACGCTAAGTGTTGAGTGATGAGAATAGTGGGATGGAAACTTATGCTAAATTAATTCATCAGATAATAGTGATTTAATATAAGATTTTAAATCTATTTAAAAGATTTTGTTTGAAATTTAAATTATGATGAACAGTTGTAATTAAATGTTGAAGTTAATGTAATGTTTAAATCGTGAAATCAACCTGGAAAATATATTTTAAAAAATTATTAAGTTTCTGCGTAATGCCTGCTTAATCCAAGTTAGTGAAATGGTTAACTTTTAATTTAGAATTTAGAACTGATTAAATCAATTTAATAATAATTTATATAATTAATGTGAAAATTAGCCTTTTTGGGTACTGTCTTGGATTTTGAAGAAATAAGTTTTATCAGATCTATAACAGTGAATTATTATAGGATTTCAAGTTTCGTAGCGATCAGACTTACATTTGATCGTGTGAGCTCGAAACGCGTAGAAATCAATTAAACGAATTTAAATAAAAATAATTTGATTTTAATGGCTAAGTTTTATATACAATGGAATTACGGTTTGAAACTAGTTCCATTGAATTTATAAATATCGAAAACATATATTTCGATATATTGGATGGCCTACTTTCTTTTCGGGAACGAAACGGGCTTTTTAGGTCGTTGATCGTTTCGACCCAAGCTTATTTGTCCATTCGTTCTTATCCATCTCTGGCTATATATTGGCTATTAAAAAACCCTAGCAATTTCTCATTTTTATTTTTCTGTATATATCTGTTCATTTATCCGTTCCTTCTCAATGGAAGACTTTCCAAAAGCCCCAATTCCAAATTCCAAATCAAATTGAAAATTCAAACTCCTCAAAACCTATCTAATAATATATCATGGTGAAGCTCTCGATGAGTGTAATATGTATTTGCTGTTCGTTTTTCATTTGGAGGCTTCGTTTGGCAGGAATTCGGCTATCTTTCTTAGCCATTCGTTGCTAGGGTTTTGGATTTAATGGCGAATAATCGACCAATCGACGATCGAAGGGCATAGTGCTGTAGAGATTGTCGAGCAGCGTTTATCCATGCGGTTGGTTCATCTCGGAGTTAAAGGAGTTCGCTAGAAACAATGCAGATAGCGGCGACGGAGCGGAGCGGGGGTATGGCCGAAAGTGGGCTCGAGCTCGTCAAAGGGTGAGCTGGAGAAGGCGAGTCAAGCGGTGATGCTCGATCAGGTCAGAGATGATCGTGGCATGCGGTGGTGGGGTCTTGATCTGTGGCTAGTGTTTCTAATGATGTGTGTGTACTATGAGGGAGAGAAGGTAACGTATTTACATACATGCCCTTTATTTTATTTTCTAATTTAATTTTGAATTACCAATCTTCTAACATTGATAACTTTTTGATACGAACTCCGATTTAGACGTAGCTTCTTCCACTTGGATCGTATCAAAATTTTAGACAATATAGAACATGTTTGGTTAAATTTGAAGATTCACTACAAGAAAAACCATTTATAGTTGCAAAAATTGGTGGCATTTCTTTCTAAATGCGACTAAAAAGTATTTCCCTGAAAAATATAAATGCGGCTAAAAATATTTCACGTTCCCGCTTTGCACCCGCATAAAGCAAAATATATTTCACGAATTTTTTTTATTTACTGTCACGTTTCCCTTCCTCTTCATTATTTAGAAACTTTTCTCCTCACGCTTTCCTTTTTGCTCCAGCAAAATCTACCTCACCCTCCAGCAAAATCCACCTTGCTTCATTATCATTGTTGCGGTAGACCTCTTTCATTCTACTCCTCTCCACATCGTCACTGTAGCCCTTCACAGATCTCTCCTCGCGGATTAGGTATGAAATTTTATAAACCGATTTTATGAGTCTACTGGATTTTATATGATTATGTATGGATACTCTATACGAATTTCTATGTAAACCCTAATTGGAATAGTTGATTTAACCCTAATTGGAATAAATCCAAACTGGAATAATTGATTTTATATGATTATGTTCGAGCTATTTTTTTATATAAATTTTACTTATATTCTAATCATTTCCTATTATGTTAGTGCGATGTGCTTGCTTTAATTGTATCCAATTTATATTATTTTTTTATTTGCATTTACATGGTTTGCCTCTAAAAAAACTATCATTCCTCTTCAAGTTTCTTAACGAAGAGCTTACTGATCCTTTAGACCTTTTCTTCTTTATAATTCTGGATGAATTCATCATACTCCAACTATTATTTTTCAATGCTTCGATCTTCTTATTTGATGGGTTTTCAGTTTTGATTAGATCCTCCAATCTCTTCACGCTCGATAGTGATGTAAACGACTGTGATTTTCCTTCGCAGTGTTATGATAAACCTCTCCTGAAATTCAAATGATTTGTTAGACAACTTGTATATGAAAAATTATGTATACTTGTTATGAATGTTATGATACCATAAATTATTTACGTATGATTAATGTTTTAGACATAAAAAATAAAAAACAAAAGAAAGAAAGAAATTAAGAAAAAGAAATCTGAACAAAACAAATGTTCTATATATGAAGAGAAGCAAAATCAGAACACAATTGAACAAAAACCTACTTCAAAGGAAGATGTGAAATGAGAGATGACATATCATAAAGTGATGAATTCGATGATGATAAGGAAGAATTTAAAGAACATGAAGATGAATTCAAATCGTCTATAAAATCTTCATCTTCAGATGAATTTTCCCCAATTGAATTGCAGCTATCATCTTCTTCTTCTTCTTCTTCTTCTTCTTCTTCTGACAAAGAGCTCAAATATCCATCATAACCATTGTTTTCTTGCTATTCTTATTCATCACTAATATGAGGATTAATCATATTGCCATGCTTTACTTGTGCCATTGCGAAAGAAACTGTAAGTAAAACTCAGATATAATCTCTATACTTGATTATAATTTTAGAAGCATGTCACCGAATGTTGAAATGAAGCATGTATATTTATATGTATAAAATATAAAAATGATAGATAAGAATGAGTTTAAATAATAAAAACGTATGTGTTATTTTTCTATAAATAATTTTCTAGCAGATGCGTTTACATGGTCACATGGAGTTATCTCACTGATACATGTCTATATGCATTATATTTTCAGCAAATGCGTCATAATTTCAGTCACCAAACGAAGAAAAACAAATCTATTTAACCTTGTGAACGGGGTTTGATTCGTGTGTGCAGTATCCTAAAAATAAAAACTATCCCTGTTATTTCATTCACTACAGCACATGCTATCTCCGTTGTTATTCATTTTATGTGGTTTATTGTACTTTATTATCCTTACTATGGGCATGTTACCAATGTTCCAGATAGTGCATTATTTATAAGATGCTTGAATGTTTTTTTGGGTAATAACTTCAAGTTATTTTTTTGATTACAACAGATAACCAATTTATAAGTCAAAGATTGGAAACTTATTTGCCTTCATATGTCGAAAATGGAAAAAGGCTGGGTTTTTAAGCAGGTGATAAAACCATGATTAACATAATATGTATTTTGAGAATTATAACATATAATCTGATACTAAAGCTCAATTCTTTTATTTGTTTTACTTTTTTCATAGAACTAGTATAGAGTACCGACAAGGAGCAATGAATTTTGTGAATGCTGCAAAGAGGAATGCAAGAAGTGTATAAATTTTTTTATGCCCTTGTAAGGATTGTCGGAATCTTAGTCTTCGTGATAAACAAATCATCATTGAACATTTAATTATAAATGGAATGGATCCTAAATACATGGGTGGTGTATGGTTTAACCATGTTGAAGAGATAAATGTAGAGAAGAAAACAAATACATTTGATGTATATGATCTATTCAAGATGATTCACTATGAAGATGAAGATTTTTTGAATCAAGATTTTTTTGATGATGATAAAGGTAATGCTAATTCTCAAAGAAAAGAGGATGAGTTACTCAAGAACTTAGAAGATGCAGAAACTCCATTATATCCTAGTTGCATAAATCACACAAAATTATCTGCTATCACCGTCTTGTATAATGTTAAATGTGAGACTGGCTTGTGTGATAGTGGGTTTGATAAGCTTTTAATTGTGCAACATTTATTTCTGCCGAAGGATAACGTGCTTCCCAAAAACTTATATGAAGTAAAGAAATTTCTTAGAGCATTCGACATGGGTTTTGAAAAGATACATGCTTGTGAGAATGACTATTTCCTTTATAGAAAAGAATACAAAGATTTAGAAAGTTGTCCAAAATGTGGTTCTTCAAGATGGAAGAAAAATCAAGATACTGAAGAGGTTATACAAGGTATTCCAGTTAAAGTATTGAGATACTTTCCAATAATTCTGAGATTTAGATGAATGTATAGATCTCAAACGATGGCAGAAGATTTAAGATGGCATTTTAGTTATACAAGCAACGATGGAAAAATGCGTCATCCCGTGGATTCTACGACATGGAAAATGGTGGATGAAAAGTATAAATCTTTTTCATCTGATCCACGCAATCTTAGCTTGGTCTTGCTACAGATGGATTCAATCCATTTTCCATGTTGAGTTCGAAATATAGTTGCTGGCCGGTGATGCTTGTGACATACAATCTCTCCCCTATGTTGTGTATGAAGAAGGAAAATATTATGTTGACTTCACTTATTCCAGGCCTAAAGCAACCCGGTAATGATATTGATGTATATTTGGCGCCTTTGGTGGAAGACTTGTATCATTTGTGGTGTAATGGAGTTGATGATTTTGATGCATTTAGTAAAACTTTGTTTAAATTGAATACAATTTTTCTATGGATGATTAACGATTTTCCGACTTATGGAAATCTTGTTGGATGTCGTGTGAAGGGGGGAAAGCTTGCCCATTATGTGGTGTCAATACCCATTCTCATTGGTTGAATCATAGTCGAAAGAGCGTCTACATGGGTCATAGAAGATTTCTACCAACTTCAGATTCACGGAGGAAACAAAAGGCATTGTTTGATAACACCATAGACAAAGGTAGTGGTCCTAGAATACTAACTGGGAGAAACATTCATACATTGTTGAAGGATTATCCAAATGATTTTGGAAAAGAAAAAGAAGAGAAAAGTGAGAAGAGAAAGTGTGTTTATAATACAGAAGATGAAGATGATAATACTAACGATTCTACAAAAATGGAGCTATCGAGGTGGAAAAAAAGATCAATTTTCTTTGATTTGCCTTATTGGAAGGTTAGTGGTTAGTTTATTTATTTTTCATTGTTTTAATAGAAGAAAAACCCAATAATGCATTATAGCTTTGGTTTTCATAGGAGCTTCCATTACGTCACAATATAGATGTGATGCATGTGGAGAAAAACATTGGTGAAAGCCTATTGGGCACGATGTTGCATGGTAATAAATCAAAAGATGGAACCAACTGTAGAAAGGATTTAGAGGATTGGGGAATTCGAAGTGAGCTTCATGCACAACCTCGTGGGAATAAAACATATCTTCCATCGGCTCCATACATGTTGTCAAAATCCGAGAGAGATATATTTTGCAAAAGATTGTACGATTTCAAAGGAGCAGATGGCTACTGTTTAAATTTGAAACATCGGATTTTGTTGCGGGATTTCAAAATTAGCAGATTGAAGTCACATGATTACCATGTATTAATGCAACAGTTATTGCCAGTAGCGTCGAGAGGATTAATGGCAAAGAAGGCAAGAAAAACAATAATTTGCTTATGTTCTTTTTTCAACAAATTATGTCAACGTGTTCTTGATTGAGAGAAGGTAGAACAAATCAATGTTGAGATTATTGAAGTTTTATGTGTGCTTGAAAAATATTTCCTACCATCTTTTTTTGATATAATGGTACATTTATCCATTCATCTTGGAAAAGAAGCACTAATGTGTGGTCCGGTTCATTTTCGTTGTATGTACCCATTCGAAAGATACATGAAGACACTTAAAGACTATGTCAGAAACTATGCACGACCAGAGGGATGTATTGCAGAATCCTATATTACAAAAGAATCCATGATGTTTTTCAATGAATTTTTGAAAAAATTAGGACATATAGAGGAGAAAGAAGCTCGAAATGAAGATTATGAAAGCAGTGTAATACTCGAGGGACGTCCGATTTCAATATCCAAGACAGTTAAACTGTCGGTTAATGACAAAGAAAGTGCTCATTTAGCCGTGTTAATGAATATGGCTGTGGTGGAACCATTTATAGAGTAAGTGTATGTTGTATTGTTTTAATTATTTTGATGTGTTCGTAATGCTATATATAAGTAATAATCAATTATTCAATACTAGTTTGCATTTGGAGGAATCAGAAAAGTCAGACACACGCATGACAAAAAATACGACCTTACTTTGGGAAACACATGAAATTTTTTTGCCGATTGGATTAAAAGAAAGGTTAGTTTGATTTCAAATATATTCTCTTTTGACTATTAATCTTACTATAAAATATACATGCTAAATAAAATTTGTTATAGATACCTATTACCCCCAAGGATCATGATGACATGTTAAGATGGATTGCTTTTGGTCCGAAGGATGATGACATGTCTTACAACAGATATATCATCAATGAGAAACGTTTTCATATACAAGATGTAGGGAGAGAAACTCAGAATTGTAGGGTGACTTTTGATGCGACTACTATGTATAGAGCAAGTATAAAAGATAGGTCCCAAGTGGTTGATGTGGTCACTTACTATGGAATATTGACATATATAATTTTATTAGATTATCATACGTTTTATATTCCAGTTTTTAAGTGTCGTTGGACGTATAAAGGAAATGGAGTAAAAGTTGATGATTATGGGTTCACTCTTGTTAATTTACAGCAAGCATCGTTTTCACGAGATCCATACATACTTGCATCTCAAGCAAGACAAGTATTTTATTCAAGGGAGAATGATGTTTCTAATTGGTATGTTGTAATGAAAGCATCATCAAGAAGTTTTAATGATTCAGAGGATCACGATTGCATCGAGGAAGATATCCAAGTCGTGGAAGGTAACGAAATAACCGAAATGGTTGATGAAGATGTTAGTTATGTTAGAGAGGATTGCGAAGGCATACTTGAGTAGATTATATGTTCTACTTGAGTAGATTATAAAATTTGTTGCATTATCATTTGAAAAAGGTATTACAATCAAGTAGTTTCTTTTCCTTGTTTCATGACAGCTTTGACATTTACCGCCTTTGTTCTGTCTACTACTCAAGAATCAAAACCTAGCATTAAACCTTACATATATGTCATTTGAAGATGTATGGTCAGCTTCTCATTGAGGATCTTCATTTCTACACTAGCATGCATCATTTCTATGTATAACTCTTTTTTCTATTTTAATTTTGCAATATATTTCTTTTTTGTCTGACTCTATTTGGATTTGATATGTCAAATCAAATTTAATATTATGTTTATGTTGAATTTAATTCCATTCCTATGCGAAGTTTGTTCCCAGTTGCATAATTGTCAAAAGATACCTTTTTCCCTTGTAATAACATCGTAATTACACCTTACTTAATTTTGATGAAAAACATTTTGTTTTATCAAAAGGAAAGAAGTAATTTTATGTTTATCTTAACTTCCAAAGGATTTCTACTTTAGCTTAGGAAGATGTGCCAAATGGTTTCATGGATGTCAATAGGGTTAGATAGCTTGGGAAGATGTTTCTAAAGGATTTGTACTTTATCTTGGAAATAATCTATAGTTATCTTTTTGCTGATGTAAGAACAAATTAAATTATGAAGTGGACACAATTATTTTCTAACGATCGGTGATATTTTTCGGTTATAAGTATTGCATGTTTCTCTTAGTTTAAGTAAATATTTCCTCCCCTTTTTCTTTTTCTTTACATAATCATTAGCAAATTTTTTCTAGTCTAATAGAGATTCAAGCTATTGTTTGTTTGATAATCTTCCCTTGACATATGTGGTCCATAATTGGAAGTTGGGCATATTTTGTTGTTTTTTGATAGATTTAGCATGTAACTACAACAGTGTATTCACATTGCTTTATGAGTTATATGATATCAAATTATGATTTGGGCATGTCCTTTCCCAGAATCAGATCACAAGGCACTGTAAAACTGTTTATGTAATATAATTTTTCAACTTTGGAATATTTTCATTTACATAAGGTGCATATTAATACTATCTTTTTTTTACACAAAATTTATCTACTATATAAAACAAATACTTGAGCATGGTATTGCTTAAAGTACCAAGTATTTGCTCCATATTAACAGATAAATAATATCGGAACTCAGAAGACAGTGAGTGATAACAGGAGGATAGTGGCTGATAAGATAAGTGGATAGTTAGTCTACATATGTGTTTGTGTGTACTGTGTTTGTGAGGGTTGTCTGACTATCTGTAGGGTGATTTGGGTTTGTGAATATGTTGTGTACTGTGTGCTTGTGTGAGTTGTATGTGAGTTAGCATTGCTATATTTTGTAGTTGTGAGAGGTTGCAATTTTTGTTGAGTGTATTGTGCTTTTTTTTATTAGATGTTAGGTGCCTTCATTTGTAAATGCAAGCATAGAAAACATATTAATATACATTTACAAAAATTATATGTTTTGGTTATTCCATTATTAAGTATTAATGTAATTATTTACAGAGTTTACATTACAGAGTTCATATACATGTATTAATAACTATTGTATTCAAGGTTACGTAATAGATACTGTTAACTGTCCTTTATATGAAGTATTCACAAAATAAGTTACTGTTTTTTGTTTCATTTGCAGAAAAAAGATGCATTCAAGCTTTGTACGTACTCGCAATCAGAGAAAGGCTGATGAGGAATGTCAGAAGTATAAGTCAAAGCGAAAGTATAATCCAAAGAAAAAGGTTAAGATTCCAGCTGGTGCTTGCACCGATAGTGAAGAACCAACAGTCAACGCTAAGAAGCAAGCCATTGTTTGCAATGAAGACAAAGAACAAGAGCCACATGTTACCCCCTCCGAACCAAATGAAGAAGGACTTCGCTCAGAAAATGAAATCTTTCCTTAACAAACTGATGATGCTGAGGGAGAAATTGGAAGAGCAAGTGAAGCTGAATCCAGAATTGCATCTCGGAAAAGAGGCGGTAGAGGTCCAGCAAAAGCAAAAAGACTCCCGTTAAGCAGTCAGGATCGAATTGAAGTTGAGTTCAATGATATAGGTATACCAATAGGGAAAGGGTCAATACATTTATCCTCTTTTCTTGGACCGCTTGTGCGGGAGCTAGTTCCATACACACTTGATGATTGGAGGAATCTAAGTGATGAGTTAAAAGTTGTTTTGTGGCAATCGATTCAGGTATGAGTTAAAAATTGTTTTTGTTGTTTATACATCTGTTTGCAAGTTGATACATAGCTACATTGTTACATCACATATTATAGTTATGGCTGAAAAAAATTGTTTGGTGCATACATATGGCTGTTGTTTGATTTTAATATCATGTTTCCATGTATTGTTGCAGATTAGATTTAAATTGGAAGAGGATTGGCAAAGAAAAGCTGTATTTCAACAAATGGGAGTAATTTGGAGATCCTCAAAAAGTAAATTGGTTCGAAAATTAAATAAAGCGGAGAATGAAGAGGAAAGACTAAAACTGAAACCTACCAATATCAAAAGCATGAACGAATGGAGAAGGTTTGTGAAGGCGAAAACACGTCCGGAGTTTAAGGTAACACTATTCACTATTTTATTTGCTAGAACACTTTAAAAGTTAATGATTGGGATCCAATAACACGTATGGTTATTTGCACAACAGGGTTGATTACCATTTTCAATAGAACAATTATATTATGCAATAACACATATGGTTTTGTTTTAGTCTCAAAAAAAAGAAAACATTTTGCGTTTCATTTGTTTTGCATTTATGTTCACTGTGCATTTTTGTTCTTTGTTCTTGTGTGCATGTCAACTCAACATTTTCCATTTTAACTTTGTTCATTCTATACACATTCCTGTTCACTTGAATTTAGTTCAGTTTAATGTTGTGTGTTTGGTTTTGTATTGTGTTATCTTGCATTAGAAAAATTGTTGGATTTGTTTTCAGCTTTCATTGGAATTTTCAACTAGTTTGCTATTACATTTCATTTCCTGGCTTTTGCGTTTCGTTTTCTGTTTTACATTGCTGTTGCATTTCATACTTCAACAAGCTTGCATTGCATATACCCAAAACAAAAATAAAATAAAAAACATTACATTACATCTTAGATTTTAGTTTTCATTTTTACATATCTGTTTCTTGTGCTCACTGTTTCCACTTGATATTATGTTCACTGTATTATTTCATTTGTCTTTTAGTTTCTGATACATTGAATTTTCCTCTACTACAAGCAACTGTTTTCAAGTTTTTGTTCTCCATTTACAAAAAATATATATCCATGTTTCTTCTTTACATTGCCTTTATCAAACACTTCTCAAACAACTTCGCTCTGTCACTCTTCACTTCCTCAACCAAGCTCCCATTATCCTATAACAATATATCAACTTCTCTCTATCACTCTTCACTTTCTCAAACAACGAAGCTGCCATTATCCTATAACAATATATCAACAATATATCTTTCTATTTTACAGAAACGAAGTGAGAAATATTCGGCCCTTAGGGATAAACAACTTCCACACACAACTGGTCGTAAGGGAATGGCTAGATTGACCGAAGACATGGTTAGTTAATTAAGTATTGCTTTATTTAATATTATTTTATACCTATCCGGTTTTTTATTTAATGTTATCCTAAATTTAGAAAAAATAAAGTCCAAGTCCATCGTCCATAACTAGAGCTGATGTTTGGATTAAATCTCACAAAAAAATGGTGAACCGGTGACCGCGGAAGCTGGAAATGCTTTTGTAAGTTTTTTTTATTTTATCTGTACATAAAAAATTGTCCGAAAGTACGATAATTTTACCATTGTACAATATCTATTTGTATTTATTTATATAGGAGGAGATTAAAAAAATTGGTAGCCTATCACATTCCGGTTCGTCACAGAATGTCAGTGGTGATGCTCTTGTACATGTACTCGGACAAGATAAACCAGGATGGTTAAGGGCATTGGGAAGGGGTTGCACTTTAACCAAGCTTGCTGTGGTCCCGTCCAAAGATAAACAAGTATCGCAATGTTGAGAGGAAATAGCAAAAATGAAGAGTATGATGCAGGTTCTGTGAACCAGAAGGTAAACTATTAAAAGTAATTTATATATGTAAAATAAAAAATTCAAAGCGCCATATAATTTAAAATACTAAAAAGAACAAATTTATTCTCTCTCACAAACTGATTATATGTTCTCTTCCATTTTAAGTATGGTCATTTTAATTTTAGCAGCTCAATTTTATTTTTTTCACTTGCTGGTTTCGGTAGCCATATTAATTTCATCCCATCATTTTTAGCTGTAAAATACATTAACTGATCAAAGTCCATTTAGTAGTTTTCGATAGTCAATTAAACTCCTACATTACATTAGTTGAGTGCTTTTAAGATTAAAATATCCTGATATTAGAGCTTTCCTGTAGGTTGCAGAGCAATGACGATGTATGTTCGATGTTGAATTGGGATGGAAACTGTGAAGTTGTTGCCAATGGAAGGGTGTTGTCCAGGGACCCAACTGCGGTTGTCAATGGCATTCATCTTGGACCAAATGCTGTGAGCGTTATTGTAGATATCGTGGACAAACCAGATACTTATTTATGGATGCCTACACCTAAAATGGCAGTATTAGCAGACGCTGTGAAGAAGGTAGTAGCTTGGCCATCAACTTGCATTAAGATGGCGCTGCGCGTAAATTTGAACGATGTCAGTACGGTAAATTTTACACTTCCCATACTAAACTGTTGAATTACACTTCTCATTGAAACATACTAAAGTTTTAGTTTTAGTTTTTAGATATTAGTATCCCAAATTAATCCATTTGTATATTTACTTGTTTGTTAAAATCTTAATAAAAATTTGAATATTTTTTTTATATTAACAGCACTGTCCATAATATTATGGTTGGAATTACACTTCTCATTTTATAACATGTGAATGAATTGCTAAGTAATTTGCAAAGTAGAAATTTATTTGTTTGTTAAAATAAGCCATCTTTATATTTATCTGTTTGTTAAAATTACTCTTCTCATTTTATAACCTGTGAATGATTTGCTAAGTAGAAATTTGTTTGTTTGTTAAAATAAACCATCTTTATATTTATTTGTTTGTTAAAATTACACTTCTCATTTTTAGAGTAACAGCATTGTCCAAGATGAAAATGCAATATTTATGGTTGGAATGATGGTGAAGGGGTAGTTGCCGAAGGAAGAGTCTACTCTAGAGAGCCACAATATGTTGTTAATGGTATTCCGCTCGGTCCGTCTGCCGTTGCGATTTCGGTCGACAAAGTAATAAATAAAGATGCTTATTTGTGGCGACCCACATGTGATATTTCGTGCATTGGAGATGCAGTTGGTAGGAAAGTAGCATGGCCAAAATCAAAAGCTGAAGTTGATAAAGAAAATGTTAATGACAGTGTAAATTATGCGACTTCTCCTATGAAATCTACACCCGTGGTCATGAAGAAATCAGAGCATGTAAGTATTAATTTTCAAAATTGAAGAAATTATCTGTGTATGAAAGTTTATTTATTATGTTATGTATATATTCTGCATAATAATCTCTTTTTTTCCAGCCAATTGCAACGTGGACAAAAGATAGCAAATGCCAGTTGATCGATTTGGGTGGAACAAACGTAGTGGCTGAAGGAACTGTTGCATCAACGGATCCAATAATGCTGGTCCATTGTCGTCTATAGGGACTTAATGCTGTAAAAGTGTGGGTTGATATTGTGAGAGATGCAAATGCAGAGCAATGGAGACCAACATCGGCGTTGACGTGCATGGAAGATGCACTTGGCATTCCCATAGCTTGGCCAACGGAAAAAGTCATTCTGAAAACAAACTGAAAGGTATATAACTTGTTCATCACAAAAGTTTTCAAACTTTGATTCTAATACCCTAACAATATTCCTAGATAATCGACTATAAAAATTAGTTATATTACTCAATAAATATTGGTGTAGAGCTAGAAAGTTATTTAATTGGTGATTGAATGTTGTCAGTTTGGCTGAGGTTGTTGATGGAGTTAGGCTAAAATTCAGTGGGGGGGGGGGGGTACAGTTTAGGTCAAACAGTGGCAGGACTGTCAAATTTCTTTAATTTTAACTTGGCATATTATGGATTTTTTTCTTAGTATGAATGGGGAGGGGTTGTTGCAAGGCAGTTGATGGAAACTGTGTTGAAGTAGGGAAGTGATGCTTGTAGTAGACAGAACTATAATGACCGAGGTTATTTGAAAAGAAGCAGTTTGAAGGTGGAATAGTTCAAGTGAAGGTGAAGTTTTTAGAAGTAAGGGTGATATTGGTGGTAGGTTGTTTAAGGGATAGAGAGGGTTGTTTTATTTGTGATTGAGAAGGAATGATTTTGACTTGGTGTTGGAGTGGCAGTTTGAGGAAGTTGTGATGATGGTTGTTATCAGGTTTGGGTAAGGTTATAGGGAGGAGCAAGTGTTGGCAGTGATGATCCAGAAGTCGAGGGACTGTCAGGGATGTTAGCAGTTTTGTGGTGGAGTCTTGGTGAAGTTGAGATGGTGGACAGTGGCCATTGTCGGATTTGGATATATTGTGGATTAGAGTTTGTATTCAAGGGTTTGTTGTTGATATGTTGGCAGTGTGTTGTTTGGATGCAGGGTGGTATATGAAGCAAGTGTTAAAGAGGAGTGACTGGAAGATTGAAAGGGAGATTGCTGAGTGGTCGAAATATGGAGATGATTGAAGGGTGGTCGAAGTGCATTTGTACTGAACTATAGAGATATGCAATGCACGAAAGGTTAGGTTGTAGTAGGTCTATTGAGTGATAAGAGGAGTTGCGGTTAGGTTTCAGAAGCACGGTGGTTCGATTGTACTAGTGATGAAGAACAGGGAATATGGACGAGTTGTTTGGCAGGTTCAAATTTTTTTTTTGGTTGTGTTGTGGGACGAGTTGTGGGTATGGTCGGAAGTTTGTATCAAATATGATTGTGAGGAAGTTTTGGTGGAGAAGTTGACTGTGTTGTGTTAGAAGTTGGTGTGAACAAGTAGTGTACAGGCAGAGGGAATGAAGGAAGGAAATGGGGATGTTATCAGGTGAACTTGCTAGTTTGAATGGAGTGCATGGTTGAAGAGGATGGTTGTCGTATGGCAAGTCTAGTGCACCGACTTCACAAAATATGATGTAAAAGTTGTTGGATGATTACAATGTGCTCACATTAGTGGTTAATACGCAGAGGCATATTTGTTCGAAGTATTATAGTCTAAGGACTTCTATATTGTCCATTTTTGATCTTTGATACCTTCACCTCACAAATATCTAGTAACATGATTATTATTGTTTACAGGTAGATAAACGTTTGTGAAGAATTCAAGTAGCAGCACTGGTTTTTGGTATGGTAGTAGCATATGTATGTAGTTAGGTTGATCAAAACTGTTATGAAACTGTTATGAACCTAGTATGTATGGTAGCAGCACTACTTTAGCTGCATGTACTATTATGAAACTGTTTATGGTAGTTTGGTAGTGTAAACGTATGGTAAACCTTTTATCTTGACACTAATGTTATGATATAGTGGCGATTATGTAATTGCTTTTGTTTGTGTTATTGTGGTTCATTGAATGTGTTATTTTTGAATGTGTATGTGTTTATATATTACGTTATTGTATAAGTTTTGTAGTACATGAATTGGAGGCGAAATTAGATGTAGTCGTGGAACAGCAGGCAATAAAATTGAAACATGCGGTGACGGAGAAAAAACGCCACAAAAAATATTTTTTTGTAGCGTTTAAAAAGCGCTACATAATCAGCAATTATAGTAACTCAGATAATCTCCGTGGCGTTCAAAAAATGCAGCAAAAAATAATAATAAGTGCAACAAAAAATAAGATAGTAAACGACACCTTTTCGGTGACGTTTCTTAAACGCTGTAAAAAAGATCTTTAGTGACGTTTAAAAATCGCTGCCAAAAATTCATTTATAATGGCGTTAAAATAAATGCAACAAAAAATCATGGATTTTTAGTCGCATGTTTACTAGCGGCGTTTATCAAAACGCCACCAAAACGTTTTGTAGCGTTTTCTGAGCGCCATTAAAAATCAAATTTCTTGCAATGATTGTTGGATGTTTAGGCTTTTATTGGATTTAAGATCGACTGTAAATCAAAGGTGTGTGATTTAACCTAGTCACGAAATACTAAATATTCTTATATAAATTGAATTAAATATATGAATTGATAATAATTTTATTGATTGCTATTTGTAAATTTAAATTTAATTTGAATTAAATTTCCATTTAAATTAATATTGAATTTAAATTATTAGTTAAATAACTGATAATGATAACCAGTTAATTATTGTGATTTATTGGCTGTTTTGGATATTGATTGTGATGGATGTTTATTTGTTGACATTTTGAATGATTGGATGTTATGTTAATTATATATGTTGTTACCACACTACAAGTTCCCTTAGTTTGTTGTTAGGAAAATCACTATGGGTTGAAATGATACATACCCAAACGATCTTATAGATTAAGAAAAATCGTTATGAGTTGAAATGATATATACCGGAGAGATTTTATTGATTTGGAAATTATTGATTAGGGATACGGGTTGAAATGATATATATTCAAGAAATTTAACTATTTTGGTTTGAAATGATACATACCCAATCACTTAACCATAGGGTAGAAAATAATATACGGACACCGTTGCTCGGTTTTAAACTATTTTCTAAATAGTAAAGCATGTTTGGTTTTTAAATATGATTTTTAAATTTAATCTAATGATTTTATTTCAAATTTTCATATTTGAAAAATAATTTATTTTATATGTTTTAAAGTTTCAAATTATATGTTAGTGTATGGTTTTAAATGTAAATTTAAGACTTTAACTTATAATTTTATTTAGTTTCAAAATATATAATTTAGATAATGTAATATAATAAAACACTTTAAAATTTTAATTTAATACTATATTCAATATAGTTTTAAAAGATTTATTTAAAAAATTAATTTAAGATAATAAATATAGACTTTTATATTTTGTAAAAGAATTTAGAATTTTGTAAAGGGTTTTGTAAGGAATTTAAAAAAAATTGTAAGATATTTTATGATGGATTTTATAGAAGGATTTTTATAAAGGAATTTATAATGGTTTTAGAAAGGAGTTATATAGGTTTTAAAGGGTTTTATAAAAGAACTTATATAAAGGGATTTGGATGCGTTTCAAAGGAATATGCATAAAAGTTTATGAAAAGGGGAAGAGTTGAAAGCTGTTTTGGAATTTATAAATAGCTTTATAAATGGTTCTAAAGCATATAAATAGTTTATAAATGGTTTGAGAGAGATTTATAAATTATTTTCGATATTGATTAAAAGAACCTTCATCGGTATTTATAAAAATATTTATACTTTTGGAATAAGTACATAGATATCATGATACGAAGGTATAAATTTCTAACACCCTATATTTTTATAACATTATTTAGAATAATTAATTAGGTAAAGTAAATAAATAATGTGGAGATTAATAAGTTGATAATTTATCAGCCAAGGGTGGATGTGCCATGTTAATGTGCAAACTAAAATGAAATAACCTAAACAAAGATGTTAGGAAATGCAAGGGAAATATGGAAAATAAGTCGGGTTTATACCGTGAACACTTAGGAGATAGAAACTTACGTTCATTTTATTTTTCTCAAACTAAAAACACTAAGGCCGACCACCATTTTCACTCTCAAGAAGTGAATTAAAGCTAGGAATCAAGAGAAGGAAGACAATCAACATAATCAACATCTAATCTCGCATCTTATATCTACATCCCATTTTCTTTTAGTTTTGATTTTAAGATCTAATCCAAAATGTTTTTGCAAGTATATGCCATGTTTTGATGATTAAAGTTAGATATATGCTTGTTGATGAATTATATATGTTCTTGTTAAATTTTTATGATATGTTTGACATGAAAACCCTATTTACTGATATAAAAATGCCTTGAAATTTTAAATATAGGTCAGAAATGATATTTTAGAAATGGTTTTTCGATTCTATTAATTTTCTAAATTAATATGGATTTTATATTAGTTTTCTGATGAAGGATATTATTATGTGGGTTATAAATTATTTTCGGCTAAAATAATAATTATTTGAGGATAAAATCTTTATATGTTAGGGAACATATTAAAATAGATTTTCTAGGATTTTTTCGTATTTTTCCAAGGTGTTTTGATGAATATATAAAATTATTTAAGGTATGAGACTTAAATGTTTTATATATTTAATTAAGGAGAATGAGAATTTGTAAAACAAAATAATTATCTAAATTTGAAAATAGTGGCAGCACATTTTTGAAAAGAATATTTTAACCGATGAGGATTTGACTAACAAAGGCAGATTAGTTGAAAAGTTATCATTTTTAAGTTAAAAACAAAGATATAATACTTTTGGGATGTTTCAGCCTATTATAACGGAAAGCTTCCGACCCAAACCTTCCGACCAGGTCAAGAGGTTCAAAGCTTTCAACAAGGTAAAACCAATGCATATGATATCAAGTAATTCGGTATGTAATGAATAAGACAAGGTTGAAAGTTTAATGGCTAAAGAGGTTGATGTCTGTTTATTAACCAAAAGCTTTCACCAACTTTGCTTTCAAATTAGAGCTTTCGACCAGGTTACTTTCGACCAGGTCAATTGATTAAACATAGATTTTATTAAACCTTTTGACACAGTCAAAAGGTTGGTGCAGCTTTGTTTTGTTTTGAACCTTTCGGCAAAGACGAAAGGTATACTTGTTTTAAAGCCAACCACTTCTCCCATGCTTTTAAAAGGAAGTTTTCGGCTTAGGTGACTTACCCTTGTTTTATAAATTGAAGTATAACCCAAAGCTTTCGTAAGAGTTGTTTTAAAAGGATATGTCTAAGCTTTTAAAGTAGAGCTTTCAACATAGTCAAAAGGTTGCTTCCAATGACTTCGAAAGGTTTTAAAAGAAGGTTTTCCAATTGTTCTGAATTGAAACCAGTTAGCCTTTGAAAGGTTTAAGTAAATAATTTCAAAAGATTTTAGTTAAATGATTCTGAAAGGTCGAAGATTGATTTCGAAAGTTAAACTCATTGGTTTCGAAAGGTTTTGGCCGAACGATTTTGAAAGGTTTGATGATCAACCACGAAAGGTTTAAGTTCAATGGTTTTGAAAGATTTAAATGAGCGATTTCGAAAGGTTCTAATTGAATAACTTTAAAAGTTTAAGTGAATGTTTTCGGAAAGGTTGAGATGGAAGGTTTTCCAAGGTTTTCTAAGGCAATGTTTAAAGAGAATTTAAAGAAGGATGTTCAAAGCTTTATTGTTTTCGAAAGGTCTGATATTTGAATTTGAAAGAGAATATTTCAAAAGTTTAAAAAGAGGTTCTTTCAAATGGCTAGGTGTTTTCATCAACTAAAGTTTGATTAAAGAGGATGTATAACATTGTGATATGATTTTGAGTAAAGTATATATATTATACACTCTTCCCTGTTTAAATTTGATTCAAAGGTTTAAATCAGTTTGGAAATTTATTCAAGGAAAATTATAGGAGGGGATCCTTAAGTGAAAATGACTTAGATATTAGAATACCAGATGAGACTAGTATGGGGTCACGTCCTATACATTAGCTATTAGTCCCAGCTAATTGCTGTCCAAAATTCAAGTGTGTAGGGCTTGGTCGTAGGTATGCTAAAATTATGATTACACATCGAAAGGAATATATGTCGTATACAGATAGGTTATTGGTGAGCCTGAAAAACCACTAGGATCGAGAAGACCTGGGATATGATTAGGTTAGGCATAGACCGTCCAAAAGTGAAGTATTTACAGATAGTTAAGGATGAATAATCCAGAAGAAGAATACCTAACAGGTGTTAGGTTTATTTTGATTATATTGTCTGGTAGGCCTGAGTCAGTCAAAGGTCAAAAGTTACCCAAATAAAACTTATGCATTTGAACAGATAGTTCCCTATTAATTGAAATTTATGGAAGTTTACATAATGATTACTTTACATTACTTAACCATTGTGGATGCAGGATCATAGTATATGGTTTTACAAAAGGTTTTGCAAAGATATGTTTTAAAATGGATGTTAGTGAGTGGAAACTCGTTTCTCTAAGCGGCATTGTCACACTTAACATGTTTAACTGGGATGTATAATGTTATTCATACCAGACTTTATGTTTGACTCGAAGTTTATGTTTTTCCCTTAAACCCTTGGGTGCTCAAAATTAATTTGAGTAGGTTGAGGGACTAAGGTCTTTTTCAGGTTTAGTAAGATGACAAATAAGGCGACCAGAGGCATACAAGAGGCAACGGATGGCTATTTAGGATTTGCAATTCTTGTTATGTTTTGATATATTTCCGCTGTCTATTACGACCATATGACTCTGATCAACTAAGAAGGTATCATCATATCCGCTCTTGGCGTATTTTGTAATAACTATATTTTATCTGTGCTTGGGAACAATTTAGGATTATGTGTTGTGAACGTGAAACATTTGGTTTTGAAATCTAATGAAGTAAAGTGGTTTTTGAAATCTATGTTTTGTTTCATATTCAAGTGCTTCTATATTACTGATACCATTAAACATGGCCGTATTTAGTTACCGGAAGCTAATACTATAGACAGTGCAACATCTGTAGCGCTTAGATTTGTGCCTCTCGATAAGGGATGTTACAGCTTGATATCAGAGCATAGTTTATGAAATATTTTAACTGAAAATGTTTTCAAAAACATATCCTTAGAAATTAGCATTAAGATCGCGGTATGGGATAGCGCTAGAGTAACATACTCGTAATTGCTATATACACGCTATATCTCTAAACTCCTATCATTGTTAGGCTATTCATTTGTATCTCACGAGATTTGAATACAGATATGGAAGGAAGAAGTGGAAGAGTTAATCTCGGAGGAGAAATCACCACCACTAATGGAAATGCCCAACAAACAATAGGAGAGGTCCCGGTCAGGTGCAAGCAGAAACTGTTGGTGAAGGAGTTCCCCAGATGGAAATGGGAGTAATGTATCGGTTCATTGTAATCATGATGCAAGCTAGAATTGCAGTCGAAGGTAATGTTGATGGAGGTGGAGCTTAGGAAGTTTCGATGGTCAATTATTATGCTAATCTGAGTAGGGATTACACCAGGCTGGGAGGGAAGTCGTTTATTGCTACTGAAGATGCGATTGAGGTGGAAAATTGGTTACTGCATTATGAGAGAATTTTTGTTGACTTAGGATTGAATGATGCACAAAAGTGGAGATTGGCTTCGATGCAGCTGCAGTGAGCTGCTCAATTCTGGTGGAATATTATCACTTCTGGGGCTGATAAGGAAACCATAAGTTGGGAGGAGTTTTGGAGAAGGTTTTCAGAATGATTTATGTCTTTAATGTGCAGTCGACGTTTATGAGGAAGTTTGCAGAATTGGAAAAAGGGGATATATCCATTTGGAGTATGCGAGAAAGTTTGAGGTGTTTGTCGGATATAGGTATGCTTTAGTGGACATCATGATCAAGGGGAATGAAAAGTTTATAAGGGGCTTAAGGCTAGAGTTGATAAGTGCCACTTTGCTGCGTTTGAGAGATCCTAGTGATTTATTGGTTGAAATGGCATTAAAATAGGAATAGGCATTGGCTTGCTTAGGGAAGAAGATGGAGGCCCAGATAGGATAAGGCAAGAAAAGAAGTTTTTTTTAGAAAAAGAATGCTCAAAAAGGGGGAGCATAGAAGAAAGGAAAGGCTAAAATGGTTTGCTACAAATACGATAAGAAGGGACACTATGCTACAACTAGTAAAGGAAAAGGAAAAGAGGCTGATGGAATGAAGAATGTTAGATATTTTAATTGTGATCAGATCAGTCATTACAAGAACAAATGCCCAAAGCCTATGAGAGAAGGAATGAGGCAAGTTTATGCTTTAGAGCCCACAACCTCAAGGCCAGTTGTGCAAGACAAAGGGAAGGCTGTTTTGAGAGGCTCGCTATAGATTCACCGTATGTCTGTTAGCTCTCTATTTGATACTGGAGTATCTCATTCTTTTATTTCTTGATGTTTGGTAGATAAGCCTAACCTAGAACCCTCATACCTAGTTACTTCCTTAAGGGTTGCAAATCTGATAGGAGGGTATACAACGCTTGGGATGAGGCATGATCACTTAGAGTTTTATTCGCTAAGCCATACTTTTGAGCGATGTTTGCATGTGTTTGGCTTTGGGGGATTTGGGATCATCCTTGGGATGCATTGGTTAAATTAATATGATGCTAGGATATTTTTCAATGATAGAAAAATATCATTTAGTCCCCCGGATCGTAGTGGTCGAATAGTTTATACCACAGAGAACCGTAGTTGTGAAATGTATGATTTATTGGGTTCTATAGGGCTGGAGGATGAGTTGCAACGAGTCTTTATAGTCAGAGAATTCACAAATCTATATTAGCTGGTAATTGGGTTGCCACCGAAATGAGCCATTGAGTTTCAGATTGATTTAGTGCTTGGAGCAGAACCGCTGAGTAGACCGCCAAGTAGAATGACTCCTACCAAGATAAGAGAGTTGAAGGTGCAATTGGTTGATTTGGAAGGCAATAATTTTTATTCGACCAAGTAATTTTCCATGGGGAGCTTCCGCTGTATTTTTTAAGAAGCCGGACAAATCGTTAAGGCTGTGTATTGATTATCGTAAGTTGAACGAGAAGACAATAAAGAACCGATATCCATCGTAGAGAATTGATGATTTGTTTAATCAATTAATGGAGCCAAGGTACTCTCTCAACTGGATTTAGTGACAAGATTTCATCAGCTTAGAGTGGCGAAGGATAACATTCCTTTGACGGCATTTAGGACAAGATATGGATCGTACGAATGGTTAGTTATGTCGTTCGGACTAACTAATGCACCGACATTCTTCGTGGATCTGATGCATAGGATTTTTCAAGAATACTTAGATAGATTTGTGTTGGTCTTCATAGATGACATTCTGGTATACTCTAAGAATGAGAAGGAGCATGAAGTTCATCTTATAGTTGTGCTCGAAAAGTTGAGGGAGCATCAGTTGAAGGCAAAGCTTTCGAAGTGTCATTTTTGGAAGAAGGAAGTGAAGTTCCTTGGTCATGTCGTCTCAGAGAAAGGGTTGTCTATAGATCCAACTAAGACTGAGTCGAAGAATAATTGGAAGAGACCCAAGACAGTGACCGAGATTAAAAGCTTTCTTGTATTGCTTGGATATTATCTAAGGTTCGTAAAGGATTTTTCATAGACAGCTTCACCGATGACTAAGCTTACGTGAAAAATGTGAAGTTCATATGGACTGATAAGTGTGAGGAAGCATTTCAGACCTTGAAACACTTGTTGACCCATGCACCAGTGTCAGTGGTTCCAGAGGGGAATCAAGATTTGGTTGTTTATACCGATGCGTGTGGAACTAGATTGAGAACTGTGTTGATGCAAAGAGGTAAACTGATTGCTTATGCTTCCAGACAGCTCAGATCACATGAAGTTTGGTATCCAACGCATGACTTAGAGTTAGCTACCATCATATTCCTTTGTAGGTGTGGAGGCATTATCTTTCGGAGAGCAGTTTGGGCTTTATATTGATCATAAGTCGTTGAAATACTTGTTCTCTCAAAAGGAGCTTAACATCAGACAACAAAGGTGGTTGGAGTTTATTACTGCTTATGATTTTGGAATTGAGTACACACCCAAAATAGAAAACAAGATGGCAGATGCACTCAGCCGGAAACATCAAAATGCAGTGTAGGCTATGATTGTTGAGTGGAAAGATTTGTAAACATTGCCAGATTGTAGTGTGCATTTTAGATCCAGGGAAGGTTCTAGTACCGGAAGTGATGCATTGTCTTATTTAGAAGTTAGACTGGTAATGATTGAGAAGATAGCTTCTGAGCAAGAGAAGGATCCAATTTTTGTCGAATGGATCAAAAGGTTGAGGGAAGGAATGGAGAGGGGCGACCTAAAGGATTTTAGTCTTGACCAAAATGGGTGGTTAAGAAAGAAAGGAAGGTTGTGTGTTCCGAATGTAGAAAACATGAGGAGGGAAGATTTGGATAAATGCCAATGTTCGAAGTTCACTATCCATCCAGGAGGAATGAAGATGTATCAAGATATGAAGTGAACTCTGGGAAGATATGAAACGGGACATTGGTTTGTGTGTTAAGCAGTGCTTGAATTATCAACAGGCAAAGGCTGAACACCAAAAATCAAGCGTATTGCTTCAACCATTGGAAGTTCCATTGTGGAAGTGGGATTATATCTCTATGGATTTCATTGATGGGCTGCGAAGATTGAGTAGAGTTAATAAAGGCAAATGGGTCATAGTAAGGCTGACTAAGAGTGCCCATTTCATTCTAGTAAGATCAAATAGGACGAGACCCATTTTGGCGAAGTTATTTATGAAGAATGTAGTTAGAATGCATGGTATTCCTTATAGTATTGTTAGTGATAAAGATTCTTTGTTTACTAGTAAGTTCTCGAAGAGTCTACAGGAAGCATTAAGAACCAAGCTCAACATGAGTACTGCTTACCATCCACAGACTGATGGGCAAACAAAAAGAGTTAACAAAATCTTGGAGGATTTGTTAAGAGCATGTGTATTGGATTTTGGGGGATTGTAGGTGGACCTTCTTCATCTAGTCAAGTTCTCGTATAACAATAATTAGCAGACTAGTGTTGGGATGGCACCGTTTGATGCTTTATATGGAAGATCATGCGAGTCTCCCGTATGTTGGTTAGAGACCAGAGATAGATTGGTTCTTGGTCCGGATTTGGTGAGGAAGCCGCGGAGAAGATTGAGTTGATCTGAGTTAGGATGAAAGAAGTTCTATCTAGATAGAAAATTTATGTTGATAGAAGAAGGAAAGATTTGGCATTTTCTGTCAGAGACTATGTATTCATTAAGGTTTCATCGATGAAGGGTGTGATTACATTTGGAAAATCCAGAAAGTTAACACCTAGATTCGTAAGAACATTCCACATTGTTGATAGGATTAGGAAACTCACTTATAGAATAGAGTTACCACGTAGTTTGACTTGAGTCCATGATGTTTTTCCATGTTTCTCATCTTAGGAAATTTATTAGAGACCCGGAGACTACCCTAGTATTAGACGATTTAGTTATAGAACCAGATTTGACCACAGGTAGAAAACCGATTTAGATTGTGGCTAGAGGTGAGAAGAAGTTGAGGAACAAGGAAGTCAAGTTAGTAAAGGTTCAGTGGGGTGGCGATGCTAGTGACTGTACTTGGGAGACAGAGAGCAGGATTAGGGATACTTATCCTGACTTGTTTGATGGTACACTTTACCTTTGATTGTTTTGTTGTGCACCTTATCGTAATTTCGAGGACAAAATTCTTTAAGATGGGGAGTTTGTAACACCCTATATTTTTCAAAACATTATTTAGAATAATTAATTATGTAAATTAAATAAATAATGCGAAGATTAATAAGTTGATAATTGATTAGCTAAGGGTAGCCGTGCCATGTTAATGTGCAAAATAAAATGAAATAACCTAAACAAAGGTGTTAGGAAATAACAAGGGCAATACGGGAAATAGGTGGAGTTTATACCTTAAACCTTTAGGAGATAGAAACTCACGTTGATTTCATTTTTCTCAAACTAAAATCACTAAGGCTGACCACCATTTTCACTCCCAAGAAGAAGATTAAAGCTAGGAATCAAGAGAAGGAAGATAATCAACTTATTCAACATCTAATCTCACATCTTATATCTCAAAGTTAAGGTGAATAATAACTACATCCCATTTTCTTTTAGTTTCGGTTTTAAGATTTGATCCGAAATGTTTTTGCAAGTATATGTCATGTTTTGATGAATAAAGTTAGATATATGCTGGTTGATGAATTATATATGTTCTTGTTAAATTTTTATGATATGTTTGACATGAAAACCCTATTTAATGACATCCAAATGCCTTGAAAATTTGAATAAAGGTCAGAAATATTAGAGATGGTTTCTATTCTCATAATTTTCCGATTAAATAGGGATTGTATATTAATTTTCTGGTGAAGGAAATTGTTATTTGTGTTATAAATTATTTTCGACTAAAATAATTATTATTTGGAGTTAAAATTTTCATATGTTAGGAGACATGTTAAAATAGATTTTCTGAGATTTTTCTGGAATTTTCCTATGTGCTTTGATGAATATAAAAAATTATTTAAGATATGCGATTAAATGTTTTATATATTTAATTAAGGAGAAGAGGCATTTTGTAAGACAAAATAATTATTTAAATTTTAAAAACAGAAAAGAATTTAGTAACCAATGAGGATTTGACAAATAAAGGTAGGTTAGTTGAAAAGTTATCCTTTTTGTGTCAAAAACAAAGAAATAATACTTCTAGCATGTTTCAGCCAACTATACAGATTCTTTGCGGCCCAGACACACCCGACCAGGTCGAGAAGTTCAAAGCTTTCAGCAAGGTCAAACCAATGCATATGTTATCAAGTAACTTGGTTTATAATGAATTGGACAAGGTCAAAAAGTTCTTAATCGAAAGGTTAATAGCCAAAGAGGTTGGGATATGTTTGTTTTATAAACCCAAAGCTTTCACCTGCTTTGATTTCGAATTAGAGCTTTCAAATTGATTTCTTTCAACCAGGTCAAATGATTAAAAAAAGGTTTGTTTAAAACCTTCTGACACATTCGAAAAGTTGTTGCCGCTTTTTTTTGTTTTGAACCTTTAGGCAAAGATGAAAGGTATACTTGTTTTAAAACCAACCGCTTCTCCTAATGGTTCCGAAAGGAAGATTTCGACTTAGGTGACTTACCCTTGTTTTATGAATTGAAGTATAGCCCAAAGCTTTCGAAAGAGTTGTTTTAAAAGGATATGTCTAAGCTTTTGAAGCAGAGCTTTCGACTTAGTCGAAAGGTTTCTTCCAATGACTTCGAAAGGTTTTAAAAAAAGTTTTTCCAATTGTTTGGAATTAAAACCAGTAAGCCTTTGGAAGGTTTAAGTAAATAATTTCGAACGATTTTAGTTAAATGATCTCAAAAGGTTGAACTCAATGGTTTTGAAAGGTTTTGGCCGATTCATTTCGAAAGGTTTGATGATCAACCATGAAAGGTTTAAGTTAAATGGTTTCAAAATATTTAAATGAGTGGTTGCGAAAGGTTCTAACTGAATGACTTCGAATGATTTAAGTGAATAGTTTCAAAAAGGTTGAGATGGAAGGTTTTCCAAGGTTTTCTAAGGCAATGTTTTAAAGAGAATTTAAAGAAGGATGTCCAAAGCTTTATTGCTTTCGGAAGATTTGATTTCCAAAGGTTTGATATTTTGAATTTCAAATATATGATTTCAAAAGTGTAAAAAGAGGTTCTTTCCAATGGCTTAGTGCAACGTCCTGCCTTTCTGCACGATTAAAATCACTCAAGCCAATTCAAACCATACACAATGGCGGATTGTTATGGGGTAAATAAGAAAAATAAGAAAAAAAAAACAAAACAGAATCTCACAGCGGAAGGATAAAATATATAATAATCAAATATACAGTTCATGAAGCTGTTTTACAAAACATTTGATTTTATTTACATAATACATATCAGAGTTACACACACCAATAACAATGCAGCGGAACAGTATGAGTGTAGTGCAATAGAATAGATAGTAATAATACGAATCTTCGTCTTCGTCCTCCAAAGCTAAATCTTCAAATCCTGAAACGCTCGGACTGACCCGAGCGAATTTGAAAAGACAAAACACTCGAGTCAGAACTAAAAGATCTTATGTGAGTTAAATTAACAGAAATAAATATGAGTATAGTAACTCAAGAGATGCTCGGGATCTACATCTCCTAAGGATCCGTTAAACTATTTACTATGTAGTATATTGCGTTATTATAACAGTGTCTAATTGTAAAATAAACTTACTTTTTGATAGCGTTAAGGGGTTACCCATATAGCCCTTAACACAAATAATGTCAATAGTCTATATAGTACCGTAATACCTCCTGATCGGGAAGCTACCAGAGGATACTCCATAGGTACGACACAAATAGAAACTCGTAGAAGGCGCGTTAGGGAAGGTGATACGGCACAACTAGGCAATGCCAGGGTAGATATGCCAATTACGCTTCCGGGCTGATGGAAACGCGCAGCGCGCAGCTGCCTCCCACCTCGAACAACACCCCCAAAATCAAAAGTAAAGTGGCCACCGAATCGATCCAAAAGTCATAGTATAATATCGAAGGAGTGCGTTCGATCAGAGGAATGACCTCATTGGCCCGTCGATCGCTCCTGTTTTAGCCACCTTATGCCAACTCACAGGAGTCGGGTCCACGCATTTACCTTATAGGAAACGCCGCCACCAACCTACTTCATTCTGGAATCTCGACCGCGTACACGGTTGTTAAAGTGGTTTTCGGAGTTGGCTGAGAGTATGACAACTTCCGATCTCGGTCTCTGTAACAACCAAACGTTATTATAACACCGCGGTCATTTAAAATAATTTAAACTTTAAAACCAGAATAAAATATCCATTTTAAACCCATATAAATACGATATCATTTATATTTTAAAACCCCAAATCAATACGATATCATCTAGACCCAAAATCATATAATGTCATTTTATTTTCCAATATATATTCTTTTCCAAAATCATAGGGTTTTCAAAGTAAAATATTTAGAAATCAAAACTCTTGAATATAATATTTTCAAATCATGCTACCTTGAAAATCATAACTTCGAAACAAATTTCCATCTCTCAAATGGTTAAATATTAAATTACTTTATAAAACACAATAGCTTCTTTAGATTTCACAAATCAATTTTCAAATATCTATTTAAACTTCCAGATACCATTTCAATTCTTATGTTTCAAAGCTTTAAATATTTCACCATTTCAAAACAAACTCATTTGACAATCCCATATATATATTAAATTCAATTGCTTATTATTTAGACTTGAAATATTTACTTAACGAATTCAATATAATTTAAGAAAAACCTTTAACTTCACATAACTGGAAAATCTTTCAATTTATTTTATATTCATTTAAATCAACCTGATATTCATTTAGATCACTCTACACGAACATCAACTTATAAAATCATATCCATTAATAATTCTAACTTTTTATTTAATTCCAATTTTACTTAATATTCATCTTCCAACCTTATTCTCATTTAAGTCAATGAAACTCCAGAAATTAAATTTTAAATAAATGCTTAATCTTATTTGATCTTAAAATCAAAATTTATTTTAAACTTCAAATCAAGTTTATACAAAGCTTAAAACCCGAAAATTTCTATATATATAATAACCTTTATCAATAACCAAATCAATATCCCATAAACCATATATATATATATATATATAACTTTACAAAACCATAGAAAATCATTTCAAAATATTATATATATATATATATATCGCGGTGCCTGTATAAAATTTTCTACCCTATGGTCAAGTAATACGGATGTTTATCATTTCAATCCGCAATTTAAAAATAGAAATGCGGTTGTATATCATTTCAAACCGCAATCCCGAATGAAAAGAAATGCATGACAACTTGCAGATTTAATAAGATAGAACACATCATCCATTCACCCAATATCAATCATCAACCAATTTAATTCAATCATCATCAATTTAAACAACATCAATATATATAGCATATGCAATATAACAGGAAATAAATGACAGTTATTAACTAACAGTTTATATTCAACGATAAATTTTATTAACTGTTTAACTATCAGTTTATATGCCAATAAATAAATTGTAACTGTCAATTTATATGCAATAATAAAATTAATTAATAGTTAAAATAAATAAATGCGATTTAATTGAAATAATGAATAAAACATGTCAAACAGTCATAAATAAATTTCTACTCATATCTAAAGTCAATTTAACAGACATAGGAGATTTTACAAATTGTGAGTGGGTTAAAACACTCACCTTTTGAATTTAAATCGAATTTAAATCCGATTTAAACCCAAAATTTTGACGGTCTCAGAATTTGTCCAAACTAGCATCAAAGCGTCCGGAATTTGTTACGATCCTAACAAAAAAAAATTCGCGTCAAACGTATAAGGTATGTGGAAGTTATTGCATTAAAACGCTTTGAAATCGAAATAAAGAAAATAAAATAACCAACAAAACCTCACCACGTCAGCTCCTTTTTCCCCCCTTTCTCACACGCACCCTCTACCAGAAAACGCATCACGCACGCAAAACGCCTCCTACAGCCGAGACTTTGACCAACTGCCACCATCACCAGAGACCGCCTTTGACCATGCCGCTACCACCAGCGCACTCCGCACCTCCGGCCGCTCCTATGGCCAACTTCCGGTGCCCCCTAACGTCGCCTCCGCCACTGGGGTTTCGAACCCTATTTCGCTAATCCTAGCCGACACGCTTCGATCAAGGCCTAGCGACCATCACCATCCAACTCCACGCGCCTCCCTCTCCAAATCCCATGTTTCGATTTCGCAAATTGATGAAGAAATTAAAAAGCCCCAAATCGACATAGGGTTTCGAAATTTCCAGGCTTTGACCGAGATCTTCGGTTGACTCGAACATCGATTGCAAAAACAGAGGCCACCCGTAGATTCGTATCGATGAAAACTACAACATATATTTTTTTGGAATTTTTCTGAGATGTTTGAATTTTCATTTGATTTTTGAATAGAATTGGATCTGAAATTTGCATCCATTGAGGAAGAGAAAGAGTTGAGGAAAAAGAACGTACAGCAAATGAAAATAGATGGAGGCCAGGGTTTACAACTGAGCTTATACATAGGTAGGTCAGAATTTGAATAGATGGATTGGATAAACAAACATGTTAACGCTAACGTGGACCAAAAAGCCCGTTCTGACCCCAGAACGAAATTTGGTAAACTCATATATCAAATAGGTATTTTAAAATTCTGAACGCGATGGAAAAAGTTTCACATCCAAATTCCATCGTATGAAGAAGTTATGCTGAAAACAAAATTCCAAATTGATTTCAAATTGATTTCCATTAAATAGATTTCAGGGCGTTTCGAGTCTGTACGATCAAACGACAAGTCCGATCGCTACGAAACTTGAAACCCTATAATAATTCACTGTTACGGATCCAATAAAACTCGTTTCGTCGAAATCCGAATCCGTGACCAAAATGGCTATTTTTATACTAGTTAAATAAATTTAGAATAAATTAATTAAATCGAATTTTATATTTCAATTATAGAATTGACAATTTATCCCCTTTATACTTCTCAATCATTTGCAATTATTTAAACAAAATTTAGATGTCAAATTTTAGAAGATAAATTTATCAATTGAAATGCCCTATCTTAAATTTCATTATATTCAAAATTACAAATTAAGTTCCCAAAATTTCAATTAAATTAAATAATCAATGTTTACTCCATCTATAAATTTTAAGTAGATGGATTCCATGTTGGGTTCAAAATCTATTATTTTAATATCCCTGAATTTTTAGTTAAATCTCTATTATCGTAATATTTAACGTTAATTTCACTTATTTTGCAATACTTTAATTAAACTAAAATATCGCTTTCTATACTTAAATCTATACTCCCATTGATTCATTCAAATTTGTACTTATTATGTAGTATTTTAACAACTCAATTATACTTTGAATCTATTTCCCAATTTCACATTTCCATTGTAGTATAAATTTGAATTCCATCCTATTTAATATTTATTAATATTCCACAATCACTTCCCATCCATTAATTGGTATCGCACTGTCATTTAAAATTAATAGCTTATACCAACACTATTATCATTAATTTGAAAAATGGGTTACCAAATTTTGAATTGATTACTATTTATTATTATTGCTTCACTGATCAATTCAATATTTGCATTGGTTTTGCTTATATTAAATTAATTTCCCATGTTAATTAAGGTTTCAAAACAATCAATAACATTTCCTTAATCCAAACCCCTTTTACCAATTATTTTCCTTCAAATAATTCATGTCCCTATAAATACTTACATTTACATTTTATAATTATTTTAATATACCCATTCCAACAACTCTTAACCGTTATCTTTACGTTTCACACACTTGTAATATTTAACTACATTTATAACAATTCAATGTTGGCATTTGTTCCTATTAATTTACTCAATGCTTACTGCCCCTTATTTCAATTTCTTTCATTTACAGTTACTTTTGTATACTCCTTTCCTAATTGAACCAAATATAACAAATTCCAATTAAATCCAATTTTTACCTTTAAAATAAGTCATAACATTCGAATAACTCTATTAAATTGGAATGTTTTATTTAAGTTTATAAATGATCCACTTGCATTAACATAATTCTTTAAATTTATTCCCATTACCTTTACACTCTTTTATTGTATTAAATCAATTTAATATTTTCATTAATTTTTCATATTAAATTTCATATCCAGGTAAGAATCCTTTTTCTACTTAATTCATTTGGATTTTATTCCAATTTCTATAAATAGGTCTTAAGTCACCATTTACATAATTTAATTTAATGTTTATTTCAATATTTGTTTATAATTTAAAGTTTCTACTAAATTAAATTACAAAACTTATAAATTTTAACCAATTTTAATCCACTAAATTTACGGGTCGTTACACTTAGTGTTTTCATCAACTAAAGTTTGATTAAAGAGGATGTATAACATGGTGATATGATTTTAAGTAATTATGTAGGTTATATACTACTCCTTATTTAAATTTGATTTAATGTTTTAAATAGGTTTGGAAATTTTTCAAGTAAAATTATGGGAGGGGATCCTTAAGTGAAAATGACTCAGATATTAGAATATCGGATGGGACTAGTATGGGGTCACGCCCAATACATTTGCAATTAGCCCAGCTAATTTTTGTCCTAAATTACAGTGCGTAGTGCTTAGTTACAGGTAGGCTAAAATTATGATTACACATCAAAAGGAATATATGTTGTATACAGATAGGTTATTGGTGAACCTGAAAAACCATTAGGATCAGGAAGATCTGAGAGATGATTAAATTATGGACAGACTATCCAGAGTGAAATATTTAACAGATGGTTAATGATAGATAATCCAGAAGAAGAATACCTAATAGATGTTAGGTTAATTTTGATTATATTGTCTGGTAGGCCCAAATCAGCCAAAGGTTAAAAGTTACCCAAATAAAACTTATGCATTTGAACAGATGGTTCATTATTACCTGAAATTTATGTAAGTTTACATAATGATTACTTTACAGTATTAACCGATGCATGAGCACAGTATATGGTTTTACAAAAGGTTTTGCAAAGATATGTTTTTAAAAGGATGTTAGTGAGGGAAAACTCGTTTCGCTAAGCGGCGCGGTCTCACTTAACATGTTTAACCAGGATGTATAGTATTATTTATACTAGGCTTTATGTCTGACTCGAAGTTTATGTTTTCCTCTTCAATTCTTAGGTGCTCAAGGTTAATTTGAGTAGGTTAAGGGATTAAGGTCTTTTTTCGGTTTAGTAAGATGACGAATAAGGCTACCGGAGGCATGCAGGTGGCATCGATTAGCTATTTAGGATTTGCAGTTCTTGTTATGTTTCGATGTACTTCCGTTGTCTATTATGACTATACGACTTTAATCAACCAAGAAGGTATCATCATATACCACTCTTGGCGCATTTTGTAATAACTATATTTTATCTATGCTTGGGAACGATTTGGGATTATGTGTTGTGAATGTGAAATATTTGGTTTTGAAATGTAATGAAGTAAAAGTGGTTTTTGAAATCCATGTTTTGTTTCATATTCAAGTGCTTATGATATTATTGATACCATTAAACATGGTTGTATTTAACCGCCAGAAGCTAATACTATATATGACTGCAACATTTGTAGCGCTTAGTTTTGGGCCTCTAGACAGGGGATGTTACAAAACTATTTTCTGGATTTATTATTAAAATGTTTTATAAAATGACCACGGTCTGAAATAAAAGTTTGGTTGTTAAAGAGACCGAGGTCGAATATTATCATACTCTCTGCTAATTTTGAAACCACTTTAACAACTGTGCATGTGGTGGAGAATCCATAACAAAGTAGGATGGTTTGGCGAACCCTACTGGTATGAGGTAAGAACGCAGCCCTGACCCTTGGGTCAGCTTGATATGACTAAAACAGGAGCCATAACCAGGTCAAGTGAGGTTGCTCCTCCTATAAGACACTCTTCTTCGATACTATATCTGTTACTTTGTGATTGACTGGTGGCCGCACTCGATTTGATTATGGGAGTATTGTTTCGAGGTGGGCGGTAGCGGCGGCTATGCATCGTCACCGGCCTGGTTCTACAAAATGATAGAATCCTACCCTGGCATTGCCTCGCATGCCTTGTCATATGCCTTATCGAGCCTACTACGATTTTGGTTTTTATCGTACCTATGGAGCGCTCTTGATAGCCCGCCAGTTTACGGTGGAGTTTACAGTACTGTATAGAATACAATGCCTATAAAAATTTGTTAAGAGAGACATAGGTAACGCCTTAGCACTATTTTAATACTTAACTTTACTGATAGACACTTTAAATATAGCGTATTATACAACATATAGACAGTTTAACGGATCCCTAGGGATGAAAAATCTCAAAACATCGATAGTTTAATGGATCCTTAGGAGATGAAAAATCTCAAAACATCTCTTAAATTATTACACGTACATTATACACTAGATAGGAGATGTAAAATCCAGTTAACATCTTTTAAGCTATTACAATCATATTTATTTGCTGTTGATTTAACTTACATAAGTTCTTTTAATTCTGACTCGTATGTTTTGTCTTTTCATTACGCTCGGGTCAGTCTAAGCATTTCAGTGTTGAAGACATTATTTCTGAAGGACAAAGATGGAGATTGGTATACTATTTATTAATATATTCCACTGCATCATGTTGTTCGGCTGCATTATCCTATTATACCTGTTGTATGTATAATTCCAATTGTATTGTAAAAGTGTAATCAAATATTATTTGTAAGACAACTTCTGAACTATTTACTTGATTATTATATTTTGCCATTCCACTGTGAGATTCTATGTTTTGTTTTCATTATTTTCTCTTATTTTCTTATTTACCCCATTGATAATCCTCCCTTTTGATGATTTAAGCTCGACATGTATGCTTTATTGTCGATTTAAACCGTCTAAAATGGTGGGTTGTTACAAATATGGCGGAAGGGAGATAATTCTAGAAAAAGAAGTTGCGTTTGTGCCAAAATAAACAAACATATATATATATATATATATATCCATTTACCATTTATTTTAAAACAAGATTTCCATTCAATCTCAAGTAAATAAAAAAAATTATTTAGCAATCATTTCATTACTAAATTAATAATATTAGATTTAGAGGAGGTGATAAAACTTTGGGCTTTGGATTGGGCTTAAAATATATTAATAAATCAATTTATATTTTAATTTTTTTTTGTCATTAAAACTAAATTTAATTCCATTAGATAAATACAAATTTCTATTTCAAAATTTCTTCTTCTGTAACTATTACTATATTCTAATTTCAACTTATTTAAAAAATTTAGTATTAAAATTTCACGATTTGAATCCTTTTATTTAATCAATCTCAAAATCAGTTTATCAATTAGATCTCCAGATTCAATTTAATTAAGTAAATTTTTATAATTAATTTTAATTAACGATTACTCAAAACTAGATTGTTAAGGACTTCCCACTTTAAGAAAATTGCGTCCTCGCAATTTGCTATAAGGAAAATCTGTAACAAATTAATTATACTAAGTTCAATTAAACTATTTTCAAATTTATTATTAAATGCTAAATTATTTATTCACGAGAAACTTGCTTCATAAATCTCAAAATTTCTCATCTACTAATAATGAGAATTCCACGAACTAATTTCAACCGTATTTTTTTAAAATATCTGAATTACGCTTCACTCATACACTTGCGTCCCACCACATCCATTTGTATATGCTTAACTTCCCGCTGCATCCATTCGACTCCATCCCCTTCTCCCTTCTTAAATCCTAATTCTCTTCCTCCCCAAATTCGACCACAAATTCATGCTTGCATTCATCCCCAAATTCAATCTCACCACTGGCCTAGCTTCCACGACAACCTCCCGCACCGTCTATTCCCCTTAACTGCTACTACCCAAATACGATTCTAGATCCTCAGTGCCCTCCCTAATCATCCTCGATTTCACTCATCCTTAAACTCCACATCACCAGCGTCGTACCTTCCAGGGTTTCCTTCTCACCAATTTGATAGCACGGGCGGCAGGTAGTTTCTCTTGCCTTATATTTTCAAAACAAGGTACACTTCTATACATGCTTCGACCACTGCTAGGTTTTCACACGGTCTCACTGTTTTCCATTCTCGCTTATTTTATTTATCTGATTTGATTTATGACTCGTGAAATGAGTATTCTACCATTTTACTATTGCTTTAGGTTTTGTTTTATCTGATTTATGGATCTATAGAATGCTTCACTCCTTTTACTATCACCGTGGAAATCCATTGATGGATACACAACACTACTAATTTAATTATGAAAATGAATGTGATAAGTGATAAACAATAGTATGGTTGTCATTTATTTTGTTTTATATTTTACATCTGACTACAAATATCTTGTATAAGACAGTTATGTTCTCAATTGGAAAAGCGCTATTTGTGTGTGCAGTAATAAATAAATCAGTTATTTGAATGAGCTTTGAACTTTGCTCGATTTTTCTTCGCACTTTTTGCTTTTTGGTACATTCAGTCCAGTTGTAGAATATTGCTTTCTTTAGTGCAGAATTTAATATCAAATGTTGTTATGTTTTTGTTAGCTTTACAACTGTAGTTGGTGCATTATATGTAATGTAATGTTTTTCCATTGCTCAAAGAAATCTTCATACATATATATAGATATACATATATATATGGCTTTTAAGAGCGTGTCCATATGTATTGGTTGAATATCGTACTAGCTATACAGTTGGTAAAAAGTGTTACATAAAGTTCAATATATATCACAATACATACAAGTTTAAATTTGTTCAAAATGAAATATTGTTATGTAATTTGTTTTGCCGATCTTTTTAGCATAATATATGATTAAAAAAAATCTATCTGGCATTGTTTATTAAGACTTTTGTAAGTTATGTTTATGGACTTTCAAATTGAAGCTAATTATCTAATATTCCATGGCTATTCTGCAAAGATATTTGGTATACTTTCTAGCACTCATAGTTGGCACCACCACATGTGATCACTGAAAAAGCAATTTTACTTGGTCATTACATATCAGGTAATGCTTCATAAGTTTTACATTGTCCACAAAAATTATTTCCATTATGTATTTTAATAAAATGACATAAATTGGAGTTATTAACCAGTACTGTTAATATCAAGCTTTAAACATATTGGGCTTCTGGGCAAATTTTTGATTAATAACTATTATGACCATTGACCTGATATATTTTTAGTATTTTTAGATAGAGGGAATTAGGCTGAAGGAAAAACCTGAGAACACTTTTAGTCTGAAGGACAGAAGTTTTATAATTTAGTCTGAAGGACAAAAAATGATATATTCATATAGCATTACACATCCATAATGTTATATTCATATAGCATTACACATCTATAATGCTATATACAACACAATTTTATAAGTTTCTGCATACACAAACAAGCAGCTGTGTAATGCTATATGAATATAGCATTATGGATGTGCAATGCTATATGAATATATCATTTTTTGTCCTTCGGACTAAATTTTAAAACTTCTGTCCTTCAGAGTAAAAGTGTTCTCAGGTTTTTCCTTCAGCCTAATTCCCTATTTTAGATAAATAAAAATAACCTATTTATAATATAACAAAAATACCCTTATATGTACCGATGATATAAGATAGGATTTTAATAGTACTTGATTTGCAAAAAATAATGATTTCCACAATTTATAGTCATTTGTATCAATACTAATAGTTTTTAATGAGATTCTTTGCAAATATTACTATATGTGTGAAATTTATATTAGAAAAAGAATCACGTTTGTGTAAATTGACACAGTGACTAGATTCAGTGACAGACTGTAAAAAATCAACACACATGCTATAATGAATCATATTACCGAATACATGGGTAGTATCATGAAATTTGGAACAAATGAGAAGAAGGTTTCATTGATTGTCATTCCATTGTCTTGCTACAAGAGTAATTCAAAGCTTTTCAATGTATTGATTGATATGCACTGAAAATTTTCATTTAATAAATGTAGATAGAGACAAGTATACATGTATCTCTTTTATTGTTATCTTGCATGTTTATTTGGATCAGTTATAATAATTTATTTTATAGCATTCAAATTAAATTAAATATGCCGCTAGATGCACGATATTGAATGCCAATTTTAGGAAGTACAAAAATTCAAACATTTTGTTAGTACTCAGTTTCCCCATAGTCTTGGATGATAGGTATCAAGTTTAGGTATACCCTTTAACAAACTAATCTCACAAATATAAAATATATTTAGTCACTTCGAACAATTTAGCAACATTAGAATGCTTGAAAATTAGGGCTATTATTGTAATGATTATCATTACCATTTCGGGAATATCGTTACCGTACAGTTTTTACTGGTAAGCTAAAGTTGCTTAACGGTACCCTTACTGTTACTGATCGACTGGTATACTTATAGCGAAAATCTAGGAACTATTACATTGGTAATGTTAATTACCGTTTGCTCAAAAAAGTCAATAACTCAACATGGTTTTACACTATACTGCATCTTCATTATACTATTTATAGTGCTACTTAGTAAAAGACATAAATGAGAAATGAAAGAAGTGTATTTGGCATTATTTCACCCGAATACTAAATTAAAATCAATCATTTGTTTGGTTCTAAATGCCTGCAATAAAGCATATCACATTAATATACATGCATTTTAAACCGACTGGTAAAATTATCGTTACCATTGGTTTCGACTGAATGTTACCGATATTTTACCATAGAAAATGGTAAATTTACTATACCATACCAATTAAATTGGTATTCCATTTTCAATTAAAAATGGTAACCAATTGATTCGTAATGGTAAGGTAATGTTAAATTTTCCATTACAATAATAGCTCCACTGAAAATGATTTGATAATTCTGATTTCTCTTTATAGATGAGTTAGCATGGTCAGACATGTATTGCTCTAATCTATGGGTAAATTACCTATGCATTACTTTAGTAGTTACATGAATCTCTAAAAACCCAATAATTTTGTACTTTTCGTTGTTCAAACTTTATAGGTATTTTGGAAAGGCCTGCTGAATGTAGTTGATAAATACATTGCATCAATTATAACATAAATACACCTTAGGTGTTGTAAGCTTATTTCATTTGATGCTTTATGTAGTAACGCTAACATACAAATGTTCAATTAGCAAATATTTATAATTTATTTGGATTATTATTTGTTGTCAGTTTCTCTTTACTCTAAGAAATGTTTTTATCTTCTTTTATGTGGACGATTCATGTAAATACGCATGTATTATGTTCGCTTCTATAACAGTCTATATAATGTGGATATTTCATAGTTCTTTACCATAATAAAATGTATTTTCAGCCTCTAAACCATTCGTATATCAGGATAAAAAAATGTATTTCCATATCCTTGCGGTTAGTTTGCCTTCAAGTCGACAACCAGTTACTTTAAAAACTGTAGAACTAAATCATCAAAAATGTATTTTCTTTCAACAGAATCTGCTATAACTTCACATCTGACAGTACATGCATCAAGAGGACCTGGCTATAAAGATTTCTTTTTACAGTGCGTAGGCAGGTAAAAGATATAACTAGAAGATTAAAATTGCAAGTAAAGAAAATATAAATGGGTATAAAAAACTATTTTGCGATCATTTGAGAAGAATACTAAAAAGAGTGAAGATTGTGATGCTTTGATGTAAATGGAAACTAGAAAAGTTACGATTGGTCTTTCGTAGGTTATTCTACATTACATCTCTGAAGTAGAGGATAGGAGGTGGTCTTTTGAGTCGATATCAAAACAGCAAAATAGGGCGACCACTAATGAAAGTGCGGTATATTTTCAAAATGAATTAGGTCCTTAACATCTATGACTTGTTTTAGCTTGAACAAGAACCATTATGATCCATATATTAAGGATTATGTGATGGATCATTCCAATAAATGGTATAGATTTCTCTTAAGAGTGCTATATATATATTTGACATCTCACTTTTTATCTTTTCTTATGCTTAAGCATTTCATATTTCATTGAACATCTACTTCAATAATGAAGTAATGCTCTCGGTAATGCAGTTTAGACATACAATAAGATTCTTGGTAAGTTATAAAAAGCCATGTTGTGGTGAAAAATAATAATCAACTCTTTTAACTGATATAATATAAGTTGGTTTTATAAATATATTCCCTGAATAAAAAGAGAGCGAGCGTGAAATAATAATCACTAACAATACACACACTGATTTTTTTAAAAACAACAATTGAATAAATATAGAAGCATGAAACAAATTCATTAATATATATAAATTTTCTAAGTATGGTACTACACACTCTTTGTGACGACCCGTAATTTTCAAGCATTTAAAATCGGAATATTTAATTGATTTTAATTATTTAAAGGTTAATTATCAACTTAAATTACGAATATCATAATTTATTTGACGATTAAATTGTTGAATTAAATAATTTGAATTGGATAAAATACGAAACCTGAGATTTTAAGCCTGTTAGAATAATTTGAAGGCTTGTAAAATTATATTTATAGTACAGAGGATAATAAAAGTTGTAAGATTGAATTTAATAGTGATTTATTCAGTTTTAAAATATATTGTTTAAATTGAATTTAAAAATAGCCTTCCGAGGCACAGTCTCGGAATTCAATGAAACCAGTTTCATTGAGTCCGTAATATTGAATTATTATCAAGTTTCAACTTTCGTAGTTTTTGGAGTTAGTGTGTGAGCGTACGATAGATTAACCGTTGAGATTGTATGTCGGAAATTTAAATATAACAACTTATTTACTGGTTAAACCCAAATGGTGACAGGTTGACATAAATCATATCAGAAGTCAGCCCTCATCAGTGAAGCGTGCTCTAGACGTTTGCCTGGGTTAAATCACAATCTATCTCCCCCTTCCTTTAAAAAAAAATAGGAATAAATTACGAACGTAATCAGAGAAAATGAGGAAGGGAGTAAAAATCGAATTCGCTTGGAAAATTGAGTCGCGCATTTCGTTCTCCCTTTCTCTTTCAAGTCGCGATAATGGCAGAACCAGACAATCGATTATCGTCATCGTTAAGATAGGGAGAGGAGAAGTTCGAACTTGAGCTTGACTGCAGCCAGGTGATGGTGGTTGCGACATGAAGAGGAGCTCATTCTCGAGTACGCCATCAAAAGAACGGGGATAGCGATCTGGAACTTCTCGGGTTTCGTGAGGAGGAATTCGCGAGCTCACGTGCGACGGTAGGGGAGGCTAGGGCATGGACGTGGCAACTTCGGTGATGGCGAGGGCTTCGGAGGGGCATGCGAACGCGAACAGGATTTGGGTTTTGGGGATTCACGTGTATTCGAATTGACGGTGAAGCTAGGGTTCTGGGGTCGCGGTGAGGTATATTTGTTAATAATTTAATTTCAAATTTGAATCCGATTTAAATTGTATGTTTATAGGTTATAAAGGAATATTTGGAAATTCTTTTTCAATTTAAAGAATTAAAGATTATACCTATATATGTGTATGTAGGTTAAACAGTGAATAGATATATAAAATTTTGAAAATAGATAGGAATTTAAATGTTAAAAAGAATTTATAAAAATTAGATTTTTTTTTAAATCTATATAAATGAAATTTTGTTTTTAAGTGAATGAGTTTTAAAGTAGATATATATATATATACATACAAATGTAGGATCATATCTTCACCAACTAGTTATTGTTAAAAATATATTAAGGAGATTAACTAAAGTAATTAACTTATTTAGATTATTTTAGTTCCTAAAAGATTTTCAAAAGGGGGATTAGTTTAAAATTTGATTACTTGTTTAAACTAAATTAAATTTAAACTTATTTAATTGGTAACAAGTTGTTCGATTGTTTCAAATATTAATAGACAATATAATGCTATTCAAGGTTAAAATCTGATAGAAGCAAGCCGGATTTGATTGGATTACAAACAAACTGAAGGTGAGTTAATCTCACTCAGTTTAAATTTAAATTTAAATGATTTAAATTTAAATAATTGTTTGAATGTTTGAATTGATTGATATGATATAGTATGATAATTTAAAATTGGCATATTATGTAATGCTAACGTGTGTGGATGCAGGGAATACAGGTTGGAGGGATCCAACTGGACCCCTCAACTTTTATTTAAATTATTTAATATTCTCTGGTCTGATTATTTGATATTCTATGAAGAATTATGTGGAAATATTGAATGCTATGGATGTATTGTTATAATCGGGCAATATGAATTACCAAATATATAATTTGAGTGAGGTAATGAAAATAAAAGAAGTGAAGTTGTAAGTAAAATAATTATAGAAAAGTTGAACAAATTTATGAATGAACTAGAAAGGAAATAAAGCGACTTTAAATTTTAATGAATAAATCTTGAGTATGAGAAGGAAAATTTAAATAAACAGAAAGTTAATGAAACTTAAAACTTCAATGTTATTGTTTAAGAACAAAACATTTACTTTAAATTTGGAATTTAAATTATTTAAGAAGAATAAAGAAGAAATTGGAAATAACCTGAAATTTGTATATTACAGCTAAAGGATTTAAAAATCAAACTGAAAATAATAATAAAGTACATAATTAATGAATTTTGAAATGAACTGATAAGTAAAAGAAATTTAATTCAAATGGAATAAATTGGGAATCAATTTGGAAAAATTGATTTAAGTGATTGAAAATGGGATTCTCCCTGGATAACCAAGTACGTTTTTTTAAAATAATTTTAAAATATAAATTAAAGGTTCTAAAGTTGTTTAGAAAGGTATGTTTTGGAAAATCTATTATCTCTAATATTTAAACTTAAAAGTAAAGTATTTTCTCAAATATATTATAAAAGTAGTTACTTAGAAAGTGACTTAGTATTTTATTTTCAAAGTAAAAAATCTAGTTTATATTTTATTAAATAACCTTATTTTCAAATATTCACATAGTATCTATTTTTAACAAATTATTGAAGTAGTTTTAATTTAAATGTTTAAAAAGTATATATATTTCAAAGTAAAGTGTTTTAAAGTTATTTTTAGAAATCTAGTTTTGTGCTTGTTGACTTCAGAGGAGATAGAAATATTTGGGAAAGTTTATTTTGAAAGAAAGATGGATTTGAAACTATTTTCAAAAGGATTGAGAATAGAAATATATCTTGTAAAGATATTTTGAGATAAATAAATAATTTGGGAAATTATTTATTGTTGGATTGTTGTTTGTGAATATAAATTGATAGTTAAATCACCGACTATCAATATTGGACAAACTGCGTTGATCGTTTCGAAGAGACCGGGATCGAGATAAATTTCTTGAAAACCACTTCGATCCGGTTTGTACGTTTTCGGGAAAACGATTTGAATTTGAAGATGGAGCAGTGAAGTGCAAGGGCTAGTCGCTACTGATCCTGAGGATATTTCCAAAATGAATGTAGTAGGAATAGTGCCTTCGGTTCCGTTCGAACCCAGGACGGACTTGTATGGATGAATGCTTTCGTTAACATCGTCAGGTGGACGATAGGCATTCTAAGGAATTTTTTCTATAAGGTAACGCTTAGCCTCAAGCCTCATCAAATGGGAATGACTGAAAATCAGGGGTTATGCAGCAAGGCTACGTGGGTAGCACCCAAGCAGGGTGAAGTCATTCCAGTCTAGATGTCCCTTATTATTTCGGCTTAGTGGGCGGTCGCTGATCCCAACCGCGGGGTGATCTCACTCGGGATTATCCAGTAAGGGGTAGTCCCGGCCTTGTGTTGCAGGGGAGCGGGCGTACTCCTCGGTACAGTGATCTAGGCCCCGTATTGTGACAGGTGGTACCCCAGTGCCTAGTCATTAGTTGGAATCCATTCTCCCTACGAGCCTTGTACGAGTTTTGTTTGTATTACCCACTCTGTGGCTAGTAGCTGGAATTTAATCATGTTACAATTTCGGCTATTTTATAAGTATTTGTATATAGACCCCATTATAATATTAGAGGATTTCTATAAACATTGTTTTAGCTATCGTAAGGTAAAAACCCGACATGTTTATTTGTGGCGTGGTCTTACGAGATGCTTTTATTTTTTTTAAAAAGGATTTTTGAAACCTTAATAATCAACTGGGTGTGATTTTCTCACCCTGGTATTCCAGACTGACTCGGGTATTATTTAACTGTAATGCTCGAGTCAGACCGATTATTATAGAATACACGATATGATGCTGTGGACCTCAGGGGACGAGCAGGATGGCGATACGTACTCCCGTATTTGTATATATATATTATTCTGCTGTGTTTGAGTTGTTGTGTATCTTGTGTTGTTGTGTATTCATTGTATGATATTGATGATGAGCCGTGATTGATGTATTCTAATGATGTAGTATACAAACAGATATATTTGATTTGAGTAAAGATCATTTATTATCTATTATATTTTATTCTGCTGCGATGGTTAGATTCTGTTGTTGTTTTCTATTTTCTTCTTCTACCTTTTCTTCTTTAACCCAAATGGTTCGTATTTCTGTACAACTTCAGTTGATTTAGATAGAATAGTGTTAACTCAAGGGGTACGGATTTGTGGGCTGTCACACTTGGTATCAGAGCATAGGTTGGTGATAACCTTGGCTCTGGTGGGAATTACTCATAAAATAGAGTCCGTAGTACTCTAAAATGAGTTTGAGCGTATTAATAGATATGAGTGCGTATTTGTTAGTGAATATAAATTGTTTTAATATCGTGTTGATTGGTTTATTGAGCGGCATATGAACCTTCGTCGACACAGTCTGCGCAACTATATTGAAGGGGTTTCTAAACACTTGAATAGAACAATCGACACGGTATTGTTTTAAATATGGGTAGATGAAATAATTTTACCCAAAAACATATTTTGATATAAAGAATAGTTTTTGAAAACTATTTATCTAATATATGGTTGCTTGGATGTTAATTGGTTGTTAGGAATGATGATATTTAAAGTATTATCATTGTTAAGTGAAAATCTAACTAGAAATTGAAATATAACAAAAATTTAGGGAAATAAATTCATTATAAAATGAAATTTATAAATGTGAATTATAAATGTAATTTATAATTTGAAATATAATCAAATGGAAATTTGTATAAGCATAAACTATACAAATGAATTGTAGTTCAAATTTGAATTAAAATAGAATTTGAAACTTTAAAACCCCGGAGATTTTGGAAGTATTTTAGAGGTAAATAGTATTATTGTTGTTTTGGGGTATTACTGAAAGGAAAATTGTTTCAAATAAATTTTGGGAAGAGATATAGCATTGAATTCACTTCAGTAGCTGGAAAATAACTTCGGTGGTGACTGCAGCATCATCGATGTTCATTTTCAAGTTTCTAAGTAACGGATTGCCGCAAAAAAATTGATTTGCTCAGAAGAGCTAGTTGTTTTTGAAAATTTCAAAAGAAATTTGTTGGGAATAAAACCAGGATTGGTTTAAATTTTTGAGAAGTATGATTTGAGATGTTGGAGATTTCAAAATGTTTTGAAACCAATAACCGGGTGTTTGAAAATCCTAATGAGATAGTTGTAAGCTTATAAATTGAGATGATTTTAAATCAGGAAGGCAATATAAGCTTTGAATGTTGGAACTTGAATTTAAGGCGAAAGGTTAAAAACGAAATTTACTTGGATTGGAAAATAAAATTTAACTGAATTGAAATAAATTGAATAAGCTGAAAAGGATATCCAGTTGTTTTCGAATTGAGTTGAAATCGAATTGAGTTAAATAAAACTGAGTTAAAGTAAAATTGAATTGGAATGAGAATTCAATTGAATTAATGTATGGAATTAAATTCTTACCTGAACAAATGGAAAATAAATTGGATAAGAATTAAGATTGAAATAAATAAACCAGAATAACTTATAAAATTTGAAAAAAAGTGGGATAGAAACCCAAAATAAATATTTTTGATGAATTGAAAATAAAATGAAGATCAAAACTTGGATTATAAAATAAATTTGAACTCAAGAAAATTTAAATGAAGAGATGTTGAGATTAAAATCAAGTTCTGGATTATAAGTTGGGGAAGACTATATAGATAATAAATTAGACGATGAAATATGTAATGAGAACTCAATGTAGTTAAATAAAGCTGAATTGTGAGTTAATAATGAAGTTTGGAAATAAAACTCAAGTTATAAATCAAATTTGACTTGAATCATTAGTGAAGAAAATATAATTGGAAGTGGTCCTGCAATTAATTAAAGGGATCAATTAAATGAATTGAGAATGTGATTGAATTGTGAGATAATGAAATTTGGTGGTAAATTGAAATGGAAAGTGGATTTAGAACTTGATATATAAATTAGAATTTAACTTGAAGTGTTAGCGAATTGAATATAATTTGAAATGTATCGAATATAAATGTAAATGGATTAAAATAGCAATGGTTTGAATGTGCAAATAAAATCCAAATAAGTGAAGATAACTTGGAAAATAGCCAGGTAATAAATTGAATGAGCTGAATCTAGAAAGTTAAAATGTATGATAATTGATCAAATAAATTTGTAGTTTGAAATGGGATTGGATTAAAATAGAATCAAGTTAAATTGAAAAGAGAACTTTGTTTGCAAAATGAGAATGAGCATAAGTGTAAAATTTGAATAAATTGAAGAAAATTGACTTAAGCTAAATGAATGAAGGAGAGTTGAATTGAATTCGACTTAAACAAAGTATAATAATATTGGATTGGTTTTAAATCAAGTGAAAATAATTTTTTAATCGAAATAAAAATTCGGTGAGTTGTCGATAATATTTAATGGAAAGAAAATTCTTAAATAAATAATTGTAAACCATTTAAATTGTTACGGAATTGAAATAATTAGAGACAATAAGGAAATGGAATGTTTTTAAGCTAATAGAATGGATTTAAATGAATGCGGATAAGGAATGAAACACTATTGAATAGATCGTGAATAAAATTGAAATAGTTATTGAATGAAATAGCTTAGATTGTCTTTGAGCTAAATAAAATGGTTTGGAATGAACAAATATGGAATGAAATGTAAATAAATGGATTGTAAATGAAATTTAAATGGAATGTGTCGAGCTAAATAATTGATTGTGAATAGATTAAAATAAAAGGGAAAGTTAATTGGCAGTTAAGTTGAACCTACGTTGTAAATGGTTTTGAATGAACAGTTGGTTAATAAAATGAAATGTAAGTGAATGTATTCAAATTCAATATGCAAAGAAAATGAGAGTATATGGGTTGTGAATAGATTGAAAATGGAATAGAATTAAGTATAAATTGAGTTGAAATCAATTTAAATTGGTTATAAACATAAATACTTATTTATTCACATAAATCTCGTCAAATTGCATAGAATTAATTGTCATTTGATGTAAATGGAAGTAATTAAAAATTTTATGATTGATAGGAGTAAAATAAATTGATTTTGAGAGAAATTAAATTAAATATGAGTTCGGTTTGCTTAAAAATAAAGTTTAATGTAAGCGATTGAGTTTTAAACCATTCAAATTGAATGAAAATGGTTTGTAAATTTATTGAAAACAGTTGAATTGGTATGAAAATTGTATAAATTGCTTACGGAAAATGTTTGATATGCATTTCTTTTAGAATTCATATGTTTTAACCATTGCAACTAAGTGAAATATAGTTAAACTGCATATATTTGGCACTTACATGTTTAAATTGAGTAAGTACAGGTACCTGGAAGCCGTATGGCTGGATTTGGGTTGCATTAACTGCTAAATAAATAAGCTGCTTGCTTAAAATGCTAAATAAGGTACGCCTACGCAATTAAAATAGGAAATATGAACTGTTTTTGGTTTTTTCGACCGTGTGGGTCGATGTTTCTGTCAAATTGTAAAAGCTCCTCCGTATAAAGGAGACTGCCAAAAAATTTCAGACATTTTGGGAGTTAGAAAATTTTTGGAAATTTTTGTTAACGACAAAACGGTTTAAAACTGGAAAAGTGAAATAAGTTAGTAAATGAAACTAATTAAATTAATGACATGAATTTGTAATAAATGACAAATAAAATTTATATATGCAGAGTTAAAGATAAATTGAATTCATATGGAAATGAAAGAATCAATTTGAATAAAATTAGATATAAACTAAATTGGTAAGGTGAAAATAAATAAAGAAACATATAACATGCTTATGTTAACTTAAGTAAGGAATGGTTAATTCTTAATTGGAAATTGAATATTGCAAAAAAATATTCTAAGTTGATATTTGGATGAATATTGACATTTGGTAAGGAAGTCGATAAAATGTGTTTAAAATGTTGTGATTGGATATTAGTGCTAAGCAGGATATGCAGGTATTATAAAAGGGAGAAGAGAATTGGTTTTTGACTTCAAGAAGATAAAAATTCGAAATGCTCGACAAAAAGGTATGTATTTAAATTTGGTGTGAAATTTGATTGGGATTTGGATCGAGCCGCTTGGCGTTTTGTTTTCTTTTTGGATTTGGGAGGCCGTAGAGCCATTTTGTAGTCGTACCGAGCTAGCCGCGTAAAGGAGACGCTGACAAAAAATTTCGGGAATTTATAGAGTTAGAAAAATTTTGAGAAAAATTTTGATAATTCAAAATTTGGTTTTAAATTGAAATCTGAATGGCTAAACAAATAGTATAGTTTAAAACTAGGGAAGGGTTTGGAAAGTTAGTGAGAATGGTAATGGGTCTTTATAAGAAGATAGTTGGTGAGACGTTGAATTGTCAGAAACTGTTTGATTTTAGGAAAATAAGTAAGAGGGTTTTGGTCCTTTCTTCCTAACTAGTAATTTCGGGGACGAAATTCTTTTAAGGGGGAAGAATGTGACGACCCGGAATTTTCAAGCATTTCAAATCGGAATATTTAATTGATTTTAATTATTTAAAGGTTAATTATCAACTTAAATTACGAATATCATAATTTATTTGACGATTAAATTGTTGAATTAAATAATTTGAATTGGATAAAATACGAAACCTGAGATTTTAAGCCTGTTAGAATAATTTGAAGGCTTGTAAAATTATATTTATAGTACAGAGGATAATAAAAGTTGTAAGATTGAATTTAATAGTGATTTATTCAGTTTTAAAATATATTGTTTAAATTGAATTTAAAAATAGCCTTTCGAAGCACAGTCTCGGAATTCAATGAAACCAGTTTCATTGAGTCCGTAATATTGAATTATTATCGAGTTTCAACTTTCGTAGTTTTTGGAGTTAGTGTGTGAGCGTATGATAGATTAACCGCTGAGATTGTATGTCGGAAATTTAAATATAACAATTTATTTACTGGTTAAACCCAAATGGTGACAGGTTGACATAAATCATATCAGAAGTCAACCCTCATCAGTGAAGCATGCTCTAGACATTTGCCTGGGTTAAATCACAATCTATCTCCCCCTTCCTTTAAAAAAAAATAGGAATAAATTACGAACGTAATCAGAGAAAATGAGGAAGGGAGTAAAAATCGAATTCGCTTGGAAAATTGAGTCGTGCATTTCGTTCTCCCTTTCTCTTTCAAGTCGCGATAATGGCAGAACCAGACAATCGATTATCATCATCGTTAAGATAGGGAGAGGAGAAGTTCGAACTCGAGTTTGACTGCAGCCAGGTGATGGGGTTGCGACATGAAGAGGAGCTCATTCTCGAGTGCGTCATCAAAAGAACGAGGATAGCGATCTGGAACTTCTCGGGTTTTGTGAGGAGGAATTCGCAAGCTCACGTGCGACAGTAGGGGAGGCTAGGGAATGGACGTGGCAACTTCGGCGATGGCGAGGGCTTCGGAGAGGCGTGCGAACGCGAACAGTATTTGGGTTTTGGGGATTCTTGTGTATTCGAATTGACGGTGAAGCTAGGGTTCTGGGGTCGCGGTGAGGTATATTTGTTAATAATTTAATTTCAAATTTGAATCTGATTTAAATTATATGTTTATAGGTTGTAAAGGAATATTTGGAAATTCTTTTTCAATTTAAAGAATTAAAGATTATACCTATATATGTGTATGTAGGTTAAACAGTGAATAGATATATAAAATTTTGAAAATAGATAGGAATTTAAATGTTAAAAAGAATTTATAATTTTTTTTTTTAAATCTATATAAATGAAATTTTGATTTTAAGTGAATGAGTTTTAAAGTTGATATATAATATATATATATATATATATATATATATATATAAATGTAGGATCATATCTTCACCAACTAGTTATTGTTAAAAATATATTAAGGAGATTAGCTAAAGTCATTAACTTATTTAGATTATTTTAGTTACAAAAAGATTTTCAAAAGGGGGATTAGTTTAAAATTTGATTACTTGTTTAAACTAAATTAAATTTAAACTTATTTAATTGGTAACAAGTTGTTCGATTATTTCAAATATTAATAGAAAATATAATGCTATTCAAGGTTAAAATATGATAGAAGCAAGCCGGATTTGATTGGATTACAAACAAATTGAAGGTGAGTTAGTCTCACTCAGTTTAAATTTAAATTTAAATGATTTAAATTTAAATAATTATTTGAATGTTTGAATTGATTGATGTGATATAGTATGATAATTTGAAATTGGCATTTATGTGATGCTAACGTGTGTGGATGCAGGGAATACAGGTTGGAGGGATCCAACTGGACCCCTCAACTTTTATTTAAATTATTTAATATTCTCTGGTCTGATTATTTGATATTCTATGAAGAATTATGTGGAAATATTGAATGTTATGGCTGTATTGTTATAATCGGGCAGTAATGAAATACCAAATATATAATTTGAGTGAGGTAATGAAAATAAAAGAAGTGAAGTTGTAAGTAAAATAATTATAGAAAAGTTGAATAAATTTATGAATGAACAGGAAAGGAAATAAAGCGACTTTAAATTTTAATGAATAAATCTTGAGTATGAGAAGGAAAATTTAAATAAACGGAAAGTTAATGAAACTTAAAACTTCAATGTTATTGTTTAAGAACAAAACATTTATTTTAAATTTAGAATTTAAATTATTTAAGAAGAATAAAGAAGAAATTGGAAATAACCTGAAATTTGTATATTACAGCTAAAGGATTTAAAAATCAAACTGAAAATAATAATAATAAAGTCCATAATTAATGAATTTTGAAATGAACTGATAATTAAAAGAAATTTAATTCAAATGGAATAAATTTGGAATCAATTTGGAAAAATTAATTTAAGTGATTGAAAATGGGATTCTCCCTGGATAACCAAGTACGTTTTTTTAAAATAATTTTAAAATATAAATTAAAGGTTCTAAAGTTGTTTAAAAAGGTATGTTTTGGAAAATCTATTATCTTTAATATTTAAACTTAAAAGTAAAGTATTTTCTCAAATATATTATAGAAGTAGTTACTTAGAAAGTGACTTAGTATTTTATTTTCAAAGTGAAAAATCTAGTTTATATTTTATTAAATAACCTTATTTTCAAATATTCACATAGTATCTATTTTTAACAAATTATTGAAGTAGTTTTAATTTAAATGTTTAAAAAGTATATATATTTCAAAGTATAGTGTTTTAAAGTTATTTTTAGAAATCTAGTTTTGTGCTTGTTGACTTCAGAGGAGATAGAAATATTTGGGAAAGTTTATTTTGAAAGAAAGATGGATTTGAAACTGTTTCCAAAAGGATTGAGAATAGAAATATATCTTGTAAAGATATTTTGAGATAAATAAATAATTTGGGAAATTATTTATTGTTGGATGGTTGTTTGTGAATATAAATTGATAGTTAAATCACCGACTATCAATATTGGACAAACTGCGTTGATCGTTTCGAAGAGACCGGGATCGAGATAAATTTCTCGAAAACTACTTCGATCCGGTTTGCACGTTTCCGGAAAAACGATTTGGATTTGAAGATGGAGCAGCGAAGTGCAAGGGCTAGTCGCTACTAATCCTGAGGATATTTCCAAAATGGATGTAGTAGGAATAGTGCCTTCGGTTCCGTTCGAACCCGGGACAGACTTGTATGGATGAATGCGTTCGTAAACATCGTCATGTGGACGATGGGCATTCTAAGGAATTTGTTCTATAAGGTAACGCTTAGCCTCAAGCCTCATCAAATGGGAATGACTGAAAATCAGGGGTTATGCAGCAAGGCAAGGTGGGTAGCACCCAAGCAGGGTGAGGTCATTCCAGTCTAGATGTCCCTTATTATTTCGGCTTACTGGGCGGTTGCCGATCCCAACCGTGGGGTGATCTCACTCGGGATTATCCAGTAAGGGGTAGTCCTGGCCTTGTGTTGCAGGGGAGCGGGCGTACTCCTCGGTACGGTGATCTAGGCCTCGTACTGTAACAGGTGGTACCCCAGTGCCTACTCATTAGTTGGAATCCATTCTCCCTATGAGCCTTGTACGAGTTTTGTTTGTATTACCCACTCTGTGGCTAGTAGCTGGAATTTAATCATGTAACAATTTCGGCTATTTTATAAGTATTTGCATATAGACCCTATTATAATATCAGAGGATTTCTATATAAATTGTTTTAGCTATCGTAAGGTAAAAACCCGACATGTTTATTTGTGGCGTGGTCTTACGAGATGCTTTTACTTTTAAAAAAAGGATTTTTGAAACCTTAATAATCAATTGGGTGTGATTTTCTCACGCTGGTATTCCAGACTGACTCGGGTATTATTTAACTGTAATGCTCGGGTCAGACCGAGTATTATAGAATACAGGATATGATGTTGTGGAGCTCAGGGGACGAGCAGGATGGCGATACGTACTCCCGTATTTGTATATATATATTATTCCGCTGTGTTTGAGTTGTTATGTATCTTGAGTTGTTGTGTATTCATTGCATGATATTGATGATGAGCCGTGATTGATGTATTCCGATGATGTAATATATAGACAGATATATTTGATTTGAGTAAAGATCATTTATTATCTATTATATGTTATTCTGCTGCGATGGTTAGATTCTGTTGTTGTTTTCTATTTTCTTCTTCTACCTCTTCTTGTTTAACCCAAATGGTTCGTATTTCTGTACAACTTGAGTTGATTTAGATAGAATAGTGTTAACTCAAGGGGTACGGATTTGTGGGCTGTCATACTCTTGGAGGATGAGGAAAGTTGCAGAGAATTAGCAAGAACTTTCATCTTTTTTGAAATAAAAAGAACAAAGAAAGTATTAAAACATTAACTAAAATAATAAAAACTTGAGATACGAATGAAAATTAATAACATCTGGATCAATATCAATAAATATGGTAATTGTGTAATAAGCTGTAATGAAAGAAAGAAAACGGCGTGTTCATTAAAAAGATAGTGTGTGTGTGTGGGTATATATATATATATCATAATATGTAAATTGCAAATAATCAAATAACTAGATGCAAGCCCAAATGGGCGTGCATATATACTCGTTTAAATAAATTTCCTTCCAAATATCGTATACATTATATATATTTTCCCAAAATTCATTTTATTTTTCTTCAAACATAATTCTAATTCAAATTTATGTTCATAAATTCATATAAATATTATTTATTTTTCAAATTATTGTGCCTAAATGTCTCGTTCTAGTGTTTAAGAATCTCCATCGAAAACGTATGCACCCGTATCAACCAGAATTCTTAATACACTCAACCAATAAGTTAACACAATTTTACTTTCAAAAGTATCTACACCTATACAATATATATACCTTTTTTTTTTGAAATGGTACTTTATATACAACAAATCATTGGGACAACATATCCCATGTCAATAAACGTTCGAAAGCAATTTTCGAACTTGTGACATCTTGCACCAAAGCGGAATCAATTAACCACTTGGACAATGGTGCTTGTCTATAATATATATACCTTTATAATAAATATAAATTAATAATTGAATTCATTTCTTAACTTTGATAAATGCACACAAATTTTAGAATTAATATAACTTCAATAATTTCAAATAACAAAAAAGACATGAAAAAAATAAAATAAAGGCCTTTAGCTGAAACTAATAAATTAATTTTCCGCTGTGCGCTCTGATCAAAATCAAACAAAAGCTCGACTGCAATAACAAACCAAACACTACAAGAAATATTAAACCATTTAAAATCATAAATACAAATACTACTAGTTGGACTAACTCCTTTCATCTTTACCACTCCAACCAGTACATACTTCAAACTGAAAAGAAAAGAAATTTATTATATATTTAAAAACATACAATTGTAAAATCATAAATAAGCCCCTAACGATTACCCCAGTAATCATCCGATATATAATGTACTATCCTATTATAGAGAATTTCCCAACACAGCTGATGGGACAAGAACCCTAAGTCTCATATAAGGTAACAACTCGTGTCTCTTATATATGATGTATTATTTTGAACCTGCGTGATACCAATTAAAACACCCACCTCTGTACCCATACTATCCAAGAGTATTACTCTGTAATATCATTAAATATATAGAGAACGAGTCTATACGTGGTATATGCGGGAATATTTGCTTGGACTAACACAGGTACGTGTTAAAACGCTAAATAAATATATCAAATGTACATACAGCATTGATACAAGGCAATAATCATGTATGTCCTCATGATAGAACTGTACATAATACACATTGTGAATCACACACACATAATCAGTGCCTATCATATACATTAAATCGATGTCAAATAAATTCATATAATGATCCTTTTATGAAACTCCTCTAAGCCCGATTAAACTAATGTTGGTCCTGCTGTCCCTGTACCTGAAATGTCTCGGGCTGACCCGAGTATTATAAAATATCACATGGATCAGACTAATTCTAACCAAGAATCTAAATAGGATAATACTATAAACAGTGAATAATAATATGATGAGTCAACTAGGAATTCTCAAATCGTTAAACTACATGTCAAAACACATACACACAAAAGTATAGAAATGTATGCTTAGAATATATATAATACCATAAGTAATCATGGAGACATCATATTTCACTATTAACTTAAATTTATACAAAGAAATCAACATTAATATCAAAAGTACCATTACCCATGTACAAACACATCAAATCAGAAATCATAGAATCAACTCAAATGGCTAAATCGTAGATACTAGGAAATCATCATCAAATCCATAAATATCAGTAGAGGAGATATCATCAAGTATAATTAGGCTATCATGAAGCATCGCCCAAACACCCCTCAGTCTCAATAAAACATCATCATCAATATACATATATATAAGATAAGATAGGCTGCCTACCAATCTACTAAGAATCCACTATAAGCAAGACATATATACCAAGCATAATCTCATCTTCTTATGTAATATCTATCTGAAAATATCATGATGGGAAATGACTCTACCACATACAGGAAGTCCCAAGTAGAGCCATCTATATAACAATATATGGCACTTGGCACATACCAATACTATAGTATGATGTATCAATCGTATATGCCAAACTACTACTACGTTAGTACTAGAAGGGAGGCTAATTGCACAAATCTAGCTCTAGAGACACAAACTCTCTACGGTCTTTAGTTACATCATATTCATTGTGACATATATCCAATGATGTGCTCGTCATGTGAGGACCCTTAAGTCATGACACTACAAATGCCCCAATAGGTAATAGACTATTGGCCTAGGAGACACCGAGGCAATGACACAAAGCCAAGCACTAAGCTATATATATATATATATATATATATATATAAGGAGCTCCTTAAATCTAGAGTGTCACGGGTACGGGGTGAGACCTAACGATCAGGCCGCAGAGGGGTTATTGGTCAACTGGTCCTCTTCAACAAACATGAATAGGAGTACATCGTAACAGTGGTCTATAGAACCAATACATATAGATTTGAAGTCTTACTAACTATAGGCGGAGACCCATAAATCACTAAGTTGCATTTTACTTTAGCTACTATATTCCCGTCACTTGAGTGTTATCTACTTACAGTGAATAACCAAATAAATACTACAACAGCGTCCCATACCACTATGTGATACTTAAACATTTATTCACTATTTATAAACTACACTCTAACTATCTAGTATTCTATACAACAAGTCCAAAGAAGAACTGAAGAAATATTACCAAATGCCCCATCCCAAATGGTATTATAACTTCGTTTATTCAGAATTCCCGTCACACGGAATCAAATATAATGAAATCATATCAAGGATGTCATCACCGTATCATCTCAAGTCATAAATCAAATCAATAACAATGATGAATCATTTATATGATCCAATTCAATATACAAAAAAATAACGATCAAGAATCTAATATAAAAATAGATTATTCAGGTAAATATAAATAAATCATTACTTAGTATAAACCATTCACCAGATATAATTTTATTTAACAAAACAAATACTAATTTTAAATAATTAAATCACTGAAAACAATTTAATATGTTCATAATCAAATAAATTCATATTCTAAATGGGAATTATATATATTAATTATAATTTCATAAATATTTTAATAACTATACAACAACAACCAAATAACATTTCATTGATTTCTAAGATTAAATATGATTTATAAGTAAATTATTTAATACTCAAATTTCAAATAAAATATAACTTCATAATCTCATTTATAAAAATTATAAAAATTATTTAATACTAAATCATTTATATTGGATAAGAAATCAATCTTTGAATAGATATAATAAATGTAAAGTAAAACATTTGATTAATTGATATATAGATAAACAATTTTGATTCAATATACTGTTCTATTAATATAACTCTTATAAAAACTTGTATAAATGGTAAGGATTTAGTTATTTTATAAAAACTTGTATAAAAATGCTAGCAAAATTCAGAATGCATTAAGACAAATTTTAGAATAACAGATTGTTTTAGTTGTTTTAGCATACTACTACAGCACTGCTATAGTACGAACTTATGGGGACATTTTAAAAGTCAATTATTGATCTAACAACAATTTCTAGTTTAAAGAAAGTCCTAAAAAATGCCATGTCATGGGTTTGAAATGGACTTAGAAGATAGCCAAAAATTACTATCTTTTGATGCTGCTCTTAACGCATGAATGATATTTTTAATTTACTACGACTTCCTTAAACATATGAACACATAAAAACATACATACAGAATACAAGTAATTCAACACATAATTAATTTAGCCTGCCATTCGGGATATATTCAATATATTATTACAAATTTAAACTTACAAAAGATATCAGAAGCGGTCTTCAGATATCAGCACAATTGGAAGCACTAGATTCTTCCTTATTTTACGCGCTTTAAATATTACACACTTATAATGACAGAAGGTGATGAAGTAGAGAAGAGAATGGAAAATTTGAAGTCTACCTTCTTCAAATGAAGTGCACTCTATATATAACTTAGGCCAGATGTGAGCTGAAAACTCAAGTTAGTTTTCTCTGGACTTCGGAATCTTCAAATCTGACAAATTATAGCTAAATTTATTAAAATTTTTTTATAGATTAGGCCATTTTTTAAACTTAAATGGAGAATCTTTATAGGTCAGGCGATCTTTATTAAAGCAACTTGTCCACTTTATTAAAATAGTGTTACTTTTACTGGTAAGAACATTGTCTTTAGTCTAGATCCATTTCCCTTTATCTTATCCCACACTGTGAGCCTCTCTTTCAATCTTGTCGAACATTTTGGCAAAAATCTTCACCAATCATGTCTGGAAAATTGATCATCTTCTGCTATATTTTTTGCTTTAGAAAATGCCTTCGATGTGTCAGATTTCGCATCTTCTTTTCCAAAGTTTTTTATCAGACCTTTCTTCATCTCTTCAATGTAGGCATTGGGAGTATCTTCTTTGGTGACCTTATCCTTTTGCATTTTTAGTTTGCTAGCAGTATGCTAAAACAAAACAAAAAACAACCTTTTATTCTGAAAATTTTCTTAGTGTATCATGTTTTGAATTTTGCCAACGCTTTTAGAAATGGTATTGGAGCCATGGTTTGTACATATTGCCTCAGAATAATTCAACACATACTCAATAAAAATGAATATGATTAGGAAAAGAGGCACCGTTAAAAATAGTATTAAACAAGAATATTAAATTCCTTAAAATCTAAACTTATCAAATAAGTGAACAATTCCTAAAATTGATCCTAAGGTAATATACCAAGTAGGTACTTTTGAAAATCTCTATTTAAAAAAATAGTTAAAACTACAGAAGAATCAATTTTCTTGATAATGAAGTAATGGCTATTAAACAATCAAGTGAAAAGGAATTACAGCCTTTTAAGTAAACACACAAATTTATTCATATAGTTTTAGTCCAAATTACATTTAAACTTTTAACTCTTGAAGGTTTACCAAAAAAAATTATAGCTGCGTTGAGAGATGGTAGAAATTTAGACTGAAACAAATCATAAATGGGACTAATACAGTCAAGTCTGGCACATGGTTCGTTTATTATAATGTTTATCCTAATTTTCAACTCTCTTTATCCGATGCTAATAATTTAGAAGCTGTTACTTTTAATGTTAAGACCTGTGGATATAATTATATTCCAGGATCAGAAGTAATGTGCATTTGCCGTAGAATTTACAATAAGCCTTATATACTATAAATCCCCAATGTAAATTGGTTGACAAATCTTTAAATGAAACTATTTTAATAGAAACATATTTTAGCCAGCCTAACATAACTAGAAGAATGACTGTAAAATGGGAAGCAATTCCTCTTCTAGAAAATTGAAAAATAGAAAGAGATGTTCCTTCATAATCAGTAACAAATAATAGTATTACAAATATTATACAAACCCCTGAAGGAACTATTCAAATATAAATGGATAATAATCTCTCTAGCACTAGTTCTAGTAAAACATATTTATCGAGAACAAAATCTTTTCACTCTCATATTTCAATTTTGATTATACCGTTGAATCTCCATCTAGAATGTCCACATCTTAAATTAGAGAAATGAAAGAAAATTGTCTGATAATGGATCTTTAAAAGATAACACTATTGAAAAATTACATATAAACAGAAATAATATTGTAAAAGGTATTTACACAATCAAGAAGCGGGCATAACCGAATCAGAAATGAACTTTTCTATTAAATGGATTATCGACCAAAATAGAATTTAGCCATGGCTCTCAGGCCAGATAGAGAATTAGATTTGAGTTTAACCTTCCAAAGTAGGAAACATTTAGAAAATGGTTACCATTTTCTGAAATTTTTTCAAAAGAAGAACAAAAATATTTTCAAGATGAATTTTGTAGATTTACATCTGAAAAAAAATATAATTTTACCCTTCATTCCTTAGTTTACAACAAATTATGTTGAGCGACATATTTCAGTAGTAGAACGAGATTGTAAACTTCCATATGGAAGTCTTCTTAAGGAAATAACAATCTTTTCAAATATAAAAAATGTAAGTACTTAAGTTTAATGCATTTTCTAAAATAGTAGAAAATGATACATTACAAATTAATGAAAGAAAAATAAACCAAATATTCGAACAACAAAATTGTGCCAATCTTTATTTAGCTGTTCTTGGTGAACAAATTATTTCGTTACATAACAAGATAGAAAAAATATTTTCTGCCATTAATGATATAAAACCTACTGGTTCAATAACAATGGAAGAAGTAAGTGAAATAATTGCAACTTCAAGTCTTCAATCTCCCCCTAAAATTAGAGGTTTTAAGTTAAAAACAAAATTAGAATCAGAAAAGGTTTTTAAATTAAGGTCAGAATCTGATTTAGAAAATCTCCTAAAAGAAAGAATGGATAATCTCAGATTAAATACCCTTGAAGAAGAATATTCTCAACATAATGATATTAACCAAACAGTTTAAGATGAGATAAATAAACTTGAAAAATATGCATACAAGCCTTCTCAAATTTTTTTGTTTTTTTGAACTGGTACTTTATATACAACAAATCATTGGGACAACATATCCCATGTCAAATAAATGTTCGAAAGCAAGTTTCGAACTTGTGACATTCTGCACCAAAGCCGAATCAATTAACCACTTGGACAAAGGTGCTTGTCTTTCTCAAAAATTATTCTACTATAGGAGACCATCTCCTATGGATACTTTACCTGAAGAACCAGATTTTATTTGCGACAATAGCTAGAATGGGAAAAGTATATATAAATGGAATATTTGCACATTTAGTGAAAAAAAATTAATTTAGCCCATCGTATGCTAATGTATAGTACGGTTTGCAAAAATAATGGTCATAATGATGTTACTATTGCAATAATGATAGTCGCTGGTTTTACTGGCCAACTTAAATGGTGGTGGGATAATTGTCTTCCTACATCTTAAAAAAAATGAAATTTACAACACAATAAAACAAGAAGATGGACAAATAATCCAAAATGTTGTATATACTTTAATAGCTACTATTCTAGAACATTTTACAGGAAGAGTATCAGATAATAATGAAAGTGTTCGTACACTTCTACAAAATTTAAGACGTAAGACATTAATAGATTTCAGATGGTACAGAGACACATTTTTAAATAGAGTAATGGAATTATTAGAGTGTAATTGCTCTCATTGGAAATTAAATTTTATTGATGGACTCCCCTCCTTATTTGCAGAAAGGGTAAGGAAGTCTCTAAGAAAGGATAAAGTAGATATTCCTTACGGAAGTTATACTTATGGTAAGCTTATTGGAACATGTATCCAAAAAGGTTTATCACTATGTAATGAAATAAAATTAAATCAACAAATAAAATGCCAAAATTTGGCTGAAAGAAATCAATAGGAAAATTTCGTAGTCAATTTGGAATAGATGTTCCAAACATTAAAAAACTGCGCAAAAAAGATAATAAATTTAAGGAATCTTTTTGTAAAATGAAGAAATTTTGTTCTCGTAAAAAAATAGAGTAAAAAGCTCAAAGAAAAGAGGAAAGATTAAATAAATAGAAAAATAAGATTACCCACTGTTATAAATGTGGAAAAGTTGGACATTATGCTAATAGATGTAAATTAAAAAGGAAAATTAATAATTTACAAGCTGATAATGAATTAAAAAAAACATTATCAAAACTTCAACTAAATTCTAGTTCTGAAAATGATTCAGAAATATAATCCGAAAAGATTCAGACAATTCAGTTACTTTTGAAAAATTTAAGGTTATTGATGAAGAATCATCAGAATCTGATGAATGTTGTGAACCTTGTAGGTAAGGAAAACCCTATCTTAACCTAATAATAGGTAGTGAAGACGAAAATGATGAACTTATAAAATTCTCTCCTAATTTCAAGATTTGAATATAAATGTATTAACTAATTATAATATTATAGAATTCTTAAAATTAGCTAAAGACTCGGAATCAAGGTAAAAAAATGATAGATCAAATGGAAGATATTACAGAAATAAGAAAAAATAATTAAACATTAACAGAAACATTTCAAAATACTGGTAGTTCTAAAAATCCATATTCTATGAATGAAGTTCATAAACTTTTAAAGGAATGACAAAGGATTGAATATCCTACTACTATCGAAGATCCTAATAATGAGATTCAAAACCTTAAAAAAGAAATTCAAATCATAAAAAATGAAAATAGAATTCTTGTTTGTAGACTCATTTTCTATAATAATCAAAACAAATTATCCCCATTGAAAATAATAAAATAAATTGTTCTCAAATAAAAATTCTAAAACAAGAAGAATTTCTTTCAAAAGTAGATATTGTGATATCTCAAAAATGGTTAATCAAAATAACTCTTTTATTTTATAATCATTTTAAAAAGGAATTAACGGCACTTGTAGATAGTTGTGTAGATATGAATGTAACTCAAGAAGGAATAATTCCAACAAGGTATTTTCATAAAACAACTAATTCATCGAGCCATGTAGGTGGAGAAAAATTTGATATTAAGTTTAAATTACCAACGTAAAAATAAAACTTGTATTCCTACAAGTTTTTTACTAGTAAAAAATATTACTAATCAAGTCATCCTTGGAACACCATTTATAGATAAGGTTTATCCTATAACAAACATCGATAAAAATGGAACAACATGTATATATGAAAATAAGCCTATTGCTTTTGAATTTAGAACTAAACCTTTTACAAAGGTTTTACATGAAATAAAAGACCTTTTAACACAAAAGACCTATAATTTAAATTTTCTACAGCAAGAAGTTATTTCTCTTAATATAGAAGAAAAACTCCAAAATCCAAAATTACAAGCGAAAATTAAAAAAATTTATAATAAATTTTCTATGGAAATTTTTGATGATCATCCAAATGCTTTTTGGGATAGAAAGAAACATATGGTTAACCTTCCATATGAAGAAATTTTAATGAGGAAAAAAATCCCTACTAAAGCAAGACCATGTCAAATGAAATCTAAATATTTAGAATTGTGCAAAAAGGAAATTGAATCATTATTGCAAAAAGATTTAATAAAACCATCTCAATCACCTTAGCCATGTACTGCATTTTATGTAAATAAACATAGTGAACAAGAAAAAGAGGTACCTAGATTAGTAATAAATTACGAACCTCTTAATAAGGTCTTGAAATGGATTAGACATCCAATTCCTAATAAAAAAGATTTATTGATAGGCTATATGATTCCATCATATTTTCTAAGTTTGATTTAAAATCTGACTATTGGCAGATCCAAATTTCAAATAATGACCAATACAAAACTGCTTTTAATGTACAATTGGACATTATGAATGGACAGTAATGCCTTTTGGTCTAAAAAACACTCCCTCAGAATTTCAAAAAATAATGAATGACATTTTTAATCAATATAATCAATTTATTATATTTTATATTGATAATATTCTATTATTTTCTAAAGATACTGACACACATTTTAAACACTTAGATATTTTAAAAAAAAATCGTTATTCAGAATGTCGTAGTAATATCAATAGGAAAAATATCTTTATGTCAAGTAAATGTGAGATTTTTAGGCCATAATATTGGAAAAGGAAAACTAATTCCTATAAATAGAAGTATAGAATTTCTTCAAAATTTCCTAATATAATAACTGATAAAACACAGTTGCAATGGTTTTTGTGTAGCTTAAATTATATATCCTTTTATTATATTAATTTATCTATAAATGCTGCTACCTTATATGATAGATTAAAAAGAATCTAGGCCCATGTATGGAACAACATACTAAAACTATTAAAATAATAAAAGAAAAGGTAAAAAAAATTCCTTGTTTAATGCTTTCAAATCCAAATTGGTAAAAGATAATTGAAACAGATACGTCAAATATAGGATTTGGTGGAATTTTAAAACAAATATAAAAACAAAACAATAATATCTTTCAGGTTTCACTCAAGTAAATGGACTAATAGTCGAAAGAACTATGTGACCATAGCAAAGGAAATTTTTGCTATAGTCAAATGTGTTTTAAAATTTCAAGATGGTTTATATAATCAAAAATTTATTATAAAAACTGACTATAAATCAGCTAAATATATGTTTAATAAAGATTTTAAACATGATGTATCAAAACAGATGTTTGCCAGATGACAACCTCATCTACCACCTTTTGATTTTGAAATCCTTATAAAAAAGGTAAAGAAAATAGTCTTCCTGATTTTTTAACTCGTGAATTTTTACCGAATAATGATTCCAGAGGGAGGGGTAATTCTTTCTACAAAGGAAGAGGCAAAGGAAATAACTTGGCTTGACACGGTAATAAAAGGCTAATAGCCAAAAATCTTAGTAATTCAGGGAGTAATAACTCTACTGATCCTTTATATAAAGAATTTCTAGAAGTTAAGAAAAGACAAGGGTAAAATAGTCAAACAGCTAATAGCCTAACAGCATCATCTTCATATGCTAGCATAACTGGTAATGAAGAAAATGGGGGAAATATAACAACATACGTAGAAAATCCTCATAAAGAAGTTTCACTTCTTTTATAATTTAATGATTTTAAAAAGGAAAATGGTCCCTGGAATTTGATGAAAAGATACTTGGATACGACATCATTGCAAGCATAGTGGATACTATGAGGCAATAATAAAAGCCTCTGAAACCTATGAAATAACACATTTTAATGTTGGAGATCAAAATGTTTATAGCTTTAGCAAAATAATCATAAAAATGCTAAAATTACTAGAAGAATGGGGATTATCAACCCTTAAGGAAAAGGAGATGTTTATGCCTGATAAAAGAACTACTATCAGGTATAATTACGGGGATTATGTTGATGCATTGAATAAAGTGCTCCTTTATGAAAATAATAAGAAGAAACATTCATGGTTCATCTAGATATGTTCGAAAGTTTATAAACACCCCGTATTAAATTGGTTTTATGAATGGTGGACAAATTATGGATCACTTATTGATATTATTCTCGAAAAAATAAAAGAATATATTCTAATTGGGTTGTTGCATCACCAAAAATAAATGAACTGGACCAATAAATAATGATGATAGGATCAGGTCCAATATATTTCTTTACTAAATTTTCCATTCCCTGGATATGGAAATGGAAACCAGAAATTGGTTATACCGAAAAAGAAACTCCTTGTTTATATAGGTGTTTCTTTACCAAATTTTGGGATAAATTGACCAGAGTTGATAGTACCACAGGTCAAATATTTGGCCAAGAAATGATAATAGAAATAAGTAAGAAATTAAAAGATTATCAAGAACATGAGAACATGAAACAATAAGGAAGCTCCTAGTCCAATCCAGCACATTGCTAGGAGAATAAAAATGCAAATGGATGTGGTTACCAAAGAAGATATTCTCTATGCCTACATTAAAGGGATGAAGGAAGATCCGACAAAGAATCTGGGAAAAGAAGACGCGAAATCTGACACATCAATGGCATCTTCCAAAGAAAAAAATATAGTTGAAGTTGATCAATTTTCAGACATGAATGATGAAGATTTTACCGATATATTTGACAAGATTGAAAGAGAGGCCCACAATGTGAGACAAGATAAGGGGAAAATGGTTCTAGACTAAAGACAATGTTCTTGCCAACAAAAGTCACATTACTCTAATAAAGTGATCATGTAACTTTAATAAAGATGGCCTAACCTATAAAGATTCTCTATTTAGGTTTAACAGATGGCCTAATCTATAACAAATTGAACAAACTTAGCAATAATTTTTTGTATTTGGAGACTATGAAGTCTGGAGGAAAACTAATTTGAGTTTTCACATCACATCCGGCCTTAGCTAAACATAGAGGTCACTTCATTTGATGAAGGCAGACTTCAATTTTTCAATTCTCTGCTCTAGTCCATCACCTTCTATCATTATAAATGTGTAATAATTAATTTGTGTAAAATGAGGAAGAATCTACTACTTCCAGTTGTGTTGATATCTGGAGACCGCTTCTGATATCTTTTGTAAGTTTTAAATTTGTAATAATATATTAAATATAGCCTGAATGGCAAGCTAAATTAAATGTGTTGAATTACTTCTGTTATGTATGTATGTTTCATGTGTTCATACTTAAGGAATACGTAGTAAACTGAAAATATCATTCATGCTTAAGAACATATCAGAGGACAGTAATTTCTAGCTATCGTCTAACCCCATTTCAAATCCATGGTAAGAAGTTTTTTAGGACTTTCTTTAAACCAGGAATTATTATCAGATCAATACTTGACTTGTAAAATGTCCCCATAATTTCTTTGGTCTTTTCAGTTTAATATGTAAGATCCTGAAAACACTATAGCAACCTTTTATTCTGAAATTTGTCTTAGTGTATTGCATTCTGAATTTTGCCAGCATTTTTAGAAAAGAAAATTCAAATCATAAAATGAAAATAGAAATCTTAATTATAGACTCTCTTTTCTTGAATAGTCAAAACAAATTATCCCCATTGAAAATACTCAAATAAATTATTCTAAAATAAAAATTCCAGAACAAGAAGAATTTCTTTCAAAATTATTGTGATATCTCAAAAATGGTTTATCAAAATAACTCTTTTAATTGATAATCATTTTAGAAAGGAATTAACAACACTTATAGATAGTGGTGCAGATATGAATGTAATTCAAGAAGGAATAATTCCAATAAGGTATTTTCATAAAACTACTAATACAATGAGCCACGCAGGTGGAGAAAAACTTGATATTAAATTTAAATTAACACATGCTTGTATATGTAAAAATAAAACTTGTATTCCTACAAGTTTTTTACTAGCAAAAATTATTACCAATCAATTCATACTTGGAACACCATTTAACAAGTATATATATTAATATTGGGGTGTATTTGAATTGATTTCTTTTAAATGTGTGTGTGTGTGTATTTCTCAAACTTGTACCTATTCACACTATAAATGAAGACATAGTGAAGAACAACTGTATTCACATACACAAAAATAATATCTAAATATTATTTATTTGAAGTTATTTATCTTTATCAAAACAGAAAAATTGAATAGAACATAAAGTGACAAAATTATTAAACAACAGAAAATAATTAACTAATAAGATAAAAACATTATAGAAACACAGCAATGCATGGTTTAATTCCCAATTAAAGTACAACATCAAAGCAAGGAAAAAAGGTTTGCAGACAAACTTACACACGATTACATATATCCATAACAGTTACACAGAGATACATAGACACAAAATTATAAACACAAAATCAATACCTATTAACACACACATAAATGCATAATCATGTGCACATGCGCACACACATGTGTGTGTGTGTCTATATATATATATATTCATACACGCACGCTGCTATAAATAAACACATAGCACGGTCACACAAATATTGCTCCCAGGCATGCACACAGATGTAGGCATATGCACATAGAGGTAGGCATACGCACACACTATCATGCACATAAACTCACACATACACCCACAACTCTCTGATAAGCCTAGCAGCATATACCTACACAAACACTTAAAATGTTCATATACACATACGAATGCATACACGCACGCCCAAGCAAACATACACAACCACATAGAGAAAAAAATTACAAAATAGCAGAAAAGAGGGTGTCGGAGTCAACTTCATGCAGTCGACTTGGGTTCTTCAGTGGTCTACCTATATAGGCTGACCTGGACTAGGGTGGGGTCGACCCTAATAGTCTGCCTAAAGTATTCGATCTTTAGTGATCGATTTCAATGCTTACACACTCTGTTCACTTCATTTTCTCTGCAGGATGATACACAGAAATATAAGTAACTCAATTATACGATATAAGTATATAAATTATTTGATTAGCATAGGTTTTGTGATAGAATTCTCACCTAAAGCTTGTACATTCTTTAGCTTCTTCCACTCACTATATACATGCATTCATACAAGAAACATACTCCGCACTTTGATTTGCTTCTCGCAATAGGTGTTTAATGATATAAGAATTCATATTCTCAAGTTTGGACAATTTATATAATTTATTAAATTTAATTTTTGACTTTTTAGAGCGATGAGAGTTAGTTTAATCTACTTCTGAAGGAAGATAGCTTGAAAGAGGGAATGTGCATGAATAATATGGTGAAAGGGAGATAATTCAATAAAATAAAGTTGGGATTGGGGCAAAATAAATAACATATATTTCCATTTACCTATTATTTTAAAACAAAATTTCTGTTCAAACTTGAGTAAATACAAATTTCTATTTAGCAATCATTTCTTTACTAAATTAATAATATTAGATTTAGAGGACGTGACAAACTTAGGGTTTGGATTAGACTTAAAATATATTAAAAAATCAATTTATATTTTAACTTTCTTTGGCTTTTAAAACTAAATTCAGTTCCATTAGACAGCTAGTAGTATATCCTAATTTCAAATTATTTTAGATTTTTTTATATTAAAATTTTATTATTTAAATCCTTTTATTTAAGTAATATCAAAACCAATTTATCAGTTAGATCGCCAAATTCAATTTAATTAAATAAAACGGAGTTGTTACACCTTATTGAGAGAGTTGTTACAATATGAAAACGCGAAAATGTATATGTGTGAGCACGTGTATGCATGCACGTGTATGTGGTTGATTTAATGTATGTTGGGCTTATTTTTATGCATGTAAGCTGCAAGAACTGAATGAATAAATTTTGGGAACTTGTAATGTGACTTTAGTGTTTGTGTTGCTAAGGAACTTGCTTAAAACACCTTATTCAATCACATCCAAACCCAAATAAATCATCCCCATATGGTGATCAGGAAGATGGTGGTGAAGGGAGTTTGTATGTGATTTGTTAGAGGAAGTTACGTGTAAAACAGGCGAGCGATACAAAGGAAAATGCATTTGGACCTAGACTCCCTTCCTAGGCCAGGGCACCAACCATTAACCATTACCATTATTGGCGGTCAAAAGGTGGAGGCCTAGGTTATGTAGTGAGCTCAAGTTAGGAAGCATATGTCGCAATGTTTTAACCCATTGGTTTACTGCTCAATAAAGGGGTTTAGTGACCTTTTAAAACAATCTCAATCCAATAGACTTGACGCAATGCAAGATTGGGCGCCTAATCAGTTTTCGATGCAAAGAAAGTTCACACTAACAGAAAGAATCGAGATGATTAAAATGAGGAACGAAGACATGGTCAAGATATGAGGAATGACTAGGCTATTCGTGTATACAAACTTCTAGTGTATGGAGTGTTATTCGTGTTTGTGTGTATGCGGTGTAGGCATTTTACATATAGTTTGGTATGCTTGGCATGAGGCTATTGATTAGTGCATTTTACAACATTTATCTTGTTCTCCATTATTGTTGTATCGATGCTTATGATGATTGTACATAATTTACCATACTATGAGAGTGCACGATTCGCATTTGTGATCCTGAAGCAAAATCGAGAAAGATAGGATGCTTATCTAAAATAGATCATATGCAATACATAGACGAAATAGGTGTTGCTGGGCCTAGAAGAGTCCACATCATTTCTGTATTGACTCTGAGTAGATAGTACATTAGTACATGGTCTCTTATTTATTATGTAAAGTGTATCATATGATATACATGCCACGTGGATATTGTTGTTTGAATCCACTTATCGAATATTTATACAGATCAGCATTCATGAATTTTTCCATAGCTTTCTGGTGCGCAAATGATTAATTCAATAGAAGATTATTTGTGAGGTTGGTGGTGGGTACTCATAAGACATCCATAATAGCTAAATAATATAAAGATGTTACAATACTCTATGCTAACCGAGTATCGTGGACCCGACAACTAGCTATATTTAAAATAGTTGCTATTGCCTTATCTATGATAGGTGGCGGGTGTGTGGATTCTACTGATAGACTTAAGAGCACACTCCAAGGGCAACTATGTAATTTTACTACATAACCTAAATCTTACACCGAATTTTGTTCAAAATAAAATAATTTTTAGTTTTATTTTTTATCATATATATTGCTATATTGGGATATACTAATGTTTAAAACTTATAATATGTACACCAATAAAATCCATAAGAAAAGTACTTAATTTTGTTACTGTCACAATTATGTTCATAATTGTAAGTATTGCATCATGTTAAATGATTACTTTCTTAAATTTTACTAGTTGAGATGTGTCGAGAATGGGACATTGACATATCTGTTGTGACTAGTGTACGTATTTCTCTCCATATGATAGACGGTGAATTATTAGTGACCATTGGGGGTACTATGAGGTAACATGCATGTTGCTATTTACAACAATCACAGAATAACTCGTCATGTTTCTATTATAGATTATTTATATAGTCAAATAGAAGATCTTATGTGACGATGTGCTGTAGACTTTTGACTTGAGAATGTGTGCATCGTAAGTGTCTAAACTATAATTATGGTAAATTACATGACTATGTTGATTATGTTAAGGACATGGTTTGGTACGAGCTGAATGATTGGAAGCGAAACACAAATAAAGAGAGGATTCGTCTCCTTCAAATTGATGATCGTGCTATGGACATAGTTTAGTATAGTAAAATATCTTGCCTTACCTTTTCCTTTCTTTAGAATATAATGAGGTTTAGCTAGATCTTATCTTCTCAAACTTCTCATGCTAAGATAGGCATCTTAAACCAATTGGGTAGAAAAACACAAAGTATTGTTCAATCTTTATTATTACAAAAAATTCAACTTAATGCCCTACCCTTTCACTTTAAACATAGATTAAAAAGGCTACCAAATCCCTATTTTACTTCCTTTCTTTATCCTAAATCTACCAATGCTTTACAACTCCATTATCATCAATTCCTTAGTACACTGGCATATTGACTATTTTAGCTAAACCATCTTAATAAATTCACACTCTATTGGATGTACAATTTGTAACGAACAGGATATTCGACTCACGAAAGTCGACATTAATATATCCACTGTATCAACTACCAAGCAATCGAATGCCGGAAAACCGAACCGTTAGGGCTAAAGAAGAGGTAGAAGATAGAAGAAGAAAGAAAAGCAATAGAACAATATCAGAATCTCACAATCGCAGCAGAACAACATATAATAGATAAATGAATAATCTTTAAATCAAAAGAACTATATCAGTTATTACATTATCAGAGTTTACAACAATAAACAGCGGAAAAGAAATACTATATACTAATTGATACGCCACGCCATCCAGCTTGCTCCTGATCTCCACATCAACTCCTGAATTCCAGAATGACCTGATAACCTGACTCTAGACTGCTCGTGTTAAAATTGGTGGGTACCCAGAGTTTAGGAAGGAAACAATAAACTCCAGGTTAGTCATGAGACTGGTGTGAGAACTTCAAACAGTTATTCTTTAAAAACAAACAAAGAAATATTTTAAACTAGATTCGCAGTACTTTTTTGAAAATGAGACTACCATAAGGCCTCCCGCACACACACAATGCAAATGCAGAATCAGAGGAGATTTCTCCTTATGATAGTCAAATATGCTTGATACGCAAATTTTCTTTGATATTATTATTATAAGTGCAAAGTGTAGGAAAACATTTCGAATGTATGATATAAATCTTAGCCAGTATAGGCATTCCGCACTTATGCCTACTATAGCTACCATATTCAATAGCAGGTTACCGCCACATTCCATGGCAGGTTATACAACTAAAACCGTACAGTGCTCGTATTGTTTCTTTGGATTTCCAACTAATGGTCAGGCCAAGGAACTTTCCATTGCCACTTGAGTACACCTCTGGAAAGATACCCCGAGAACCAAACCGGATCTCTGCCAACACAAGGCCGGTTTACCCCTAGCTGGGTAACAACTGACACGAATATGCCATCCCCCGGTCGTAACCGACCTAAATCCCGGGATTCACCAACAACCAAAAAATAATAAATTTGCGGCAACAACATATGTTAAGTATCAGGGCTCCATATCATAATACCACCTCTATCCAGAAGGAATGACATACACTAAGGCGGCGCTATCCCCTAATAACCTTGCCGCATCTTTCCTGTTTTGACCACTACCGGGGTGTGAGGTCCGACGAAATCTCATCCACAAAGCTACGCTTTATACAAAAGTTGTGCTTTGATCAACAAATGATCAGCTGCACTTCATATGCCACATTACCAAATTGAGAATGTATCACTAGTTGCCATCAACTACATAACCTCTGAGCTCGTACGTCTCAGAGAAGGGTGTTAAGCAAAGAGAATAAATTCTTCGCCACCAACATAAATATATTTGATAGAAACCAGCTTTACGTCTCAAATTGTAACGTCAGACACACATCCATACAAGTCCGTTCCCGGATCGAACGGAACCGAAGGCACTTCTAAAGAAGCCCTTGCAACCGTTCCGGGAGCAAAACCGAAGGCGCTTTCAAAAAAGCCCTTGCAATCCGGATATTCACTAATCACATCCGGAATTCCCATCACAAAGGGTGATAAAATCTCTATATCGGAGATCAGCTGATGCAGAGTCATTCGACGGTAATCCTTCCGTTTTCGAAAATATCCGGTCTTCAACACCGGTCTTCAAATGCTATCCATTATGACATGTCATTATTTGGAATAGGATTTATGACACAAAGGTCCTCTCCCGGCTAAACCGAATAACGAGCGCTTATTTTTAAAATAAGTGTAGCAATCATATTCATGCAAATCACAACAAATACCCATTTAAAGGTAAATATTGATAGTTTGTTATTTAACTATCAAAGCAAGCCAACAAATATTCAACACCACAACAATCACTAGGCCCTTTTATCAATCTTCCATAAATTAAATAACTTGCCAAATATTCACTTCAATTTATCTTTAAAAAGACATATTCTCTAAACAATTTCAATTTCTACATTGGAAAACATTTCCAAATACTTATTCATTTTCAATTTATCTTTAAAAGATAAAAACCCAAAACATTTCACTTCATATTGGAAAACATTTCCATACTTATTTAATAATAAGTAATTCACAGATCTATTTATTTTCAATACTTAAAAAATATTCAATATGCTTAAATAACAATTAAGTATATATTTCATTCTTTAAGAAAACGTTCTCTTTAACACATTTATTTGAGTCAAAACGAATGTTGCGTAAAACATCGTTACGACAACCCAAAATCACTAGTATAGGGATTCGAAATTAAGATAGATTTATAAATCCCAATGCTAAAAAAAATATTTCCTTTCAAAAATCATTTATTATAACAACAGTGTTATAGTCCACCATTTCCTTATTTCTCGAAAACGTCTATTTCAACAATGATTGTTGAAATCTATGGTATCGATCTTTAACACATTTTAAAACAACTTCAAATTGTTTTAATTCTATTTAAAGGATCACTTCCTAAAACATTTCTTTAATATATTATTCACTGTCTAAAATCATGAATATAAATCGTTAACCAAATTCAACGTTTCTACACATTTTATTTTAAAGAATTATCCACCGTCCCAAAATCGTGAATATACTCCTTTAATAAGCTATAATAATTAACTTATCAAAATAAGTCGATTTCGGATTTATAAAACAAAGTTTATAAATTCACATCTATATAATTTTATAAAAACTTCAGCTTATAAAATCCCTTTATTAACAAATTCTATTCATATCCCATTTACACGCCAGAATCCAAATTATAAGCAAATTACTTATAATTCTCTATTTACAATTTCATTCATTTTATAACTTCACAAATCGTAGATTCTATTCTTTTATAAAATACATTTATAACATCATTTTAAAATGCTTTAAAACTCCTTTATAATTCCATCACTTTGATTTATAAAAATCCAATTTTATAAATACTATATATAAAGCTTTTATAATAAATTCAAAAATCTCTATTTAAACTATTTTATAAAATCATTAATTCTATATTTCAAAAAATCACATCTCAACTATATATAATTTTTATAACATTTAAAATTTGAACGTTTACTTATTTAAAATGAATCAATTCCAAAATTCAAAAAAATGTATACTTTCAAAAATCACTTGAAAATCCTTTTAAATTCAAAATCATCACTTTAACACTTTTAATTTTCCAAAACAGGCCCAATGTTGCGACAGCGCTAAATATAAAAATCACGGCATCCAAAACATCATATATCATATGATAACAGAATATATCACAATATCTGTAAATAAATCAATACGGGTGAGGAATCCAGTTGGATCCCTCCAACCTGTTGCCCTGCATCTACAGATGTTAGCACAATACCAATCCCGTTCCAATACGGAATATCGCGGTATATGCGATTTATAAAATATTATCCGCCATTATGCGGCGCAATAGGGTCTCATCCGCCATATAATGCGGGAAAATCAACTCCAAGTACATATATAATACCTATTCCACTCTAAGATGAAATATCGCGGTATATGTGTTTAATAATTAACATCCGCTTAATATATAGCGTATAGGGTCTATTTCAATACAACAGATAGCAATTTATCACTCAATCACAAAATCAAGCAATTTTAAATCTAACTATTTAAAATTTAAATCGAAACAATTTCGATTGAGTGAGAAGTTCTCACCTTACTTTCAATAACAGTTCCAGCGTTTTATTTCGAATAAAATTAAACGTGCATTTAATTTTATCCAAAATTTTACCAGCTTCAATCAACTCCAATCTAGCTCCATCGCGTAGCGTTCGTCAATACGAAGTCAACACAATTTGTTTCGTCCAAAACGGACCTTGTATGACAAAGGTACGATATTTTAATGTTTAAACGAATTATAATATAATTAATATACAATTTTCTTTTTAATTTCCAACCCTAAATCATCTGGACCGCACGATTTTGCTTTGACCAGATCTGGGCTGCACTTGCTCCATCTCCCTCACATTCGTTCTCACCTAGGCAATATCGCGATCGAACAAACCCATGCCGCCCCTTTTCATCAAATTTTCGCAACCACCACGCCACGTTTGAAGATGATTAACCTCCACCATTTCGTACGCCTAGCCATGTTGTGCCCACGGCTACAAAAGCTTGAAGCTCGGCCCCCCTCCTATCTCGAAAAACGCACACAAACCGTGTACATTTAAGCTCTAATTGACGATGATCTACCATATGAAATCCAATCATAACCGTCGGATTCAAGGATCTCGTGATGCTCTTCGATGTTGTAGTTGGGAGTTTGTCGAATTAGTGTGTAGATTTGAAGAAAATTGAAGGAGAAGATTGGAAAATTTCGGGCATTAAAACGAAAACTGGCGGCTAGGGTTTATAGATTAGGGTTTGTGCAAAATGAAATAATAGAGGTCCTTATATAGAAGATTACGCGGCCTTATTCACCCGAGATTTTTTCCGAACTCCAAACGAAGCATGTTGCTTGGCGTTTGTAATGTTTTACCCTCATTCTGAACGCAATGGAATATATATCGGGAGCCAATTCGATCACATTTGGAAGAAAGGTTTTTGAATCAAATTATTTAGATTTAAAAATCACTCAAACCGATTTCAGCGCGTTTTAGCTTGCCCCAGACAAACCGTAAATCCGATTGACACGAAATTTGAAACCACAAAATAATATAACATTACGGATCCGATGAAACTAGTTTCGTCGAAATCCGAGACTATTTGAAAAATGGTTATTTTTACTCGTCAATTAAATATTAAAATATTCAATTTCTAAAATATAACTTTTAATTCGATTTTAAAAGTTCTATAATATCATTCTAACTCCAATATTATTTAATACAACTTTATAAATCAATTTTAATCACATTAAACCCAATTTCCAATTATTTCTGTAATTTCAAATATTAAATTATCAATTTAATTATCCAATTAAATCTAGATATTCGAAATAAAATTTATTCGACTTACAAATTTTGTTTGTTAATATTTAAAATCAATTAAATATACGAATTCCAATTGACAGAAAATCTGGGTCGTTACACAATTATTCTAACTTTAAAAAAATTCAAGTAAAAATATCAATAATTGTTCAATTCAATATTTTTGATTTTAGATCAAATGTCCTTGATTTTAACATCATTTCCACAAAACTATCAAGCCTTTAAAGCTTTAAAATTCTCTATTAACTTTAACAAATATTTACATCCGATAAAAATCATGACACGACTTTTTTCTTCCATTTTAATTCTTATACAAAATGGTACAACTTTACTTAGAAAAGGGACATGTAAACATGATTTTTTAACTTTCCATTTCAAACCGTGACAGAAATAGTTTTCAAAGTGATGAGTTTTACATATTATTATTGTTGTTGTCGTTAATTTACCTTTTAAAAGTTCCGCTATCTAAAAGCAAAGTTCATATCAAAAGATAAGTGCAACAATGCGCCTCGCTCTAACTTTCTACAAAAATAAAAGATTTTAGAATAGTTACGGAAAATTACTATTTTGGGTTAAGTTTTCCAATAGTTGAAGCTTAAAATAAGAAGTTACAATTCAAACTTCATATTCCATAATTTATTCAAAGATTTCAAACATTGATGTTTCTAACTCAATTGAAAAATTCTTTCAATTCTACAGCTTCTTTTTTCTAATAAACTTCCATAAAGTTTGTTTGAACATTTCATTGAAAACCATGAACAAATTTTTTTCTATAAAAATATTAGGCATCTAATGTTTCTAGCTTTTTAGAAAACATTTACAATGGCTTGACACTTAAATTGGAGACAACTTTATTTATACAAGTGCAACTAAATCTAACAATGTAATAAGTGCATAAGGTTTTAGCACCTCCTCTTCAAAAATGGTTAACTCGAGTCTATCTTGCTATAGTGTCCAACTCAAAAGTATGAACACTATAACTGTCAATTTATGTCAAATGGAGGGTTTTCAACTATTTATAATATAAAAATAGAGCTTCCACTTTAACCAGGGAATTTACTATAACTTTGAGAAACCTTTCTTTGATATCACCTTTTTATGCTTATCAATATCACACTTAATTTATATGGGTCTAATGATACAATTCTTCTTCTATTCACCATTGGACCTAAAATTTACTCACTACTGGGTGGTATAGTCTATTTCATTTCCTTTTGGAGTAAATTATAATAAATGCGATGGATTTATTTTTCACCTATACTGTTATAATCTGAACATTTATCTTCACTTGCAATTGTTTGCTTATATAAGTGATAAGCCACTAAGTCAAAACATATAAGGTGTGACATATATATATAATAAAATATAAATACACTCTCTCATATGTCCTAATTTTTGTAGAAAACCGTTTAACTGAGCTCTAATACCACATGTAGCATCTCTCACCTTCGGACACACCATTGCGAAGCCCAAAATGGCATATGAACTCGCGTCATGCCAAGAATCACGAGTCATTGCTTTAATGGTATACATGGTATAGATACAATTATAAATTAAAAATATTATACACTTCAAATCTCACTGCGGAAGCATATAAATTATAAGTTCTGAAAACAACAAAACCAAATAGCAGTCTAACCATAAATGTGGTTCATACAACTGTGTTTCTAAATGATAATACATAAGAGTTCGACTAATAGAAACAATATAGTACAAAGTACATGGTAAGTAACTATAAATAAATATATCTTTGAGACTCAAATTAGCCTCCTTCATGGACCTTGCGTGGCTTACATCACTTACTACCTTGACCACAAATAAAGAGGGAGAGGTCAGACAAATTCCAGTGAGTGAATTATATCACTAGTGGTATGTTGTTGACAAGTAATTAAAGTTCAGTTACAACCTACACCTAGGGATGTCCTTAAGTGCTATATATGGGATTAATTACTTTCATAATATTACTTAATTTTTCCTAATGTTAGTAAATATAATTTTTATTATGAAGGTTTCCACTCACAGGTGAAATGCGCTAACTGAATAATTATTGGAAACATCTCTATTGTTGACCAAATATCTTATTGGGTTAAAATTCTCAATGGTATTTTTTAAGCCACGTCTAGCTGAGTGTAGCACATCATCCTAATCCATATATTATGGTTAACAAGCCGAATACAATCTTTTGGATTAACAGTCCTAATAATAACTAGTCGCCTAAACATTAAATAATCTTCCTGTTAATGCCCATATCCTACGGTCTATACTAGTACAAAGTAGCAATCAAGGGAGGATTAGCAAATCCAACTCCTTTGTGTGCTTAACAGATCCTGCTATGATGAATTTCTCTACTAACTTTTCCAACTTCCACCACTAGGTGGCTAGGACTAGCTATAAATTATAAGAAGATCTAATTGCAATGCAATCACTCGCTACGTTGAGTGTCACGTACAATAACTTCATGAAGTAAGAGCCTAGGTCGTCGTCAAGTGTGATATTTTTAAAGCTTGTTGCACGACTCGATTAAGCTATTGGACTCCTAGGGAAGTGGGAACAAGTTTCCCGAACCCATCCTTCTTGGCCTATGTTAGCTCCAAGTTCAACTCTGGTTTGTTGTAGTAATTTAGATGTCTGAATTTTTATTCAAACATTTGAACCCTTGTATAAATTTTTTTATAGGCATTCATACGTATAGTTCCTTATTTAGACATCTAAGTTTGATTCTAGACGTCAACAATGATTAAGACATCATAATTAGGTCAAATTTGAAATGTTTCTTTTGTATTTCGTAATTGTTGAAATTCAGATGTATGAATATAAGTTTAGATGTCTAATTATGAATTTCGAAGTCTAGTAGTTTATTCATTTATTTTTGTTCATCCGCTTTGCGGATACAATTGTATATGCTAGCTTCATTTTTAATAACCGATTAGCTAAAATTTTCGTTGATTTTATATATCTCTTTAATAACTTTTCTACATATTTTCAATCAATTATCTATATGTAGTTAAATCAATTATCTATGTGCATTTTAAGATATAGAATAAAGTCTAGGTAAATTCAAAAGAATATATCTATTAATTTTTTATTTAACAAAATTTACCAAACTAGTTATACAAAATCATATCCATGAAATTAAGGGTATATTTAATCCAATATACCCTTCCCTCCCTAGATTATAGTGATTTTTCCACTAATTCGTTACCTAGGTTTTTTCTACCATTTTGATTCATAAGTACTATGAATAAAAATATTGATTCACAATTAGAATCATACTTTAGGAGAAGGTATATAAATGAAAATCAAGTACTAATCTACATCGTAGACATTTCACGGATAAATCCACACACCTTGAAGGGTTATTCGAATAATCCATTTTTCTCGCTCGATTTTCATTTTTATCTCTCTTCCTCTATTCCTTGATTTGTTCATGCATCTCCTTCTCTTTCTTTTTTGATTTGAACCTCTTCATCTCTCTCTTTTGGCTTGTTGTATTTTATTTTTGACATAGAAATATAGAGAAGAGACTATAAAATAATGTTTGGATTTAGGAAATTTTAAGGAGGACGAAGAGGTAAAGAATGCAAATAACTAGAGGGCGTCGACTAGGATTTAGCATAAAGAAGAGTGAGGGTTTGTAACAACCTATAAAGAAAAAAGAAAACCAATTAAAGAGAATTAATTAATCATTATTAAAAGTCCAAAAAAATTTTTTTTACAAACATCTAAATTTGGCTATGAAACTTACACTGTCGGATTCGTGGCGATTTTCTGATTAATTTTCAATTCAAAGTTTTACGATATGAATTTAAATGAAAAGGTTATTTAGGGTTTAAATTTTTGGATCAAAACCAATTAAGGAAGTAAACATTAATAACTTAACATTAAAATGGAAATTAAGTATAATTGTTAATATTAAATGAAATGTTAATTAAGGACACTCAATCAAATTTAGTCTAATTAAGAAAGCGTGTAAGTAAATAAATTGGATGCATAAGTACTAAGTATGAATAATTTACGTAAACGTTAGATGCAAGTCTTAACATTTAAGAAATTGGCCGTGTTAAATCTAATCATATAAGAGATTAGAAGGAAGTAATCAAAGGAGATCAAAGTTAAATCAAATTAAATTAGTACCGAAAAGAAAATAAATAAATAGATAAGAATAAATTAACGTTAAAACAAACATTAATAAGAAAGAATGTTAGCATTTAAGAGAGGGAAATTGGGAAATAAATGTAATCGATTGATGTCAACCGCACTTAACGTTTACATAATACGAAAGAAAGAAATTAACGTAAATCAATGAGGCAAAGTTTTAAATAATGTATAAAAGGAAGTAAGTTAATGCATAACAAAAATGCACAACCGGTCGACCCCTTACTGCAATCAATTGACCGCTAACTGTTAACCGTTAGAGAGGTAACAGTCAACCACTTCTGTACTGGTGGTAGTTGGTTGAACCTAGGCTGAATGACTTGGATTTGATAAATTAAAATATAATGAATGGAATTGATTGATATATCTATAAATATAGGCCTAATCATTCACATTTCTTCTTATATTTTCTAAATCAAAGAGCAAAGTGCTGCAATTTTCCTTTCTCAACAAATTCTAGGAAATTTAGAAATTATAAAACTGATAATATGTATGTATGTATGTATGTATAGAGAAGAGCGGAATATAAAAATGAAGAAGAATAAGGGGTGAATCAATTCTGTGAAGAAAAGGTAAATCTAAATCTAGATCTAAATTAGTTCCAAATCTCTTCTCAGATCTAGATTTTTAATAGATTTATGTATGTTTGCGGTAGTATTCAAATAGAGAGAAAAATGGGAGTCAAACTGGTATAACCGAGACTGAATCTGGAGATTTGAAAAGGTAAAATCATAAGTGGAAGATTGTATATTTTTATATAATATTCGATTTATATCATTTTAAATCTGTTCCTGTATGCCTAAATGTAATTTTGGAGTTATAGGATTATTTGCATGCATATAATGAGTTTAAACCCATGCCTACATATCCATGAATGATAACATAGATTTATATTACATGTACTTGAATCTAGAAAGTATTGGGTAGTAATAGTCCTTGATTTGATAAATTACATAGTAGTTTCAGATTTGTTGATTAAATAATTAGGGAAGTAAATGCAAATTAGAAGTTATCAGACTAAATTATTGGAGTTTAATAGTATTTTAATACATTGGAATAAGTGTTATGCCACGTAAGTTTCTATAAATTATCAAGTTTAGATCTATGAATTAAAGTATATCGTTTGAAATGACATTTAATTTGCCTAAAAGAAAAGGATGTATAAATATGGAGATTTACCATATTCTGTACCATTTATTTCAATAAGCACAAAAAAAACAATTCCTTATAATTCCAAATGTAACACAAATTCCTTTTTTACGTAAGTTATTGAAAGTTATTGTGTCAACCTTTCTTTTTGGGGAAAATGTAATTCCAACGCATTAAAATGGAGAAATACTTACGTTGAACTAAAAGTTTTATATAGTGATAAATGTAACAGCAAATCTGTAAAAATTATATATGCAATAAAAGGCGCGTTAGAAACTTAAATTATAAGCGATAAATTGTAGGTAAGTAGGTAAGAAAGTTTAGTAACCAAGGGAGGGTAGAAAAGGTTTGGAAGAGAAGTTATATAAGCTTAATAATGAAAGAGAAAAGTAAACAATAAAGGATACTCAAATCTGTTAAGATTAAGAAAACGATAAATGATGTTAATTTAAAATTAACAAGACAAAGAGTCAGTTAAATAAAAATAACCAAAAGTGAACAAGTAAACATTATAGGTGTTTTAATTAAATAAATATGAATACACACACACATAGCCTCACCTATGCCTTTATGGTGGTTGTGAATTGTTAAGTTAGCTAATAACTTAGGTTAAATAAGAATGACATAGTCATTAACATGGATTGGACTATGAGGTCAGTAGTACTACACAACTGAAGTCTACCCATCGCAAGGGGTTACCCACAGTTGTGCATACATTATACCGATGTAGGACATATCCAGTTATAGGACCCTTGGAATTATATGCCAACGTATAAGTGAAGGAATATCCAAGTAGAGTCTGCTTCAATCTTTTAAGGGGTATTAATTTGATTGCATTAGGCAATCTAAATGAGATTTGAGCTGGGCTTGACACCGTGTCAGTCTATTTGTACCATATTCGAATGTAGGAAGTATACATAGGTCGGGGACATTATCGGTCTTGAGTGGTCAGTGGAAAGACGAGGGTTGCACCTAAATGGGCTACACCTTCTGCTAGTGTAGATCACATTTATGTCATGCGCCATCACAGTTGTTTTCTAGCTTTTTTGTTAGGAGGAAAGGCTAGATAACCCTTAGTGGAGATCTTTTAAACAAGTGGGGTAGTCCGAGGAGTAGGGTCCTCAATAGTCAGTGGAGCTGAGTCCATAATATGAAACAACTAGATAATCCCCAAGATGGGTAGAATATGGCTAAACAATAGTAACTTCATTATTAGGAACTATGGGAGTTCCTAAGTTCGAATGACGATGAGGATGTGATACTGCATTAGCGATGGATCCTGACAAGGTGCCAAGTTTTGGATGCTAGCTAGCCGGGAAATATCATGGACTAAAAGGGAACCGTGGTACTTATATATATATGTGTGTGTGTGTGTGTGTGTGTGTGTATATGTATATGTATATATATGTATGTATATGTATAAATATGTGTGTGTGTGTGTGTATATGTACGTGATTACGGTCTACTACGAGTAGAAGTGATGGATCCTGACAAGGTGCAGAGTTTTGGATGCTAGTGGGGAAATATCATGGACTAAAAGGGAACTGTGGTACTTATATACATATATGTATATATATGTGTGTGTGTGTGTATGTGTGTATATATATATGTGTAACATACGCGATTTTTCGTTGCCGAAAAACCGAAATGTTATGGGTTTAAGAAAAAAAAGAGAAAAAGAAAGAGGGAGAAGATAGTAGAAAAGATAGAAAATAGAAAGAAAAGAAAACGGAAAATAGAACGGAACTGAAAACAACAGAACAATATCAGAATCTCACAATTCGCAGCGGAACAACATATAATAGATAAATGAATAATCTTTAAACAAAGAACTATATCAGTTACTACATTACATTTCATTACATCATATCATCAGAGTGTACAACATCAAACAATGCAGCGGAAAAGAAATACTATATAAACTAGCAATACGCCATCCAGCTTGCCTCCAGCAACTCCTGAATTCCAGAATATCCTGATAAACCTTAACTCTTGACTGCCCGTGTGAAAATTGGTGGGCACCCAGAGTTTAGGAAAGAAAACAATAAACTCCGAGTCAATCATGTGACTGGTGCGAGAACTAAAACAGTTTATTTTTTCTTTAAAATAAAAATAGAGGAATATTTTTAAAGTCAATTCGCAATGCTTTTAAAAATGAGACTACCATAAGGCCTCCCGCACACACACACAATGCAAACGCAGAATCGGAGGAGATTTCTCCTTATGATAGTCAAAGATGCTTGATACGCATTAAAAAGAACATTTGATATTATTACTAGTGCATAGTGTAGAGAAAATTCATTTCGAAAGTAAAGATATAAATCTTAGCCAGCATAGACATTTCGAACTATGCCTACTATAGCTACCATGTTCAATAGCGGGTTACCGCCATATTCCATGACAGGTTATACAACTAAAATCGTACAAGGCTTGTATTTGAAGAATGGATTTTCCAACAAATGGTCAGGCCAAGGAACTTCCCATTGCCACATGGAAACGCCTCTGGAAGGACGCCCCGAGAACCACCGTTCTCTGCTAAACAAAGCCGGGAACCCCTTTTCCCAAGGGATATTACAAACCCTCAGATATGCCACCCCCGGTCCTTTGGGACCTTTAAACGAGCGCTCGTTACCATCATCACACAATCATAACAAAGTGTTTTCAACATGAGTAAGTATCCGGGCTCCATACCATGATACCACCCTTTTCCAGAAGGAATGGCCATACCCTAGGGAAGCGATCCCTGGAAACCTTGCCGCACAATTCCTGTTTCGACCATTACCGGTTTGTGAGGCTCGACGAAGTCACGTCCACAAAAACATACTTTATACAAAAGCCATGCTTTGGGTCAACAAATGATCATAGAAATGATCACCAAGATAGACGATCAAATAAATGATCCTGTCACAAATAATCAACACAATGATCATTTCACGGCAACACTCAGTATGTCACATTACCAAGATTGGGAGTATATCGCTGATAACCTTCAACTATATAACCTCTGAGCTCGTACGTCTCAGAGAAGGGTGTTAAGCTAAAAGAATAAATTCTCCGCCACCAACAGAAATATATTTGAAAGAAATCGGCTTTATATCTCAATTTGTAATGTCAGACATACAATCCATACAAGTCTGTTCCGGGCTCGAACAGAACCGAAGGCACTTACAAAGAAGTCCTTGCAATCCGAATAATCTCTAATCACGTTCGGATTTCCCATCACATATGGAGATCTCAATACCGGGGATCAGCCAGTGCAGAGACAATCAACAAGAAACCATTTCGCTTTTGAAAATATTCGGTCTTCAACACCGATCTTCAAATGCAATTTATAACGACGTATCACATATTCGGAATGGGTTATACGACCCCAAGGTCCTTTCCCGGTTAACCCGAATAGTGAGCGCTTATTTTAAAAAAAATAAGTGTGGCATCCAATTTCAAACAAATCACAACAAATACCTATTTAAAGGTAAATATTGATAGTCGGTTATTGAACTATCAATAGATATGCCAACATCACCAGATTCCAAATAATTTTTCAAATTATTTATTTCCCAAAAATATCTTTATAAGATATATATATTTTCCATTCTTTAAAAATAAATCAATATTTATTTTTAAACCCATTTTCCAAATTTCATTTATAAATTCCATATTGAATTTACATTTCCAAAATAACTATGAATATACGTTTTCCATTATTCATTTTCAATTTATCTTCAAAAAGATAAATTCTCTTTACTTTTCATTTCACATTGGAAAAGCATTTCCATACTTATTTATTTATAAGTAATTCACAAGTCTTTATTTTCTACACTTAGAAAATATTTAATATACTCTAATCGAAATTAAGTATATATTTCATTCTTTAAGGAAATCATTCACTTAACCATATTTATTTGGGCCAAAACGAATGTTGCGTAAAACATCGTTACGACAACCCAAAATCACTAGTATAGGGATTCGAAATTAAAATAGATATATAAATCCCAATACTATACAAAACATTTCCTTTCGGAAATCATCTATTATAACAACAGTGTTATAATCTACCATTTCCTCCCATTCTCGAAAACGTCTATTTCAACAATGAATGTTGAAATCTATGGTTTCGATAGTTAATACTTTTTAAAACACCTTTAGATCGTTTTAATTCTATTTAAAACATCACATTCAAAACCATTTCTTTAACATATTATTCACGATTCAAAAACTTGAATATACTACGTTAACAAATTTCATCATTTCTATACGTTTCATTTTTAAAGGATTATTCACTGTCTAAAATGTGAATATAACTCCATTAATAAATTACAACAATTTACTTATCAAAATAAGTAGTTTGCGGATTTATAAAACAATGTTTATAAATTCCATTTCTATTTAGTTTATAACTACTTCCTTTATAAATCTCCTTTATTAACCTATTCAATTTTATATCTCAATGATATACTAAAAATTCATATTATAAGTTAAATACTTATAATTTATTTATTTGCAAAAACGTTCTTCTAAACTTTCCAAATTTATAAATCTTATAACTTATAAGATTCATTTATTTATCCAAAATTTATTCTTTAAATAACTTTATAAATTTTATTTATAAAATTCTATTTATAACTTCACCGTTATAATCCTATAGATTTTCCTTCATTTACGAAATTCATTCACAATTCATTCTAACACTTAGAAAAGCTCATTTTACACTTCTAATATTTTTAATTTATAAATATCAATTTATAAATCTTTTAATATGGATCAATTTATATTATTCTTTTAAAACGTCTTTCAACTCCTTTATAATTTCATCATTTTGATTTATAAAATAATCAAATTTCATAAATCCTATTTTTAAAACTTTTTATAATAAATTCAGAAATTCCAGTTTAAACTATTTTATAAAATTATCAATCCCCTATTTTCAAAAATCAACTTTTAACTGTATTTCTCAAAAATCATAATTTTTATAACATTAAAATTATAACGTTTATTTATTTAAGATGAATCAATTTCAAAAATATTTTATAAACATATACTTTCAAAAATCACTTTAGAAATCCCTTAAAAATAAAAATCATTATTTTTAAACTTCAAAAATTGGATCCGACGATGCAACACATCAAATAGTCAAACACGACTTTCAAACATCATATATCAATATGATAATCAATCAACATCACAATATCTAAAATCAATAAATATTTGTGAGGAATCCAGTTGGATCCCTCCAACATGTTTCCCTGCATCCACAGACATTAGCACAATACCCATTCCACTTCGAGGTGGAATATCGCGGTATATGGGATTTTATAAAATATTATCCGCTTACTAACGGCGCAATAGGGTCTCATCCGCTATACAATGCGGGAAATCAATCAACTGCAATATATACATATGCCAATATATATATATTGCTATATATAATATAATACCAATTCCACTTCAAGGTGGAATATCGCGGTATATGTGTGTAATAAATAACCTCCGCTTACTAACGGCGTATAGGGTCTATTCACATCCAATATATATATATATAACAATCATCATTAAAGCATTCAATCAACACAACTAACAATTTTAAATCTAACTATTTAAAATTTAAATAAATCCTTTTGAGTGAGAAGTTCTCACCTTTGCTTTTATTAGCAATCCATTTCCCATCTTGACTCGATTTTCTTGATTTATACCTTGTATAAATATTTACACAATTTATTAATATTCGAACAGATCGAATAATAAATTTTCATTTGATAATTTTGATTCATCGTTGATTTCTTTTTTAATAGTTAAATTAACTGATAGTGTTATTTAAACCTATTTCTTGTTTAATAAATTTATTTTAGCCAATTATTTTACTCTCAAGTTAATGATTTTTTTATTTTAAACTAAAAATTAAAGATTCAAACTGATTTTTCTTCAAATTAAATTTGTTTTGACTAAAGGTTACAATTTAAAAACTAAATCCCTTTTCAATAAATTGTTTTTGCTTTCAAACAATTTCTTTTTAATACTTTGATTTAACAAAAATTAAATTCAAACTATTCTTTGTAAATTCAATTTTTGTCGAACAAATTTAATTTCTATTTAAATAAATTTTATTAACTAACTATTTAATTTAAACAACATTTTCTTTTATAAAATATCCTTTAGTCCTTAATTACTCATTTCTCCAATAATAAATAATATTTTCTTTTGATAAATCATTTTATCAAATAAGTAAAATTTCTAACTAATTTTCCTTTTACAAAATATTTTTCATTTGAAACTAAAATTTCTATTCAACTAATAATTTAGTTTTAAACTAAATTTTCTTTAAGTTTTAAAATTCCTATTATTATTTATTTCAAATCTATATACATTTATTAAAATTAAATTAAATTTGAAATCATTAAATTTTTAAAACTCGAAAATTACCTTACTGTCATGCCCTACCCTGTGAATCCCAGGCTCCGACCACCTCACATCCACTGTCGCCGCTCCGCCGCAACGCTCCACTCGATCGAACCCAGTCGCGACTTCATCCACGCGACGCCTCACCTCGTCGCCGCCACATACTGCTCGCGAAACCCACTACAACAATCCCCAAATCAGTGATGACGCCGCTGCCACCTCCATCATCTCTCACGCGCGTGTGCTACCCCCTCCAGCGAGCGCCTTCCCACGCGAGTCGCCGTGCCGTAGCCTCGAGCGCTGTTCCACTCCCCAGCCTCACGCGATCCTTCCAATTGCCGCGATTCGATTCCAAACGAGGCGAGCGACTCGAGAATTTAGGCCGAGCAAAGAACATGAACGATCGATTTTGAAGAGGGGGGGTCATCGACTTCGGCCATTAATTTTAATTTTTGTTTTCTGTGATTTTATTTCTTAGGCTTCGGTATTTTAAAAGAAATGGGAGGCATGGTCATCATAATCCTTTCATGATTCTCGGCATGCTTAAAGGAGAGGCAACGTGATTTTAGGCATATTGAACGGGATGCTGTCGTTATCTAATTTAAATTTAAATTTAAATTAAGTTTGTTTTCGATTAGAACTTTACAACGCATTTATGTGTCGTATTCCCACACGGCAACTCAGAAAAATACGAAATTTGAAATCCAATAATAATTCAATATTACGGACCCAATGGAACTGGTTTCGTCGAATTCCGAGACTGTGCCTCAGAAGGCTATTTTCAAATTTAATTTAAACGATATAAATTCAAAACTGAACAATCCACTATTAAATTCAATTCTGAAGCTTCTATTGTCTTCAGTACTATCAATATAAATTTTACAAGCCTTTGAAATATTTTTAATTGGCTTAAAATTGAAGATTCAAAATTTTATTCAACTTTCAATAGATTAAATTCTAAAATTTAATCGTCAAATTCATTCTGATAATTTGAAATTCAATTCAAGCCATCCTTCAAATATCTAAAATTAATTAAATATTTCAAATTTAAATTGTTCAAAATTCTGGGTCGTTACAATATGTGCGTGTATATATATGTGTGTGTATATATGTGTGTGTGTGTGTATATATGTGTGTGTGTATATGTACGTGATTACGGTCTACTACGAGTAGATGGGGTTTATCGTTCAAGTATGTGGAGTCGAGAGGAGTAAGTAAAATAAAATACATAACACATATGGAAGGCAATAAACATTCGCTAGCGTTATATATAAAGGGCTTAATTTACCAGTCAATAGAGCGTTATCTTGGCCCCCTCCTCATTACAACCCACATGATAGATTAAAAGGGATAGGTACCGATGGAAGGCGGGAATGATGGAAGGATATATTATGCATGCTCGACACTTATAATGACACTATACATCAGAAATGTCAACCTTGGTCAGTATTTATATATTTTATTATACTTTACTGTTCCACTATTGAGCAAGGTCATAAAAATAGCTAGGCGGATGCTGAGCGGTAAAGTAGACCAAGGATTAATCGCCTAGGCGGGTTACTTGAGGAATAATCACAACTAGGTGGTTTTGATAAACTCATGCATTTTGGATAAAATTTTAGTATTTTTTTTAGTATTAACTAATCCACAATAGGATATCAGAGATTTAGATGGGTTTGGAAGGACCTATGGAGAAAAACTGCTTGAAACAAACATTTAGATGCTTATGAGAGGCATTTAACCAAAATTGGTGCATAAATTGTTTCTATGAACCAATTTATATAATTAGATAATGTAATAAGTCTCATTTAGATGGACTAGGCAAATACCAAAATGGGAAGGCTAGCCTAGCACCTAGGCGAGGTCTAAGCGGAAGGGTAGAAGTATTTTTTATGATAGAGACTAAGTTTATATTGGTAGTGCTCTAACATGCATTTTTTTATTTGCAGAGTACCAAAAACAATTATATGTACTTGGTGAATTTGGGTTTTTGATTTAGTAGAAATCTAAATCCATTAAGTTATGGGTTGTCATAGGGTTAGAGCTTTGTTTGTAGTTGAAAACTAAGGTTGTTGGGTTTAATTTCGAAATTAATATTTATCAAAAAGTCATTAGGTTTAGTTTCCCCGGATTTTGAACTATTTTATCGATTTTAACAAGTTATCTTTGTTTCTAACTGTAAACGACATACCAAATGCAATGAAATAAGTTTCAAATCCTAATTTCACAATTTGTGAAAATTCATTATTTTGCTCTTTTGTGTAAAATTTCATTTTTACACTTATTAGTGTTTTTTAGTATTAAAATTTCTAGGGTGTTACAATGTAGCTTATAAAGATTGAAATTTAAATATCTCCTAAATAATATTTAAGTAACTGAACTTGTGTCCGATATTGTACTTTAGTAAAGTATATACAGGTTTTTAACTGATTAAATAATGACCGAGGACCTAGTTCGCATCAAGATATCAATACAACCATATTGTTAGCTAATTTCTTAGTTCAAGCAATTCAAGATTAATTTATTAATGTTATAATTAGATATAAAATTATGACAAATGTTACATCCAATTTTTATGGCATTTTAGTTATTTATTTGAAGCCATAAAATTAACTAAAATAATATTTATATATTACATATTGAATTAATTAATTATACGGATTTAAATAATTAATTAAATCATTAATATGTGTGATGTATCAATTTGGCTCAAGTCCATAAAGAAAATAAGGGCATGGCCTACCACGCTATAGGGCTAAAGGAAAAAAATGACATGGTCATTAGATATAGAGATAAAGGTGTTAGATATCATAAAAAAGAAGTGGAAATCCAAACTTATATAAAACGAAAACCTAGCCTCCATTGGAAAAAATGGTGGGAACCTAGAAGTTGAGATTTGCATGCCATGTTCGAGGATAAGCTACATGGGATCCTAACAGGGAATAACTAACCACCAAAGTGTCAATAACCAAGAGGATCGGAAAAATGTACATGTTTATTTCAAACATATTTCGTATATATTCTTATTGCCTAATTTTTTGTGGCTATGGTAAAAATATGAAACTAAAATTAATCAATTATAAACATTTATAGTTTTAAATTTATACAATAATTATATACATATATAATTCAATATTATATATAATAAAAAAATATTTTTTTACTCACGTGTTAGACACATACACGTAAATTAGGTTTCAATTTAAAATTTGAAATTTTTTATATGTTATATTCTTTACGGGTTTACAAAAAAACTAATTTAGTTTCTAGGTTAAAAAAATCATTTTCTTCTTTCAAATTTATACATACATATATACGTACATGCATATATTTATACTTACGCTTTAGTAAAAAATTGTTATATATGTTTATATTTTTCTTTTAATTTTGCTTTAAAAACAACTACTTATATTTAAAATTATCTGAATATGTCAAAATATTTAAATTTCAAATCTTTGAAACAAAACAATTATGTCATAATATATATGAATTATATTTATATATATGGTTATTTTGGCATATATTTATAAAATATATAAAAAAGGAAAAAATAATTTTTTTTATAAAGGCCAAACAAAAATAATTCTATATATATATTGAATTTATTAAAATATATACGATATTCAATTATAAAGCTTCTTTTATGGTTGAAAAATGTCAATCATAGATGAAATTATAAATCAAACAAAATCTAAATTGAAACTACTATACCAAATTAAACAATTTTATTTTTAAATCGAGAATAACTAGAACTCTTGGGGTCCCAATGGTTTGGACTTGAGTAGGCTTAAAAAAGATATACAACCATGTCAAGAATGACGTTCGGCAGAATATATGACTCATGCTCCTTTAGGTTCTTAAAATTCTATAGGTGGGGTAGCTACCGAGATAAATGCAGTTAATTATATCTCTTCTAGAAGTTGGTTAGCTACCTCTCATTTTGTTCTAGGATTTTTTGTATTTCTAAAAAAATTAATTACTTAAGAATCATCATAACATCGTAGTCAATACATACATTTTCAAAAAACTTCCCTGCTTCTAAATTGCTTTTAAACCTCCCTTCCTAGGCCTCCAAGTTGATTGATTTGTCCTTCCTTCTCCCTTTCTCCTCTAATCTCGATTCCCTATTCTTCACATTGAATTGGATATGTTTTGTTTTATTTTTGATGAAGGAACTTTTGAAAAGAATGGAAGTATTGTATAGATTTGAAAAGTTTTTATTAAGGAGGAAGAAAAATTGTGCATACAGAATAGAGAAGCAACGATTGGGGTTTCTAGTGAAAAAATGTGAGGTAAGGGACATATTTATAGCCGAAAACAAGGGTTATCTGGTCTTAAACTAAAATTAGTAATTACAAATATGCCATTGGTTATAGTATTCGCTAATTTTTACCCATTATATCAAATTTAACTAGTTATATATGTTTACTATAAACGATGCTGTGGAAGAAATGGAATATGTCATGTTGCCTAATTCCAACATTTTTGAAAATTGAACATTTTGTCCATTGTAGTTTTTACCCTTATTATTATTTTAATTTGTTATTAAAATTTCCTTGGTGTTACATTCTCCTTCTTAAAAAGGATTTCGTCCTCGAATATCTACGTACCAGAAAATATAATTTGCTCATACAACTAACATCTACAACCATCTACTTAACCATCAACCATTTTCAAACATTGTCCTCAAATATTAATACTTAATGCAGCATGTACGTATAAGTATGGCATGCGTATTAACATATATGTACGGAAAAATAAGGTTGTCTCCTAAACTAAACCTCCAGAAATGCAAGTGCTTATGCAATGTGTCTAAAATGTATGTAACGTCCTATACTTGCAATTCTATATGGATGAGCAGCCAATCAATACATATGCAAAAATGTAACAACCATTATGCATATAACCGATAAAATAAAATGGAAAATGTAATGTGTTCCTTAGGCCAATATAAATCATCATCCAAACGTCATAGTGATATGTGCATAGTAATTATACTAACTTAAATGGAAATGTACTAGAAAATAGCTCTAGATGGGTAGCTTAGATTTTATACTAAGGCTCATACTTACTTTCGGCACGACCATCTCTTTAACTAGTTTAGTTATATTGTTGTGGAGTCATCTTGTCCCATGCACTGTCATATGGGTAGGTACATAGTGAACAAGTGGCTCTCTCGCTCTACATCAACTTCTTCCAACTAACTTGGCTTGAAAACAATAACTAAATCATGTAGATACTTCCTAATTGTGACACATGGAATATGTTGTGAACTCCCCCCAACTTTTCAGGAAGCTCCACTCTATAAGCTAACTTCCATACTCTCTCCATGATCGGGAAAGGACCTATAAACCTTGGTGGTAACTTTACCGACCTATCAAATCTCGTAAAGTGTCTAATCATGGTACCTTCACAAAGACCATGTTGCCCACTACGAACTCTAACTCCATACATCTCCTATTAGCGTAAGATTTCTGCCTATCCTAGGAAATCATCATCCTTTTACAAATTAAGTCTACTTTTTGAAAGACTCCTTTATCATATATCTGGTTCAAGAATGATTTTATCTATAGTGTCCCACCAACATGATGGTGATCTACAATGCCTCCCGTACAACATCTTGAATGGTACCATTTTAAGACTTGCTTGTAGCTTGTATAATATGCAAACTCTACTCATGGAAAGCGACCTCCTAAGAACCTCCAAATTTGAAGCTTCACATTCGAAGAAAATCCTCCAATACCCTATTCCCTTGCTCGATCTGTCCAAATTTCTATGGGTGATAAGCAACGCTCATGTTTGATTCATTGCCAAAGGCTTTCTGAAGACTCCCCCAAAACTCACTAGTGTAAAGCGGATCTCGGTCACTAACAATGCTAAAAAGAGGTCCACACAGTTGAATTGTCTCTATCACGTATATGGTTGCTAAAGATGATACTTTTCTCGTACTCCTGACTAGAATAAAATGAGTGCATTTGGTCAGTCGATTGACTATGACCCAAATACTCTCAATCCTCCTTCTACTCCTAGGCAGCCCATCAACAAAATCCATAGATATACTCCCGCATTTCCACTGTGGAATATCCAATGGCTATAACAAACCACTTGGCTTCTTTCGATCCACCTTTACCTATTTAAAGGTCACATACTTGAAAACATACTCTGCTACATGTCCCTTCATACTCGTCCAGTGCAATACCCTCTTCATATCACGATACTTTTTATCATCACCGGGATGACTAGTCACCTTAAAACAATAGGACTTGTTAGCACCTTATCTACAACTCCTTAACGAGAGGAACACAACCTACCATCTATTCTTAGCTACCCTTTCGAGCCATAGGAATAACGATCAAAATGACTCGAATGCTGTCCTTTGATCAGATTCTCAAAAGTATTAAAGAACTTCTTCTCTTGTCTATGTCTTGAGCCAATATAGTCCACAAGTGAAGGATAAACATCTAAAGCTTCCAACAATCATCATGTAATATTTGATGAAGATCGAAAAAATGTAGAAATGTACTATAACCGCTTCCATTCAGAAAAAAGGGATTAACATCATATGCTTTCTGCTCAAGGTATCAGCTGTAACATTGTCCTTTGTTGGACTATATGAGATACTAGAATTACATGACACCAAGAACTCAATCCACTTCTACTGCCTGAAATTCAGATCTTTTTGGGAGAATAATTACTTTAGAGACTTATGACTTGTAAATGGCTCAAATCTCTCCCCTAAAAGATAATACCTCCATGATTGATGGCAAAGACAATGACAACCAACTTAAGATCATAGGTTGGGTATTTTCCTGTGCACCTTCAATTATCAACTAGCATAACAAATAACTCTACCCTCTTGCATCAACACTATGCCCAGTCCTCTACACAAGCACTGGTGTACACTATGAAAGGCATCGTACCATCAGTGGTACTAAAATAGGTGCATGAGTCAACAACTCCTTCAACTTAATAAAAGCATCTTCATATTCCGATTTACATGAGAAAACTAAATTCTTCTTGGTAAGTTGTTTCAATCCTATACGACCAAGGAAACTTCTTATCTCCATGGCATTCTTTAGTACACGCCAATCCTATACGAGCAGTAATCTATTGATAGAGACAACATGTCCTAGAAAGTGATCCTCCTTGCCTTAAAAGTGACATTTAGAAAAAATTTCCTTTAGATTATGCCTATGGAGGGTATTGAGCACTTCTCCATAATGCAACTCTTGCTCTTCCTCGCTTCTCGAATAGACAACTATGTTATCAATGAATATCACCACGAACTAATATAGAAACCCTCTAAAGACTAGACTCATGAGGTCGACCAAATATACCAGTGCATTGGTCAGTTCAAATTACATGACTAACCACTCATAAAGTACATCAAGTGTAAGGAAAATAGTTTTTTGAATATTATCCTTAGCTAATGAAACTGATGGAATCTGGTAGCCAAGTCAAATTGAGATCATGCCTTTGCTCCAATTAGCTAGTCAAAGATACCATCTATACGGTGCTGTGTATAATGATTCTTCTTTGTTAGGAAGTAAAGCCTTAAAGAGCCATCTTCTTTGGTAGAAAAAATAGTTGATGTTCCTAAATCCCCATTTTGTAATACTTATTTAAATGAAACCCTTCTCCAATAATTCATTTCTTGCTTATTTAGCTGGCATCTTTCTCTAGGAACCATATGCCTAAGAGGTTAGGAAACATGTCTAACATTTTCTCCAAGATAAATTTGAAATGCAATCTCCCTATGGCAAGGAAGACTTGAAACTTCGAAAATAAGATTCGGAAAGTCATAAACTATTGGTAATGAAGCTAACTCATTATGTGATAGGTGTTAAGGATATGTGTAACTCAATATAACTTAACTCTTGGGATCAGAGTAAACCTCAAGGATATGCCTACTACAAGTAGCTAACCGGACTATATTCCTATAACAAACTAGCACTACTCATACATAGTCATCCAATCCATTTCCAAAATTAATCCAAACCCAAAGAATCCCAAAACAAAAGCATCACAATCCAATTCACATCCAAAATACATAACTTCAGACCCTTACAAACCATAGATAGTGAAACGATCCTTCAATTTGATTTGTTACTTGTTAACCGTGTTTTTAACCAAGTAGAATTCAAAATGAAGTAGATGGTTAAGATAAAGATAAAATAACTCAAGAACTTGGAAACACACTTAGAAGAAGTAGAAGATCAAACACAAGAAAAATTACCAAGATTGGAGTAGTAGAAAGCTATCGATACCGATAGCTTTCCTCTCGGTTAAGACCTTTTTGCTCCTACTTCGGCTTCACAAACTCCATACTCCATACTTTAACCCCTCATGGTCATGGGCTCTTCACAGAGTATACATCAGCAATTCTAAGGATTGATGAAAAGAAAGCATGACAGTTCAAGTGTTATCTGAAAGATGACCAAAATCAACCCAAAGTCTATGGAAAATATCTTCAAACGCGCCGAAAAGGAGGTAGGAGAGTGAAGGAAGTAAAAAAGGTTTCCTTTTAACTAGTCTATTCATATCGATACCAAGAACTTTCTCCCGGTACCAAGAGGATTTTTTGGCCTCTAGGCCCCACCTATACCCTTATCCGACATTGGGCATGCTTTTGGGCTTCGATGAAAGCGAGCTCTTGACCCTAGATACAGTTTCTTTATAAATACCATCCCTACTGCAACCAAAAGAGGATCCTAACTCCACTACTCTACCCCATCGCCCACCTCCCTCACAGTAGTCACCTAGGCAGCTATTGTTGGCAGTTCTAAGCTCTAGAACCTATCAAACCCTTGTAATAGTGACTTGTATTCTCTAATTATCTATATACAACAATTAATACAATTATAAAGTGGACATCGGCAAGAGATTGTTGAACAATTATAAAAATTTTGTGCCTTGCTATTCTTTTTCTTTTATTTTCACTATCATATGCTTGATCTAGGTCTCATCCCTTCAACCTATCTTTAGATGTTGATCCATTTTTGGCATCAACAATACTACTATAGTGTTTTAACTATATTAGTTTCTAAGTGCAGTTCATATAATAATCTACATATAAATGAGTATGATGCTTCTATGCCAAATAGAGTATGAATTGATAAATTAGAAAGACTTAACACATATAATAATCTACTTGATATAAATGAGTATGATGCTTTCGTGCCAAATAAAGTATGAATTGATAAATTAGAAAGAGTTAACACATCCTTTATGACGACCTTATTTCCCTTATCAATGGGTGGAGATGTGCTCGAGCTAGGAATAGAAGCTAGTATCTATGCTGGAACCACCTAGGTTGAAGCCTTATGTGCATTTGGACAGCCTCAATTCATATGCTCAAATTGGTTGCAGTTATAGCATTTGAACTCTGCAATGGCCATTCTACAATCCCTTGCTAGATGCCCCTTGCCTTGACACTTCTTACACTTCAACTTTGGCTTCTTTATCTTGCGTTGAGCTCCCGTTCCACTTCTATGGTAGCCATGCTAAATGTCTTTCTTTATGCCTTCTTTGGTTTCTCCTTCCTAACTGAATTTAATAGTGTCATCTCTACCAAGCTCTCAAAAAATAACTCCAATGGGTATATGGTTCAAGGGAATACTTCTCAGAGGCGGATTCAAACCCGTAGAAAACTTCATCATTGGTGTATTGATTAGATGTAAGATGTAATTCACTAGTTGATTAAAATAATTCCTACACATCTTGACACTATGGCCCCTTTGCTCTAAATGAATGAACTTCTCTAACTCTACTCCCTTTTTTGCCTCAAAAATTACTTTAGCCTCGAAGCACCTCTTGAAATTAGCCCTAGTAATAATGGTCCCATCTGTCTTATCAACAATAATCTCCCATTAGTTCAAGTTTTCTCCTTGCAGATGCCATGACGCCAATTGCCTCTTCACTGCATCCCCCATACCCATCATCGCAAAAATCATATCATAATTCCTCATCCATGCTCACATCTCTACAAATGATTCGGTCCTAAAATAATTCCTGTTACTTGGACTCTGGAAATCCCAAAACATCTTGGGGAAGCCAAAAATAGGTGGAGGAGCTAGGGCTGCAACTTGCACCACGGGTCCTTCATTATGGTTGAGGTCGGTATAGCCTCTTGCTTGAAGGCCTCGGAGGAACCATATAGGAATGCTCAAGGTTGAAGCCTAAGCTTCCACATCAAAACTATTTCCAATCTGATTATTCATTCTCACTTACCTATTAATAGGAATTATTATCAACTTTCCTCAGACAGTGTTAAGCATTATTGGAATATAAGGGCACGCTCGTTATACTTATACTTAAATAGTAATAACTTTAGAAAATATACAAGCATGCTCTCTCAATACGGACCTAATCCTTAAAATTATCTTGAACTTAAGATCTGATACCAACTGTGATGACCTGCACCTCCAAACACTTTGATTCAAAGCATAAAGTGACTTTCGAACTCGAATTATGCAAAGAAGTACAAGTCATCAAGGTTTTTGAATACTACATGATACATAGACTAATACAAAAGTTTAAAACATTCCACACTTTCGGATATCACAATGGAAGGAAATAAAACATGAAATTTGAAAATAAGCAGATCAGATATGCTATCCGTCCTTTTGAACTGGCTATATCCAAACCTATTGTTAAGTTAGACTGGATGATAGGCAAGAAAAGCAGTCTAGAGAGGTGATCACAGAGATCAAAGATTAATCATAAATGAAGATGTGAAGTAACAATCAAGTAGGTCCAAGAGATAGACTCTTCGGAATACTCTAGGTATAGATCCCTAGGTTAGGGATCGGTACATATCCCTTCTCCTAGGCAGGGATTGGATCACATCATAATACTCGTGAGCAACATCAAACAATAGTTTAACTCAATAGGAATTAATCAATATCTCTAAAAGCATGAAGGCAACTACGCAAAAAACTTTGAAAACATGAAGCAATTTTAGAGGAGGGACCAACCATGGTGATCACAAGCTACCACGTGGACATCTTAACTGATTGGTGTCGATCCCTCCGTATTGGAAGCTAGGCCATGAAATTTTCTTGGTGACCTCGTCTACATTTAGAGATTCTTTCGGCGAATTTTTGAAAGATATTCGATCCTCTACCCCCATGAATATTGAGTTCACATTTTAATTTAGGGATCTTTTATGCTATTATTTTGCTTGTACTCCATTGTATTTACGGATTCCAATTTGACCCTCTTGTACTGAGAAATTCAAGTGATCAATAAAGTCATTTCACTAAAGTGGACGTAGAATTCAACGACGAACCACTATAAATCTGTTTTTCATTGTTTTTTATTTGTTTTCTGCTTGTTTCCTCTGTTTTAATCTAGATTTCTTAATTTTTTTCTCTATATTCTTTTTATTGGGTGTTTATGCCAAATTTTAGGGAAAACATTTTGGTGCTTTCACTGAGAATTGAACTCAGGTTGATTAGAACCCATCATCTATTTATAGATTTCTATATTTTCACAATAGATTCTAATTTTTGTCGACAAGTTTCCGTTTCTACTAATATTTGAAGAAGATCTAAAAGGAAGATATTAGCCGTGGCTAGAGGAAAGTCTACGTCTTTCTATCCTGTTAGAGGCAATGAAGATAACAGTGTTCGACTAGTTGATTAGAGCATACAACTGGCTACTGCTTATCCCTAAAATCTAACTGACTACGTTGCCAAAGCAGACATTGATGTCCTTATGAAGGAACTGATGGATAGTCGTCAGCAGCTCAACTAGCAAATCCAAGCAAGCGTCGACCTGATGAACCGGTTGAATGATCATTATGGAAAGACAAGGAGGGAGCCCACTCCATACTCAGGATCAGAGAACTCCTCCTTATCTAACAACTATCATATAAATAGGCATCGCAAAATGGATGCATATGTAGCTGGAACACCGAGAAGGAATAAGACTATCGACTATGGTCGACATCGACCCCTCAAATCATGGAGGCAGTTAGCCTGTAGGTGAAGAGGCTCACTCTGGAGGTGTCACAATCGATCAAGGTGTTGGAGCTTAAGCGAATGTGGTTGAACTACATCTGTTAGATAATCATAAAACTACTGCTTAGGAAATGGATCAAGAGCGTGAGGAGCCAAGACAACGTGGCGCTGACCAAAGGCATGGATTAGGTTTCTCACTTGAGATGGCATACGACTACTGCTTGGCACCAACTTTTAAAATACCAGACCTAAATAGCTATGGTGAGACGGCTAGTAGAGGAAAGTCAAGGCTTGACTAACAATGATTAGGGACTCTTTAGAAGTCAAACTTCATCACCAACCACATTCTACATGCAGAATATCTACAGAGGCTCCATATGGCAACGATGCCTGCATGTGGGAAAAACTAACCCTAGGAAGCATCTCTTGAAGTATTAATGGCACATGGACTTTGCCTGAGCCACTAACGCGATCAACTACAGGTGTTTTCCCATTTTTCTGGAAGATGTGCGACCATGTGGTTCACCAAGCTACCAGCACGGTTAATCTCTTCATTTGATGAGTTAGCAAAGAAGTTTCTTAAGTAGTTCTGCATGCACACTGCTTGCCCCAAGGATATAATGTCACTCTCTAACTTGGTCCAAGCACTGGAGAGTCACTGAAAATTTTTCTAAAAAGGTTTAATACAGTTGTTACAAAAGTCAATAATCCAAATGATGATGCAATATTCATGGCATTGATTAAGGGAGTCGACCCTGATTCCAAGTTTAGCAATTGGTTAGTGGGAAAGCCTCCTTCTACATTAGACTGTTTCTTTACAAAGGCGGCTTAGTTTCTAAGGAAAGAGGCGGAAAAGCAAACTAGGGAGTGAAATGTTGTAGGCCCAAGTGTCGAGGGAGTACAAAGTAAGGTGGTAGTGAAGCAGTCCAGTGATGGTTCTTGGAATGTTCAAATCAATGTTCAGAACAAAGAAAATGAGCATATGAAAGGCGGCGATAGAAACTGCGACCGAAGGCAAGATTCTTGAAGAGGGAAACAGAGGATCCCATCATTTGATACATGCACGCCAGTGAATATGTGCTAGAGAATGTTTGTCTATCAACTTGTAGTACTGTACGGTATAGAAAATCGCCTTCGAAGGAACAGATGGAGAAGTAGAGACGGTCCAGAAAGTACTATAGATTTCATGAAAGTTATGGACATACCACATATGAGTGTTTCCACCTCTGTGATGTTATTGAGAAGTTAATTAGAGAAAAAAGTTGCAGCAATTTGTTAAAGCCCCACAGGATGGCGGGTAGGGGACATCTGACCCCAATCGAGGACAAGCTCCACTTCGTGCCGAGGAACCTCGGCGGCAAGAGAGAGATTAGTTATTAATACCATTGTTGGAGGATGACATCCATCCAATCAAAGATGGAATGAAAAGGAGCATTATATGAACGCTATCGAACATGTTGGCATTGATGTTGCTCGAACATGGAAGACGGTGCTCTCGCAAAGCAACAATGAACTATGATAGATGATTTCATATATCGAATGAAAAAGGTGGAGGCTCCTACAATCAACCTGGTGGTGATATCGACCACGATCGGTCCTATCTCAACGAGAAAATTCTGATTGATTGTGGAAATTCTATGAATATCATCTTCAAGAAGGAATAGACCAGATGTTACTGGAAGCTAAAGATCTGAAACCATGCAAAGCCCATATTCATGGCTTTAATAGCATTGTAACTAAAGCAACAGGCTATGTCAAGCTACTAGTGGAGTTAGGAGATGGTAACCAAATGAGAGTGTGGGTGCTGCCGTCTGTTGTGATATATGTGAACTCTCCGTAAAATGAATTTTTAGGTCGATCGTCCTTGCTGAATTCAAGGCAGCTATTGCCCATTGTGTTTGACACTCAAATTTCGGATAGTGAATGTCGTAGGAATTATCCATGGTGATGAGGCGACCGAACGTGTCTGTTATTTTGCTGAGTTCAGAGATGCTCAGCGAAATAAGAAAAGAATGGATGTGGAGAAGCCTCTCTATATCAAAACTATGAAAACAAGCAATCAGCATCCAACTCTTAGCTTCGACACCATAGTCAGTTCTATAAAGATATAGATCCGAGAGATGAAGAAGAGGAGCCTAGAGAGACCAAGGCTGCACTCGCTGAGCTAACAATCAACATCATGATCAGCCATAATGACCCATTGCGGGTTCTGAAGATCGGATCACAGCTTAGTGCAACGATGATGTAGGAGTTAGTTGGTTTTCTTTGAGTGAATCATGATGTGTTCGCATGGACCCAAAACCGATGCGACATAGATTCGAAGAGATCTGCTGCACTTAAAGAGAAGGTTAATAAACTCAAAAACAATGTTTTTATCCATGATGCCCTTTACCCAAAATGGGAATCCAATCCTGTTCTTATGAGAAAAGCTAATGGAAATTGGCAAACAGACGTTCTCTACTCAGACCTAAATTAGGCATGCTAGAAAGATAGCTTTCCACTTTCGAGGAACAGACAGCTGGTAGATTTAATCGTTGGACATAAACAACGTTCATTCATGGATGCATACTACGAATATAATCAGATCCTGATGCACATCCTATACTAGAAGTGCACTAGCTTGTTTACTGACTTGGGATTATACTGCTACGTTGGGATGCCTTTTGGACTAAAGATCGTTAGTACTACTTACTAGACACTTGTCAACCGAATGTTCAAAGACCAGATCGGGCGATTGATGGAAGTATATGTGGATGATATGCTCGTGAATTCATGACAATCAAATGACCACATTATTGACTTGGCGGAGATGTTTTAGTGTTCTCTTAAAATATGGAATGAAAGTTAAACCTTTGAATGCTCTTTCGACGTTACATCAGGGAATTTCTTAGGTTTCATCATCAACTCTCGTGGAAATAAAGCCAACTGCGAGAAGATTCAAGTGATCAGAGATATTCAAGTACCAAAGATAATTAAGCAGGTGCAGAGCCTAAATGGAAAGATCGTCGTCTTGAGTTCAACTCCAGAGCCACCGATAAGTGTATCCCTTTCTTCGACTTGATTTGAAAAGGGAATAGGAACTTTGAATGTACATAGGATTGTATTTACGCATTTGAAGCTCTGATATATCACTTAGAGATACCCTCCATCTTATCCAATCCATTAGATCATGAAGACCTGTATATTTACTTGGCGATGTCGGTAGATGCCATAAGTGTCGTGCTACTACATGAAGAGGACCGAATCTAGAGGCTGGTGCATTATGTTAGCAAACGATTGAGTGATGCTGAAAAGAACTATCCAAAACTAAAGAAGCTCACGTACTGCCTATTGATTTCTTCATGAAAGCGCTACCACTTCTAGGCTCATCCCATCAATATCTTCACCGACCAGCCATTACCATAGGTCCTATAGTGACCTGAGACGTTGGGAAAGTTACTTAAATAAAACATCGAATTTATCCAGTTTCATATCACTTGTCCTTCTCAGAAGGCCATCCAGCAAAAAGCATGGGTAGATTTCATAGATGAATTCACTACACAGGATGAATCTCCGTAGAGCAGTGGAGAAACTACCATCCGATGGAAGTTGTACACGGATGGAGCATCCAACGATCGATGTTATGGTGTTGGGGTTATACTGGTAACTCATGAGGAACGCTCAATCTGCTATGCCTGAAACTTGAATTTCCTAGAATGAATAATGAAGCTAAATTTGACGCCTTGATTGCAAGGCTTAAACTTGCTAGAAAGCTGAGAGTAAAGGCATTGCAAATCATCTATGATTCCCAATTAGAGTAAAGGCCAAAGGAGCGTGAATTGCTCCTCACATCAACTGGATCCAAGAGCTGCTCACCAATTTTGAGTACTACACCATTACATACATCTTTAGAGAATAAAATGAGAAAGCCGACTCACTGGCCAAGCTGGCCAGCTTTGGGGATGCACAGGACACGGGCTTAGTTCCAGTTGAAGTACTTAATGCTACGAGCATTGACCAGATGGAAACTGATTGGGTCTTAAAGACAGATCCTGAGAAGAATTCATGGATGACTATGATTAAAGACTATTTGCAAAGGGGAATCCTTCTCGAACGAAGGAATGAAAAATGACAAATCCTTCGTAAAGCTTCATGACACATCCCTCAAGAAGGAGTTAGATACAAGAAGGGTATCTCCATCCACTTCTTTGGTGTGTCGCCAACTATTTTATCAACTGAGTATTAAGAAAAGTCCATTAAGGAGAATGTGGCAATCACACTAGGGGAAAACCACAGCGAAGAAGATACTCCATTATGGTTAATTTTAGCAAAATATCAATCGTGATGCAGCTGATTATGCTAGATGATGCAACAAGTGCTAGATATTTGTGAAGATTTAGAGAGCGCCGTCGATAGAAATTACTCAAATGGTCAGTCCATGGCCGTTTGCTACATGGGGGTATTGACATCATCGGTTCCTTATCGATTCCAAAGGTGGTGCGAAGTCAATTATTGAAGCATTCAATTACTTCACTAAGTGCATTAAAGCCAAACCTTTGGTCATGATCGTAATGAAGAAAGTAATCAACTTTGTGATTTGAAAAATCTTTGGTTATTTTGGTCTCCCCGAGCAATCATAACTAACAACGGGACCCAATTTGACGGTGCTGAATTCAAAGACTTCCGTCACCGCCATCATATTGAGGAAAGATTTTCGACAGTTGCTCAACCTCAAGCTAATGCATAGGTCAAAGCTGTTAATAAAATCATAAAGTTCATTCTAAAGAAGCATTCGTAAAAGGGAAGAGGCAAGTTAGTTGATGAACCCCCATCAGAATTATAGGCATACGTAATCACCAACAGGTTCACGACTGGCGACATTCCATTCGCCTTGCTTATGGATTTGAAGCCTTGATTCCCATAGAATTTGAAGTCCCTTCTCATCACGTGAATTATTATGACTCTAGAACCAATAGAGATCTCCTTTTGGTATCTTTAGACATGGTTGATGAGAAGTGCGAAGAAACTGACCTAAGGGAAACTGCACATCAACACCGAGTCGCCCGGTACTACAATATTAAAGTCCGACCTAGGACCTTTGAAATTGGCAATTTTGTCCTAAAACGGGTCTTTCCTAGCCCCATACACATGGGTCCAAGATGGAAAGGACCATATGTCGTCAATCAGAAGCTTGAAGATGGAACTTTAAAGCTAGTGACTGTCGATGACATCACACTCCTTAAAGCATGGAATAACGAGCATTTATGATGCTATTTCACTTAGTTTTGTTTCATTTAGTTTTATTTCATTTAGTTTTATTTCATTTAGTATTTACTTTTGCATTTTGATTTAGAGCCATGTAATGTGACAGATTCTGTCACTTTTGTTTTAGTCTGCAATAAAATTTGAAGTCTGCTCCATATCTATGAATTGTTTATGCATAATATAATAGTTGCGATATGCAACCAACTTGCATAAAACCAACAAGTATCCGAAGTTTGGTACCAACCAAGTAATTGGGTCCATAATCAAATTAAACATAATGAACATGACTCGACCATTCATCTAGTAACTCTTGCATGCAGTCCAATAGGATGAGTATAAACAGAGAACAAGTATGACTCGACCATCCATTAACTAACTCTGTCTCTCGATTCAATGAGAAGAATGTAAAGTAAAAGCGATCATGATACGACCGGCCACTCTTTGAATTTTACCCCAGACTTAGGGGAAAGGGAATTAGTTAAAGGAAATATGATTCATCTGTTTCCTAAAACAACTTCAGTCTCCAGAGTGTGGGCTTGATTACGAATAACAAGCGGGTGTGTTTAACTACCCATCAGCTAACTCTGATCCTCAAAGTGAGGATAAGAGTATAAATAAAGAAAATGAATGTGATTTCACCATTCATTCTCCAACTCTGGCCTGAACCCGACAGGAGGAGAATAAACTCATCATGGATAGGGCTGACCATCAACGAACTAACTCCGCCAAATCAAGACTAGGGGCAAGAGTATATTCACTTAACTGTTGAACACAACAGCGTAACACTATGGCTCGCACCTAATGTTTGATATGACTAAAGCCATGAACGAAAGGAGGCCTTGAGATGGATTTGTCGGATCGATGCCCAAAGCAACGGGCTACCGAAACACATTGCGACTTGAACGGCGACTGATGAATTATAAGTACATTAAATGGAGAACGAAATAGCTTGAACACTTAACCAAATTTAAAAAAAAAAGCTAAATAGAAACAAAAGAGTTTTTATTTACATATTTAAATTTAGAAATTAAGAACAAATTTATTTCAAAAACTAAAAGCCAAAAGCAGGGATCATACCCGTACAATTACGGCTAACAAAAAGAAACTAGCTACTTAGCTGCGCATTACGCAAGTCGATTGGACCGCTAGTTCTCATCTTTTTTAGGCCTCTTCTGGGTATTCTTCGGGTTGAACTCTCTAGAATTACCACCTTGTCCTCTCCTCTTCGACCCTCTTTTGCCCTTGCTACCCTTAGGAGAAATCCTTTCAGAGACAAGAGCAAAAGCAGTCTCACTTTGGGATGTAGAAGGGTCATAACTGTTCTCTGTTTTCTGTTTCATACCTGTTCAGAGACAACAGCAAAAGCTCCTCTATTTCAGTGCGCTCCTTCATGCTAAGATTACCAATGTGTTCGGAGGCATGAGTCACCAAGACGTCTCTGTTTAATTCTATCCTTGTTGGTTATCAGTCTTTTCTTCTTCAGAGCCCTATGACTTCAACGTCCATGCTAGGATCTCAGCAGGTTGATCAGTAGAAGCCCCATGTACAGTAACGACCATTGTGGACTCCATGATCAACGCCCGCTATCCCTGAAAAACATCATCATTGGGAGCATGGACAGATGTAAATGGACCTGCAATTTCATAAAAACCAATGGATAAGCCCTTGTATCGGGTGCGAGATGTAAACTTTCTCGAATGTCAGAGAAGTAAGAGATATATCTTTGCAAGATTGGCCTTCAATCATATTTGGAGTGTCACCTTCCAAATCGAAGACAGCCCAAAAGTATTGTGCATCTTTGTCTAATCTGGATCGTAGCCCACATCCTTTTTTAGGGCATGAGAAATTAAAGCACTAGATGCTTTAGTAGGAGGGTCTTGGGAACTAGATCTTGAGGCTTCATCGCCATCTTTCCCCTCTGCGGCATTTGCTACATCACTATGTAAGCTGAGCTGAGCAGCCCTGAGTTTGTTGGTCTCTTCATCATGCAAGATTTCATGTGTGAGCTGCTCTTCATCCACTTTAGCACCACCGAGGGACTTCTTTAGATCTACAATATGGTCCCAGGTTTCGACAAGTTACTCAAGATACCCCTCTCCAAGGATGAAGAGGTTGTGATTCATGAGGACACATGTATTGTGTATATCAGAAATAGATTGAAATCGTCCTTTATCTCTATCTAACCAGCCTCCATAGTCTCTTTCATAGGGCCTTTATTTGCGTAGGTTGTTTATCAGCCCCTATTTCAGTTTCACGAGCCTCGACGGTCTCTTTGCAATATCGTCGAGACTCCAACCGATCTTTAAGTTTCTCTTACTTTTCCCTTTGAAGCTCCTCCTCAAGTTATTTAATATGGAGGGCCAAAGCATCATCATATCCTTCTCCTACTGCAAGATGTCCTTTTCATGGGCTAAAGTTCCATTGTGGTGAACAGTGGTGTACATTTTAACTTGATGCACTTTCATCAAATGTTCCAGTTCTTTAGAGGATTCTTTGACTCTTTTCTTAACATCAGCCAGCTTTGTACTCAGCCCCTTGACTTATTCATCTAAGTGTTTTATGATGTCTTTATCATGAGTTGCTTCAAGAGATAATGATTGATCCCTTGCTTCCTTTCCATAGACTCCTCAGAAATTCTCTCATCTACATGAAGCTTCGTGCTATGCTAGATATAAACATAACTAAAGTAAGCAACTACTTTTTCCATGGCATTTGGAGGAATCAGATGCATAGGAGAAACGAACATGAACTTATCAAAACACAACTTTAGAAACATGGCCTTGTGCTCAGCCATCTACTCAGCAGCAGTGGCATAAAGAGTAATTAAGACTGAGAGGGCCCATTTATCATGCGTGCGGCATGAAGTATCAAGACCTACTATGCCAGACTAGCATTTCGAAGATCGATGGATGTCAGAAGAACTCGAATGTTTCTTAGGCGCATTACCCGAAGTGGGAGCACAAGGCAAAGACTTGCTATTACTATATATAGTTGGGTGTTGATCAACACCCTTGTAGTGAGTAGATTAAGATTTTGACTAATGCCTGGACGATGTGTCCTTCGATTGGGGGCTTCGATCCCGATTTCTCTTCCATCATGTCCTTTTCTATCTCGATGAGGATTCGGACCTCAACTAGGCCCCAAATAAGACGGCTATGAGTATGTTGATCTCTTTAGGACATCATAGTTGCAAGGTCATTCCATCGAACCTGCAAACAAAATGAAAGTATATAAGAATCGCTGGAGTTAAAGGTGGACAAGTGTCTTGCGGAGTAGTGCATGTGATCGTGAGCGTCCTAATGTCCCTCCAACAGACCAGTTACTGGAGCTTTGCTTGTTGGAGTAATCTCTCTCACGCTAGTTGGAGGAACATCAAGGCCAAAAAAATAGGTGATTCAGAGCCTTCGAGGCTTAAATTGGCAAAATCATAATTTCCAACATTATCTAGAATTGGGATGTCCGACAGCTCCTTAAATAAATTTTGTAGAGGCAGAGAGCCAGACTAATCTATATCAGTAGCTGTTAACTTAGATTCTCATAAACCTGCTCTCTGCGAAGCTTACAAACGAACCTTTTTCTTCTTCTCTTATTTGAGGTGAGGTGCTGTGGGTCTTAGGAGTATCCGACCATGGGCTCATGACTTGAGCTTACATCGTCACGACCAGGCTCCTTAGCATCACCGCTCACCTCGCATTCTTCGGTGACATCCTGAGCTCCCTCAACTAGGGAATGACAAGATCAATTTCCTTACCTCCCTGCTCAGTGGCACCCTTTCTTTCAACCACCTCGCCTTTAGAGCTCCTTGGAAACCCAGTACTATTACTCTTTTCTAGTAAGCCAAAGATAAAAAGGTGCTCGTCGGTAAGAAGTGATCTGATGACCCTATCCACGATTGTATATTTTTGAGCACTGAAACCGCTTTTGAATATCTATTGTCATTGTGTCATGGATGGATGCCTATAATTTTCAAAAAAAATACTGGTTAGTTTAGGATATGACTTGAATAAAAGCACATAAAGTTGAGTTTGCAGAGACATGTACGTCCTTTCAGCCATCGTCTTGCAAAACCAAGTAGGCAGCGCACATAGAACCATTCATTCTTAAAAGCACTCAGTTTGTGCCAAGTGTCATTTATGACCTACCAGTTAGTGACCGACTCTAGGAAAGTGTACTAGAGGCTTCCCTTTCACAACTTGAGGTTTTAAATGAATCTAATGTCTTCTAGAATCGGCTCAAGATATAAGAATTTGAGCAACATCATATATGTGCACGTAGAAATGCATAGCCATTCGGATGCAGCTGAGTCGACGTCAATCTTAAATAATATAACATTTTACGAATGAATGGATTGAAAGGCAGAATGCCACCTGCCTATCACATAAACTTGTTACATGTAGCATACCGCTCTATGGGCAATTGAACCCTACCATTACGAGACAGGACTCGCACATCCTCGTACGGAATCGCGTGTTTAATGCACAGTCAAGGCAGGGAGGCCTCGTCGACCCATGAAACCACTGAATCCTTTGAATCATTTAAAAATATGGCATCTTTTTAAATGTCAGGAGCTAGCTTGATTTCTTCTTTTAAGTTCGAAGGCATTTCTGGCACCTGCTGAGAACTTTCGGGCTGTTCAGGTTGATAGCCTTGAGAGTTTCGAGCGGAACTATTATGGTACTAGAATCAACGACAGAATTATGGTAGGTAGTTGAACGCTTCGAGCATCAGGAACCTATATGTATCAAACATAGTAGATAATAGTTGTTAGAAAAATGAACTTGTACCCCTCTTGCAAAGTGTAAACTAGTGCAGTGTGGTGTAGTGTTGTTCAGTGCATTGATGTATAGTTCAGAATTAAGCAATAGTTGTGACGATGCTCTATAATTTTACTGGAGTGACCATCATCGTTGACTATCCTAACCACCTTTCATGTCGATGATAACAGATTTCATATAAGATACGAGATCATTCATCGGCATACTAGAGTACTATATTTGCATTCAAGTCCATTCAACTTCGAAGTGTAATACATTCAATTTGAGAATATATGCTATGTGTTAGTTTAAGTACATGTTCCTGTTCTGAGTCTTAAGTTTTCATGTTTGAATTCAAGGTCATATGCAAGTTTCTAATCCATGTCGAGCTCAAGTCAAATGTTCATGTTCAAATTCAAGTTCATGCATTCATTCCAAAGTCCAAGTTCACACAAGCAACAAGCGGCTAGGTACCTCTAGGCAAGAGGATCGTACCCGATCCCTATACCATACTGATACCATACTTTACTTCATTTCCACTTCGAATAACCGATCCCATTCTCAGCCTCTTCTTCAAATCATCTTCTCCAACCACCATTGATCCCATACTCAACGCAATTCAATCGCTCCCAATAACACCACTAATCCCCTCCTCGGTCATAATTCCTCTTCGCTTTCCTTCCCAAAACTAATATCGAATCCTACATCGGCATTAAATCCCTATATCCACTAATCACCTCTCCTTTCTTTCAGCCCACCAACTAAATCCCATTGTCTCGCCATGCTAAAATGCAAAATTACAAAATCGCCTACCTATAAATGCAGAAATAAAGCATAAACAAGGACCAAAGGATGGATCTATATATGGATAATAAAGGAAACTCGGATGCGGGTTGGAGTCTAAATTTGAATCGCTGGAAAGAAGGGTAACCCAATTTGGAGTGGAGGTTAAGGCTTCTAATAAAGAAAAGGGTTGATTCGTATAGGGAATTGGAGGGCTTGGGGGAATACGGATGAGAATCTTGGGTTCAAGAGGTTGGTAATGGCAGTTGTGGAGGCAAAGAAAATAACAAAATAAAGCAAGCAAAAAAAGATAAGTGTTTAGCTTATATATGAGGAGAGTCGGCTCGCTCCCTGAAGTCTGAAATAATAAGTCCATATGCACTAAGGGATCGATAGTGAACCCCACTGCTTAGGGATTGGTAACAAACCATTGTTCAAAAAAAGAAAAAAAAGAGGAAAAGAAAATAGAAAATAGTAATGCAATCGCATTTGAACTACGAAGAAGATTGCAACGACCTATAATTGTGTGAACGTGTTACAAGTCATTAACCAAGTGTGTGTACGAACATGTACATGTACATCCCAAAAATTCAATTTATAGAAATTGATTTCTTAACTGGATTTCATAGAAAGGAAGTCACTACAGATAGCCGAGGCCTACTAGCTTAACCAACAAGCTCAATGAAACTGGGCACAGATAAAGATTGGTAATCTAACTCCGGATTTATACTGATTAATATCGACCAAGCATCGCAATGAACAGAGAGAGATATGAATCTTCGGAAATACATTTCAACCAAAGGGTAATGACTATTTAGAGAACTGAATGGAATCCTTTCTGGTGACTCTAACTTACTTCGTTTCAATGCACATTGTGTTTGTAACAAGACGTACTTTGGTGGGAAAACGTTATCCGGCCTTTTGACCAGGCTATTTCCAAACTCATTGGGAAAGTTAGACTTGATGATAGACAGGGAAAGTAGTCCAGAATGGTGATTGTAGAGACTAGGGATCAAGCATAGATGAAGATACAAAGTAATAATCAAGTGGGACCAAGAGACAAACTCTTTGGAATACTCAAACTATGGATTTGTGCCTCCCATAGGCATGGGATCAGTATCTATCCCTTCGCTTAGGCAGGGGATTGGATCGCATCACAGTAGTCATGAACAACATAAATCAACAGTTCAACAAAACTGGAATCAATTAACGTCTCCAAATACATGAAAAAACTTTGCAAATAACTTTGAAAACATGAAGTTAGCATAGAGGGGGACCCACCATGGTGATTGGAAGCTGCCACATGTGCATCTTAACCGATTGGTGCCGACCTTCGGTATTGGGAGTTGGACAATGAAATTTTCTAGGTGACCTCGTGTAACATCCCTAAATTTTTGATGTCATTACTCAACAAATTTAATTAGATAAATTAAATAGAACAATGAAGATAAGGGGATTGAGATTTAAATAAATCATATAATGGATCATGTTTAATAATAAAATAAATGGGCTTTAATTTCATTAAGGGTTAATTAAATTACATATGGGCATATTAGTAAAATAGCCTCTTTATTTTGCACGACTATACGTTTCTCACTATTGTCCGTTCATGTTCATTTTTTTCAAATAAAAAATAAATGCAAAAAATATAAGGTGCCCACCATTATCAAAGAGAAATTCAATCAAAATCTAAGGATCAAAGCCAGGAAGCATTAATCAACAATAAATCTCAAATTCCTTATCATATCTAAGGTGAATAATAATTTGTATACCATCTCTATTTTATTCTATGATTACTTGTTTTTAGATTTATAATTAAATTCGTTTTTAAGATGATATGGATGACATTCTTGAACTATATTATATTTGATTTATTTCAATTCATTTTCATATGAATTAGTGCGATTTTAGGGTAAAACCGAGAGTTTATGATTTTAGAATGCCATGGAAAAAATTTATGTTGAATAATACATGATTTTGGAGATGGGTTTTGATATTCAGAATTTTCCAAACAATAAAAATTTGTTGTGAATCTCTAAAGGAAATTGATATAATTGGGTTTTGAATTTATTTCAAGTATTTCAGGAAGAAATTGGGTTGAAATTTTAATATGTTTGATTACATGATAAAATCATATCCTGTGATTTTTGGGGATTTTTCCCAATTTATTTACTTGGGAAAATAAATTATTTTAAAAGAAGGATTTATCTGCAAAAACCGATTTTGTAAACGGAAGGGCTTAACGTTTGAATTTGTTTATATCTAATAAATGCAGTGATTTAATGATAAATCATTTAAAAAGTTTTAAAGTAACCAATCAAGGAATTACAACAGGCAGGTTAGTTATAAAGTATTTGCCATGTTTGGCTAAAAATCAGTGTTTTAAGAAAAAAGTGGTTCCGCCTATTTCGGACACACCTTTCGACTCCTTTATATCTGTGTAAGGACCCGGTTCTTCGTCTTCCGAAAACTGACATCAATACGTCCACTGTATCAACTGCCGAGAAATCGAATGCCGAAAAACCAAACACTTAGGGTTTTAAGAAAAAGGAAAAGAAAGAGAAAGAGAGAGAAGAAGATAGAAAAGATAGAGAGAAGAAAAAAAGAAAATAGAACGGAACAGAAAACAGCAGAACAATATCAGAATCTCACAATCGCAGCGGAACAACATATAATAATAAATGAATAATCTTTAAACAAAGAACTATATCAGTTATTACATTACATCACATCATATCATCATTACATCAGAGTGTACAACAACAACAACAACATCAAACAGCGGAAAAGAAATACTATAAATTAGTAATACGCCATGCCATCCAGCTTACCTCCAGCAATTCCAGAATATCCTGATAAACCTAACTCTTGACTGCCCGTGTGGAAATTTGTGGGCACCCAGAGTTTAGGAATGAAAACAATAAACTCCGAGTCAGTCATGTGACTGGTGTGAGAACTCAAAACAGTTTATTTATCTTTAAAATCAAAATAGAGGAATATTTTTAAAGTCAATTCGCAATGCTTTTAAAAATGAGACTACCATAAGGCCTCCCGCACACACACACAATGCAAACGCAGAGTCGGAGGAGATTTCTCCTTATGATAGTCAAAGATGCTTGATACGCATTAAAAGACATTTGATATTATTACTAGTGCATAGTGTAGGAAAGATTCATTTCGAAAGTAGAATATAAATCTTAGCCAGCATAGACATTTCGAACTATGCCTACTATAGCTAACTATGTTCAATAGCAGGTTACCGCCACATTCCATAGCAGGTTATACAACTAAAACCGTACAAGTCTCGTATTGTTTCTTTGGATTTCCAACGAATGATCAGGCCAAGGAACTTCCCATTGCCACATGAGAATGCCTCTGGATGGACATCCCCGAGAACCAAACCGGATCTCTACCAACACAAGGCCGGGTTACCCCTAACTGAGTAACAACTGACCGAATATGCCATCCCCCGGTCCTTTGGGACCTTTCAACCGAGCGCTCGTAATCAATTCACACAATCATAAAGTGTTTTCAACATGAGTAAGTATCTGGGCTCCATACCATGATACCACCCTTTTCCAGAAGGAAATGCACATATCCTAAAGGGCGCTACCCCTCATAACCTTGCCGCACCTTTCCTGTTTTGACCATTCCCGAGGTGTGAGGCTCGACGAAGTCACGTCCACAAAAACATACTTTATACAAAAGCCATGCTTTGGGTCAACAAATGATCACCAGGATAGACGATCAAACAAATGATCCTATCACAAATAATCAACACAATGATCATTTCACAGCAACACTCAGCATGTCACATTACCAAATTGGGAATATATCGCTGATAACATTCAACTACATAACCTCTGAGCTCGTACGTCTCAGAGAAGGGTGTTAAGCTAAAAGAATAAATTCTCCGCCACCAACAGAAATATATTTGAAAGAAATCGGCTTTATATCTCAACGTGTAATGTCAGACATACAATCCATACAAGTCTGTTCCGGGCTCGAACAGAACCGAAGGCACTTACAAAGAAGTCCTTGCAATCCGGATATCCACAATCCTGATCGGATTTCCCATCACATATGGAGAACTCAATACCGGAGCAACTCGGTGCAGAGTCAATCGACAGGTCATCCTATCGCTCTCGCAAATACCGGGTCTTCAACACCGATCTTCAATGCTATCCATTACGTCGTATCACTATTCGGAATGGGTAATCCGAATAACGAGCGCAATAATTTAAAAACAAGTGTAGCATTCAAATTCAACAAATCACAACAAATACCTTTCAAAGGTAAATATTGATAGTCGGTTATTGAACTATCAATGGATATGCACAACATCACCATATTCCAAATAATTTTCCAAATTATTTATTTTCCAAAAATATCTTTACAAGATATATATAATTTTCACACTTCAAAAATAAATCAATATTTATTTTTAAACAAATTCCACTTCCTTTTATAAATTCCATAGTGAATTTATATTTCACAATATCCATGCATATATGATTTTAATTATTCATTTCAATTTATCTTCAAAAGGATAAATTCTCAAAATATTCACTTCATATTGGAAAACATTTCCATACTTATTTAATAAGTAATTCACAAATCCATTTATTTCCAACACTTGGAAAATATTTAAATATACTTAAATCGAGATTAAGTATATATTTCATTCTTTAAGGAAATCATTCTCTTAAACATATTTATTTGGGCCAAAACGAATGTTGCGTAAAACATCGTTACGACAACCCAAAATCACTAGTATAGGGATTCGAAATTAAAATAGATATATAAATCCCAATACTATACAAAACATTTCCTTTCGGAAATCATTTACTATAACAACAGTGTCATAGTCCACCATTTCCTTTTTATTTCTCGAAAACGTCTATTTCAATAATAAATGTTGAAATCTATGGTTTCGAAACTCAACACATTTTAAAACATCGTTAGATCGTTTTAATTCTATTTCAAATATCACATTCAAAACAATTTCTTTAACATATTATTCACTATTCAAAAACGTGAATATACTACGTTAATCAATTTCATCCTTTCTATTCATCTCATTTTAAAGGATTATTCACAGTTCAAAAACGTGAATATAACTCCATAAATAAGTTATAACAATTTACTTATCAAAATAAGTCGTTTGCGAATTTATAAAACAACGTTTATAAGCTCCTTTATTATTTATTTTATAACAACTTCCTTTTATAAATTCCTTTATTAACCTATTCGATTTATATCTCAATTATGAACTAAAAGTCCATATTATAAGTTAAACACTTATAATTTATTTGTTTGCACAATCGTTCCTTTAAACTTCGTAATTATAAATCTTATAACTTATAAGATTCAATTATTTATCCAAATCTATTCTTTCAATAACTTTATAAATTTTATAAACCTACTGCTTATAAAATTCCATTTATAACTTCACCGTTTATAATTCTATAAATTTCATTCATTTATGAATTCATTCACAATTCATTCTAACACTTATAAAAACTCGTTTTATAATTCAAATATTTTAATTTATAAATATCAATTTACAATTCTTTTATATAAATCAATTTATACTATTATTTTAAAATATCTTTAAATTTCTTTGAAATTCCATCATTTCTGATTTATAAAAAAAATCAAATTTTATAAATCCTATATTTCAACTTTTTTATAATAAATTCAAAAATCCCAATTTAAACTATTTTATAAAATTATTAACCCCATAATTTTAAGAATAAACTTTTAACTATTTTTCTCAAAAATCATAATTTTTGTAATATTAAAATTTATAACGTTTATTTATTTATTTATAATGGATCAATTCCAAAACATTTTATAAACGTATACTTTCAAAAATCACTTTAAAAACAATTTTAAAATTCCAAAATTTGGTCCAATGATGCTACACAACAAATAGTCAATCACGACTACAACGATATCATATATCGATATGATAATCAATCAAATATCAAAATATCTGAAATCAAATAAAAACTGTTGAGGAATCCAGTTGGATCCCTCCAACCTGTTTTCCTGCATCCGCAAACATTAGCACAATACCAATTCCGCTCCAGTACGGAATTATCGCGGTATATGGGATTTAAAATATTATCCGCTTAATAGACGGTGCAATAGGGTCTCATCCGCTAAAAAATGCGGGAAATCAATAACTCCAATATATACATATGCCAATATATATATATTGCTAATATATATAATACCAATTTCACTGTTTATGAAATATTCGCGGTATATGTTTTTAATAAATAACATCCGCTTACTAACGGCGCATAATGTCTATTTTAACAATCAATAGATAACAATCATCATTCAAACATGCATTCAAGTATTTTAAATCTAACTATTTAAAATAAAATCGAAACTGATTCGATTGAGTGAGAAGTTCTCACCTTGATTTCAATTTCGTTTTAGCGATTTATTTCGAATAAAATTAAATGGACGTTTAATTTTACCGAAATTCTCACTAACTCCAAATGACTCCAATCCAACTCCATAGCGTAGTGCTCGTCCATACGATTCCAATGCTTCCTATTTCGCGCGTTTTCGACCTCGTATGAAAAAGATATTGATTTTTAAACTTACACGAATTTATAACTTAATATTTACAACATTTTATAATTAATTTTCAACCTAGCTCAATCCAGGTCGTTGCTTTCAAACAGGAGATCATGGCCGCTCCTTTCATCATCTTCCCCAATCGTTCAAAACCGTAACCCTACCCATAGCCGCCCATATCCCATGAATTTTCGTGACGCATACGAACGTCTTCACCTTGATCGAGTACCACCATGTTGGAGCCTATGCTCGCGCGCCCCACTGCCCAGCAACCGGCCGAGCTCGGTCGCCTCCCCACCTCGAAAAACGAGCACAAAGCCGGCCCCTTCAAACAACAATTGTCGTCAATCCATCGAGTTATTTACGATCTCCAACGTACACGTCGTAGATCTCACTGCCCTCTACCAATCTCCAGTTGAACGTTTTTCAAATTAATGTGTCGATTTGGAGAAAATTGAGGAGAAAGGAGAGATAATTTTCGGCCATTGATCTGAAGTGGCAGCTAGGGTTAGGTTTAGGTTATTATTATTATTATTTTTATTTATGAAGGGGAGGGTGTCTATTTATAGGAAATCGTTGAACACTATTCATCCGGGAATTCCGAACTCCGATTTACACGCCGTAACCAGCGTTTCTAGGGTTTACCCCGCGTTCCGGACACAATGGAACAGGTTTTGGAAGCTAATTCGGACATCTGTGCAAGTTATGGCAATAAACGTTCAATTTAAATTAAACCGATTTAAACGATTTTCTAGGCGTTTTAATTTGTACCGGACAAACGGTAAATCCAATTGACACGAAATTTGAAACCATACAATAATATCACATTACGGATCCGATGAAACTGGTTTCGTCGAAATCCGAGACTTTTTGAAAAATGGCTATTTTAACTCGCCAAATTAATATTAAAAATAATTCGATGCGCTTCGAGCTGCTACGATCAAACGATAACTCCGATTGCTACGAAAATTGAAATCCGGTAATAAATAACTATTACGGATCCAATGGAACTGGTTTCGTCCAATTCTGAGACTGTTCAAAAATTGGCTATTTTCACTAGTCGATTTAATATTAAAATATTCAATTTTCACAAATTAACTTTTAATTCGATTTTAAAAGTTCTAAAATATCGTTCTAACTCCAATATGATAAAATAAAATTTCCCAAATCATTTTCAATCATATTTAACTCATTTTTCAATTATTTCTGTCTTTTCACATATTAAATTATCGATTTAATTATCCAATTAAATCCAATAATTCGAAATAAAATTTATTTGACTTATAAATCTCACTTATTAATATTTAAAATTAATTAAATATTAAAATTTTAATTACTAAAAATCCTGGGTCGTTATAATCTTCCCCCCTTAAAAGAATTTCGTCCTCGAAATTATTAAGTAAGAAAAGTTATAGAATTTATTAACTTTCTCAAAATCCATAATTAAATTTCTTACAATAACTTTACTAAGTTTTCAAATCATACTTAGTCATCTTGTCAAAAACAATTACTATTGTTTAACTTTCAACTCCAAATAAAAGTCTAAGTTTTCAAAATTTTCCAATTTTCTCAAATTTTTTCTAACGCCTTAAATTTTCGGAAAAATTCGCCATAGTCTCCTTTGCGCGGCTCGATCCGAAAAAAAATGACAGTATATATATCACAAATATACATCTCATCAAGTAATGAGGCATCCCGCAGAGAAAAAAGTATAAAAGTACGATATTTAATCCGAGATATGTACCTTATATTTTATTAGCGAGCATATACGGCTAATATACGCGAAAGCGAGCTCCAAATGCGAAGCAAACGCGATCCGCACCTACTAAACACTCAACAAACAACATGAGAATCATGCATATAGACAATAGTATCAATATACAACATATAGCAACATAATAACTATATATGTCAACATAGCAATTGAAACAAAAGCAATATATTCAACCATCAACCAACTAGCATTCATAACCAATAAATATTCATTCATATTCTCATTAATATTCAATGAATTTGGGTTTTCAATTTAATCACATTTGATTCATTACAGTGGATGTTCTTTCTAACATTCATTTTCAATTAGTTTGCATTCACTAATTCATATTCAAGTTGGTTCACTTCCAATCAAATTCAATTCTATTTAACTTCAAATTGAATTTCAGTTACTTTAGTTTCCAATTTCATTAACTCAATTTCATTAACACTTAATGAATTATATACAATCAACTAACAGCCATATAACAACCAATGTTATTTATTGCAACCAAATTCCTTTGCTTTCAATTGGTTTAATTAAATTGATTTTCATTCAATTATTCAACTTCCAATAACATTAGATTTTAATGAATTAACACTTACATTCATTACTTCATATCAATTTAATTTATATTTAATTGATTAATATTCAATCCATTAATTCAATTCAATTCAATTACATTTATATAACTCAAGTTCATATCTATCACTTATCTTTATTAATTTACTTTGATACTAATATCAACTTCATTCAACATCTCTTAAGTTATACTCCATTTAACTTTAAATTCATTTTTATTTCAACTCATATTTAACCCAAATTTCATATAGTTTCACTTCTTATATATATAAGTTTATTTCACAATTGTAAATCACTTTAATTATAATTCAATTCTTATAATTCATTTGCTTATACAATTATTCTTTTATTTAGATTATTCAAACAACTAAACAATCAACTTATATACACTTTAATAATTTTGAAAAATTATTCCTTTACATATATAAAATATAATCAAGGTAAAATTATTTCATTTACCCAATTTAAAACAATATTATGTCGAATTGTTCTATTCAAGTGTTTAGAAACCCCTTCGGCATAGTTTTGCAGACCACGCTGACGAAAGTTCATATGCCACTCAATAAACCAATCATCACAATATAAAACAATTTTATATTCACTAAAAAATACGCAGCTATTATTACACTTAAACTCATTCTAGAGTACTACTGACTCTATCTCTAATGAGTAATACCCAACAGAACCATGGTTGTCGCTTAACCATAAGCTCTGATACCAACTGTAAGGACCTGGTTCTTCGTCTTCCGAAAACTGACATCAATACGTCCACTGTATCAACTGCCGAGAAATCGAATGCCGAAAAACCGAACACTTAGGGTTTTAAGAAAAAGAAAGAGAAAGAGAGAGAAGAAGATAGAAAAGATAGAGAGAAGAAAAAAAGAAAATAGAACGGAACAGAAAACAGCAGAACAGTATCAGAATCTCACAATCGCAGCGGAACAACATATAATAATAAATGAATAATCTTTAAACAAAGAACTATATCAGTTATTACATTACATTACATCACATCATATCATCATTACATCAGAGTGTACAACAACAACAACATCAAACAGCGGAAAAGAAATACTATAAATTAGTAATACGCCATGCCATCCAGCTTACCTCCAGCAATTCCAGAATATCCTGATAAACCTAACTCTTGACTGCCCGTGTGGAAATTTGTGGGCACCCATAGTTTAGGAATGAAAACAATAAACTCCGAGTCAGTCATGTGACTGGTGTGAGAACTCAAAACAGTTTATTTATCTTTAAAATCAAAATAGAGGAATATTTTTAAAGTCAATTCGCAATGCTTTTAAAAATGAGACTACCATAAGGCCTCCCGCACACACACACAATGCAAACGCAGAGTCGGAGGAGATTTCTCCTTATGATAGTCAAAGATGCTTGATACGCATTAAAAGACATTTGATATTATTACTAGTGCATAGTGTAGGAAAGATTCATTTCGAAAGTAGAATATAAATCTTAGCCAGCATAGACATTTCGAACTATGCCTACTATAGCTAACTATGTTCAATAGCAGGTTACCGCCACATTCCATAGCAGGTTATACAACTAAAACCGTACAAGTCTCGTATTGTTTCTTTGGATTTCCAACGAATGATCAGGCCAAGGAACTTCCCATTGCCACATGAGAATGCCTCTGGATGGACATCCCCGAGAACCAAACCGGATCTCTACCAACACAAGGCCGGGTTACCCCTAACTGAGTAACAACTGACCGAATATGCCATCCCCCGGTCCTTTGGGACCTTTCAACCGAGCGCTCGTAATCAATTCACACAATCATAAAGTGTTTTCAACATGAGTAAGATCTGGGCTCCATACCATGATACCACCCTTTTCCAGAAGGAAATGCACATATCCTAAAGGGCGCTACCCCTCATAACCTTGCCGCATCTTTCCTGTTTTGACCATTCCCGAGGTGTGAGGCTCGACGAAGTCACGTCCACAAAAACATACTTTATACAAAAGCCATGCTTTGGGTCAACAAATGATCACCAGGATAGACGATCAAACAAATGATCCTATCACAAATAATCAACACAATGATCATTTCACAGCAACACTCAGCATGTCACATTACCAAATTGGGAATATATCGCTGATAACATTCAACTACATAACCTCTGAGCTCGTACGTCTCAGAGAAGGGTGTTAAGCTAAAAGAATAAATTCTCCACCACCAACAGAAATATATTTGAAAGAAATCGGCTTTATATCTCAACTTGTAATGTCAGACATACAATCCATACAAGTCTGTTCCGGGCTCGAACAGAACCGAAGGCACTTACAATGAAGTCCTTGTAATCCGGATATCCACAATCCTGATCGGATTTCCCATCACATATGGAGAACTCAATACCGGAGCAACTCGGTGCAGAGTCAATCGACAGGTCATCCTATCGCTCTCGCAAATACCGGGTCTTCAACACCGATCTTCAATGCTATCCATTACGTCGTATCACTATTCGGAATGGGTAATCCGAATAATGAGCGCAATAATTTAAAAACAAGTGTAGCATTCAAATTCAACAAATCACAATAAATACCTTTCAAAGGTAAATATTGATAGTCGGTTATTGAACTATCAATGGATATGCACAACATCACCAGATTCCAAATAATTTTCCAAATTATTTATTTCCCAAAAATATCTTTACAGGATATATATAATTTTCACACTTCAAAAATAAATCATTATTTATTTTTAAACAAATTCCACTTCCTTTTATAAATTCCATAGTGAATTTATATTTCACAATATCCATGCATATATGATTTTAATTATTCATTTCAATTTATCTTCAAAAGGATAAATTCTCAAAATATTCACTTCATATTGGAAAACATTTCCATACTTATTTAATAAGTAATTCACAAATCCATTTATTTCCAACACTTGGAAAATATTTAAATATACTTAAATCGAGATTAAGTATATATTTCATTCTTTAAGGAAATCATTCTCTTAAACATATTTATTTGGGCCAAAACGAATGTTGCGTAAAACATCGTTACGACAACCCAAAATCACTAGTATAGGGATTCGAAATTAAAATAGATATATAAATCCCAATACTATACAAAACATTTCCTTTCGGAAATCATTTACTATAACAACAGTGTTATAGTCCACCATTTCCTTTTTATTTCTCGAAAACGTCTATTTCAACAATAAATGTTGAAATCTATGGTTTCGAATCTCAACACATTTTAAAACATCGTTAGATCGTTTTAATTCTATTTCAAATATCACATTCAAAACAATTTCTTTAACATATTATTCACTATTCAAAAACGTGAATATACTACGTTAATCAATTTCATCCTTTCTATTCATCTCATTTTAAAGGATTATTCACAGTTCAAAAACGTGAATATAACTCCATAAATAAGTTATAACAATTTACTTATCAAAATAAGTCGTTTGCGGATTTATAAAACAACGTTTATAAACTCCTTTATTATTTATTTTATAACAACTTCCTTTTATAAATTCCTTTATTAACCTATTCGATTTATATCTCAATTATGAACTAAAAGTCCATATTATAAGTTAAACACTTATAATTTATTTGTTTGCACAATCGTTCCTTTAAACTTCGTAATTATAAATCTTATAACTTATAAGATTCAATTATTTATCCAAATCTATTCTTTCAATAACTTTATAAATTTTATAAACCTACTGCTTATAAAATTCCATTTATAACTTCACCGTTTATAATTCTATAAATTTCATTCATTTATGAATTCATTCACAATTCATTCTAACACTTATAGAAACTCGTTTTATAATTCAAATATTTTAATTTATAAATATCAATTTACAATTCTTTTATATAAATCAATTTATACTATTATTTTAAAACATCTTTAAATTTCTTTGAAATTCCATCATTTCTGATTTATAAAAAAAAATCAAATTTTATAAATCCTATATTTCAACTTTTTTATAATAAATTCAAAAATCCCAATTTAAACTATTTTATAAAATTATTAACCCCATAATTTTAAGAATAAACTTTTAACTATTTTTCTCAAAAATCATAATTTTTGTAATATTAAAATTTATAACGTTTATTTATTTATTTATAATGGATCAATTCCAAAACATTTTATAAACGTATACTTTCAAAAATCACTTTAAAAACAATTTTAAAATTCCAAAATTTGGTCCAATGATGCTACACACCAAATAGTCAATCACGACTACAACGATATCATATATCGATATGATAATCAATCAAATATCAAAATATCTGAAATCAAATAAAAACTGTTGAGGAATCCAGTTGGATCCCTCCAACCTGTTTTCCTGCATCCACAAACATTAGCACAATACCAATTCTGCTCCAGTACGAAATTATCGCGGTATATAGGATTTAAAATATTATCCGCTTAATAGACGGCGCAATAGTGTCTCATCCGTTAAAAAATGCAGGAAATCAATAACTCCAATATATACATATGCCAATATATATATATATATATATATTGCTAATATATATAATACCAATTTCACTGTTTATGAAATATTCGCGGTATATGTTTTTAATAAATAACATCCGCTTACTAACGGCGCATAATGTCTATTTTAACAATCAATAGATAACAATCATCATTCAAACATGCATTCAAGTATTTTAAATCTAACTATTTAAAATAAAATCGAAACTGATTCGATTGAGTGAGAAGTTCTCACCTTGATTTCAATTTCGTTTTAGCGATTTATTTCGGATAAAATTAAACGGACGTTTAATTTTACCTGAAATTCTCACTAACTCCAAACGACTCCAATCCAATTCCATAGCGTAGTGCTCGTCCATACGATTCCAACGCTTCCTGTTTCGCGCGTTTTCGACCTCGTATGAAAAAGATATTGATTTTTAAACTTACACGAATTTATAACTTAATATTTACAACATTTTATAATTAATTTTCAACCTAGCTCAATCCAGGCCGTTGCTTTCAAACAGGAGATCGTGGCCGCTCCTTTCATCATCTTCCCCAATCGTTCAAAACCGTAACCCTACCCATAGCCACCCATATCCCATGAATTTTCGTGACGCATACGAACGTCTTCACCTTGATCGAGCACCACCATGTTGGAGCCTATGCTCGCGCGCCCCACTGCCCAGCAACCGGCCGAGCTCGGTCGCCTCCCCACCTCGAAAAACGAGCACAAAGCCGGCCCCTTCAAACAACAATTGTCGTCAATCCATCGAGTTATTTACGATCTCCACCGTACACATCGTAGATCTCACTGCCCTCTACCAATCTCCAGTTGAACGTTTTTCAAATTAATGTGTCGATTTGGAGAAAATTGAGGAGAAAGGAGAGATAATTTTCGGCCATTGATCTGAAGTGGCGGCTAGGGTTAGGTTTAGGTTATTATTATTATTATTATTTTTATTTATGAAGGGGAGGGTGTCTATTTATAGGAAATCGTTGAACACTATTCATCCAGGAATTCCGAACTCCGATTTACGCGCCGTAACCAGCGTTTCTAGGGTTTACCCCACGTTCCGGACACAATGGAACAGGTTTCGGAAGCTAATTCGGACATCTGTGCGAGTTATGGCAATAAACGTTCAATTTAAATTAAACTGATTTAAACGATTTTCTAAGCGTTTTAATTTGTACCGGACAAACGGTAAATCCAATTGACACGAAATTTGAAACCATACAATAATATCACATTACGGATCCGATGAAACTGGTTTCGTCGAAATCCGAGACTTTTTGAAAAATGGCTATTTTAACTCGCCAAATTAATATTAAAAATAATTCGATGCGTTTCGAGCTGCTACGATCAAACGACAACTCCGATTGCTACGAAAATTGAAATCCGATAATAACTAACTATTACGGATCCAATGGAACTAGTTTCGTCCAATTCTGAGACTGTTCAAAAATTGGCTATTTTCACTAGTCGATTTAATATTAAAATATTCAATTTTCACAAATTAACTTTTAATTCGATTTTAAAAGTTCTAAAATATCGTTCTAACTCCAATATGATAAAATAAAATTTCCTAAATCATTTTCAATCATATTTAACTCAATTTTCAATTATTTCTGTCTTTTCACATATTAAATTATCGATTTAATTATCCAATTAAATCTAATAATTCGAAATAAAATTTATTTGACTTATAAATCTCACTTATTAATATTTAAAATTAATTAAATATTCAAATTTTAATTACTAAAAATCCTGGGTCGTTACAATCTGCACCAACCAAGTAGAAACCATTAGAGTCGAAACCAATGCACATGGTATAAATGGAATTGGTACGAAGTGAATTGATAAGTAGTTGAAGGTAATTTGTCGAAAGAAGTGCTTTTGTTAAGGTCGAAACCAAGGTCTGTTTAAAAAAAGATAAGCTTCTGCCTAGTTCTTTTTGAAGGGGCTTTTGACCAAGTCAATGCCTTATAGGGTCGAAACCTCAGTTTGTTTTCAAATTAAGATTCCTGCCTTATTTTGTTTAAAGCTTTGGACATAGTCGAAAGTCATGTTTTCGAAAGGGACTTTATAAATAGCTCACGAAGTGGTACCTTTCTCCTTAAATAAGAGCGTTTGAAAGGATTGGTTTTGACAAAGTCAAAACCCAGCCACAGATCTTCTCCTTTTGACTATATTGAAGCCATTTATGCTATCAAAGGGTCCTCTTTATTTTAACTTGAAACTAAGCCCTTTTCCTGAATGCTTTCGAAGGGTTGGAAGTTTCAAAGGCAATGGAGTCGATAGGGGGTATCGACTTTATCGTCTGACCTTTTAATTTATAAAGGTGGTTGCTTTCGAACAGATGGTTTCGTCACCATCAACTTTTCCCCAAAACAATTTTATAATTGGTTTCGAAAGTGGTTCTTTAGTATATAATCATTTTGACTCAATGAATTTTTTAAAGAGTAAACCCAATGCTTTCGAAATGGTACTTTATTTGTTTCGAAGCTATGTTTTAAAGAATATTTTGATACTACCGAAACGTACCATTGCTTTCGAAAATGAATATTTAACAAGGGTTTGGAAAGATATGTTTATTATGTTTTGAAAAGAAGCTTATGCTTTCAAAGGAGGTCATCCAGAGGTTTCGAAGGTGATGTTTAAAGTTTCAAAACAAATAACCCACTCTTACTTTTAAAAATGAAATACCATGGCAAAACTAAAGATTTTAGAAGTATTACTTCTTCATATACTTGTTTGCATTGTAATTAATCCATAACACTACTTTGGAAAAGAGCAGAATAACCAGTTAGATTGACCCAGTAGTGAATATAACATAAGAAATGTTAAAATTAATTAAAGATATTGGCAGGGGGCAATAGGTTTGCAGTAAGCCTATGAAATCTATGTATAAAAAGTGGTATTGGCAGGGGTCAGTAGGTTCATAGTTAGCCTATGAAAACTATTATTTGATATTGGTAGAGGCCAGTAGATTTGTAGTTAGCCCAAAACTATATCCGGATTGAGATATTAACAGTTAGTCAATAGCTTCCTAGTTAGCCCATGAAAACTAGGATAAGAGATAAGATATTAGACTTACCAATAGGTTCTTAGTGATCTCATAAAAACTATGATATTGGATAGATAGCTTGTAAATATTTAACAGGTAAATAGTAATCCTAGAAACTATAATTGAGGAAGATAGTCAGAATGAATGGAGATGGGTAATCCAGATTTGATTTACTTATTTTTCATATCATCATAATGGTTTTGAAATACTATGTTTTAACCATTGTGGATGTAGGAGCACAGTATATGGTTTATAAATGTTTTAGTATACTGTGAGGGGAAAACCCGTTCCGCTAAGCGGCGCGGTCTCACTAGATATCCAAATGGTTTAAGATGGTGAATTATATTCATAATAGGCTTTATGTCTGACTTGAAGTTTTTGTTTTCCCTTTAAACTCTCAAGTACTCGGTTGATTTTGAGTAGGTCGAGAGTTAGGGTTTTCAGGTGTTCTTTTAGATGAATAAAGCTTGTTATTGGATTTCTTTTATTTCTGCTGTATGTTTTGTTTGTAAAGGAAAATTATTTTTCTTGCCTATTTATATACTCTTATCAACCAATAAGGAATCTTCACATATCGCACTTGGCATACTTTGTAATAACTATATGTTACCTGAATGTGTTCTGCGAAATGGGATTATGTAATCAATTTGGAATATTTTGAAACGGAATGTGGAATTTGTTTGTTGTTTAATTTTTTTCCATATTCTTATTTTTCTATGTATCAATGTATCTAATATCGCCATATTTGGTCATCGAGGATTAATAATTATGGATGATTGTACCATTCATGGCCGTTAATTTTGGACCTCCAAGTAGGGGATGTTACAAGTTAGTATCAGAGCATAGGTCTATGAAATTTTAAAAGAAATTTAAAGCTAAAAGATTTTCTAAACGTAATCCAATGAATCAGATAATAAGATTTGGGTTTGGGTTAACGCTATAGTAATGCACTTGTATTTGCTATATATATTTATATATAAGTACGTATCCTCTATTCTCTTAGATTGTTCTTTTTAGCTTACTAAGGCTCGTATGAAGATTTACAAGAAATGAGATATGGAAGCAAGAAACGGAAGAAGAAATCTCGGTGGAAGAAGCATCACAATTAATGGAAATGCTCGACCCACTACCAGAAGGAACTCGGGTCGACAGGCTAATGCTTGTAATCAAAATGCCAATGTGAGTGCTGGAAAACCACAAATAGATATGGGGGCGATGTATCAGTTCTTTGTTGGTTTTATGTAAGCAGGAGATGCTGCTGGCGTTGTTGGAAATGTAGGAGGAGCTAATCCTATGGCTCCAATTGGGATTAATTATGCCTTGCCGAGTAGAGATTACACCAGTTTAGGTGGAAAGCCATTCATAGGAATGGAGAGTGCCATAGATGTACGGAATTGGCCATTGCATTGTGAGCGTATATATTTACTAGTTTGGGATTGAATGATGGGTAAAAAAGAAGGTTGGCCTCTAGACAGTTGTAGGGGTCAGCACTACATTGGTGGAATAGTGTCACTTCCGGAGTTTTGGAAAAGCAGTTAACTTGGGCTAATTTTAAAATGAGATTTGAACAGAAGTTTGTATCTGAGTTTGCTAAGTCTGAGCTTATGAGAAGGTTTATGGATTTAGTGCAAGGAGAGATGTCAGTAGTTGAGTATGCTACTAAGTTTAAAGAGATGTCTTGATATGGATATTCTGTTATAGATACTGATATCAGAAGGAATGAAAGGTTCATTCGGGAATTAAGGACCAAGCTTGCTAGAATGACCATGACATATGTCCATGGTCCTCGTAATATAGTGGTGGAGATGGCCATTTTCCATGAGGAGTTACTTGTTGATCTTGCTAAAAAAAGCTGGTGAAAACTCAGGGTTCTCAAGGTAAAAAGCGAAAGTTCTTTAAAAAGAAGGGAGCCGAGATGGGAGATACTGCTAAGAAGTCAAAGGTTGAGGTAGTTTGCTATAAGTGTGACAAGAAGGGTGCTAATGAATGCTGGTCAGGAAATTTGAAGAAAGTTAAAAGTAAGAAGAATGTGAAGTGCTTCAACTATGATCAAGTTGGATAAGAATCAGTGTCCAAACCTAGTTAGGGGGACAAAGAAAAAGTTTTTGCTATAGGACCAGTTAGACCTACTGCAACTGATAAATGAAAAGCTATGATGGAAGGTACACTTTTGATTTAAAGTATTCCAGTTAGAGTGCTTTTGATACCGGTGCATCACATTCATTTACATCTCATTGTTTGGTTGGTAGATTATGTTTAGAACCCACCTACCTTGTTACTTCCTTAAGGGTTGCGAAACCAATAAGAGGGTACGCAAGTCTAAGGTTAAGATGTGACCAATTAGAATTTGACTTGTTAGGTCATAAGTTTACCTGCAATTTGTATGCTATTGATTTCGTAGATATCAGAATCATTTTGTTTACGGATTGGTTGGAAAGGTGTGAGGCTATAATATTTTGCCAAAATAAGGAGATATCGCTAAGACGCCCTAATAGTCATAACCGAGTGATAATCTCGATAGAGAATACTGATAGGAATGTTAGTGTTGTACTTAATGCTATGGAGGTAGGAAATGAGTTAAGTTAGGTTCAGGCAGCAAGAGAATTTACAGATGTCATTAAGCCAGTCACTGGACTACCATTGAGAAGAGCGGTTGAGTTTAGGATAGATCTTGTGATAGTAGCTGATCCTGTAAGTAGACCACCTAGTAGGATGAAACCAACTAAGATGAAAGAATTGAAGGTGCGGGTAGAGGATCTAGAAGGAAGGAGTTTTATTAGACAAAGCAGTTCACCTTGGGGTGCGGTAGCGGTGTTCATGAAGAAACCAGATGGGTCGTTAAGGATGCGTATCGACTATCACAAGTTGAACAAAAGAACAATAAAGAATAAGTATCCTTTGCCAAGAATAGATGGTATGTTTGATCAGTTGATTGGAGCCAGATTGTTTTCCCGGTTGGACTTGGCGATAAGTTTCCATAAGTTAAGAGTGGTGGAGGACAGTATTCCTTTGACAACATTTCGAACTTGGTATGGTTCATATGAGTGGTTGGTGATGCCATTTGGATTAACAAATACATCTGCTTTCTTCGTGGATTTGATGAACCGAGTTTTCTAAAAGCTTTCGAATATATATATATATATATATATATATATATCAGTATTTATGATGACATTCTAGTCTACTCTAAGGATGAGAGAGAGCGTGAAGTTCATCTTAGAGTGGTACTTGAGATGTTGAGATAGAATCACCTAAAGGCGAAGTTTACCAAGTGTCATTTTTGGAAGAAAGTGATAAAATTTCTTGGTCACGTTGCTTCAGAGAAAGGGTTGTCAATCATTCCAGATAAGATCGAAGCCGTGCATAATTGGAAGAGACCAAAGACGGTGATTGAGATTAGGAGTTTTCTTGGACTTGCCGGCTACTACCAGAGATTCATTAAGGATTTCTCACGAATAGTAGCACCCTTAACTAAGCTAACCAGGAGAGAGGTGAAATTTGTTTGGTCCGACAAATGTGAGGTAGCATTCCTTAAGTTAAAGAATTTGTTTACCAATGCACACGTATTAGTAGTTCCAGACAGTAATCAAGGATTGGTGGTGTATACTGATGCGTGTGGAACTGGATTAGGAGCAGTGTTGATGCAGAATGGTGAAGTCATTACCTACACATCTAGGCAGCTTATACCGCATGAATTTAAGTATCCTACTCACAATTTGAAGTTGGCAACTGTGATGTTCACATTGAAAATTTAAAGACATTATCTCCTAGGAGAGAGGTTTAAGCTTCATATTAACCATAAGTCTATACGGTATTTATTCTCTCAGAAAAAGTTAATACGAGGCGGTAGAGATGGCTAGATATTTTGGCTGCATATGATTTTGGTATAGAGTATCCACCAGAAAAAGGTTATAAGGTGGCAGATGCTCTTAGTAAAAAACATCAGAATGTGGTGTTAGCTTTGTTGGCAGAGTGGAAGGATTTAGAAGCTTTAGTCAGTTGCGATGTGCAGTTAAGATCGACTGCTGGTTTGAGTCAGAGTTCCGCCACGCTATCTTGTTTAGAAGTTCGACCGGCGTTGATTGAGAAAATTTCTTCTAAGCAAATGAGGGATCCAGTGTTGGTTGAGTAAATTAGAAAGCTTGAGGTTGGAACTGAGATCGATGATTTAAAGGATTTTAGCCTTAACCAGAAAGGATTGTTTAGAAAGAACAGATGGTTGTGTGTTCGGAAAGAAGTTCTTGGAGAATGTCATCGGTCCAAGTTTATGATTCATCCTGGAGGGACCAAGATGTATTAGGATATGAAGAGGAGCTTCTATTAAGAAGGCATGAAGAGGGATGTTAACTTGTGGGCTAGGCAGTGTGAAAACTGTCAACAAGTGAAAGCTGAACAACAGAAACCGAGTGGGTTGCTTTAGATTTTATAGATTCCTTTTTGGAAATGGGATTCGATGCCTATGGATTTTATAGACGGGTTGCGTCAAAAAGTAGTAATGAAAGTATATGGGTTATAGTGGATAGATTGACCAAGAGTGCACATTTATTTCCAGTTAAGTGAATCAGAACAACACCTATTTTAGCTAAATTGTTCTTGAAGAACATAGTTAGACTGCATGGAGTTCCTACTAGTATAGTTAGCGATAGAGATGCTTTATTCACTAGTGAATTCTGGAAGAGTCTATAGGAAGTGATGTGTACCAAGCTTAATATGAGTACCGCGTATCGCCCTCACACGGATGGGTAGGCAGAGAGAGTCAACAAAGTACTCGAGGACCTACTTAGAGCTTGTGTATTGGACTTTGGTGGATCTTGGGAGGATCACCTACATCTGGTCGAGTTTTCCTATAGTAACAGTTATAAGACAAGTATTGGAATGGCGCCTTTTTAGGCTTTGTAGAGAAGACCCTACAAATCACCAACATGTTAGTTGGAGAGTAGAGACAGATTAGTCTTAGGTCCAGATTTAGTTACAAAAGGGTCAGAGAAGATTGAGTTAATCCGAGAAAGGATGGAAGAAGCTCAGTCAAAATAGAAAAGTTATGTGAATAAGAGGCGTAAGGACCAAGAATTCTCAATTGGAGATAAGATTTTCATTAACGTATCGCCTATGAAGGGTATGGTGCGATTTGGAATGTTAGGGATGTTAGCCTCAAGATATGTAGTTACACTCTAGATTATAGGGATGATGGGAAAGCTCGCATACAGAGTAGAGTTGCCGACCATTACAGCAGGAGTCCATAATCCATTTCATATGTCTCATCTACGCTAGTATGTGCATGATCCAGAGATTACATTTCCTCCAACAGGATTGGAAGACTTAGTTGTAGATGCTAATTTGATTTTTATTAGGCAACCAGCACGGGTTGTAGCTAGAATTGAGAAAAGATTAAGGAATAAGACAGTCAGGTTGGTGAATATCTAGTGGAGCGACAAAGAGGAGGATTATTCTTATGAGACAGAGGACAAGATTAGAGATACTAATCCTGATCTACTTTGAGGGTATTTTTATATTAGATTTATAAAGATAGTTGCTAGTCAGTTAGAATAGTATGGTTGTTTGGAGTTGTTGCAGATTATTTCTATACTTGGTATTTAGTCCTTACTAAATTTCAAGGACGAAATTCTTTAAGGTTGGGAGCCTTTAACATCCCAAAAATTTTAACGTCATTATTCAGGAAATTTAATTAGATAATATAATAAATGGGCCTTAATTTCTAAGGATTAATTTAATTACACATGGGCATATTAGTAAAACAACCTCTTTATTTTACGCAGCTATACATTTCTCACTATTGTCCATTCACGTTCATTTTTCTCAAATAAAAAATAAACGCAAAAACCCTAAGGAGCCGGCCATTACCAAAGGGGAATTCAATCTAAAGCTAAGGATCAAAGCTAGGAAGGATTAATCAACAACAAATCTCAAATTACTTATCATATCTATAGTGAATAATAATTTTTATACCATCTTTATTTTATTCTATGATTATGTATTTTCATATTTATGATTAAATTCGTTTTTAAGATGGCATGGATGATACGCTTGAACTATATTATATTTGATTTATTTTAATTCATTTTCGTATAAATTAGCATGGTTTTAGGGTAAAACCGAGAGTTTATGATTTTAGAATGCCATGGAAAAAAAATTATGTTAAATGATACTTGATTTTGGAGATGGGTTTTGATTTTCAGAATTTTCCAAGCTATAGAAATTTATTATGAATTTCTAAAGGAAATTATGATATAATTGGATTTAGAATTTATTCCAAGTATTTCAGAAAGAAATTGGGTCTGAAATTTTAATATGTTTGATTACATGATAAAATCGAATTTCTGTGATTTTAGGGATTTTCCTAATTGATTTACTTGGGAAAATAAAGTATTTCAAAACAAGGACTTATCTGCAAATACCGATTTTGTAAATGGAAGGGCTTAACATTTGAATTTATTTATATTTGAAAGATGCGGCGATTTAATGATAAAGCATCTGATTTTTTTTAAAGTATCCAATCAAGGGATTACAACGGGCAGGTTAGTTATATAGTAATTTCCATGTTTAGCTATAAATCAACGTTTTTAGAAAAAGGTGGTTCCGCCTAGTTCAGAGACACCTTTCGACTGCTTTACATCCGCACCAATTCAGTATAAACCATTAGATTCGAAACCAATGCACATGGCATTAGTGGAATTGGTACAAAGTGAATTTGTAAGTAACGGAAGGTAGGTTTTCGAAAGCAGTGCTTTCATCAAGTTCGAAACCAAGCTTTATTTTAAAAAAAAGATAAGCGCCTGCCTAGTTCTTTTTGAAGGGGCTTTCGGTCAAGTCGATACCCTATAGAGTCGAAACCTCAATTTATTTTCAAAAGTCAGATTCCTGCCTTGTTTTACTTAAAGCTTTCGACATTGTCGAAAGTCATGCTTTTGAAAAGGACTTTATAAATAGCTTTTGAAAGGTTACCTTTCTCCTTAAATGAGAGCTTTTGAAAGGATTGTTTTGACCAAGTCGAAACCCAGGATCAAATTTTCTCCTTTTGACTGTATTGAAGCCAACTATGCTGTCGAAGGGATCTCCTTGTTTTAACTTAAAACTAAGCCTTTTTCCTAAATGCTTTCAAAAGGTTGGGGGTTTCGAAGACAATAGAGTCGAAAGGGGTTTTGACTCTATCCTTTGATGTCTTAATTTAAAAAGGTGGTTACTTTCGACTAGATGGTTCCGACACCATCAAATTTTTTTCCAAAACAATTTTATAATTGGTTTCAAAAGAGGTACTTCCGTATATATTCATTTTGACCCAAAGAATGTTTTAAAGAGTAAACCTAATGCTTTCGAAATGGTACTTTATTTGTTTCGAAGCTATGTTTTAAAGAATAATTTGATACCATCGAAAGGTACCATTGGTTTCGAAAGTGAATATCCACTAAGGGATTCGAAAGGTGTGTTTAGTATTTTTTGAAAAGAAGCTTATGCTTTTGAAGGAGGTCATTTGGAGGTTTCGAAGGTGATGTTTTAAAGTTTCAAAACAAATAGCCCACTCTCACTTTTAAAAGGAAATGACATGGCATAACTAAAGATTTTAGAAGTATTACTTCTTCATATACTTGTTTACATTGTAACTACCCCATAACAATACTTTGGGGAATGGAAGAATAACCAGTTAGGTTGACCGAGTAGTAAATATAACTTAAGAAATCTTAAAATCTTAATTAAAGATATTAGCAGGGGCCAATAGGTTTGCATTAAGCCCATGAAAGCTGTGTATAACAACTGATATTGGCAGGGGCCGATAGCTTCATGGTTATCCCATGAAAAGTATGATTTGATACTGGCAGAGACTAGTAGGTTTGTAGTTAACCCATGAAAACTATGTCTGGATTAAGATATTGACAGTTAGTCAATAGGTCCTAATCAGCCCATGAAAACTAGGATAAGAGGTAAGCTATTGGAGTTACCAATAGGTTCTTAGTGATCCCAAGAAAATGATGATATTTGATAGATAGTCCATAAACATTTAATAGGTTGGTAGTAATCTTAAAAACTAAAATTGAGACAGATAGTCAGAATGAATGACGATGTGTAATCCAGAATTGATTGACTTGTTTTGCATATCATCATAATGTTTTTGAAATACTATGTTTTAACAATTATGGATGTAGAAACATAGTATATGGTTTTATAAATGTTTTAGGATACTAGTGAGGGGGATACCCGTTCTGCTAAGCAGTATGGTCTCACTAGATATCCAAATGATTTGAGGTGGTGAATTATTATACATACCAGCCTTTATGTCTGATTCGAAATTTTTATTTCCCCCTTAAACTCTTGGATACTCAATTGATTTCGAGTAGGTTGAGAGTTAGGGTTTTCAGGTGTTTCATTCGACAAATAAAGCTTCCGAGGACGTACAAGGGGCAAGCTTGTTATTAGAGTTCTTTTATTTTCGCTATGTGTTTTGGTTGTAAAGGCAAATTTGTTTTCTTGCCTATTTATATACTCTTATCAACCAATGGGGCATCTTCATATGTCACTCTTAGCGTATTTTGTAAGAACTATATGTTTTCTGAATGTGGTCCACGAACTGGGATTATGTAATCAACTTGGAATATTTTGAAATGGAATGTGGAAATTGTTTGTTGTTTAACTTTTTTTCCATATTCTTATCTTTCTGTGTATCGATTTATATAATATCGCCATAGTTGGTCATTGAGAATTAATTACTATGGATGACTGTAGGGTTGGTAGCCGTCATTTTTGGGCCTCCAAGTAGAGGGATTTTACACCTCGTTTACATCTGGAGATTCGTTGGGCGAATTTTCAGGAATATATTCGGTCGTCTACCTCTATAAAATCATGTATAACTCACATATACATTGAGCAGCTTGCACTATTACCGTGATGATTTATGGTCTACCTAAGCATTCATATCAACTTCTCAATGGCAAATCTATCTTATGCTTTTTATCATTCAACTTGAAGCTAAATAAATCACTATATTGATCGCCCTATAGGTCCAGCCACTGCATAGCCGTGTAGCCCTACTAATGCAGATGTCTCAGCCTCCTCTACCTCGGTTCCTGCATGTTTAACATGTGATCAGGCATGCCTCAGAAAAATAAGAGCTAATAACTATGTTGCAATCACATTCCTTGTCGATTTCCATGTTATGTTCACCATAAATTGTGAACCTAGATATGTCATCCAGTGTAGAGCTGATACTACTCGTTACACTCTCTCCATGCAGCTACGTGACCTCCTTAAAGTTGAGAAAGTGGTGACAAATTCCACTGCTATGTTTGGCCTGCACCAGGTCTAGGTTCCACCCGGTCTTGCTAAAACAATTTAGACGTTTAAAAATTTATTTTAGATTTCTGAGCCTTTTTCATTTAAAAGGATACTTTCTAGTAATTCAGACGTCCGACTTCCTTTGTCAGATGTCTAATTATAATTCCAAACATCTGGAAAAGGACATGCATGTCTGAACTAAGTCGAATTTGATATAGTTTCCCTTAAGTTAAGATTTTCTAGAAGCCAAAAGTCTGAATCTTAACTCAAACGTCTGATTTCCTATAAAAACATCCGGTTTGGTGTTTTCCAGATCTTATAATGTTCGTTTATTTCATTTATTTCGTTTGTTTTCTTCGCAGATTTAAGTATTGATTTAAAGTTCATTTTTAGTCGAATCCTATGATAGTCTTTATCTTTGTGTACAAGAATTCACTAATTAATTTATATATATATATATATATATAACTTAAAAACAATATACATATGTACCTTCAAACAAAGTATATATATTCCAAGTTATATAATCAATTCAAAGTAAGGAAAAACAGATATTCGATTGGTTCTTTAATCAAATAAATTATCAACAAAGATTTACCTACATAGGATTTGATATGAATTTCCCTAGTTTATCCCTTTCCCTTTTTCAATAATTATTCTTATTAAATTAAAGCCTAGGGTTTTCCTCTCATTGATATCCTTTTTGATTTATAGTTGAAATTGTAAACAAAAAAAAAATCTAAGTTAAAACTACTATTTCAAACTCAACAGTTATATTTTTAAAATAGGTAGAATTATATAGAAATTTAATATTTATGAGTCATCTAACGTCCTAACCAATTTACATTCTTTTACAAAGCTTCCCTTCTTATAATTTGATTTTGAACCTCCTTTTTAAGCCTCCAAGCTGATTGATTATTCCTTCCTTCTCTCTTTCTACTCTTATCTCAAATCTATCTAAATCGCCTTTGAATAGATTAGTTTTTTTATTTTTAATAAAGAAATTTTTGAAGAGAATAGAAGTATTATTTAGATTTTAAATGTTTATATTAGAGGAAGATGAAGGATTGTACGAACAAAATAGAGAAGCGACGACAAGGTTTTGAATCAAAAGAAGTGAGAGTTAGGGTCTTATTTATTGTTAAAAACTAAGGTTGTCTAGTCTAATCCCAAAATTAATAATTATGAAAATGTCATTGGTTATAATCTTCGATCATTTTTAGCCATTTTTTCAAATTTAGCAAGCTATATGCATGTTTTCTAATTTAAACGATGTTCCGGATGCAATGGAATAGGTTCCTTAGCCTAATTCTAGTGTTTGTGAAAATTTACAATTTTGTCTTCTTATGTAAAACTACATTTTTATCCATATTATTATTTTAATTTATTATTAAAATTTTGGGGGTGTTATAATCTCCCACCCCTAAAAGGATTTCATCCTCGAAATCTCTAAGGATGAAAAATGTAATTTGCTCATACAACCAATATCTTCAACAATCTACTTAACCATTAATCATTTCCAAGCATTGTCCTCAAATTCAAATTTCTAATGCAGCATGTACATATAGGTATGTAATGCTTATGAACATATAGGCAAGATAAAATAGTCGGTCTCCTAAACTAGTCGACCTTATGAAATGCAAGTGTTTATGACATGTACCAAAATGCATGGAACGCCCTGTTCTTGCAGTTCTATATGGATGAGCAATTATTCAATACATATGCAAAAATGCAACAACTATTATGCATATTACCCAAAAAATAATTTGGATAATATATGTGTGTTATTCGACCTATTGGCCAGGACGTATTTGGACGAACTTGATGAGTTGGACTTAAAAATCTTCGAAACAGGAAGCCCAGAGTGAGACAACAAGCCCACAAACCAAGTACAACCAAGGTCGAAAGACAAGTTCAAATCCATCATCGAATTTTGACAACCCAATCCATCGAAGTAATGGATCGGTACCGACCCATCCTTTTGGATCGGTACCGACCCATCCTTTTGGATCGGTATCAATCCATGGAACCTCCTCCAAAATGCCTCAAACCCGCTCTACATTCTAGCAATGATGGCAATAACCCATTCCAAGCTTCAAAACATCATTCACATGCATTTTGCTATTGAGTATCTCGGGAACTTAAAATCAGAAACTATATTCCATCACCAATCCAAGCAATCATTCCAAAAACAAGCTTCTAACAGAGTAATCATGACAATATTATGAAGCTTACGACAAGTCGAATTTCACTGGGCAGTGGAAGAGATCCATAAGTCGATCTTATGGATTAGTACCGATCCATGGTAAATGCTGACATGGCCATGATCTGTTCATACTCAACCATTGCTGGACGTGGGGAACTTGGCTTTGAACATGGTAGAGGGATTCCCTGGTGACCTTCAACTATAAATAGAAGTGGAAAGAGTCATTTCAAGGGATCATTTTCGGTTGTTTACTAATTTCCTATAATTCCCTTGTAATCCCGAGGATCCATGCTGATCCATAAGAATGGAAATTGTAAACAGTAGTATAATCAATTAAAAAGCTAAGTGGACATAGGCGTCAGTTGGTCAAACCATTATAGACTCTATGTGTATTGTTTTTACCTCGTTTTCATTTACTATTATTTATTTTTCGTCTTTACTATAATATATTGGGTGTTTATGCCGCATTTTGACATAAATAACGTGTTTCATAAGCTTACATAAACATATCAGCACTTATCTACAATATTAAATAATGAAATTTATCAATTGGCAAACATTATCGAAATATTTCCCGATGATGCATTCACAACTATGCCCAACGTTCAAATACTCCTACCGATGAAATATGCTATGCTATATACTTTGTCTATTAGTAGCTATATTAACTTAAATGGAAACATATTAGAAAAGAGCTCTAGATGGCTAGCTAGGATTTCCCCTCAGGCTCCTACATACTCTTAGCAGGATCGTCTCTCCACTAGGCTATAACTAGTGTAATTATTTTCTTTGGTCCTTGCCTTGTGCCATGCAAAAGAATACGGGTTAGTGTACAAACAAGTGACTCTCTCTACTTCAACTTCTTCCAATTCACTCGACTTGGTCTCAATAGCTGAATCTTATAGGCACTTCTCCAAGTGTGACGCATAGAGGACACTGTGAACTCCCGCCAACATTTCGGGAAGCTCCCCTCTATAAACTAACTTCCTACTCTGTCCATAATCGAAAAAGGACCTATAAACCTTTGTGCCGACTTTCCTGAACCACTAAACTTCATAACTTGTCTAAGTGGTGAGACATTCACAAAGACCATGTAGCTCGCTACGAACTCTAACATTGTGCATCTCATGTTAACATAAGATTTCTGCCTATCTTGGGCAGTCTTTATCCTTCTATAGAGTTTACTTTCACCGAATTCTCCTTTATCATATATGATCCAAGAATGATTCTATTTGTTGTATCCTACCAATAAGGTGGTGATTTATAAGGCCCTCTGTATAATGCCTTGAATAGTGCCATCCCAGTGCTTACCAGGTATCTATCATTATATGCAAACTCTACTTTTGGAAAGTTATCCTTCTAAGAACCTCCATAGTCCAAGATACACATCTGAATAAAATTTTATAATACCCTATTCACCATCTTAGTCTTCCATCTGTTAGAAGACAATAAGCAATACGCAAGTTTAATTCAGTACCCAAGGTCTCCGGAGGAGTCCTCTAAAACTCAGTAGTAAAAAGTGGATCTCAATAATTGATAGTGTTAGAAAGAACTCCATGCAGTTGAACTAGCTCTATCATGTACAAGGTTACTAAAAATACGGCTATCCTAGCACTCCTGACTAGAATAAAATGAGCAAATTTGGTCAGTTAGTCAGTTATGCCCATATATTCATATTCCCTCTTCTAGTCTAGGCAGCTCATCAACAAAGTTCATAGAGATCTCTTCCATTTCCACCATGGAATATCCAATGATTGTAACAATTCATCAGGTTTCTTCTACTCCACCTTTACTCAACAAGTCACAAGCTTGGAAACATGCTCCATTGTATGTCTCTTCATACTAGGCCAATAAAATAACCTCTTTATGTCATGATAAATTTTATCACCACTAAGATGAATAGTCATCCTAGAATGATGGGACTCTATTAGTACCAAGTTAGCAGCTCCTTAATGTGAGAAATACACAATTTACCATCTCTTCTCAACCATCTTTTCAAATCAATGAAATAATGATCCAAATGGGTCGAATGTTCATCTCTATTCAGCTTCTCAAAAATATCCAACAACTCCTTGTCCTACCACTGACTTGAACCAATATGGTACATAACTGAAGGCTGAACATCAAAAGCTACCAACAACCCTAGTCTAATGTCCAGTGAAGGTGGTAAATAAAAAGTAGAATGTACTCCAAGCGCTTCCATTCCAGAAACTTAGGGCTTAACATCGAATGCTTTCTACTTAAGGCATCGTCTAGAAAATTACCTTTTCCTAGAGTATATGAAATACTAAAATCATATAAAGCCAAGAACTCCACCACCTCCGCTGCCTCAAATTCAAATCTTTTCAGGGGAATAAATACTTAAAAGATTTATGATCCATAAATAGCTCAAAATGCTCCCCTAAAAGATAATGCCTCCATGATTTGAGGGTAAAGATAGAGGCTGGCAAATTAAGATCATGGGTTGAGTAGTTTCTCTCATATACCTTCGATTGTCGACTAGCACAATAAACAACTCTACCTTTTTACATCAACACTACAACCCGTCCTGTGCACAAGCATCGGTATACAATGTGAATGCCTTCATACCATCAGGAAGTACTAAAATAGATGCACTGGCTAACAACACCTTTAGCTTAATAAAAGCGTCTTCACATTCTAAGTCACACGAGAAAAATATTTCTTCTTAAGGCGTGTTAATGGTGCAAATTTTTTAACAAAGTCCTTAATGAACTTCCTATAATATCCAGCCAAACAAGGACACTTCTTACCTCCATAGGATTCTTCAATATCTACCAATCCTGTACTATAGAAACTTTACTAAGATCGACCGTTTCCCCATACTCAAAGACAACATGTACGAGAAAGCGATCCTTCTTGTGAAAAAAGTGACATTTGAATTTTTTTTGCCTTTAGCTTATGCCTACAGAGAGTATTGAGCATTTCACAACTTATGCTCTTCCTTGCTACCCGAATGGACAAGTATGTCCTCAATGAATACCACCATTAACTAATTTAGAAACCCCGTAAAAGACTCAACTCATATGGTTGGGATAATATGTTGGAGCATTGGTCAACTCAAACAGCATGACTAACCGCTTATAAAGTCCATCAAGTGTACAAAAAATAATTTTTTGAACACAATCCTTTTCTATATGCAACTGATGGAATCCGATAGCCAAGTCAAGTTGAAAAAATTCCTTCGCTCTAATTAATGGATCAAAGAAATAGTCTATACAGGGCATTGGATAATGATTCTTCCTTATCAGCTTATTCAATTCATGATAATTTAGGTAAAGGCTTAAGGAGTCATCTGCTTTAGTGTAACATCTCCCATTTGGAGGCCCAAAACTAACTGTTATGGATGTTGCAGTCATCCATAGGTGTTAATTCTCGATGACCAAATGCAGTAATGTTAGATATATTGATATACCAGAAATACATGAATATGAAAAAAAAATTAAACTCAATTTAAAACATATTTCTCATTTCCTTTTAAATTAATTACGTAATCCCATACGTAAGCCATGTTTAAAGAAATTACAATTTATTACAATATACGCCAAGAGAGACATATGAAGGTGCCCATCGGTTAATCAGAGTCTAAATATAGGCACTACACAAATTTGCCATTTCATCAAATAACATAGTGAAATCAAATAGAAAGAACTCCTAAAAGCTAGGTTGCCTTTTTCACGTCTTCAGAAGCTTATTTGTCTAAAGAAGAACCTGAAAAGCCTTACTCTCAAACTACTCAAAATCAATTGAGCATCCAAACTCAACCTACTCAAATGAGCACATTGTATTTGTGGAGAAAACAATAATAAAAACATGGGTCGGACATAAAATCTCTTATGAACAATATATTATCCTAACAAAAAAACATAGTTAGACCATGCCGCTAAAGAATAAAACATGTTAACCTCACTATGACATGACATTCATAAATTAGCTTAAGATTAATGATACATGATCTTAACTGTTTAACACATGGCATAAGACCATCCATAACCCAACAATCCGTAATGCGAAATTATACCCATTCTTAAACTAACCTTAACTGAAATGTCTTATTCTTTGCTACCACCAAGGCCTCACACCTTCTCTTAATGATATACGATTGAAGTCCTAAAATTCAGTTGTCGCAATGGCATACTTTTAGAGTTGTCAATTCTGTTGACGATCATTGTTGCCATTCAGGCCTTACACTCTCACATATGTACTTGCGCTGCTACACCTAGCTTCACACTTACTTCACTTTCGTATTTCACTCTCCACTCTAGGCCTTACATTCATGCTTTCGTATTTTGGTTGACACCCTAGGTTTTACACCTACATTGCTTTCGGTTTCTGCTATCATTTTCGGCCTTACACCTTCCACCACCCCCTTAGTTTCCACATTAGGCCATACAACAATTTCTCTCATGTTTTAGATACCACTTTAGGCATTATCCCAAGACTATCGGCTGTGTTTTCCACTTCAGGCCTACACTAATGCTTTCATTTTCGGTTGCCACATCAAGCCTTACCCCTGCACTTTCTCTTTCGACTTCCACTCCTAGCCTCATGCCTAGTTTGGTCTCAGTTGCTACATTACACATTACTTCCACTCTTTCTATCACTTGACTACCACTTCAGGCCTTATGCAATCCACCAAACAAAACTTACATGCCTAACCAATCATACATAAGGAATTTCTCTTAGCTATTCATTAAGCAAAGCTATCTCATTATCATCAATGTCCTAAATACTAGTTTTGGCCATCATAATCCATAAAAAAAATTCTCTTTTGAAAGATACTTAGTTCTAATTTCCGTTACCCCAACGAGATTTAAATTTCCCTTAGCATTCACTACCTTTGATCTCATCTTGGAAATCCTGTCCCAGGTTAGCTTTGGTGACTTATTATATTTAAATCATTAAATTTATGAAATCACCTCCTCTACCGATAATTTCGTTTAGCCTTTGACCACCTTCTGCCGTTAGCTAGTAACTTTGGTTTATTAAACCTTTCCTTGTACTTGGAATTTCATAGCTTCTTGCTTAGGTCCATATGCTTAAGGTTTTAGTTTATTTTACTTGTGGTTTAGCTCCATCTCCTTAAGCAGTATCTCTTGGTACACATTAGGAACTGTTATCTGTGCATATGACACTAAATTTACATGTGTCACCTCCTGATCCATTTGACTTAGTCCTTTCCTATCGTTGTTTAGCTCTTTTCTAACATGCCCATCGTAAAATATGGATCTGGTTCATTGACCCATTATTATGTACTTTATTTTAATTAACCTTTCAACCCTAATTATTCACCTTCCAGTACCCAAATTATCCTTTCGACCAAGCCTAATTACTTTCGAAAATTGCTTGTTTCATTTCTGGAAAATCAAAAGAAAATATGTTTTATGTTTTCCCTTTATTTGATTCCTCAAACTCCCTATTTTTATCCATTTTCCATAGTGTACGACACTTAATTAACTCATATCAATTTATTTACTAAAGAGAAAATTCTGTAATTAGAACTCATCTCTAATATGATCATAACATCACATTAAAATTTTAGATGGTATATATTCCAAAAAGCATGTGAGTCGACCATAATAAATTTGACCACGAGAAGTTTAGGGAAGGAAAACAGCATTAGAGATATATTACTCTCATGTATCTCCTATGTAATGTCATCACTAGTTCCCTTATCTTTAATCTTCTTTATCTCCTTCTTTTTCTTTGATCGCAACCACCATCAAGGTCCTTATGTTTTTATTTTGTATTTTGACTGAGGAATGAAGTATATAGGACTGATGTAATGATTTGGATTATTCACCCTATGGGCATTAACCCATCATTCCCCTTACTTATTTTATTCATTCAAATTAAGTTTTATTAACTTTATCTTTGACAAGTAAATGTACATCCAAATATTTATCTCATTGTACTATTTGATTTCATAATATAACCACTCAGACCTTTATTCTCATAATTAGATCTTAATTAATTATCTAAAAATTTATGGGGTGTTATAGATTCCCTCCTTATAGGAATTCATCCTTAAAGTTCAAATAAGGTAAATGATGATTCCTGGTCATTACTGTACCCACTCTAGCATGTGCATAAGATCCCTACCTATGGGTTTCAAACAAATGTACCAGTGCATCTACTAATACATAATAAAATCAACCATAATATCACACAAATATATGGCTCATTACAAATTGTAGCAAACATTTAGTTAGATAAATAACTCGGAATAAGTCCTCTTGACTTTATCCTCTATTTCCCTAGTACAACCCTCCCGCTCTTTACCTTATTGGACCCGAAGAAGCTTCGTTTCCATTTTCCAAAGCTTCATCACATCTCGCTCTACAATCCGAGGGCTTTCTTGTATAAGTCATGTTTGGTTCAACAACCAAGTCATCTATGGCTCTTGGATTCATTACTGCCTTAAGGTCTCGGATGCATTTCCTTAGATTTGATGTATGAAACACATTATAGATCCCAACAAAAGCATTCGGTAATCAATTCTGTAAGTCACTTTATCGATTCTCCTTAGTATCGAAATTGGGGAAAACATATTTCGATGCCAACTTTGCAACCTTCACAAACCTCATGGTACCTCTCATTGGCGACACTTCAACTAACACATGATCCCGTAGATCAAATTCTTAATCCTTTAACCTTATATCGGCATAGGACTTCTGCCTCAATGGAGCATCTTTCATTCTTTTCCAAATAAATTCTACCTTCTTTGAAGCTTCTTTTACAAATTTAGGTCCATGAATGAGTCTATATCCTATCTTGCACTAACTACGGGTGACCTATAGGGATGCTTTAAAAGGTGTCACTATAATACTAGATTGGTACATTGTTGTAAAAATATTCCACTAATGTTTAATGGCTAAATTTTCGATCGGATTTGTAAATATTTTTGAAAAAATTGCATCATGTAGAATCTGCATACCGCATTTGGATTTTGTGGATAGTATATGCTGAAAACCCTCACGAGAAAACGCTCGTTATACTAGGGACACCTAGAGGTTTAATGGTTTGTTGTATGTGCTCAATACAATCATGTTTCCTTTAAAAACAGATTTATCTTCGTTTTAGTTTATTCAAGGATGAATAAAAAGATAAGTGTGGAGGTATTTGATGTGTAGATAAAAATACATATTTTTACTTCCATGTTTAATCTACTTTTACTTAAATAAATGAGCGTAGAGGATATGTGTTTAAACCCAAATTTCAATTATTTTCAAATAATCATTTATTCATCCTCATTTTGGGGGTAAAATGATAATTTTGTGTCTGATTTAATTTGAGAAAATTTATTTGCACATTTTTTTTATTTGTAGGAAATGAAGTGAAAATATGAAGGGATTTAATGGAGAAATGCATGCACATATGCTAAAGGCAAATGAAGAATGGAAATAAATGAATTCATGCAATATGGAGGAGCCCGCATACCCACTATCATATGGTCCATGATTAAAAGCACATGCACATGTTAATGGAGAGTTAAAAGCATGTTAGTGAGGATTAATTAATTTTCTAATGATTACTTAGAGGTTACACTTGCTAACATTTTGGGTAATCTCTTAAAATATGAATTAGGGTTTCAAGCATGTATAAATACCCATTATGTTTCATGTAATTATCTTCTTCTTTTTTATGCAAGTTGTAATCAACAAATCAAAGATAAATAAAAATTTCTTTCATGGCTTCTTAGCCTTGTTTTTTTTACTTCCATGCAATTTACATTTTTGTTTTCTTTTATGCTTTTTTAATTCTCTTATGCTCCTTTTATTTCATGTTAGTAGTTAGCTCTCTTTTATTTTAATATCTCCCATTTTCCTTCTTTTTATGTTGATATCATTTTATGTTATCATGTTTTCAAATATGAGTAGCTAAATCGCTTCAATTTTGGGTTAATAAAGCTCTCACGAAACATATTAAATCAATATAATGATTTTATTTGTGATCTTTCTTATGTGCTTAATGAAATTATGAATTATTGGTGGTTTATATTGCTTTCTTTTATGAATTTTGATAGCCTGTGTTGATATCTCAAATAGATTATGCTTAACTCCTTTTTTTATAAAAACTATTTGATCATTTAATAAGTGAATTTAATAATGAAAGTCAAAATAGAATTAAAATTTGATGGTTTATGTTACTAATTAATAATAAATAGATCATGCTTAAAGTATGTTTTATTTTTGATTTCATGTCAATTTAAAGAGCCATGATAAGTAGATTTGAAAGGTGTGTTATAGTTTGATGATTTAAGTTGTGCTAATTAATAATACAAATAAATCATACTTATAATTTTCTACCTAATATTTATTGAGAGATTACATGTGAATTTTGTTCTTGATTTATATGAATGATTGGAGGTGGATTTGCCTCTAAATTGCTCTTTAATATCATAGTTTATTTCACTTTTTCTCTAGCTTAATATCTTCGATTTTTCTTAGTTTCGAACAAATTTCAAAACTTAGGTTAATTTGATTGAGTATATTAGAATTTAATTCATTCCTGTGGATCGACCCATACTCGCATATATACTACAACTGTACATCGTGCACTTGTGGTTTATAACGATGGTATTTTAACGGTGATTTTCTAGCCGATAGAAATTTTCGCTGTTTTTAACAAAGTGGATGGTGGACGATGGATGGCTGAGATTAAGCTATAGAATTAGTGGGGGAAATGCCAGATCGTTGATCTGGCTGTAAGGGAAGATGGATGAAAATTGTAGTAGGTGTAAGAAGATGTGTGGTGGATGAAAATATAGTCGTTACTCCTTTATACCAACGCGTGCCTCGCATTTAGTGCACGAACTTTGTATCGAATGCATATTTAATATTGATGATAAGCCACATCAGTCCAGCCGCCCAGCTGCAATGCTTTGGACAGGTAGTGCAACAACTCGTATTTTACATATTGAAGGATTATAATAATATTATTTTTACTTTTATTTTAGTTCATATGACTCTATAATTTTGAGAATTGACTACTAGGGACATTTTCCACCATTAGAATTTTAAGTGAATGGAACTCAAAAATTCTTGTAAGGCCTGTCATTTTTGATAGAGGTTGAATTGGTGGTCTAAAACCACTTACATAAGATCAGGATGATGGTTTCTCTTTCCGTAAATTAGTTATATAGAAAAACGGACTTAATGTTTATGAGATATGAATGTTTTAAGCTTAACTTACTACTAGTCATGTTAGTGAGTAATCAGTTAAGCCCAAACTAGAGCCTATTAACCTATTTCGAGAACTGTACCCAATTGGGACTAACGATACAGATCTAAATCATTTCCCCTTTTCCAAAAACCATTTTAAACCTCATTAGTCTAAATCTCATTAAAAAGTTCACCTTTTCATATAAATTTTTGCCTAAAACACAATTAGAAGGGTAACTAGCAGAGGAGATTGTAGATCTAACATTTTGGGTGCTTTAGAACTCATTTTCTTGCAGTCCATTTCAAACATTAGCATTGAAGTTGGTAATTTTTGTACTAGTTAAGTGATTTACGATCTCTCACTAATCTATGCATGTCCACATGGTTAAAAAAGTTGTTTTCAATATGATTTCAATGTTAAACAATTTTAAACTTTGGTTTAACCTCCATATATGTTTGTGGTCAAATTTAAAAAATTAGAAATGGATTGTAAAATGTTTTACACCTCTTTTGAATCATATTGTCATTTTAGTATAAAACCATATCGAGGAATAATCTTGTATGTTAATCATGTTTGGATGGATTGTATATGTTGAATATATGCTTATGGATGATGGTTGCCATTTCATTTATTGCTTTGATATGTTTGTTTATGCTTTTAGGATAATTAGGATGTGGTTGTCGATTTAGGCAAAAAGCGGGTCAAACTTTATCAAAATCGAATGTAACTTAGAGGAAGTGTAACAACCCTGTATTTTGTGATTTATTTATTTTTGTTTATTTTAATTATTTTAATTGAATTTTTGATTTAAAAATTTAATTTATTTATTTTGAATGATAAACTTTAGTTTTGATATGAATTATCATTCCAAAGCATGACTAAAAAGAATATTTTCCAAATAGTGAATTTTTGGTCAAAATAGTCAAACTTTGACTTTTAATTTAAAATTTTAAAAGTTTGAAAAGCAGTGTTCTTAAAATTTTATGTACTTTCATAATAAAAGATAAAATTTAAATTTTATCTTTTATTATGAAAGTACATAAAATTTTAAGAACACTGCTTTTTGTTTCGTTGGAAACCGATGAAAATTGTGAAAGTTATGTATATTTCAATATTGAGTGTAATTCGTTTATTCTGCAATTTTGTTATTTTAAATAGTATAAATTTTATTTTTCTTTGTCATATTTTATTGTAATATGTATTGATATGTTATTTTATGTATTTTTTTGTCTTTTAATATTTTTGAAGTGAGGTAGGAATTTTTCTAGAGCTAGTAGTATTTTTCTTGTAATTTCCATGCCCAGTTTTCAATTTTTAAACATTTTCTTTAGTTCTTTTCTATTTTTCTCCAATTTAATTATTTATTTTATTTTAGAAATGATAAATAAATTATTTTATTTCAAAATTTTGCTTTAGAATATTTTTAAAATGAAGTAGATATTTTTCCAAAGCCATTGAGGTTTTAATTGTAATTTTTGAACCCTGTTTTCAATTTTAAAGCAATTTCCTTAATTCTTTTTATATTTTCTTTAAATTTAATTATATATTTTTATTTTATTTCACTTTGTTTTGGTTTTTAGATGTACTTGCTGAAGTTTATTTTGTTTTACTTGATTTAAAAGAAAAGGAAGTATGTAAGGTTTTAAAAGCTAAGAAACGTAAAGTCGTTTCACCGTTTCTTTTACCGTTTCTTTTTCAATCAATACATCAATTATTTTGGCCGTTCCTTATACTATCTTCATCTGACTTCTTTTCTTCATTTTCAAGAATTACCAAAGCTTCTCAACCCTAAAAAAAAAAATCATGGCCTCCGTCTTGCAAAAATTTGGTAAAATCTTCTTCTCTTCGCTTGTTTTCTAGTTTTCTATGTGATTTTGCAACTTGTTCTCTACTTCATTGCTCCACTCCTCCTCAACCAGATCTAGGCCAACCTCCACCACTTTATTCTCTGATCATCATTCACCCTAGATCACCACCATGGCAGGCCAAGCAACCCTAAGGCAAGCACCACCACCAAAATCCACAAATCCATCACTTATGCACTCAAGCTGACCTAGTTTTGGTACCATCACCTTCATCCACCTTTTGTCGCCACTTCCACCACCACCACCAGCTCTGACCTGAACACCACCCCCGGTACATCAGCCATCACCACCTGAGTCTCTGAACATGACCCTAGAGCCTATGGCCGAACCAAATTGAAGCATAGAGTTGTTGAATTTGCCTTGAAATTGCCTTGTAGTGTTGACTTGTTGCACCTATAAATCTCCACACTTTTAAACTATGACAGGGTGACCACTATGGACCCAAACCAGACCTTTATACATGCCTTGGCTGTGCTATTTCAGTTCATAACTGAAGTATGTGAAGTTGAGAACAAGTGCAAAGCATTTGTCTTTGTTTTGGGCTTTGATTCCTAGTGTCGTTTAGTGTAATTTGGCTTTGAAAAACTTATGTATTTTGAATTGTTTTGTTTATATTTATACAAGGAAATTATATTTGTCCCTCCACTCTCAAATCATGGTAGTGTTGTCATGCCTTCGTTGTGTCTGTATCGTGTGCTTTGGTGTCGTTCTCCAACTTGTGACATGTGAGTATTTCTCACCAGACATCATATACTTATATAAGTAGTAAATTGACGCCCTGTGAATCTGTAGAACTATATTAACATGTTATAACAGCTTATATTATTATCATATGATGTTCACACCTGTTTTTACACATGTTATATCATATGTTACTGTTATTTCATGCTATTCTGTATATTTTATCAGTTTATCACACTGCAAGTTCCCTGTAAATTAGATATCACTATGGGTTGAAATGATACATACCCGAACGGACTTTAGAATAAGGGAAAATTGTTACGGGCTAAAATGATAGGCCTGAATGATTTCAATTCATTTCATTTACTTGGGACTGCGGGGTTGAAATGATGAAACCCGGATTTTCTTTGTAAATTACGGGTTGAAATGATATATTACCCGTATCACTTTTCCTAGTGTAGAAAATTATATACAGACCCGCAGTTAATATATGTTTTCTAAAAATTTTAAAATTATTTTAGAAATGTAAATATTATAAATTTTTTATTTAAATCTAATTAAAAAGGATTTTTATAGAATATTATTGATTTTCTGAATAATTGTAAGTAAAATGAATTAATGAAAAGTTAAAAAATTTTGAACGTAAGTTATTTTGGAAATTTGATTTAATTATAATTGGAAATTAAATTGAATATGAAATTATGATAAATTTATGATAATTTGAATTTAAATGAATTCAAAGTGATTTTATATCATATTAATGATTTTTAATAAAGTTGAAATGTGAAATGAATGAATACTTTAAGTTGAAATTTTGAAATATAACTAAATTGGAAATTTATGAAATTGACTTAAAAGGGAACTTTAAGTTAAGTAAATAAAAATAAAACTAAGTTATATTTGAGAATTTGAACTTAAGTGTTAAGTTAAAATTTAGTGCAATGTATTTAAAATTGAACATTGTAATTTAATAAGTGAATTATTATTAAATCTTGATTTTTGAATGGAAATTTAACTTTATAAAATCATGAACTTGAGGAAAATTAAATGATGTTTATAAATGTGAAAATGTATGATTTTATGAGTTAAAAATGTTTTAAATAAAAAATATAATTGGTTGAGAAATTATATTGAATATTTGAAGTTAACTGACTGCATTTTTGAAATGCTATTAATTACAATGTAAATGATATTACAGCATTTGTAAATGCTGTAGTTGATGATAATGAACTAAAAAGCTAAATTGAATTAAAAGCTATTATAGCAATTTTTATAAGTGCTATAATTTTTGAACTTAATTAAGTTTATTTGAAATTTAAGTAAACCCTATTACAACATTTTAAAATGTTGTCTTTTGTTAAATTGAACTGTTTTGAATGTATCTTTCCGTAGCGTTTTCTAAATGCCACGAAAAGTGAATTTTCACTGTTTTGATAAACTTAAGTGAATAAATGAACTTTGGAAGTTGAAAATTTTGGAAATTTAATAATTTAATTATTGAACATAATAACTTCATTTTAATGATTAAAAATGATTTTTTTGAATATAAACTGTTTTGAAATGTGAATTGAAATGGTATTTTAAATTGAATAAAATGAATAATGATTTGAAATGAATGTGGTTTTGATATTTTGATATATTAAATGATTGAAATGTGGATTGAAATGATATGATATTTTGATATATTAAAATGATTTGAAAATGGAGTTTTGAAAGATATGACATTTGGATATTAAAATAATTTGAAAGGAAGTGCTGAAAGATATGATATTTTGAACGAAGTTTTGAAAGGTTATGATATTTTGATATATTAAAATGATTTGAAAGGAAGTTTTGAAAGGATATGATAATTTAATATATTGAAATGGTTAGAAATGACTTGATATTTATTTTGATAAATATTTGGATCGAAAGATATGGCACGATGATATATTAAAATGGTTTGGAAATAATTTAATCTTTATTTTGATAAAGATTTGGGTTGAAATGATATTTTATTTTGAAGTATAAAATATTTTTTTTAAAGTTATAACTATGGGTTATAATAACAATCGTTGTTAAAGAGACTGGGATCGGATATTGTCTTATAGCCGGCCAATACCGAAAACCACATTAACAACTGTGTACGCGGTGGAGATTCCAGAATGAAGTGGGATGGTGGCGACGTTCTCGAGGTATATTACGTGGACCCAACTCCCGTGAGTTGATATAAATGACTAAAACAGGAGCTATACTGGGCGTCGCACCCTTTCATCGAGCATGCTCCATCGGAAACCATTCTATTACTTTTGTGATTCGATATGTGGTGCCACTTTGATTCAGGGGTATTGTTCGAGGTGGACGGAAGATGTTGGCTTGCCGTTACCACCGGTCCAGGAGTGCGAACGGTGTATCCACCCTGGCATTGCCTCGCATGCCGTGTCGTCTCCTTATAGCGAGCCCACTACGATTTTGGTTTTAAAGATCCGACCGCGTTAAGGTTCACCATCCCCTTAACGATATTTTCTATATGATTATACTTTACTGATTAGACACTATTGCATATAGCGCAAATTTACTATATAGTAAATAGTTTAACGGATCCTTAGAGGATGGAAGGTCCCAAGCATCTTCTAAGTTACTTGTACCTTTACTACAGTTCACTTGAGTTGGTTTACATTGTATAAGTATGTATGTCCTGACTCGAGTGTTTGTATTTTTATTTACGCTCGGGTCAGCCTGAGTTATTCACAGATTTGGATTTCCACTTTCTGGAGATTGGAATCGCTGGAGATTATCTACTTTTCAAGTTTCATCTTTTCAGTTCGGTTGTTCTATTCAGCTTGTACTTGGTTATCATATTTAAACTTCTGTTGTACTTTATTTCTTCTATTGTATCTTACGTAACTCTGATATATTTATATAGTAGCTTCATGAACTACTATCTCTTTTACTTTCGCTGCATTATTATTACTCTGTGTCTGTGATCTGTGATTTTTATTTACTATATATTCTGAGATTTGCCAAATTTTTTATTTACAACGCGGTATTGCCTACCTATACACTTATAATGGATGCGAATGGTTGAAAATACCTGGTTGTCACAGAAAGGGTCCTATAGGAGGAAGGAAGCCAACACATTAGGTCATATACTGTTAAATAAGATTTTTCATCCTAGAAGCACCTAACCATTTTTTAAAGTAATCACGATGTAGGATGCTTTCATGATTAAGAATCAATAAAATTAAGTAATATTAAAGTTGCCTTAAGAGGAAATATTTATTTGCTGTAATGTTTATAAAATTATTAGAGAGCATATTTTGAATTCTATGAAAGATATCCATCCCATTCATCAAAGAATACATTCCAGTTTTGGAACTAAAAATAGAAAAAATAAAGTAAAGTATTGAAAGCAATAAATGACACAAAGAGTTTGCGTGGTTCATATGTTAACGAATCCTACATCCACGGCAAATGTCCTTATCTTCTTCTTTTATTCTTAGTATGTGTTAAAATGGTAAAGACTATTATTTTGATTTCAGTGCCAAAAAAAGTAGAGTCAAAACCCCTTCTTTATTATAGTTCCCTATTCATTTATAGTGCACAAAGATTCACACAGATCGCTAATGTTCATCTTCTACTCTTTTGATTTCTGCATTTGGATTATGCCACGTGTCAATCACCCATCTTCCTTATTTATTGTGTATAGATTGCCAATGTGGTCTTTGATGGGAAACATTAATTTTTGTTGATAGATTTGAACTTGGGGAGATATTTAATATTTAAATGAGTAACCCAAATTTGAATAATCCATGACTTGATATGGGTTGATTTGATATGGTTTTTGTCTATTTAAGACTTGGGGGGAGGGTCGAGTAGTATTAGTCTTTCCTCATTAAGCTTTGTTCTAATAAGGGCAGAGCTATAACCCAGATTATTGCTAGAGTAGCTTATGTGACATCCCATAAATGTTAAAAATAAATAAATAAATTAGGTAAATTAATTAATGAGAGAAAGCTAAAAATGGAATTTTTGCAAAAGTAAGAATTTAACAATGGAAGTTATGTTGTTGCATTCATGGCTATTTTCTAATCATTTTCCATATATAATATATTAAGAACGGAGATCAAAGAAAAATTATAGACGTTTGAAGTTTCGAATTCAAAATAATTTAAATAGAATTCAAATTCAAATAATTAAATAATTCTCAAAATTTAAAATTTGAAAAGTAACAGTAATTAGTCTTAGGGGTTAAGTAATTTTTGAAATTAACATTAGCAGTAAAATTTAATTAAGGAATAAAAAAATTGATTAACTGTAAAGGAATAACAATCCCAAAGTAAATACACTGGTCGATCAGTCAATGAAGGTGGTGGCTTGGGCTTTATGCAAATGAATGTATTATATTTTATTATTTTTAACCGACTTAAATCCGACAATTCTAATGCATTCCAACCATTATAAATAACACTCTAGCCCCTTCATTTTTATTAATAACTTATTTTCGGAACCAAGCGAAGCTTTGTCACTCTCTCTCTCTTCTCAAAAATTCAAAAAAGTTCTTTAGAGATTCATGTAATAGAATCCAAATGTTTATTATTTTATTTCTAATTCTATTCTCCTTTAAGTCCCTCAATTTTTAAATCTAATCCATATATACAAATCCCGTATTGTATGCATCTAAAGGGGGAGATATGAAAGAGATTATTAAATATGTGACAAATCCAAAAAAAGAAGAAGAGTTAAGGACCTATTGTGAGTGGAAATCTTAGTCTTTCTATTTTAGTAATTGAATAGTATAGTTTAGATTTGAAATACGCCTTGGGGAATTTTGGTTTACAGAACCATCACGTTAAAACCCCAAAATTCCACCAAAACGAAATGCCAATTCTGAGGTTGGAATCTCAATTGTTTTACACTAAAATAATGGAATTTATGTATATTTTGCAATTTTAATTTTTTACCTTCTATTTCACTCTTATCTTTTTCTTTATTTCTGACTAAGAGATTATGATTAGAAAATAGGGTGTAAGGTACGAATTTTTATTTGTAGGTTACAACGCCTTCTTCGACAATTTAAGTAGAAATTTGCTTTGTTTAATTTCATGTAAAAAGAAGTTGAATAGAGCGTAAAAGTATTCAAGTTTGCAAGTTTATACTATTGATTTATTTTGTCATTTTAATATAAAATAAGTGGGCTTGGATTCTATTTTATACAAATCTAATAATTGAATAATGAATATTGGATTTATGGTATATTTGTTAGTAAAGAAATGGGACTTATATAATTTTTGAAGATTTGACATTTAAACATTAGTTTAGGGCTTAAATTTTGCATGCTTAGAAATTGACTAAGTGCGTGCACGCGTGAGTAGGTGTAGGTGTGTGTGTGTGTCTATTAGCGTAAATTATGTAAGATTATAATGTACTAATGGTATAGTTAATAGGGTATTAATTATTGCTTAATTCCCCTTAGGAAAGTGTGTAATTGTAGAGGAGAAATAAGAAGTTCACTTATAAGGCCTTAATAATTAATAAGGTGAGATGTGTGATAATATGAGAGTGTTATAAATTATGACTAAGTTATAGAGATGTGAGGCCATTCAAAAACACATGGAAGTCTGTTCAGCTAATATGGCTACCGACAGTGTGACTTTGGGGCCGATGTGAGACATCGCCTATAATAAGTAACTAAAGATGACGTGAGGTTTGTCCTAAATTTTGTAGGAAAAAACCACCCAACTAATCTGGCTACTAGTTTCTACGAACAATCGGACTAATATGAGATGTCACTGTGGATTATAGGTTATAGTACGAAGGACATGCCCCAAGGATTGAAGTTATTAAGTGGCTATGTGAAGGCCCACCTCGTCCTTATATAGGAAGTAGTAAATAGTTGGGGTTAATTGGTAGGCACAATAGTGGATATCTTGAAAAGGGCCCACTTCGATATGAAATATTAAGCAACGTAAGAGATTCCGCGCAATGTCAAATAGATAAATATTGGTGACGAGTCCGTCTTGGAATAGGTTATGATTGACAAGGGACCTTCCTTAAATAAGGTATTAAATAGTCAGAGTCTATCTAATTCCAATTAAAAAGGTATTAAGTGGTTGGGTACTATCTCTTACATTGATAGGATATTACTGACGATAGAAATGGGCTATTGGGTTGTAAGAGTAGTATTTATGAAATTGGAATTGGGAAAGTCGTAGAGCTTAGAGTTGGAAAGATCAAAGCTATTATATAAAAGATATAGCGCTGTTAAAATTATATTTCCCAAGTAATGTTATAGTAAGTCTCAGAAATTTTATTCACCAGACATATGTTATTTTGACTCCGTTCTCATTACAACATAGGTTGGGAATGCTGAAGTTGAAGGTGAGGATGAAACTTTGGTTGTTTATCTATTTATCTACTCATGTTACTTTCTAATCTACCAAGTGAAAAATAATATTGTATTTTGAAAATGTTTTACTACAGATATGTATAGTTGTTACTGGTATTATGTTGTGAATTTTATGACATTTGGATTTTAAATGAAATGGGCAATATTTCCATTGCTATACATTATCCTTTCGCTGTGAGTTCTGAATGCAAAGATAAAACGCTTTATATTGTTCTTTATACCAACTAATAGCCAGCTTTGGAATCATTCTAAGTTTCGATGGGCCTTTTCTGGGTCAGAATTTAGATCCATTTCAGAGCTGGTTGCTACATTTGGTATCAGAGCTTAAGTTACCCGGTCAATGGGAATCGGTACATTTATGAGGGACACACTTTTTATTTTTAAAAGAATTTTTCAAAAAAAAACTCTACTTTATATATGCACTATTTTTGAACATACATAAATACACTAGGAAAATCTTTATTTCAGCATATAATACTATCTTAGACCATTATAACTGAATGTTTAATGTACAGATAGTAGATCATGGCTGAAAACCCTTCTTCTTCTAAGACTGGGAATCCTACCCAAGGAATGCCTACCATTTGGGGGATGCCTAAATGGTTTAAACAATACCTCGGGCATGTAGGACAAGTCCCTGTTCCTCAGCAAGCTGCACCGGTGACATCCATTGTCATGCCTTCTGAAGTAGCACATTGCCCCTTTGATTTCATTTAATATGTAGGGATTTTCTAAATATAGGAGGACGAGTATATTTGGGAACCAAAGATTTCAGGGAGACAAAGACATGGATAAATGACTACAAGAGGATATTTTAGGAGTTAGATTGGAAGTGTCAGATGAAGAGGAGAATGGAAGCTTAGCCCCTTACGGGAGAGGCCTTAGATTGGTGGAATATTGCGGTTGAGCAAAATCTTGATAGGATTGCCACTAGGGATGGGTTTAAGAACTGATTTGAGTCACGGCTTATGTCAAGAGCAGAAGTGTGCTTGCAATTATAGAGGTTTATATAGCTTAAACAAGGAGACTCTACTTTTAAGGAGTATATTAGTAAATTCTCAGAGCTAGCTAAGTTCGAAATGAATTTGATTAATACACCCATGAAAAAGGCCATGAAGTTTGTCAGAGGCCTTAACTCCCCACTTAGAGAATTGTTATTAACCCAAGTACATATTGGCGCCACATATGGTACACTAGTTGAGATGGCTTTGCTACAGATGGCTGGTGCGAAGAAGAAATAGAGAGAAGGAGAAGGCTAGACCTACTCAAAACTAAGGAGGAGCCAAGAAGGGAATTTTTTGAGGAAAATAAGAAGTCTAAAAGAAAGTTTAAGAAAGGAGGTAAGGTCTACGAGAGATGCCAAAAGAAAGGGCATGTTGCTAAAGATTGCAAGGTGAATATGTTGAAGTAAGCTTTTAAGGGAAAGCGTTTCCATTGCTATGAAGAAAGACATCACAAGAATCAGTGTCCAAAGCTGGCGAAGGAAGGGCAGAGTAGGCAATCCTACACCATTGAGGTAGTCTCTTTTTCAAGTAGACCACCCTATATAGACCAAGGAAAGGTAGGATGGAAGGTAACTCTTATTTTTGGGAATACAATCGTACCCTATTCGACTCTGGAGCATCATATTCAATTATAGCTAGGAATTTGATCAACTCCTTAAATCTTCAAACTCAAATTGTCATTAATCCAATAGCAGTCTCAAATCATATCGGGGCGTCGATATATCTTTTCTCAATTTGCAAAAACCTAGTATTGGACATATGCAATGTTTATTTTATATGTAATGCGTATGACCTTAATTTTGAAGGGTATGAACTTATCTTAGGAATGGGTTATTTTTCGTACTACGGGGCGACATTAGATTGCAATAGGAGGGTTATATGGTTGAAGTGTTGTGGGGGATGAGATATAGAGATTTGTTTTGCACCTTAAGATTTACTCAACTTAAGTTATTTAAATTCGCCGAGCCTATCTTAAGATGAGCTTTTATCCATACTCGTAGTCCGAGAATTTTCTAATATTTTCGAAGAAGTCTTGGATCTCCCACCGCAAAGGGAGATCCAATTTAGGATTGATTTAGAGAAAGACATTAGACAATTCGCTCTATCGTTAAGACACTGTGCCCTAAATAAAAGACAAGAGTTAGATAAATAGACCTCGGAGATGGTAGAAGGGATTTATCCCACAAAGTACTTTGGAATAAAGAGCCCATGTTGTCTTTTCCAATAATGCAGATGGCTCATTAAGACTATGCATCGACTATAAGGAACTTAAAAGGCTGACAAGGAAGAATAGGTAACCCTTACTTAGGATAGATAATTTGTTTGATCAACTTATTGGAGCCAAAATCTTCTCTCAGTTGGACTTGCCGACTAGATTTCATCATCTAAGAATTTTAAAAGATAGCAAACTGAAGACCGTGTTTCGCATGCCAGATGGACTCTATGAATGGAATGTAATGCCTTTAGATTGGAAAATCTCCTCGCATTTGTAGATTTGATGAGTAGAGTATTAGGAGACAGTTGAATAATTTTGTCATAGTTTTTTTGATGATATCATAGTATTCGCCAAGAGTGAAGGACAATACGAAAATCACTTAACGGATATCTAGAGACTTTGAGGAAGCACCAAATTAAAGCCAAATTCTAAAAAATGTCACTTTTGGAAGAAGGAGGCGAGATTTTTTAGACACATTGTTTCTGAACATAGGTTAGTAGCAGACCCCGTAAAAGTGGAAGCTATTCAAAGTTGGAAGGTTCTAATAAATGTCATGGAGGTTATGAGTTTTCTAAGATATTCGAATTACTACAGCAAATTCAAAAGGGACTTTACAAAGATGCCGATCCCTTTAACTTTCCTAGCTAAGAGGAATCTAGTATTTGCATAGGATGACAAAATCATGAAAGAATTTGAGAAGCTAAAGGAGCTGTTGACAAGTACACAAGTACTCATAATTTCTGATAGGATGAAACCATTTATAGTTTACATGGATGCATGTGGCACAGGATTGTGAGAAGTTCTTATGCAAGAAGGAAGTGTGATAGCTTATGCTAATAGGCAATTAAAGGATCATGAGAAGAGATACCTAATTCATGAATTGGTGTTGGCATCCATTGTTTCTGCCTTAAAGATATGAAGGCACTATGTTTCAGGGGAAAGGTTTGAGTTGTTCACCGGCCATAAATCATTCAAATACCTATTTTCTCGAAAAGATGTGAATCTTAAGAGTAGGGATGGATGGAGTTTATAAAATCCCATGACTTTGGTATACAGTACACCCTTAGGAAAGGGAATGTCGTCGCCGATGCCCTTAGCCATAGGCATGCTACCTTAGTTGCTATATACTAGCAGCGGTAGTTAGTGTTCCTCTTGAATTAAAACCTCCATGCACCAATAGAACCAATCCGAAGCTATTTGGTAGAAATGGAGGTTAGATCAGAATTAATGGACCGCATTAGATTAGAATGAAAGAAAGATGAGGAGATAGGTGATATTTTAGGAAGCTAAATAGAGGAGAATAATTTTCTCATGTCAATAGATATGCAGTTGACGAGAAGGGATGTTTAAGGAGAGATGGATGTCTTTGCGTTCCAAAGATTGGAAGCGTATTAGAGAAAGTGCTTGTGGGGTGACACCATTCAAGAATGATCATTCACCTCAGAGGTGATATGATGTATAAGGATATGAAACAAATTTCTATTGACCAGAGATGAAGAAAAGAGTGGCTGAATTTTCTTTTAGATGTTTAAGATGCCATATGATAAAAGTTGAGTAAGGGAATCTCCGAGGATTGTCATTGCCATTAGAAATTCCGATCTAAAAATGAGAACATATATCAATGGAATTAAAAGATGGGTTGCCTAGGAATCAAAGAGGCAATGAAGCAATTTGGGTCATAGTGGATAGACTCGCTAAAAGAGTTCATTTTATTACCATTGGGAGCAATATGACTGCAGCTTCTATCATTAGCCGAGTTCGTGTGCAATAATAGATGCTAATTGATAATTGGTATGGCACCTTTTGAAGCACTTTATGAGAAGCCATGAAAATCCCTAACTATTGGTGGGAAACCGCTGAAAAAAATTCTTCTCAGGCCAGATTTGATTCATGAAACATTGGATAAGGTAGAGTTGATCAGGCGACATATGAAAGCAGCGCAGGACTACCTGAAATCCTATGTAGGTAAGAGAAGAAAAGAGTTGGAGTTCAAGGTTGGAGAGATGGTGCTCATCAAAGTTTCTCCTCTTACGAAAGTCGTGAGATTTAGAAAATTAAGAAGGCTGACACCAAGATTTGTTGGGCCTTTTCAAGTTTTGAAAAGAATAGGAAAACTTGCTTACTGTGTAGAGCTACTGGACAGGTTGGCTAAATTCCATGACGTTTTTCATGTTTAACGTTTGAGGAAATACCTTTACAGCACAGCTACAGTTGTAGAGCCTGATCAATTATGGGATACTGTGACGAAGCCAATAACATTCTGTGCCACCGCACATATTGTGAAGCATGAAACTAGGAAGCTCTGCTATAATTAAATTAGGCTGCTTCAAGTACAATGAGGAGATGACCCAGCAGAAATGTGACGACCCACATTTCAGAAGGTCTAAATGGCAATAATCCACACATGTACAACTTAAAAAAACCGGAATGTAGATAATTAATGGGGTTAATTAAGAGAAATAAGAAAATAAGAAGAAAACAAACACAGAATCTCACAGCGGAAACGATAAAATATAATAATCAAATAAACAGTTCATGAAGTTGTTAACTATACAATTGATTATAATCTATACAACATTTATCAGAGTTATATATATACACACACCAGGGATAAATAATCAATGCAGCAGAATAGCATGATGCAGGGACTAATAATAATAGTAATATACCAAATCTTCATCTTCATGCTTTAGAAAAATGATCTTCAATGCTCTGAAAACACTCAGGGCTGACCCGAGTATAATGGAAAACAAATCACGCGAGTCAGGACTAAATACTCTTATGTAAGGAAAATTGATATCACAAAATATGAGTGTAAAAGCGTCAGAGATGTTTACGGGATTTTACATCTCTTATCCAGTGTATAACATGTGGCAATAACTTAAGAGATGTTACCGGGTTATGCATCTCTTAAGGATCCGTTAAACTATATATATATATATATATATATAATAGTATATGCTATAATAGGTCATGCATAGCAGTTAAATAAATATAAAAATAGCGTTAAGGCTTTACATTGATCCACCTTAACACATTTATAGCATGTAGTCTATGCAGGTCCTGTAACACAACTAGTAATATTGGTAGCCAATTTGTCCCCTATAGGTACAATACTACACCAAAGTCGTAATTGGCTAACGTAAGGATAATATGAAGAGGCACGTAAGGCAATGCCCAAGGTAGGATTCTACCAGTTTACCCTTTCTGGCTAGTCATAATCCATCCGTGGCCGAACACGACAGTCAATCCAAACAAAAAGGTGCACCTATCGAGTCAAAACCACAATAGTAATATGAAGGATCAACTTCGCTAAAGGTAGCTAACCTCAGTGGCCTAACATATGCTCCTGTTTTAGTCATTTTAATTATGACACAAGTGTCAAGGCTATCCATCATCGTTCTCTTACTTCATTCCAATAAATGTTCGTCAATTCAACCACTACATTCCGGATATCATCCGCTCGTGCACAGTTGTTAAAGTGGTTCTAATATTGACACAGAGTATGCTAATAACAGACTTCGGTCTCTTTAACAACCAAACGTCATTTTACACAACGGTTATTACTTTCATATTTCGAAAACAATTCATACTTGATCTCAAAATATCGTATTCGCTTTGAAATCAAATCCATTTCGAAATATCACATTTACTTCAAAATCAAATTCAGTTCGATATGTCATTTTCACTTGAAAATATCATTTCACTCCATTATCTCGATTTCACTTTCAAAATCGTTTTGGATTTCAATTTAGATTATAACTTCATTTCAACCCAATTCGCATTTAAATCCAAGATTTAAATATAAACATTCTATCCTTTTGACCAGTTTGAATTATTAGAAAATAATTTTAACAGCTTTAAATAGTTAATTGGTTAAAATACTTTAATAGAAATTAGTTTGAGTATTAAAAATGGTTATATAGTGAAATAGTTTGAAAAATCAAAATAATTTGAATATTTAAAGAATATAGATTCTAAACCGTTTATACTAAAATAATTCATTTGAAAATATAGTTTCAAAGTCAAACCGATTCAATTCCAAATTTCCCAACTCAAATCAATTCCAATTTCCATTTTGATTTAATAATACGATTTCAAGTCGAATTTTACTTCGATTTCAAATTAATTTTAATTCTAATTCCAATTTGAATTTAAATTCCAATTTCAAATTAAAATCATTTTGATTTATATCAATATCGAGTTCGATTTTCAAAATATTAATTCAAAACACTTAAATTGAATTAACCTTCAATATCCAATTTAAAATCCGAATCTTCAAATATAATTCAATTCCGCGCTCAATTTTGAAATATCGTTTTATATCACTTTCACCTAGCAATATTCAAAGTTCAAATAAAAATTCAATCTTTTAAAACAAATAAATTTCTAAAATTCAAATTATATTTCGATTATAACTTCAAAATCTCAACTTCAATTATTTAAAAAACAAATCCTATTATCAAATTTAAATTTCAACATTCTGAGCTCAAATGCAAAAATAATTCGATCTCCATAAGTTCGATTTTTATTTCTTAAAATCAAATCATTTTAATAATTTCAAATCAAAATTTCTGAAATTATTTAATTTAATCAAACCGGTGTTCGTATATAATTTTCTATCCTATAGCCGAGTGAATATGTTATTTCAATTTAATTCAGGGATGGATATATATCATTTCAATCCAAAATAAATGCTATAGGTATATATCGTATTAACTCATTTCTTAGTTTATTTGGAATAATTCAGTTACAGTTTTATATACTGTAAACAATATACACGATGATAATAGAATGTATTAAACATAAATAACCATCCAAAATATTAATTAATGGTACCCATCGCAATCCATCATCGAAACAGTCAAGAACCACCAATCAATCAATTATCGACAATTGAGGATTTTACTAGCAGTTTAATTCTAATTCAATTTAACTGTCAATTCAAATTCTATCTTAATTCAGATGTCAATTTAAATGTCAATTAAATTTATCGAATAACTACCAATAAATTTAAATCACTTCACGATATAAATTTAACTAATTAAGAATCATTTAAGTCAAATGTGAGCGTATAAACATACACATTTTATTGAAATTGAAAAAAATTCCAGCTTCAAATAAATTTTAAACCAACTCCATGATGTAGCCTTCATCAATACGATTCAAAAGCCACTTGTTTCACCCGAATCTGATCTAGTACGAGGAAGTTATGAAATTTATTATTATACGATAAAAATTTTAAACTAAATTAACCAAATTTAAATCAATAATAAAATAAGATAACGTTACCTTGCTCTCTTTCCCTCTCGTTCCTAAACTCGACTGCGTGAAGAAACCCACAAATGCAACAACCAAAACCCATGCGTAGGCACACGTAATGACCGGACTATCATTAGAGCATGCCGCTCAAAGTGCCTCCACTACTCCTCCTTCGTCAGCAACGCGGCCTCCCCACAACGCCTCAATTCATGAGCAATTCCCTAAAATGTGCGCAACCTTCCAAGCTCAATCTTGGCGAATCCAGGATGAAATAGAACAATTCGACTGTGAATGTGTAGAGGAGATTGAAATCTACAACTTTCATGTTGGATGTTTATAAGTTCGATGAAAGATGAAGGAGATCGAAGGGAAGAATCATAGAAATTTCTGAACATTGAAGACAAGTGGCCATATTTAGAACTAAGGTTTCAGAAAATTTAATATTATTTTTCTCGTTATGTGTATCGTATTTGTATACTTAGGTCCAAAACCGTCCGAACTCCAATCGAAGCATGCCATCCAGCATTTATAATGTTTTACCTTATTCCGAACACAATGGAACTAGTTTCGAGGCCCTTCGATCATATTCAGAGATAGCATTTCAAAATCAATTGAATTATATTGAATTCCTTAAATAAATTTCTACACGTTTCAAGGTCACATGGCCAAACGACAAGTCTGATCGCTACGACACTTAAAATTCTACAATAGCTCACTATTGTGGATCCGATGAAACTAGTTTCATTGAAATCCAAGATAGTGATCAAAATGGCTATTTTTACTCATCAATTATAATATAAAAATTTCAATTTTTACTTATTCACTTTTAAATCCAATTTTAAATGTTAACCATCTTCATTGTTATTTAAATAAAATTTAAATTAACTTCCGATACCATTTTCATTCACATTAAATCCAGATTTCAATTATTTAAATAATCCTAGTATTAGCTTTTATTTTATTTAAATATCCCATATTAAAATCCCAATGAATTTTAGTTATCAATAATTAGTATATTTTCAACAAAATAAGTCAACATTTATTATATAATCCAACTATTGATTATAAATACATTCAATACGTTGAATTCCATTTCAATACTGTTATTGCTAAAGTCATCGAAAATTGGTTATTTCAGAGTTTTTATTACTTTCCATAAACTAAACAGATAAATCATTAAATTTTTACTTCTATCCATTTTTATCCAATAATCACCTTAAATTTAATAATTTAAAATATCTAAAAATACGGATCATTACATACACATGGAAAATAAAGAGAAGACGAGGATCTACCATCTTGAGATTTTCACTGGTAAACTTTTCTCTTACAAATTAGATGTTTGTTGCATCATGGTTGCCAGATTGGATAGTAAGAGATGATTGTTACACTTTTCACTATTACTTTGCACTCATATAGAAATTTTATACATGTTTAGGGTGTTTGCATATATATTTTTATGCCATAATCATACAATCATGCTAGGATTGAGCTTACTTATATTATGTCTGCACCTATAGTCACATTGCACTTTTGGTTGAGTAGATGGTTGTGTAGATAACTCGGTTGAATAACATGGATATATATTGTGCATTATGTTGTTTGCCTTTTGAAAAGATATCAAAAACGAAATCCTTTCTAAGGAGGGAGAATGTTACACCCTCTAGAAATTAATTAGAAATAAATAAATTAGATAAATTAATTAAATGAGACGAGGCTAAAAATGATAATTTGGAAAAAATTTAGAATTTGACAGCGGAATTATGTCTTTGCATTCATAGCGATTTTTCAATCATTTTCCATATATAATATGTTCAATACGGAGCTCAAAAAGAAAAGTTGTTGACATTTGAAGTTTTTGAATTCAAAATAATATAAATAGAATTTAAATTAAAATAATTAAATAATTTTCAAATTTGGAATTTGAAAAGTAATAGTAATTATACTTGAGAGTTAAGTAATAGCTGAAATTAACGTTAACATTAACAGTTAATTAAGGAATAAAATAAATCAATTAACGGCAAAGAAATAACGTTCCTAAAATAACCATGTCGGTCGACCAGTTGGGTAGGGGTGGTCGGCCGATCAACAAAGGTGTCGGCTTTGGTTTTTTGCAAATGAACATACTAGATTTTATTACTTTAATCTACATAAATCCGACGATTCTGGTGAATTCTAATCACCACAAATAAGAGTTTAGCCCCTCACAATTATTCACATATTATTTTGGAAACCAAGTGATGCTCTGTTAGTCTCTCTCGTTAAAAATTCTGAAAAGGTCTTTAGGGTTTCGGGTAACAGATTCTAAATGTTTATCGCTTTATTTTGAATTCTATTCTCCCCCAAATACATCAAATTCTAAATCTAATTTGTATACACAAACCCCTGTTATGAATATCTAAAAAGGGAGATCTATTGAAGGCATGACAAATCTAAAAAAAGTGGAAGAGCTAAGGACCTGTTGTGAGTGGAAATCTTAGCCTTTCTATATTAGAAATTGAACAGTGTAGTTTGGATTTGAAATATGTCCTGGGGAATTTTGGTTTGCAAAACCATCACATTGAAACCCCCAAAATTCCCCCAAAGCGAAATGTCAATTCTTAGGTTGGAATCTCAATTGTTTTGCATTAAAATAATTAAATTTGTATATATTTTGCAATTTTAGTGTTTTTACCTTCTATTTCACTATTATATTTTTCTTTGGATCTGACTAAGAGATTTTGATTAGAAAACGGAGTGTAAGGTACGAATTCTTATTCGTAGGTTACAATGCCGGCTTCGATAATTTAAATAGAAATTCCCTTTGTCTGAATTCAAGTAAAAAGAAGTTGAATAGATCATACAAGTATTCAAATTTGCAAGTTTATACTGTAGATTATTCCATTGTTTTAATATAAAATTAGTGGACTTGGGTTCTATTTTATACAAGTCTGTTGATTGAATAATGAATATTGGGTTTATGGTATATTTGTTAATATGGAAATAGGACTTGTATAATTTTTGAAGATTTGATATTTAAATGTTAGTTTAAGCATAATCTCCACACGCTTAGAAATTTACTAAGTGCGTGCATGCGTGTGTCTATGTATACATACATATATACATCTACATATACATATATACATACATACATACATATATATATATAAACAGCGTAAATAGCAAAAGATTACAATGTATGAATGGCAAAGTTAATAGGTTATTAATTATTATTGATTTCCACCTTAGGAAAGGGAGTAATTGTAAATACGAAGTTTTCTTATAAGGCCTTAATATATGGTGGGATGTGTGATAGTGTGAGAGTAATTATGACTAAGTTATAGGAATGCGAAGTCAAATAAAAGCACACGGAAGTCTTCCAACTAATCTGGCTACTAGCAACGTGATTTTGGGGTTGATATGAGACATCGCCTATAACAAGTAACTATAGATGACACAAGGTTAGTCTCAAATTCTATGGGCTAAAACTGCCTAGCTAATCTGGCTACTCGTTCCTATGAATAGTGGACTAATATGAGACGTCACTGTGGGGTATGTGTCATAATATTAGGGACCTACTTCAAGGATTGAAGTTATTAAGTGGCTGTATGAAGGCCCATCTCTTCCCTATGTAGGTAGAAGGAAATGGTTAGAGTTAATGGGTAGGCACGATAGTGGATATCTTGAAAAGGGCCAACTTCAATATGAAGTATTATGCGACAGAAGAGATTACGTGCAACGTCAGCTTGATAAGTGCCAGTGAAGAGTCTTCTTTGGGATAGGTTATAAATGATAGGGACCTACCATAAATAAGGTATTAAATGGTCAGAGTATGCCTAATTTCCACCGAAAAGGTATTAAGTGGCTTGGGTACTATCTCTTACATTGATAAGATATTACTGACGGTAGATATGGGTTAATAGGTTCTAAGAGTAAGAATTATGCAATTAGAATTGGGAAAGCTATAGAGCTTGGAGTTGGAAAGATCAAAAATACCATGCAAATGACATTCCTATTTAAATTGTACAGCCCAAGTACTATTATAGTAAGGCTCATGATTTTATTCACTAGATATATGTTGTTCTGACTCTGTCCTCGTTGCAACAAAGGTTAGGGAAGGCAATGTTGTACTACAGTTATGTGATTATTTTTATTGGTATTATATTATGAATTTTATGACATTTGGATTGTAAAGGAAATGGTACTGTTTCTGTTATTATATTTTATTCTTCCACGGTGAGTTCTGAATATGCAGATACATAGCTCTATGTTGTTCTTTATACCAAACCAGCTGCTGGAGTAAGTCTAAGTTTCGATGGGCCTTTTCTAGATCAAAATTTAGCTCCGTCTCTGGGCAAGTTGTTGCAGCTTAGGTTGGGTTCTGGTGATGTGGCCAGGCTTTAAAATGGTGATGCGATCTTACTTATTGAATTGCACAGTTTGAATTTAATTATTCTTGATATTGTGCTTTGTAGCTATTTTTTATAGAGCGGTGCAGCGTAGCTTCGGGAGTGGTAGCACAAGTCAGATGTTGTGTAGCATTGTTCTGTTACACAACTATGGAGGTGAGGTTCCCAATGGTCCATTTTTGATAGCGAAGTTCTAGAGTGATTATAACCATGCAGTCCTTCTATGTCGGGGATAAATTCTTATCTTGGTTTTGTCTCTTCATGTAGACGGTTTGTTAATCCATTTCTTACCTAAAATCTTTGTACTTGTTGGGTAGTACTCCTTTAGAATTGCGGCGATGTTCTATTACATTAATTTTAGCTCATGATTGCAGTGCATTCCAGTTGCTTTGATGCTAATCTAAAATTATGGCACAGCCTTTTCAGTTTAATGTTAGATTAAGGTTGTGGTGCATCTCTATTGCTTATAATTACCTTAAGGATATGCCACTATTCTATACTACTGATATTGCTTTAGGTTTCGTAGCACAATCTCTACATTTTTTTGTTGCTTAAAGATTATGATATTGTCCTAACTTATTAAGGCTCACTTTTGGAACCACGACACAGCCTTCATATTTGGTACTTGAAGGCTATGTCGTAGTTCTGCCTATTGAAGTAAGTGTTTGGTTTGTAGAGTGGTCCTTATACTTTGTGGCTATCTTAAGATACAAGCGGGATGTTATAGTGCCGAAGCTATGTTAAATGGGAAAGCACGGTCCTTATATTTTGTTGTTGTCGTATGAATTTGGCGCGGTATTATCTATGCTTTGCTTTTTCTTCCCGCTTCCTTTTCATAGTACATCTTCTATTATGGAAGGAGTTATTTTGGTTCAATGCTTACATCAATTTTTCTTTAAAAATATTCGAAAAATAAGGATGCAACACTTGCCTCCTAAGGCTGTAGCGATTGAAGATTTTTTTGTTGTCTCTACTTCCATATTTTTCATACTTTACTTAACCCATCACGTCGCACTTTTCTTTTTTATGCATGGAAAAATTCTTTATTGTCGTTTCACATTTAATGCTTGATTGCATGGGTCTATCTCTTATCAGCCGATTCTCATAAAAGATGTAACTTTAGTCTTTTCATCTAAGTAATCTATATGGATCCTTGTGTTAATTTTCCCCGTCATTAATCAATTGATGTTTTGGGATTCTTTTCATCATTCCAATTTCATGGTTGAGAAAATCGTGGTGAGTATATGTTTTTCTCCTTCCTTTTCATTTCTTTATATGCTCTCGTAAATTTTAACTACAAACCTCATCTTCTCCAACAAAAAGTTTCTTTTTCAAACAAAAGTAAGGATATTCTTTTTCTTGTTGTTTCTTCCTCTATATCTTAGTGTTAGTCGGTAACCAACCTATTATATTTGTTATGAAAACTAATTCTACTGAGGGGACCCCTCTTCTTTATCATTGCCATCTAGAATAACAGAATTAGGGGAAATAGAGGGTATTATGGATCATTTCGAGTATGCGGGTTATGTGGTCAGGATTCTTGAATCTCATGATCATATCCATATGCCTCTAAATGGATTCATTTCTATCAATTCTGAGCACATTTAATGTGGGCTTTATCTTCCTCCTAATCAAATTTGTGACAACCCGGATATTCGGACTAGTCAAAATCGTTGAAAACCTATTCATTTCTAAAATATAAAAAAATGAAAACTACCGAAAGGCATACCATTATTAGATAAATATGCATCAAAATTAAATGTATAAGATACAATTTCAATGCAACTAATCAGAGTAATCATTTATTTTACCAGGTGGCTTTTATACATATCAAACTCAAATACAATAAATCTATTGGTGCACAACTCTGATGTGATAGACAGCAACAGTCATGCCTGTAAACTCAATAAACATGTCAATGCGAAATAAAATTGTAAGCAAATATAAATTAACACAAGATAAAATAGCAATAATAAACAAGGAAAATGTTATGTCATTATCGGGGTTGTATCACTACCACTTATGACTGCCTACATACCCCTATCTAATTGGGTATCCAATTAGATACATGATCAAGCCAACATAATTCTTCTACTACAAATAGGAATCAAGGAGCCTATACTGCACAAACATTTATGCAATTCTCAAACTACATAGCATAATATATGAAATGGAAATTAATTGCTTGTGAATTGGTCGAGTACAATTCAAACAAACAATAGAAAGAAGCATATTAATATCCACAATTGTAAATGGACAATAGTACATCAATCAAAATTAACTAACATGTTAATAAATGTCCAAGTTAATATAATAGTAGGATGGGGATTTATTTTGCTGAAAAGATGTCCAAATAATCTATCTAATTTAATTATAGTGGAATGGAGATTTGTTCTATTGATTGAATGTAACTAAAGATATATAGCTACGTTAAGTATTTAAATCGATGTTATTATATTTCACCCCTTTTAAATTATCATTATAAAATCTATCAACTATTTATACCATAATGTTTAACTCATCAATATGAGTCTAATGCAAAAATCTGCTGGTTAATCAGATTTAATACGAGTGAGTAATGATTCTTTTAAGCTAAAATATTAATTAACAAAATTAATATAAATAAAATTAACCAAATCCAAATCATTGCAAAGCCTAAGGCCTAACACGCATGAAGCTTGCACCATCATCTTTCCATTTTGAAATGCCTGCACACGATTCACTCATGGCCATGCATCACCATAGCCAGTCGATCCTTCTCCTATTCACATCTCCCTTCTCGCTTTAAGAAGTTACACGTCACAGTCGCAACGAACTCCTCTTTGCATCCTCACCACGATGGATACCACCATCCCAAGCTCAACATCCCCGATGATGCCCTGACCCGAATCTTCCTCGTCGACACTTTTGGCTGTCACGGTCTCCACATGCTATCATCATGAGCACAACAAAAATGAAAAGTTTAGCCTGCTCCATTCTCTACAACTTTCATGCAGAATGTTTTAGCTAATACATAATGTTTGAGGAGTTGTTGGAATTATGAAATGAAAGTGGAAGATAGGTTATATGTGTTTTCATTTGCAGTAAAGTAATGGAAATGTGTCCACGTGTAAGAGAAAATGTGTCCATCTTTTTTTGTTTCATGCATGAATGTGTGTGTGTGTGTGTGTGTGTGTGTCAATATATAACTCAATTATTCCAAGCCGAGGAAAGAAAAGAACAGCGCAAGGATAAAGAAAAAGACTTGAGAAAAGAGTATGTGGTTTGCCTTGCATATGTGAATGTTTATAGCCATGTGTGTTTGTTTTTAAAGTTTTATGGTACTCCACCACACAACATCACGTTTACAAGCGATCCGCGAATGAGAGAAATAAAAATATGATCGTGCATAACAATGTGAGACGGTCATAAAATAATAATAAAATACATCGGTTAACCTATTATGTGAAGTTCTCAAATTACCATTGTTTGCCATAAAATGCATCAAGCAAATTTAATTATTTCCCAAATTAAAAATTATGAAAAAATCCTATAAATTAAATTAAAATACAATACAAAAAATTTGGCTAGTTATTTGAAACATAGATTTTATTATATTTAAATTCAAATTTAAATATTTAAATAAATCAAATATTCAAATTCGAAGACTCAAAAATTTTGGACCGTTACAAAATTCTTCATTAATGGCTCACTGCCATTGGCTTTGCTCCCATTCAATTTTCCCTAATTTCCTATTCCATTTTTATCCCCACTTACATCCTTTATGCAGAAAAGTGTTCCCCTCCTTGCTGGTGGGAAATTCTATTTCTATTGATATTCACAAAAGTCCTTTTATGGGTGATTATGAGTTTTATTATGCCAGGCAAAGAAATTGGTTCTCATGTATGTTCCAAGAAAAACCCAAAAACGGAATCACCAATATATTTTCATTTCAAATTTAGATAACTTCCCTTCTTCTTTTGAACCTTGGCCAGTCGTTCTATTTTCCCCGATTAAGCCATAGGTCATACGTATCTCGTATGAAGGACATACTTGGATTTGGATGAAGAAGATAAGAAAGAAGATTTATTCTTTACCGAGCTGATGCTGTGCAAGTACGACTTTCTACATACTAGTCATAACTTCTATCGCTCCATCTTTAAATTCTCTTCAGTTAACCTAAGGGTATAATTTGATAAGATGGATGATGAAATTATATTTCTTGATTTTTGCAAAGATACTTACTGATATTATTTCTTTTTATGCACATAAAATAGTTGAAGACCTCACAGATGTGTTTTTTGATGGTCCCTTGACAAAGATAATGGAGACAACAAAGATGAAGAATCGAGAGAAGAGAAGAATGGATGATGCCAGACATGCATCCTCCTCCTTGTCTTCCTTCCTCAGAAGTACTTCACATCTCACCTCTCCAATGCTTTCTTGATCCGAACATCTACTTCCTACCCCTACCCGAAGGACCTATGATTGACCTTGTTGGAGGATAGGGCGAACAACATTGGATGGTTTGGTCTATATTGCTTCTGCCCCACTAATCATACCCTATTGAACTTCAATTAACTATACTCCTCATCCTTGAACTTTCTACCAAGCTCGACAGGACTCAGGCCTATGTAAGTGTGTTCTTTTCTTTCTTTACTCAATGACGATTTACTTTGAAAATTCTTATTTTGTTTACGTCTGCTTTATCCAGACGGGGTCTTTGACAATTAATGTTCGAAAGAGGGTTGTGATTGCTTGTCTCATCCACAGCTCGGATTGCTAATCTTGAGGTAGATCTTGTTGGGGTAGCTTCTGAAGAAAAAAATAGATGAAGAGCTTAGGGTTCAATGAGAGAAGGCTGAGAGGTCAAAGGGGGCAGTAAAAGCGGCAAAGGAGGGTTTGAAGCTGAAAGGTCAACAGTTGAAAGGGAAAGATAAGGCCTTAGGGGAGAAGGAGAAAAGGTTGGGGGAGGGGGGAGGGGGTAGCCAAGAAGGTGGCTATGGTTAATGATAGACTTAATAAAATTACTTAGCGGATCCTCTATAAAATGTATGTTATGATTAAGCATCAATTTTTTGCCAATCGCTTAGATGGTATTACTATTGAGGTCAATCTTGGCTTCGTACGGGACCCTTAAAAGATTGAAGAGGTCCTTGACTATTGTAGGGCCAAGTGGGTTACAGAGAGGGCTAATGGGAAGGGATCACCTTCTACTTCTCAATATACCTCGCTGCAGCAGAGTGATGAAGATGCATTGCTTAAGGGGACTGAGATCAACTCTACCTCCCAAGTGCATGTAGTCTCTTGAACTTTTGAAAATAATCCCATTATTCCCCTTGTCTGTCTTGAATATTTTGATGTGTAATAAGTAAACTTCTTTTTCCAGTTTGGTCATAGCCAATTTCTTTGATTGTCTTGCTATGTTGCTACTACTCTATGAATGACTACTTCCTCGGTTCTTTATAGTCTTCTAAGGAAGTAATTTTTACTATACTTACAAAGGAAAGCATGGAAAAACTTCAAAACTCAAAACAAGGGTCACCTTGGTCTTATTGCGATGGTGGTTTGCAAGCGCCAGAAGGAGTTAGAGGGGGCATTTGCACAATTTAAATAAGAAACCCAAGGGTTACTCTCTAAAATTAAAAAGAGGTTAAAGGAAATGAAGCACTTACTAACTTCATACTGCACCACTGGCGCTATGTCCGAAGAGCGATTTCTTTCCTTCTGATAGCCTCATTTGGAATGGTTTAGGATTAGGCTTAGGAATCTAAATGAGGAGTCACTAGAGTGGGAAAGGGATTGAGATTTGAAAATTAAATAGAGGTCGTGCCTTAAATAAATGAAATTAAAAGAATGGTCTTATAAGTTAATTTCTCAAGGGAATAAGGCAAGGGTATTATGGGATAGCCATATATAACCCCCAAACCTATAAACCCCTACTTTATTCTCATTTTCCTACTTTCATAAAAAAAAAAAGAGATCAAGGTCGGTCATAACCTTAGGAGAAAATGAGATCAAAATCAACTAGAGGCTAAGGATTCAAGCAAGGAAGAATTAAGCAAAATCAAATCTTCCTTATCCAAATTAAGATGAATAATAATCTAAACCATCTCATATATGTTTTAATGAACATCTTAATTTTGGGTTTAAGGTTTTAAAAATCGTTTGGATGATTTGAATGATGATATGCTTTGATTATATGCCATGTTTGATTTAAACAAGTATGTTTGTAAAAGATTTGATTTGATTCTAAGGATACAATCATATAAAATGGGTTTCGAACACTACGAGGATTAAATATGTTATGTGGAATATTATTTTGGAGATGGGTTTAAATTTTCATAATATTCCAAGCTATAGATAATTTGTTATGAATTTTGAATAGAAGAAATAAAGAATTTGGGTTTAAAATTTATTACGGTAATTATATAAAGGTTTTGGGTCCTAAATTTATACACGTTAGAAAATATATTTAAATCGGACTAAGATGATTTTTGGAGATTTTTTCTACGCGGTTTACTATGAAAATTAAATTAATTAAGATTAAGAACTTAAACGTTTTAACTGTTTTGTAAAGGAGAAAGACTTCATTACTTAAATGTTTTTGATTATTAATTGATGAATTCGGTAGCCTTTTTATAAAAAGATTTTGGTAAAGGATTTGGCAATAAAAAATATTTTGACAAATAAGGCAAGTAGGTGAAAAGAAATTTCTTTTAAATGCTAAAATTCAGTTTTGCATGGATTTACTACTGCACCACTTCCATCTGATGTTTTTCGGCACCATGCCTCCACCAAAGAACACATTCGAAACCAATGCACATGGTGTCAAGCAATTAATACGCAATGCATTGGAGAAAAGCGGAAGGTACAACGTTAAAACCAAGCTTTGAAGGGGTAGAGGTCATTTTTATAAGATTTCGAATATGTTACCCGCCTTTGCTTTTAAAAAGATGCTTTCGAGAGGGTTGAAGTTACTTGTAAATAGCTTTCGAAGGGATTGCCGCTTACCTTTGTTTTAAAAGTATCTTTCCATTGAGTTGTCGCATATTAAGTTTTGAAAAGGAGCTTTTGAAAGGGTAGTTGCTTTTGAACCTAGTCGAAACCTAGCCGCCGTTTTCGTACCTTTCAAATTGGTTAAGAGCTGCTTTTCTTTATAGCCTTATAACAATAAGTTCAAAAGGAAAGCTTTTGTTTTATTAACAAAGAAGCCACATCTCAATGCTTTTGAAAGGGTCTTTGTAGTCACTTATATTAATGGTTTCGAAGGCAATGGTTTCGAAAGGTCGTTCCAAAGCTATCCTTTTTAATTCCTAATTATTTTACATAAAGATCATTGCTTTCGAAAGGGTGGTTTCGAATCAATCTGTTCCCTAAATTCTTTTACTTGGAGATTAAGTTTTTGAAAGGGTTACTTTCGCTTATGTTCACTTTGACCCAGAAGTTATACTTAAGGTTAAACCCAATGATTTGAAAGAGAGGCTTTCATTTGGTTTCGAAGCTATGCTTCTATAAATCCTATTTGAACTAAGTGGTTTTGAAACATAAGCCTTATTACTTTCGAAAGAAAGGTTTTGATATTTTCAAAAGGGATGTTTTAAGTGTTTCAGAAAGCATATATTTAAGTGTTTTGAAAAAAAGGTTTGACTATGATCGCTAATGGTTTTACAAGATAAGGCCTAAGGTTTAAATAGCCTTGGTTTTCAAACAAGAAACCCAATCTCTATTTTTAAAGTAAAACCCATGGCAATATGAAAGAGTTTTTGAAATGACATTTAACTTTGGAGTTTTTGAAGAAGCTTTCCTTACTAAAGGGAATAGGTTAAAGTTATTAACCATATTTCATTTAAAGAATGATTACAAGGAAATAAAACCATAGATGTTTATGTTTTTATGTACTGACCAGTTATCATGTGTGCTTCTTCTGTAAACTTATTCACTTTATAATTAACCCGTATCTACATTTTGGGTTTTTAAGGATAGAATAACCATTTAGGTTGATCAAGTAGTGAATATATATTGAGTTAACTCGTGTGTGAGTAGAGCTGCATCCAAGGAGGTCAGGTAGACCAGAGTATAGGATGCCCAAAGACTGATCAAATTGGTTTATACAAGTTCTTAGTAAGCCCGTGAAAACTGTATATGGTAACTGTAATTGGCATGAGCCAATAGGTTCTTAGTGATCCCATGAAAACTATGACATGAGAGAAGTTATTGGAGAACCCTATACATACATAGTGAGCCCATGAAAACTATAATTGGATGATGTTATTGGTAGACACCAATAAGTTCTTTGTGAACCCATGAAAACTATGAAATTGGACGGATAGCCTATAAGCTTTGAATATGTTATTAGTCAGCCCGTGAAAACTACTAGGTTAATAGTGACCCTAGAAACTATAACTTGAGACGGACAGCTAAATGAATGGGGATGGGAAATCCAAAATATAGTGCATGTTTTCACATCTTCATGGTATATTCTATTATCCTGTGTTTTAACCATTGTGGATGTAGGTGCACAGCATATGGTTATTATAAATTGAGTTTGGATACTAGTGAGGAGAAAACCCTTTTCGCTAAGCGGCATGGTCTCATTAGATGTCTATATTGTCTGAGATGGTAGGTTGTTATTCATACCAGACTTTTTATTTGACACAGAGTTTTTTTCCCCTTAAACTCTCGGATGCTCAATTAATTTAAAGTAGTTTGAGAGTTAGATTTTTCAGGTTCTTCTTTAGATGAATAAGCTTTCGGAGACATGCAGGAAGCAAGCTAGCTATTAGGAGTTCTTTCTATTTTATTCCGCTGTGTTCTGGATGTAATGGAAAAGTTGTTAACTTATTATATTTAGACTCTGATCATCTAAGGGGGTATCTTTATATGTCACTTTTAGTGTATTTCGTTATAATTATATTTCTTTAAACAAGGTTTACGAATTGGGATTACGTGATGAATTTGAAACATGATTTGAAGTTGAATGAGAAATCTATTTTATGATTTTAGAAATTTCTCATGTTCATGTATTTCTGTTATATCAATGTATTTAACATTATCGCATTTGATCACCAAAAATTAATAACTATGGATGGCTGCAGCATCCATATCCGTTATATTTGGGCCTCCAAGCGGGGCATGTTACTACGAGTGAACGTGTATTATTTTTATTACATTTTTTGTGGGTTTCTTGCGATCTTCTTGTAAAAATTGTCTTATACAGTTCATCCTTCCAAACATAATTTTATGTAATTTATATCCCATTAGAATTAATTCTAGCGATTATCAACTAGGTCTCTTCCCTTCTTTCTTATGGGCGTTCCTCTGAGTCTATAAAATTTTCTAATCTAATGGCCTGAATGGCTCAGGCATATCGGAATTTGAGGTTGCGGCTACAACCTCTTCTATAATCTTGGAGGAGGAGAACTTCCAACCAACATTTGCCATTGAAAAACTTGAAAGTGATCAGAGGAATGTTCTTTCTAATTTTGGGAAACGAAGGATGCACAAGAGCACCAATTTCATATAATCTCAAACTGCGTTTTGGGCTTGATGTTGCAAATTCGAAGGTGGTTGAGTTATAGTAAATGTTGAAGGAAAGTGAAGCACTTGATGGAGTTGTCTATGAAGTGGATATCAAAGGCTAAAGAAAATCATAGAAAACTTTCCTTCCCAGGTTGCTTAACAGTATGAAAAAAGGGATGCTATAGAAAGAGAGGTGGTTAAGGAGCTTAGTGATAGTAAGGACCCCGCTCCTTCTGTAAGCATGGATGGTGTATTGGCAGATGAGTTGAGAAAGAAGGTAGAACTGCATTACAAATATAAACTTAGAGAGTTGGAAAACCGTTACAAGCAGCAATTATAGCGATCCGGGCTGAAGGTGCTCCCTCGTACACGAAAGAAGGGGTGGAAACCAGATGCTCTTAAATATTTTGGAGGTTTTTCTAAGGACTCAAGAAAATAATGGATGAATTAATAATTACTTTAGGACAGATGAGGGAAACCGTTATACTTAATATTTAGATCTCAAAATCGACTACAAGAAGCTCAAGTTATCTTCATTGCCGCAATAGCACATGTTAATATTCCATGGCATTATCGATTTGCTTCTCATGAGGAAATCCTTATAAGGGAAACTGTTAGGTGTAAGATGGGGTAGATGTAACGACCCATATTTTTACGGATCGAAGGATCGTAGAATTGTTGTTATTAGGTCGTTAGTGTTGTTAAGTCGTTCTGAGTCTAAGTCGTATGTTAGTTTAGGTCGGCCGAGCAACCCAAGTCATGTGAACGACTTAGAGAAGTTAGTGGTAGTGGTTGCCGACTTAAGGGATAACGGTTTAAGGGGTAGCGACTTAAGGAAGTTAGGACGGCTTAAGGATAGTAGCGGCATAGGTGAGCGATTTAGGAGTAAACGACCTAAGGAGGGTAAGTCGTTCGAGCGACTTAAGGGTGATAGCTTAGGTCGGGTAGTAGATAGGTCGGTTGAACGACTTAAGGATTGGGACGACTTAAGAGAATCGGCGACTTAAGTGAGTTAGCGGCTGGGTTTAGTTTAGGTCGTAAGTCGTTGAGTCGTTGAGTCGTCCAAACGACTTAGGACTTAGGTAGAAATGCGGCAGTGTGTTAGGTCGCTAAGTCGTATCCTGTTGAGTCTTAGGTCGTGCCTAAGTGTTAGCTCGTGTGTGTTAAGTCGCGCGCATGTGTTAAGTCACGCATAGGCTTGAGTCGTAAGTAGGATGGTCCATTAAGTCGTTAGGTCGTGTCTAAGTTAGGTCGTGTAGAGGCTTGAGTCGGTAGGCCGTGGGGTTGATGAGTCGTAAGTCGTGGGGCCTTGTTAAGTCGTGACCGACTTATGGAGGGCGAACGACTTAAGGGTTTGGCCTATAAATACACGGCCTTATCTCTCTTTTTGGGATCCGGATTTTGAAGCGACGAAGTGCTGCCATTTTGAGAGCTCGGGTGCTACACTTCTTTACTTCTCTTCTCTTCTTTAATCTAGTGCTTCCTTCCATCCAAGATTGAAGATCTACATTCTTCAAAGAGAGACTTCATCATTTGAAGCAGAATTTTGACGGATCAAGCTAGATCCTTCATTGTACGAATCTGGAGTGTGTTGTTTTTGAGGTATTTAGGTGATTCGGTGAGTGGTGGTTATCTCTCACACGGATCCAAAGGAGTATATTGGATCGGTGGCTTGTTTATGTGTTAAAGATAGTGATTTCATGCATTTTCCTTAAGTCTGCATGTAGATCCATCGTTCATAAAGTTTTGATATCCACTTTACTATATGTTAACCTATGTTAGTTCATTCATCAAGAGATTACTTAGAATTCATGCTTGTTAGATTTGGACTCTTTATTTACGAAATTGCCATTATTATTATAACTGTTTATTTAGATCTTATTTGAATGATTGATTACTTGGATTAATGATTGATCTGATTGATTGTTATAAATTAGTTGATTGATGATTTGATTTGGACAAGTTAGTCGAAGATGATTCAAAAGCTAAGTGGAAAGGCTCTTGAATAAGGAAAGCTGCTTGTGGCATATGAAGCGGATGATAAATCTCATATGGATAGATTTGATGATGATGTTGAGATGGGACTTTGCTATGATGCGATGAGGCAAAGCATGATGTTGAGATGGGACTTTGCTATGATGCGATGAAGCAAAGCATGATATGAGATAGCCTTGGTTTAATCCAGACGGGATCATCCCAAGCATGTTGATAACTCGGTGATATGGTTCGAGTTCATTGATAATGGTTGGCTCAAGAGGCGCTTGAGCTAGTATGAGAATAGTCGTCAAGGAGGATGACTAGGAGGCTGAGATTTCATCGTTGTTGAAGGTTCTAGCATGCTCAAAGCAAGAGTACGCTGGACAGATTCGATTGTCCAAAGACCAATAGTTGAAGGTCTAGTACTCTGGGCAGATTCGATAGTCCTAGGCACGGGTCACGATGACGTGCGGAGTTATGTCTAGAACCGGGGTTACCATTAGCCCTTGACGGACGGATGAAAGAATTGAGCCGGTCATTCAATTAACGGTGATATCGAGGCAATGATAACAGTGATAGCCAGAGTCATGGATGTTTGGATGCTTTGGTTGTATCGTCACTCGGTCTCAAGAGCGATGTTTTGTGGGTGCTTATCTGATCTTGGTTTAGGCCTTGGGGGTTTGTGCTTGGAAAACATCGACCTTGACTCGAGTGATAATTGTTTTACTTTAAATGTCTGCTTTGCTATGTTTATTTTTGCTTAGTGGGTCTGGGGGCTATCACTGTAGAAAGAGGTGGAGTGGGAGGGTTGGATTCCTATTCCTTTTTCCTTTTTCCTTTTTCCTTTATGCTCTTTTGGTATGTTTGATAGTTGATTTACCGCTCATTAGGACTTTTGTCTGACTCAAGGTTTTATGTTCAACTCTTATTACCTTGGGTTGTTCATCCATTTTGGGATGGGCAGACTAGGTAGCAGGTGACAGGTGCTCTTCCTAGCGACCAACGCTGTTGATGACAAAGACGAGCTGGAGGCTTTTGCATATTGTTTTTCTTACTATATGTACTAGATGTTCCGTTGCTTGTATGATTCTCTGAGTGTTATGTAGTGAGGCTTGATGTATTGACTATTCAGATGTTTGTATCAAATTGTTTTGTAGTGTATTGATGAGGTTCTATTTAGTGAAGCTTCACTATGTATATTTCTCTATTGTATTTTATCCCTGCGCTGTGAGTAATACAATAGAGTTTATTGTTTTACTTTAACCCTGACGATCATCCATGGCGGCCTGGCACACTTTTCAGCGCACTATTTCCTTGTTTAGTGCAGGAGCCATGGGCGGTCCTCACATTTGGTATCAGAGCTTTGGTTAATCGATTTTAGCCAATGCTCACTGACGTAACTACGTATGAGAGACGTAATTGTATTTTGATGGATGATTACTATATATAATATAGTAGTTTAGAAGGATTAGAACCTCTTATGCAGTTGTTTCTCAAGGTGTACTAATCATTCTTTTATAGATATTAAGAATGAGTCGAAGAGGGAGACCAGCTGCTAGGGAAGGCTGTGATTCTGGGGGGGTGCTGATTATGCTGCTATGTTTGAGGCCATGATGACTTCGATCATGAGAAGGATGCCACCTCCAGGGCCGGTAGATGTTGGAGTTCAAGTTCAAACTCCAAAACAGATGGATTTTGCTAAGCTGTGTAAAGACTATACTGCTCTTGGAGGAAAGGTTTTCTTGGGAACAGAGTCAACCATTGAAGTCTAGAGATGGATAGATGCTTGTAGAAGGATCTTTGGTGATTTGGGAATCGAGGATGTAACCAAAAGGAAGCTTGCATCAAGACAACTTCAGGGAAGAGCTTGTGATTGGTGGAACTCTATCACCATTGATACTCCAGAGGAAGAAATTACTGGAGAGCAATTCCAAGCTAGATTTGAGGCTAAGTTCATTTCTACAGCTTAGAAATCTGTTCTGTTTAAGAAATTTGTGGAACTCAAGCAAGGTGGAAGACCAGTTCTTGAGTATGTTTCGGAGTTTGAAGCCTTGTCCAAGTATGCTCGGTCATATATTGAATCTCCTTATCAGAAGAATGAGAAGTTTGTGACAGGCTTGGACACTTACCTTGGGAGGCAGTTGGTGGATCATTTGGACGATCCGTTTGAGAAGCTTGTGGAGAAGGCTCTCAGGCATGAGAATCTATTTCCTAAGGAAGGATCTGTTGTTGCTGTGACCAAGGAAGATTCTAAACCACAGCAAGGTGGGAACAAGAAGAGAAAGCAGCAGCAACATAAGGGTAAGGATGGCCAGAAGAAGCTGAAGGGTGAAGTGACCTGCTACAATTGCCAGCAGAAGGGCCATTCTTTCAGAGATTGTAAGAATCCAAAGGTACCGTTGAAGTGTTACAACTGTGACAAGCTGGGGCATATTAAGAGGAATTGTCCAGAACCGCGGAAGGACAAACAGATTGTGCAAGCTTATGCTTTGGGGGTTGTGCCATCATCTTCAAAAGCTCCTACTGTAGAAGAAAAAGGAAAGAGTGTGGTGGTACAAGGTACCCTTTCCATTTGTGGTATTCCAGTTAGAGTGTTATTCGATACTGGAGCATCGCATTCCTTTGTTTGTAATGAACTTGTAGGCCGGTTGGGTTTAGAACCGGATATTGTCGTTAAACCATTGGTTGTGACTAATCCAGTTGGGGGTTCGTCCTGTTTGTGTATGTTATGCCGTGGTCTGATTGTATCGAGTCATGATTGCTCTTTTGTTCTAAACTTTGCGTGGTTTGGAATTATTTTGGGTATGGACTGGCTTAGAAAGTATGCGGCAAAGGTTGATTGTGAAAGGCTAGAGGTGACAGTCGAGAATGTGGAAAGGCGGAAGGTTGTGATACGATGTAAGCATGAAGAAGGTGTCTTCATGAGCTTCATGTATTCGCTGGTTGTTCCACGGGATGGACTGTCATCGGTGCCAATTGTGTATGGATTTGAGGATGTCTTTGATGAGGTCAAAGGGTTACCGCCGCATAGAGAGATCGAGTTTCGCATCGATCTAGTTGAGGGAGCCAGACTTGTTGTGATGCCTCTTAGACGGATGGCGCCTAGGGAACAGCAAGAGTTGAAGGTGAAAGTTGATGACCTTTTACAGAAAGGATTCATTCGGCGTAGTGTGTCCGAATGGGGTGCACCAGTTGTGTTTGCAACCAAAGCGGATGGATCGTTGAGGTTGTGTGTGGATTATCGTGAGCTGAATAAAGTGACTAAGAAGAACAAGTATCCATTGCCGAGAATAGATGACTTGTTTGATCAGCTTTACGAAGCCAAGGTGTTTTCTCAGATGGATTTGGCAACGGGATTTCACCAATTAAGAGTGGCAAAGGATAGTGTGCCGAAGACTGCTTTTAGGACACCATCAGGTTTCTATGAGTGGTTAGTAATGTCGTTTGGATTGACCAATGCACCAGCATATTTTGTGGATCTTATGAATAGAGTGTTTAGGGATCAGTTGAACAAGTTTGTACTTGTGTTCGTGGATGATATTTTGATTTATTCCAGAACTGAAGAAGAGCACAAGACGCACTTGCGTATTGTTTTGGAAATCTTGCGAAAACAACAGCTGAGGGCTAAGTTTTCGAAATGTCACTTCTGGAAGAGCGAAGTGAGGTTCTTAGGTCATATTATCTCTGGAAATGGAATAGCGGTTGATCCCGCCAAGGTGGCAGCGATCCAGGATTGGGTTAGACCAAAGAATGCATCTGATGTGAGAAGTTTTCTTGGATTAGCAGGATATTATCGTCGATTTATCAAAGACTTTTCCAAGGTAGCTGCACCATTAACAGGATTGACAAAAAAGAACCAAGTATTCAGATGGGATGCTAAGTGTGAGCAAGCTTTCGCAATCCTGAAAGAGCAACTAACAAGTGCTCCTGTTTTGACTATTCCAAGTGGAAATGATGAGATGGTGGTTTACACCGATGCATGTGGTACTGGACTTGGAGCAGTGCTAATGCAGAAGGATAAAGTTGTTGCATATGCAAGTCGACAGCTGAAGCCGCATGAAAAGAATTATCCGACTCATGATTTGGAGTTAGCGGCGGTTGTGTTTGCTTTGAAGATGTGGAGACATTACCTATTGGGAGTCCGATTTGAGTTGTTTACAGATCATAAGTCATTGAAGTATCTTTTCTCCCAGAAAGATTTGGATCTTCGACAGCAACGATGGCTAGAGTTTTAGCATCATATGATTTTGGTATAGCCTATACTCCGGGAAAAGGTAACGCAGTGGCGGATGCGTTAAGTCGAAGACATGCAGGATTGGGAGCCATGTTTACAGAATGGAAGAGTCTTGAGTATTTGGTTGGATTTGACTTCAGGCCTAGATGTGAATTGGAACCTGAGATGTTGGCAAACTTATCGATGAGACCTACTCTGGTGGAAAGAATTGGCAAGAGCCAAAAGCGAGACGATAAGCTTGCCAAGATTATCTATGATTTGGAATCTGGATTGGATCCAGAAAAGGATAAAGGATTTGAAATCGATCGAGAGGGTTGGCTTCGGAAACAAGGACGACTGGTTGTTCCCGATATAGATGAATTGAGGAATGAAGTTCTGAAGGAGAGTCATCACTCGAAGTTGACAATTCATCCAGGTGGAAATAAGATGTACCGGGATATGAAGAGAACCTATTACTGGGAAGGTATGAAGAAGGATGTTGGAAATTTTATTTTCAAATGTATGAACTGCCAGTTGGTAAAAGCCGAACAGAAGAAGCCAAGTGGATTACTTCAGCCATTAGAAGTTCCTACATGGAAGTGGGAGCAAATATCGATGGATTTTATCGATGGGTTACCTAGAACCAGAGCAGGAAATGAAGGGATTTGGGCCATCGTAGATCGTTTGACTAAGAGTGCAAGATTCATTCCTGTTCAATCAAGCAGGACTGCATCGAAATTGGCTGAGCTATATGTTAAGTGGATAGTTCGATTCCATGGTATTCCGAAAAGCATAGTGAGCGATCAAGACCCATTGTTCACTAGTGGATTTTGGAAGAGCTTCCAGGAAGTTTGGGAACCGAGTTGTGTTTGAGTACAGCTTATCACCCTCAAACAGATGGTCAGACCGAGAGAGTCAACCGAGTTTTGGAAGATCTCCTCAAAGCATGTGTTTTGGATTTCGGAGGATCATGGGAAGATTATCTTCATTTGGTGGAATTCTCGTATAATAACAGTTACCAGTCAAGCATTGGTATGGCATCGTATGAAGCATTGTATGGAAGATCATGTAACTCTCCGACATGTTGGTTGGAAACAGGAGAAAAGTTGATACTTGGGCCAGAAATGATTCGACAGACTTCTGATTGTATAGAGATCATTCGACGATGAATGAAGGCAGCCCAAGACCGTCAGAAAAGCTATGCCGATAAGCGTCGTAAGGATTTGGAATTCAACGTAGGTGATATGGTTTTTGTGAAGATTTCTCCACTGAAGAATGTTATTCGATTCGGGAAGAAAGGAAAATTGACTCCGAGATTTGTTGGACCATTCCCGATCGTCGAGCGAATTGGAAAGCTCGCTTATAAGTTGGAGTTACCAGAAAAGATGTCGGGTGTGCACAATGTTTTTCACGTATCGTATCTACGGAGGTATGTGCACGACCCAAGTACAGTGGTTTCTGCTGATAGCTGTAAAGATTTCAAAGTTGATCCAGTTGTTAAAAGACCTCGTAAACCGCTTCGTGTTGTGGAAACTGACACGAAACAGCTTAGGAGGAAGGTAGTCAAGTTGCTCAAGGTACAATGGAGTGATGATGTTAACGACTGTACATGGGGGGAGGAAGAGAGGATGAAGGCAGCTCATCCTGAACTCTTCAAGGTATGACCGTGAGGTGTCGTGACATCGCATGACATTGTAACTTGTTCTAGTCTTAGAATTCTGCATGTTAGGCTAGTAATTGGATGCATGGTTTGTTGATTGCTATGGATGGTAGGCACGCAGAATAGTTTTGGTTGCTCTTGTTTGTTTGGAATTTCGGGGGCGAAATTCCTAAGGTGGAGAGAATGTAACGACCCGTATTTTTATGGATCAAGGATCGTAGAATTGTTGTTATTAGGTCGTTAGTGTTGTTAAGTCGTTCTGAGTCTAAGTCGTATGTTAGTTTAGGTCGGCCGAGAAACCCAAGTCATGTGAACGACTTAGAGAAGTTAGTGGTAGTGGTTCCCGACTTAAGGGATAACGGTTTAAAGGGTAGCGACTTAAGGAAGTTGGGACGGCTTAAGGATAGTAGCGGCATAGGTGAGCGACTTAGGAGTTAACGACCTAAGGAGGGTAAGTCGTTCGAGCGACTTAAGGGTGATAGCTTAGGTCGGGTAGTAGATAGGTTGGTTGAACGACTTAAGGATTGGGACGACTTAAGAGAATCGGCGACTTAAGAGAGTTAGCGGCTGGGTTTAGTTTAGGTCGTTGAGTTATTGAGTTGTCCAAACGACTTAGGACTTAGGTAGAAATGCGGTTGTGTGTTAGGTCGCTAAGTCGTATCATGTTGAGTCTTAGGTCGTGCCTAAGTGTTAGCTCGTGTGTGTTAAGTCGCGTGCATGTGTTAAGTCGCACATAGGCTTGAGTCGTAAGTAGGGAGGTCCATTAAGTCGTTAGGTCGTGTCTAAGTTAGGTCGTGTGGAGGCTTGAGTCGGTAGGCCGTGGGGTTGATGAGTCGTAAGTCGTGGGGCCTTGTTAAGTCGTGACCGACTTAAGGGGGGGCGAACGACTTAAGGGTTTGGCCTATAAATACACGGCCTTATCTCTCTTTTTGGGATCCGGATTTTGAAGCGACAAAGTGCTGCCATTTTGAGAGCTTGAGTGCTACACTTCTTTACTTCTCTTCTCTTCTTTAATCTAGTGCTTCCTTCCATCCAAGATTGAAGATCTACATTCTTCAAAGAGAGACTTCATCGTTTGAAGCAGAATTTTGACGGATCAAGCTAGATCCTTCGCTGTCCGGATCTGGAGTGTGTTGTTTTTGAGGTGTTTAGGTGATTCGGTGAGTGGTGGTTATCTCTCACATGGATCCAAAGGAGTATATTGGATCGGTGGCTTGTTTGTGTGTTAAAGATAGTGATTTCATGCATTTTCCTTAAGTCTGCATGTAGATCCATCGTTCATAAAGTTTTGATATCCACTTTACTCATGTTAACCTATGTTAGTTCATTCATCAAGAGATTACTTAGAATTCATGCTTGTTAGATTTGGACTCTTTATTTACGAAATTTCCATTATTATTATAACTGTTTATTTAGATCTTATTTGAATGATTAATTACTTGGATTAATGATTGATCTGATTGATTGTTATAAATTAGTTGATTGATGATTTGATTTGGACAAGTTGGTCGAAGATGATTCAAAAGCTAAGTGGAAAGGCTCTTGAATAAGGAAAGCTGCTTGTGGCATATGAAGCGGATGATAAAGCTCATATGGATAGATTTGATGATGATGTTGAGATGGACTTTGCTATGATGCGATGAGGCAAAGCATGATGTTGAGATGGGACTTTGCTATGATGCGATGAAGCAAAACATGATGTGAGATAGCCTTGGTTTAATCCAGACGGGATCATCCCAAGCATGTTGATAACTCGGTGATATGGTTCGAGTTCGTTGATAATGGTTGGCTCAAGAGGCGCTTGAGCTAGTATGAGAATAGTCATCAAGGAGGATGACTAGGAGGCTGAGATTTCATCGTTGTTGAAAGTTCTAGCATGCTCAAAGCAAGAGTACGCTGGGCAGATTCGATAGTCCCAAGACCAATAGTTGAAGGTCTAGTACTCTGGGCAGATTCGATAGTCCTAGGCACGGGTCACGATGATGTGCAGAGTTATGTCTAAAACCGGGGTTACCATTAGCCCTTGACGGACGGATGAAAGAATGAGCCGGTCATTCAATTAACGGTGATATCGAGGCAATGATAACAGTGATAGCCAAAGTCATGGATGTTTGGATGCTTTGGTTGTATCGTCACTCGGTCTCAAGAGCGATGTTTTGTGGGTGCTTATCTGATCTTGGTTTAGGCCTTGGGGGTTTGTGCTTGGAAAACATCGACCTTGACTCGAGTGATAATTGATTTACTTTAAATGTCTGCTTTGCTATGTTTATTTTTGCTTAGTGGGTCTGGGGGCTATCACTGTAGAAAGAGGTAGAGTGGGAGGGTTGGATTCCTATTCCTTTTTCCTTTATGCTCTTTTGGTATGTTTGATAGTTGATTTACCGCTCACTATGACTTTTGTCTGACTCAAGGTTTTATGTTCAACTCTTATTACCTTGGGCTGTTCATTCATTTTGGGATGGGCAGACTAGGTAGTAGGTGACAGGTGCTGTTCTTAGTGACCAACGCTGTTGATGACGAAGACGAGCTGGAGGCTTTTGCATATCGTTTTTCTTACTATATGCACTGGATGTTCCGCTGCTTGTATGATTCTCTGAGTGTTATGTAGTGAGGCTTGATGTATTGACTATTCAGATGTCTGTACCAAATTGTTTTGTAGTATATTGATGAGGTTCTATTTGGTGAAGCTTCACTATGTATATTTCTCTATTGTATTTTATCCCTGCGCTGTGAGTAATACGATAGAGTTTATTGTTTTACTTTAACCCTGACGATCATCCATGGCGGCCTGGCACACTTTTCAGCGCACTATTTCCTTGTTTAGTTCAGGAGCCATGGGCGGTCCTCACAGTAGATTTCTCTATAACGCGCTATAGATGTTTTTAATTATTTTTACCCTGCGCTTTATCTGTTTTCTGTCTAATAAAGAAGGCTTTATGGTGACTGGAAGGATCTAATGGACTCATGGATGTGTGCCTTCTATGACCCTTGGAATTTCATATTAGGACGAACCTACCTTTGGCTAACATCCCTTAAACTTAATACTTCATAATCGTAGTAGTATTTTGGAACTTATAGTTTAGGACATTTTTGTAAGACTATGTTGTAGAAAACATTCATTTTTGTTGTACAAATATCTATAAGGGTACTGTATGAATTGAATTCTCTTGTAAATAAGTATGAGTACCTTATGATCTTTAGCTTGTTTGCACTTTCTTTTAGTTTTGTTCGTTTGGATTTGCTTGATTTTTAGCTTTGCATCCATTTTTTTATTCATGTGCTTGGTACGGTCTGCTCTACTATTTAGATGCAACTATTTTTTGATTATGAATCAGGTTGTGTATTTACAACATTTCTTAATACATGCGCAAGGTTTTTTGTACTGGTTTAGATATCTAACATCCTTACATCCAGTGTAATTGTTTGGCTGAAAAGCTGAATCGTGTATGAGACAACTCAATGATATTCGCTATGTTAGTAAAATTAACACAGAGAGATACGTCATTCATTTTCCAAAACTAAATTTTCAACCAAGCAATCAATCAAGCAATAATTTAACTAACATCCAAGCAATCAACAAAAGTCTATAGCATCATTGATAATATATCGTAGATTTAAAGGTAAGTAAATTCACAGAAATTTCCAGTTACCGTCGAATCGTTCCTTTCTGAACTCAAATTGAATGGGCATTTAACTTTAGCTTGAAATTATATAAGCTCCAATCTCCTTCAATCCAATTCCAAAAGGTGTCATTACAAACCTAATACGACTGGCAACGTTCAATTTGGACTTAGCATGGACAAGTTATTGGGTTTATAAGATTTAGAAATTAAATAATATAATTAATATTAATCACATCATTAACTTACTAATTAACTCAACCTAATCTTGTTCGTCCAATACCCAAGCTGCGAAATACATGAACCATGTGGCGACATAGTTCATTCTCGTCAACGCCACAAGCTTCGTCGCACGGGCGCTCGCCTCCTACGGAATTCCTAGCCTCCGCCTCACCTATCTTAGGCGATTTCCAGCCACCTCCTACCTCTACTGCCCAATCCAACTGACCACTTTACTCAACACACCATTGCGAACAACTTTCTAGTTATGGTCGAGGTCCAGTTCGGCCTCTAACTCTTCGATCGACCACGCCCGTTGGATTTGGTCATTTAGGGTTGTGTTTTTGAGAATGAAGGAAGGGTAAGGGTCCTTATATAGGAAATCTGGCCGACACTATTCACATCCTAAAATTTATGAACTCCAATCGAGGCTTGCTCACTACCGTTCCTAGCTAAATACCCCTATTCCGAACTCAATGGAACTATTTTCGAGAGCTAATTCTATTGTATATAGAAGTAAGCTTTTTAGATAAAATTATAATATTTTAATTCTCTAAAACTAATCGCTACGCGTTTAGAGCTAGCACGACCACATAGTACGTCTGATCGTCATGAAACTCATTAGCGTACAATAATTTATTATTTTAGATCCAATGGCACTAGTTTCATAACACCCAAGACAATGCCTCGTAATGATGATTTAACACTGTTTAAGTATGGTTTTATTTTTCGATTCAATCATCGATATTTATCCGATCTATTTATTTTTGTAATAAAATTTACAAATTCAATTCACTAATATTATTTGTTAATTAAAACGAGTTAAATATGATTATCAAATCCATTTGGTTAATGTTAATTCACAAATTCAAACGTTTAAGTAATCCGTATACTTGAATATAAGTTACTAAATTCAGTTATTTGAAACTAATTAACCATTTAAATTCAATGACTAAAATACTGGGTTGTTATATATATGTGTACGCACTCGCATGCTTGCGTGCATATATATATATATATATATATATATATATATATATATATATATATATATATATATATATACATATACATATACATATATATATGTGTGTGTGTGTGTGTGTATATGTATATGTATATGTGTGTGTGTGTGTGTATATGTATATATAGTGTGTGTGTGTGTTTATGTATGTGTGCATTTGTCTAACGCTTTTGGTATATTTTCTTTAAACCTTCAGTTATGCTTGTTGGACTGGATGGATTTTGCTATTTTGAGGGTATGGTTACTCATCATATTTATTGGAATATAGTGTTGTATTATTTTACTGTGGATATTAACTTTCTAGGATTGAGGTTTCTTTTATCTTTATTTCACATTATACGATGTGGATGTCGCTAGTGGTTAGATATGTCAACAGCTCAATTTTCTAGTGTATAATGAAATACGTTGGTGTTCTCCTATATTAATAGAGGTTCGCTTATTTTTTCCAATTTTTTTTTTGAATTAATCTTTTTAAGTGTTAACAAGTATAGAAAAAAAAATGGGGTGTTATAAGATATAGTTTACAAAGTTTGCATTTTAATTTAAAATATAATTTGTATAAAGAGCAATTTAGACAAACTAAACAAAATAAATCAACATCAACATTGGTAAAGTATTTTCTTTATTATTAAAGATAGTAATAAAACAAATAAATGCAAACAATATTTTCCTTTAAATTCTCTTTTCCCTTCTTCTTTCGCAATACAACGCATTCTCCTTTTGCCTAATTTTCTCCTTGCTAAATCATTTAAAATAACCCTTTCACTCCATCCAAAATGCTTCTTCATTGAAGTTCCCTAATAGTTTTGTTATGCAAGGTCATCCCTCATTACGAAGGAGAACGATATTGAAACTTGTTCATTTTATCAAGTGTTTACTTAACCAGAATCTGACATTACATTAAAGAATCTTACAGAAATTTTATGATAATTAAAAACAAACTATATTGCATATAATATTAACATTATTGTATAATATTAACATTATTGTTTAATACTATACATCACTGATACATTAAAGGCTTTTGAAATGTACGACTTCATAATCATCTATAAACAAGTCCATGTTCAGTTATAACTTCTGACGTGGATCGTTAATCTCACACTTTTTACTAACCCTTCAAACTTCAGTTTAATTAAAATAAAAAAAATTCAATAACTTCGTGTGGTAATAATTAACGATAAAAATTTATCACCATTAAACTTTATAATTTATTGTCTTTCGAGCAATAAATACTGCATATATGTAAAAATCATAATCATGAAAATCGAAATTCAAAATTCAGCAATTTATTTAAAGTTTCGTTGATTATCACCTTCAAAACCATATTATTTAATTGCGAAAGTGAATGTGGAGTTCGTTATTATGAAAATGAGTTTTCGCATTTCAAATTTGACATATCAAATTTTATCTAGTATGAATGCATGTTAAATAAACGTTGATGTCAATACAAAAATAGAAACTCATTTATTGATCATTAATGATGTTTGGTGTGTCCTAGAATTTTGGCTAAATTTCCACATTTATTTATGATTAGACTAATATAAAGCTCAACTTTAAATCTATTATACAATAGTGGACCCTTGTGCAGTCTCATATATTTTTAACTTAAAAGATGCTTCATTTTAAATTCAAATTAAAAACGAGTATGCAAAAAGACTGAGTGTGATGTTCAATTCCAAAACAACTAAAGATATTATAATCAAAATAATCATTTTACAAATTAGTCTGAAATCGAAATTTTCTCCATACCAAAATCAACCAAACAAAATATAAATAGTTTGGATTTATTGGTACGATTAAATCCACGGGATATTTTGGTTACTAACATAACATGGGACCTAACCAATTAAGCGAGCCTATATTTATATAGATATGCTTTTGGGAAATTAATTCCATGTATTGTAAATCAATTAACACGCAATAAAAGAATTATAATATGTTTATGCTCCATCAATAATTCTTCATTCGGTATATTAAATCAACGGGATACTTTGATTACTAATATAACATGAGACGAATTGATTAAGCGAGCCTATTTATATAGATATGCTTTTGTTAAACAAACCCCATGTACTATAAATCAAGTAAGACGCATTGAAAGAATTACAATGTGTTTATACATCACCGTCTTCATTAAGTATATTTTTACATTTGGTTTAGTTGGCTGGTTTGATGTATAAAATATTGAAAACAGCAATCGATTGAAAATCAAACAAATACCACAATAGAAAAAAAAAAAACAATCGCTTAATTAATAGACCAAACTCGGCTAAATTTATTTGCATCCATAAATAGGAAATGAAACTGTTCACTTCTGTAATAACTGATTTATAATTTGAACACCTAATTTAGTGTTATGTGCACACCAATTTTACGTTGCATATTTAATGAACAATTAAAAGTAGGTTTTAATAATCATAGAGGAAACACACAAGGCGTTAAACAATATATTTTCAATGCCATCAAACGGAAGCCTGATCTAATAGTTTAAATTAATTGGTGAATTCGGATTTCACCGAAAAGAGAATCTTACTCCAGTCGTGCCTCAGCTTTCCTATAAATTAGGACCCTGTGCTCCCAACCAAATGCTTGAACCAACAACACCTAAACCACCAAACCAATTTCTACCTATTCCTTCCTCCTCCTCTCTAAATCTTAAAATAATAACTACTAAAATAAAAATGGTAGACACACCCACTTCTACTTCTTCAAACTCATCCTGTACTTCATTCAGCTCATTCGACGACATCTCCGTCAAATCTAACGACACCTCCGTCAAATTCGTCTGTAACTATGGCGGCAAGATCCTTCCTCACTACCACCACGGCCAACTTCGTTACTTCGGCGGTGACCGTCGCATTCTCTCCGTCGACCGCTCTATTTCCTACTCAGGTACCTGTCTATATGCTATCCAGTTATATACCCCCAATTTAATATTCAAAACCCTAATTGTAAATTGTGTTTTGCACTCTGTTCTAACTTTAAAATCACGTTCCATTGCAGAATTGATGGAGAAGTTGAGCGAATTAAGCGGATACGAAACGGTCACGTTGAGATGCAAGCTGCCAAACGAAGATCTGGACGCGTTGATTACAATCAAATCGGACGAAGGTTTGCTTAATCTCATCGAAGAATACGATTTCGTGAATAGAGGAAAAATCCATACACTGAAAATAAAAGCGTTTCTATACGAAGTGAAACCATCGCCTTCGACTCCTTCGAAGTACTCATGTAACAGATGGGTTAACCATCGGATTTACTCCAAAGCAGCAACGTCGCGTCTCTCTAACCAGAATGCGCGTCCGATTGTGCACCAGACTGCACAAAGCAGTCATCATGCTGCTGCAAAAAGCCGTTAAACCGAAGAACGATAACGGGTTAAATAAATAAGAAGAGGGCTTGTGATTGTAGTAGATGTTGAGGAGTGTTTATCATGTTATTTGTTTTAATTTGGTCATTTGGATATAAACTACAATTTCAAGTTTGTTTGTTTTTTTTTAGAACAAATTCAACTTAAAAGCTAGAAATTTGAGTTGAAGAGAAGATTTGGATTCCCATTTTTTTGGCTGGGAATTTTCAGATCGCCTTTTGTAATTTCTCGTGATTATCACGTGCGTTTGTTATACGTGATTCGTTCCGTTTCTTTTAACGGCGTCTTTTATTTTGTTAAACGTCGTTTGCTCTTATTTATAAAATTTGTTGCGTTACGCATCGATTTGGTTGTCTTTATTTTCTAGTTTGTTTTCTTATAGCTGTTATTTTGATTCATTTAATATATAGGAAAAACAAACTTGTCGTGTAGCCTATTAATGTCGTCATTTGCATTATTGATTTGATGCCATGGGGTATTTGACAGGAAGGCAAACGGATGTGTGAACGAAATTGCGTGAGTGGAGGTGAGAACAAAGATGAATGAGCTTAGCTTAAGCTTGAAGAGGAAATGCGAAAAGAACCGGTGTGGCAATTCTACACAATTCTATATAATCTAGGCAGTTATTTCTTAAGCCGTCATCAAATTTGCGTATCAACTTAGTGTTGCCGATACGCTGGAGCTTTTGAGATCTCAAATTCGTAGCTACGAGAGTTTATAGAACCATTAAATGGACATTTAGTTTCTTGTATTTTGGTAGGATATTGCTAGAAGTCATACAGTTATAAATTAATAAATAAAATTTTAATGTAATATTTCACGAAATTTCAAACATAATGATGTCCCTTTGTATGTCGCCAAAGAAATTGGAGTTTACCCATGTTTTGGATTATCTTTCCAGTTTTATCTAAAACGATAATAATTTGAAGCATAAGGTCATCTCAACGCACTTCATTACATACTTAATATTACGGCTAGAACAATTTCGGTTCGGGTTGTTTGTTTAATATTGCATGCAACAAATATTGACAATTATATTTTTGAATCGAGGCTGAAAGTGACTAAAGCATATCCGATCCTGAATTGAGTCTGGCCTGAGTCGAGTCTACGTAGCCAACATACGTAGCTATATTGATAAGTGGATCTGGTTTGGGTTCGACTAATAACCCGTCCAGTTGACAAGCCAAATTACGGTCCCTCTTCGTCTCATCTTCCATCAAAAGAATTGAAGATCTTAATTAACTTTAAGCTTGGGCTTCTGAGCAAGAAAATATAAAACTCCAATGTATATCTAATACATGTCTATTGTCTAAACGCGTATTAAAAAACACCTTGCCCCACTTATATTTTTGATACATGTCTAAATAGAAGTGGTATACTAAATACACGCTTGGTTTCCAAACGTATATTAAATACATGTTTGGTTTCCGATGGCCATTGACGGTCTCACATTTCAAACTCCAACAACTATTACACTTCTCTGCATACGTACACTATATCATCCAATCCATATTTCACCAATTATATCGCATTGAACATATTTTTCACAACACAAAACAAATATTCCTTCCTCAACCACAATCTTGACTGTCGTAATTTAATGATTTCATTGGAGACAGTCTCATGATGCGTAGAAGCGTTGTTAGCTTTTGTTCAACCGCTATAAGGCAAGACACCGAAGATTTGAATTTACATTACGTATGAATCTGTTATCCTAAAGACTTGGTTTGCAGAAACGATCTGAGAAGTAGAGTATTTTCGAAAAAAGTTATGGCCGACTTCATCAAAAGCATCCCAATATGATGCACTCGATCATAGCGATCGGTGATGCTTCTAGAAATCAGTCGTTGAACACAGTTTTACAAGTCAGTGATATGCAAAATCAAGCAAACTAACCTAGTGATATGAAAGGCAAAGTGGAATTGGCACGTTTGTTAGTATTCTATTTTAAATAGTTTTAAAATTTCATATAGTCTAGCACTACTGTTCCAATGGTTAGATGCTCTGGCTTTGATCCATAGACAAAACATTGAAATTTCGATTTATGTTATGTATGAATCTATTATCCTAAAGACTTAGCTTGTAAAAATGATCATAGCAGAAAAATTTTCTAGCAAAAGTTATGGCTAAATTCAACGTCCACGATACCATCTTTTTCGATTAAATGACATCTCTTATGTCAATCACACCAAAGAAATATTAAATGAAGGAATTAGGATATAGATGGAATATAATGAAATAGAGCCACTTTGAGGTTTTTTATGAAATGAGGCATGGAACGAAGCCACTATGAAGAAGTTTCGAAAGTTACGAAGGAAGCTTCGAACTCATGGGTTGAGAACGAGAGTTGAACTCTATGAGGTCGCAGGTGGCGAAGAGCCAGCATCGAGGTGCCAAACATTCTCGTCGATGGGAACTCTTGGGGAAGATAAGCCAGTTATCCCTAGAGTAATTTTTATCCGTCGAGCGACGGACCTTCCACTCGACACCGTCGGATCACTAAAACCGACTTTTGTCCCTGCTCGACGGGTGGGTCTTGCAATCAAGCTAGTTCCCTTATGCTTTTGCACTGGATGGCCAATTTTCGTCCAGCCCAAGGAAACCTTTGCACGCCTCCGTTACCTTTTGGGAGGCCTACGCCATATAGAAACTGTCTATCTAAGACTGTCCCTTAGCTCGTAGGTCCTGATACAAAATTAGAATTCTAGCTCTTCCATAGTAGTATCTCAGTGATGGCTCTATTCATTTTCCCAAAGAGACAGCGGCATTTTAATACCACCGGAAACGGAAAAAAATTCTAAGGAATCAAAAAATTTGAAAAATTAGATTTATGTCCAACGAATCACACCATTAAAAAAGTATCTTGTCGAACCCGCAACTAGTTGGATGAAGTAGATCTTTTTTTCTTGTTGCAATGGAGGAAAAAGATCCCTCCACAAATCATGCTTGCATTTTTTATTGCACGCGACTTTCCCTATGTATACGGATAAAAAACATACATATCAAGAAGAAAGTATAACGATTTTGAATATTCAGGGGACTACATAGGCATTTCAAAGATTAATGAATTTATTTAAAACAATTAATTTCAATTTGTGTGATAAAATATCATATCCGAAAGTATTTTCGATTTGCCTTTTTGACTCATCAATGAATATACTGCATAGTAATTTTCTTTCATCTAATGAATTAATTGGTCCTTTTCTTTTCTTTTTCATATAAATCCGATTTCGTTGATTCTTTTTTTTTTTGAATTATACGATATTGGTTGGCCCTATTTTTCCATTTTTCGGTACTAAATAAAACCACTTAGTCCGAGACTGTGCAGTTAATACGCTCGGTAGATTCAAAGCGGTGGAGATGCAAAAAGTCATAGCGGGGATACAGAAGAGGATATAGCGGGATATAGCGGATGACTCTAAAATAGCATATAAAACTCGTATTTGATGTTTTTACAAATATATAAATGGTAATTAAATGAAAATTATCATTCAACTGAATTATAAATAATACATAAATAATTTTAAATAAAAACATGTGCGAATATACTTTAAATAAACGAAAAACTATTATATAACATAATTGAATTTGGTTGAATATTAGAGTATTTTCATTTCTGAAAATATATTAAGAATTAAATCAAATAAATTAGTTTCATAATTTTATAATGTATAAATGAAAATTTTCAATTCATTTTATTAAAAAAGATATAGCGGGAATAGCGGAATATAGCGGAAATAACGGGATATAGCGAAAATAGCGGGGATTAAAGTGGAAAGGCTATATTCTGGGGCTATATGAAAAAATCGTAGCGGTAGAAATCTGCTATGAGATATAGCGGGGTTGTAGCGGGGTAATAGCGGGGCATTAACTACACAGGTCCGAGATAAATTATATTGATAATGACCCCTAACCACATTTTCCATTTATTCATTCAATACTTATGTGTTTTCTTATCCTTTGGTTTGGAACCAAATATTCCTTATGTTGTACAATAATTTTTTATTATATCTGTAGGAAAAGGATAGGTGTTATGATATTGAAGTACAGATTTCAAAAGACTCTCTTTAACATCCATTTTGATTGATTGGATTTCTTTCATAAAGAAGCGAAGGAAAATACGACGATTTATTCCGAGGAATCCCTAACGAAAAATACACATTATTCCTTCTTTTCTATCGAATCGATCATAACCATTACCTACATTCCATGATATTATGCACCACTAATAGGAACTAATAAATAAACCCACGATCAGCCTGTTCATGCATGACATAATTTGGACATGATCATAGAAAATATTCTCCTCAAGCAAACCGGCTTATCCTATGCTACATAGGGGGATTTAGGTGGTAGTTGGATGCGGAAACACGTTTGGTTGTGAATTTCAACGTGGTGGATAAAATAATATATCGACATGGCCCAATCAATAGTTCAAATCACACACCCAAAAAGAAGCGAGTTACGTTTGAGCTAAGCTTGGATATTGAAGTCTTCTTTCGTTTCTCGATGGTGAAGTAAAACCAAGCTCATGAGTTTATTATCCTAGGTCGGAACAAGTTGGTAGGATCCCACTTTTTACATCCCTATGCCGCCACATGAGAGGGATATGGTGCTCAAAAGGGAAAGAGAGGGATGTGGTTTCTCTTGCTTTTGACATAGCAGGCCACCCATTGGGAGGCCCACACGAAGGGCTTACGGGTCAGTGGAATCTTTATGCCCAAAACCCTTATTCCAGTAGTCATTTATTTTGTATCTTCCAAGGAGCAGGAATTACCGTTCTAACCTTTCTTGGAGGATTCCATCTATAAACGCAAAGTTTATGGTTGACCGATATGGCTCATCACCATTTAGCTATTGCATATTTTTTTCTTATTGCTGGTCATATGTATGAACACACTTTGGAATCAAGATTTCCTTGCCAAGCTACATGAAATAGATTTTCGGACGTCCACAGAAAAATTATTGCTTATTGTCCAAAGTGAGAAGAAAAAATATTCTGATAAAGACGTTTCTCGGTAATATCATCATGACTCTCAAAGTCGTGTTCGTAGCAATACCAAACCAAATACGACAAGTAGTGGGATCCTCAGCTAAATCTTGGCAATAGCCGTGTTGGAACTGGAATAGCCCGTAGCGGAAGTTATGGGTGAATTTCAAAAAACTTACCCTATTGGATCTTTTATTGGGTCTATAAAGCCTAACTGAATTAGAAAATTTCTAAATTTCATTTAAATAAAATCATTTATTTTATTTAAATTCAAGTATATTATGATATGAAATTAATTTTATTTGATTTAGTTTATACATAAATGTATCATATGCATATATGTGTGAGTGCATGTGTAACATAATAATCCGTGAAAGGTAGAATATGCCCATATTTAGATGTTGAGATTTACATCGCAACAGACATATTAGCTCATTTTCTATGTCATGTATATTGTCCAAATATGTGCATGTATTGGTGTTACAATACACACACACACATTTTTTTGAAGTAAAAGATTCTATTATTAATAACTATAAGAACCATACAATACCAAGATTCACCTCCTTAAAAAACCATGCCATTGTGGCAAGCAAAAAGAGCACGACAACCTGTATTAAGCATCTCTAATACTGAAGAAACAAATCACATAAATAATAAGTACAAGACACAACTAATAAGAAAAATAAATAAAAGCCCAACCCATAAAGGTAGCATGCTCCACTGCTTCTAGTTAAAACGAACCAATCAGGCCCATAACTCACACACGAACAACCCTAAAGTAAACCCTACTTAAAGCCACCAATTCACCCGTTTCTCCAAGCTCAAAACCCCATCCAAGAAATTTACTTCTATCAGCTCCTGATACATGTCGATGGTAAACTTTTTTTGAATCTGCAATCTGACATCTATTTCAATCAACTTGCCTGTTTGCGCCTTCGAGCACTTTTTCACTTCAAATTGACATCTTACCCATTCCATCCAGATGTGGTGGGTAGTGGTGGTCGCCGCGACGCATGCCAGTTGCTGAGCTGCCGATTTAGTTGCAAAAGTAGTTCGAATACCTCGTAATTGATGTTGCAGTGAGCTTTCAACTATGGGAATTAGGTCCAATTTGTTTAGCAAATCTTTCCAAAGATAAATACTATACACACATTGTATGAATAAATGGTTATGCGTCTCGATTTGTGTGTTGCATAAATTACAATTTGAATCAACGTCTATTCCCCATGCAAAAAGCTGGTCAGATCTTGGAAGACGATACATATATGCCATGGATGTTGTATAATAGAACTTTCTTGTAGTTTTATTATACCATATAAGTTTATATGTATCATCTTTAGTATTTTATATACACACACATATGTATGTATAAATATATATAATATATTGAATAGAAAACATTTATACATAGGCAAATATATATAGAAAGAGAGATAAAAATTATTAAAAATTATTTATAATTCCAAATTAACATAGTTTTGCAAACATAATAGTTTTAGTATTTTAGTTTGTATATATTATGAATGAAATAACGTTTTCATAAATAAAGAATTAACATAAAATTATCTATTAAAATTCAAATTTTACAATTTTAAAAAATTTAGGATCGTAAAATAGAGGTTAGAAAAAAAATCTGAAGATTTTACAAATTTGAAATGTTTTTTTTAAAATAAATACATTGATTTTGACAGTATTTATTTAATATAAAATAATATATTAACAAAAATTCAAATTTTATAATTTTAGAAATTCTAGGATCATGAACGAAAGGTTATGAATTTTTTTGAAGAATGTTTAAATTAATTTATTATTTTTAATAAATCATAAACATTTTTTATGAAATAATATTAATTATTTAAAATAATAAGCTTTATTTAAAAATTCCTAAAAAAATTCTGTACGTTTCTGAAATAATATAATATTTAAAAAAAATATAATTGAATTTTTATTGTAATAATTATTTTATATATAATAAACAATTTAAAAATTCCAAAAATGTTAATTTAAAAATATGAATATATGTATGATAATTAATTTTCAAATTTATAAATTCATATTATATATAAATAAGTGTACTAATTTTTTTAAATCACATATACATGTTATATATGCATATATGCTATTATAAGAGAGAAATATACATTAACATACATATATATGTGTGTGTGTGAATTTATTAATATATATATATATATATATAACAATTATTAATGACAAAAATTTATTTTTTACAGTAAATAAAATTTGTCTATATATAAATTAAATAGTATAATAAACAAATTATAACCAAATTGATTTGTGACAACCACATCCACTTACAAAATCTCACATAACTAAACATATACTAGCGATCTGTGTAGTTAATGCCCCGCTATAACCCCGCAATATCTCATAGCGGATTTCTACCGCTACGTTTTTTCCATATAGCCCCAAAATATAGCCTTTCTGCTTTAATCCCCGCTATTTCCGCTATATCCTGTTATTCCCGCTATATTTTGCTATTTCCAATATATCTTCTTTAATAAAATGAATTAAAAAATTGCATTTATACATTACAAAAATTATGAAACTAATTTATTTGATTTAATTTTTAATATATTTCAGAAATTAAAATACTCTAATATTCTACTAAATTCAATTATGTTATATAACAGTTTTACGTTTATTTAAAGTATATTCGCACATGTTTTTTGTTTAAAATCATTTATATATTAATTATAATTCAATTGAACGACAATTTTTCATTTAATTACCATTTATATATTTGTAAAAACATTAAGTACGAGTTTTATATGCTATTTTAGAGATATCCGCTATATCCCGCTATATCCTCGCTGTATCCCCACTATGACTTTTTGCACCTCCACCGCTTTGAATCCGCTGAGCGCTTTAACTGCGCAGCTAGCGATACATTTAAACGGACATGAAATTGCTCATTATAGGATCATAGAATATAATTTAATTACTGTAATATGAATTAAAATTACCAATTTAATGATGCGTTTGAATCTACGTTGAAGTAGTGACATCCATTCCTTTTACTATTCTTGATTCGTCAGATTGCAAGTCCGGAATCACAGACCTTTAACTATTGAATAATGTTATTTTAATTTGAAATATATTTGAGAATTTTGGAGTGGATTGAGTGCTATGGTTTAACCAGCAATGTAGAAGGTAATGGCGGCCAAAAATGTTAGTAATTGTTTTTAGAGATACATACATACATACATACATATATGCATATGTGTGTGTGTAGGGTTGGATTAGAGGAAAACGAGGAAAACTTATTTACCCATCCTCGCTTTATCTCAACCCATTATCTTCAAGCCAATTACCTATGTTTTAACCACCTGTAGACCTTTCCAAAACCGAAATTTTGCAGTCCTAATGATGGGTCTTAACCCATTTAAACCTAAGCCAAAATACTATGCAATTAAATCTAATTTAATCGCTTATCGATATTGTATATTGATCGATATATTTATAACCATTACAAATATATATAACATTATTTATTTCTCAAATCATTTCAATTTTAATAATTAATATTTCATAAATATTGATTGATTTAATTAATTTATAACAATTATAAACTAATTAAATCATTGGGTCTTAAGGGAATTCATCATTTCGGCTGTGTTACTCTGGGTGTAAATTTGGTCAGTGATTTGCATTAAACTATCCTAATGTTAACGTTCACACGTCACTTAGCAGGTGATGTGATATTATGTCCAAATTTATCTCTTACTCATTTTCGATAAAATCCAATTTTAGTTTAATAAGCGTTACCCGGTTGTGACATTTGTTTACACCAATTCTCTTTGTCAAAACCATATCACTTTGAACTTATGGAATCTAGTAATGGTCTAAATTCCAACCACATCCACATTCAACTGTATAGTCTAAATACAAAGTCCTTGGTTCAATGATAACAATTAGTATTAACCGGAACGCTCTAGTCAGAGACTTTGATTTTGGGTTGACTTGAGTTGACTGCGATACTAACCGCATATAACTGAGGAGATGAATCCTCTCTTGAATAGTGCTTCACTTTCAATACTTCCACTCGACCCAACTATAGTCACTAGATAGACGCCATGAAATGATTTGGCTATAATCAAAGTGGAGCTTTCATGTTGAAGATCTCAAGTCGAGAGAACTGTGTAAATCAGTCACATTGATATTTTCTATTTGACTTTAGTTATATTAACTAACAGAAAACTCTCGAGTGAGTCATTCCATAGTTATCCAATAATTATTAGTATGTAACCTCTAGGTTCCCATAGAAGTCATGAGTAGTGCACTGTCCAACATTTGGAGAGCATTACGTACACTAATCTCAACGGATACATCGATATCCAGTCTCGATGCAATTTATCTAGGAACATTTAAAATGGCATATTTGTTTCGTTTTGATATATTAATCACAGTTACAACATTTTGTAACTATAGTCACAAAATATATAATTTACGAATTTTTCTATTAAAAATACTTTTAATCAAGTTAGTTAATTAATATAATCACATTATATCAAGTATATAGGAAGAAAATACTTTTTATTTCGAAACAGATTGGTCAACGAGTTAGATATAGATAACAAATTACAAAATTGCCCCTAGGGCATACCTCTAACTCTATCAATCTTCTACTTACACTTGGGATCAATTATGGAATCTAATTCCAACTTCTCCAATCAGTTTTCTCAAAATCAATTAGGTTGGTCCATTAGTGAATGGGTATGCTATTATGTTTCTACTTCGTCAATTAGCTCTCTCTAACACCGATAACTGCCTTTTATCATGTGGAACGATTTGATGTATGTCTTTCAACTTCTAGTGAGCTTTAAGTTCTATCGTGACCAATTTCATGACATTGTTATCTTATAACAATATTATGGGATTCTCAACATTTGGAATCACCATGGGCTCAATTATAAATTTGTGCATTTATATCATATACATTGGTTTATTGTAGCGCTATTCAAGTTAATGTTCTCAACATTCATTGAATCGAGCATAATCACTTTTATTTTGAAACATTTTCAAATTAAAGATTTTAACTTGAATTTTATCATTGATATGTTATACTCAATATCAATTATAAAAGTTTGTGTCCAAATGTTCCATCACAACGAGTTCATTGTTTCTATAAACAATTCCCTCGTATTTCATAGACACGCCAGAACACCTCAAACAACCATTTAGTGATATCAATTTGGATTTTACATTTGCTCCATTTATCAAATATATAAACAAAACACAATATCATACACAAAACATGTATGATAATTCCTATTACTAATGCATAAGGAATCCAACTTACATGTTCTCCTTTTAATAGGGTGCACTTATATATCGTTTTGGACAATCCCTATATCTTTTATACTCACCATAAAAGACATCATTTACAATCCAAAATTTAGTATTAATACAACTAAAGTTTCTTTTAATACAAACATATTATTAAAATCAACAACGTGTTGTTTACTTAAAGTTTAGTAATATCAATGTACCTTTTAACGTTCTTTCTTGTGAACACACGCTTCATCTGTACTTTGATTGAAAATCAAAATATTTGATATTTCAACCAAAATACTTATTCAATCTTGATGCTTTGTATCATTTCTTGGACATATCCAAATACTCAGAAACCCAATATCGTTCCCACTGACTTCGAGGAATTTTTTGTTAATATGCATAAACAGCTTACTCTAAATCATTATTTAGAATTTTCTGTTTCAATACATGAGTACTAAATACTAAGTCTTATCGAATGATAATTTTGTGAGTAAATTTGAATTAACTTGAGCATGTTGAATACCGAATCTATTATCCTAATTTCAACAATTGAAATTTGCGATATTATTCTTATCAACATTGCTTATTCAATTCCAACCACATTAGTCTTTAAAAATTAAGACACAATCTCGACCGATGGGTGACATCTCTTTGGTTATGACCCCAAAAATCATATTTTGATAGCGTACCTGAAATTCTTTCAGATCTGCGCATCATACCATATAGAGTCAACAGACTTAATGGTTTAATTGAACAACCGAGGGTAATGCATATTTTCAGGATTAATAAGAAACTCATAGTTTCTCTTTGATGTACGAGAATACTTATTAGACATTCCAATGCTATGTGTACATTTAGGTTAGTTAATCTCACTTCATCTCATATAATTAGTTCTATCTATGGATTAGATCCAATTACATTTAACAACCAAAAATATCTCAAGGAAATTCCTTTACAGTGAAGTTGGTATATCTTAAAACAACAATTGTTTCTTAGTCAAATAGAATAGGGATTCATAAACGCTTTATGAACCTTTTTATTTATAAAATTAATTTTACTTTACAAAAATTATGTTCAAAACAAAAATATGTCATTCGATGACAGACCTTTCCAAAAACTTTTGGAGATTTATACAAGATCCCTAATGAACACTTATTACGTGCAGTCTTTTGACTCGCACAACCTGCCATCTCTATGGTCTAGGATATGTTGGGATTTTTTACAAACCCTTATTTTGTATGATTATGTAAACTGTTGTTTAGATGAAATAATATCCATCTTGTGTACTAATCTTAAGTACACGAGCTTATAGAAAGAAACTAACTCAACTTCACTCACAATTAATCGTAAAATGTCCAACAGTGTCTGATTACTCCTTATCAATGCATCATTATGTATCACATGGAGGGGTGATTTTGAGATTGAATCTATATTCATTTTTAGGTACATTTGGAACTCTTTCCAATATACTCACTTATTCGATCAAATCAAATCATTTTATTCTATTGCATGTTATTTTATTTACTTTTCTTTTATATTCTATGGTTTTAATGTAAACTTACTACATGTGTATCTAATACACATGTTCATGTTGGTAATAAATCATCGATGAATATAACAAAGTATGTGGAACCCTTTTGGTATTAATAGACTTGTGATTACATACATCAGTATGTATTAATTCAAAGAGTTCATTAACTCTTATGATGCTCCACTGAATGGGTGCATAGCCATCAATTATTTGAGATATAATTGACATGTATAATATCATTCATAATCATATAGTAAAATTATTTCTCAAAACTACGACTTAATCTATAATTCCAAAACAACTCTAAATCATATTAGATACATATGTATTTTTGTTGCATCACTTTTTCTATGAAAACAAATTCCATAATATAGTTCTATTTCATAATGAATATCCATAATACTCATATTGAAATACAGTTACATATATTTTTCAGTCAATACCAAAAATGAATATTACATCACAAATAATGTTCGGTGCATTTTATGAAAACAATTTCCATAATTTGATGCAATCATTAGGTGTTATATGGCATGCTTCCACTATTTCCGTCGCTACTATAACAACATACTAAATTTAGAGGTCCACTATTCACTTAATATTGTTAATATTGTTTACTTATTTCATATGCTGCAACTAATTTGCAGAGGAGAGTTCTTTGATCAAATATCTTGAACTCAAAGAAATAAATGTTATAGAAAACAATTTTCTATATGAAAATACATTTTGGAATAAAAATCATCTTTCATATTCCCATATTAAGTATCAGTTATTATTACAATTCTTGTTTCCAATGTTTCTCTATGAAGCAGAATTGGCTATTCATTCTCCTCATTCCAACTTTACCTTAAATTACGTCCATTCTTATATATTCTTTTATCTTTCAAATGGTCAAACTATTCAAAAGAAAACCTTACTACAATATCATAACAAACCTTTTACAAAAGCGCATTCGATTATTCTTAACATTTAAGACATCAAATATGTTGCACTTTATGTAAACCGATCATGATGACATTTCAACGATCGAGTTCTTAGATGTGTCTCATAGTTTATGCCCTTGTATTACATTAACGTAATATGATCCTTTTGAAATCATTCAAGTTGAATGCATGATCTTAAAATACTGTTTATTGGCTTACTTCGAATGAATTAAATTCATCGAAATATTGTAACCCACAAACTATGACCGTTCACTATATAACATTTATATGTGAAAGTATATGGATCAAATATACATAGTCTTGAATTGCATTTAAAGTTCAAAAACTCATAAATGCAATATACGGTCTAAACCAAATAAACATATAAGTGACCAACTTACGAATGTATTAAGTATTTGAAATTGGTCACTTGCATGGATATAGAAACATTATATAACATGCAATTAGAATTATTGGTAAATATATATTATATTTCTATTTGTCAACTTTTAATTTAGTGTATTTATATATGTTAATTGGCAAACGTTTTGTCAATCATATTAAATGCATAAATTTATCATTATAGACAATTATAACATTTATAGCATATGCTTTTACAATGTTAGAAAGGTTAAATGTTACAGTTTCATTTTTCTAATAACGCTCCCACTAGTCTTTTATATTCTCCAAATCCTAAGATGAAACAAAGAAGCTTTACTACTTCACTAGTGGGTGTTAGGACTCGTTTGTTTTGGTATTATGATCTTGAGTTTGCTTAATAAATCATACCCCACAAACGATGGATAACTTATAGGTTGTATCATATAAAACTCCTTACCCATTTTCCCTTGTTCTAATCTCATTTCGACCTTAAGTTTACTTAATAAATCGAAATAGATTATTCACTCATACTTACCATATCATGATGGCCTAAGTATAGTATATGTACCTTGAGTTTGCTCAACAAATACATATTGTTATCTTACCTCATCTGTTCAATATATTAATAATACTACACATAACATCCCTAGCTTGAGTTTGCTCAACAACTAAGAAGTATGTAAGTGATTTATTAATATATATATATATATATATATATATATATATATTAGAGGACAAAATTATGTTGAAGATTCATAATCTTCAATATATATATCAAGTGATATCGACTAATAGAATAATATATTTCTTTTGAAATACCCAACGATTCAAGTGTCAAACACATCAGAAATCATGGTATGCGTACATTTACAAATGTATTTATTTCTCAAGGCTTTTTGGGTTTCTTTAATGTTTCCCATTTATTTTATATACATATCATATAAGTTTTATTGTTATGTAACTTTTATATGTCATATTACTTATTCGATAGTCTTACGCATAATATATCATTAATTAAATCTTATCTAATTAATTTTAATCAATTAACTCTTTAATTAATTTTAAATTAGTATTTTAGTAGAACTTATATTGGACATATCTACTATAACATTTATAGTGTATTTATAACCTTTATAGTGTAACACACGTATATCATATATATGTGCGTTTTATTTAATTAATTAACCTTTAACTAATTTATTCAATTAATTTTTTTTATTAAAATTTAGTAATTTCAAATTTTATCTTGTATACATACATGTATACTTATGCTATCTTAAACATTTTAAAATAACATAACATATATCAACATATGTAATACATGCATATATGCATTAATTAATTAACATATTTAAGTAATTTATTTTATTAATCTTATTCATAAATTTAAAATTTGAAATTATTTTATAAATATTTTCAAACATTTTGAAAATATCACTATCCTTTAAACATTTTGAAAATTTATGTAGTATTATAATTTTTATAATAAACATGTTTTATTTTAAATTTAACTATTAAATTTGAAATCTTTAACATTAATTTTCAAAACAATTTTGAAAATTAGCCCAAGGCCCAAATTAAGTTGAGCCTTTTCTATTAGGAGCAACCTTTGAACTTACTTCACCTTATGGGTCAGGCCGATAACTAGGTAGGACAGGGTACTTGATTACCCAATTGCAATCCTAGACATTACCTTTCTAAACACCGTACTAAGTGGGCAAGCATAATTGGTCAGCCCTAATATGACTAATTTTGACTGCATAGGCTATTGGGATCTGATACCATTGTTGGAATTGGACTAGCCCGCGACGGAAGTTATTAGTGAATTTCAATTTTTTTACCCTATTGGACCTATGAAGTATAACTGAATTAGAACATTTCTAAATTTCATTTAAATAAAATAATTTATTTTATTTGAATTTAAATAAATTAAGATTTGAAATTAATTTTATTTTATTTAGTTTATATATAAATGTATCGTATACATATATGTGTGAGTGCATGTGTAACATAATAATTCATGAAATGTATAATATTCTCATATGTAGATGTTGAGATTTATATTGCAACAGACATATTAGCTCATTTTGTATGTCATATATGTTGTCCAAATATGTGCATCTATATGTGTTACAAAACACACACGCACATATGTATGTATAAATATATATGCATAATGTATGAACATAAAACATTTATATATATATATATATAGAAAGAGAGAGAATAATTATTAAAAATTATTTATAATTCAAAATTAACTTAGTTTTGCAAACATAATAATTTTAGTATTTTAATTTGTATATATCATGAATAAAATAATCTTCATCCATAAATAATTAATATAAAACAATCTATTGATGAAAATTCAAATTTTACAATTTTTGAAAATCTAGGATCATAAAATAGTGAAATATTATTTTTAAAAACAAATACATTGATTTCGACAATAATTATTTAATATAAAATAATATATTACTAAAAATTCAAATTTGAAATTTTCAGAAATTCTAGGATCATTAATGAAAGGTTATGAAAAATCATAAAGAATTTTTCAATTAAATTATTTTTTTAATAAATCATAAAATGATTTTTTTTGAAATAATATTAATTATTTAAAATAAAAAAACATTATTTAAAAATAACTAAATTTTTTATCTATGTTTCTAAAATGATATAATATTTTTTTAAAATATAAAATTGAATTTTTGACGTAATAATTATTTCATATATAATAAATAATTCAAAAATTCAAAAAATGTTAATTTAAAAATACGAATATATGCGTGATAACTAATTTTTGAATTTGTAAATTCATATTATATATAAATAAGTGTACTAAATTTTTTAAATCATATATACATATCTTCTATATGCATATATGCTATTATGAGAGAGAAATATACTCTAATATATATATATGAAATTATTTAATAAATTTATATAAAACAATTATTAACGAAAAATATTAATTTTTTACAGTAAGCAACATTTGTCTATACATAAATCAAATAGTATAATAAACAAATTATGCATATAACCAAACTGATTTGTGACAACCACGTCCACTTACAAAATCTTACATAACTAAACATATATTGGAAATATATTTAAACATATATGAAATTGCTTATTATAGGATCATAAAATAATTTAATTACTATAATATGAATTAGAATTACCAATTTAATGATGCCTTTGAATCCACGTTGAAGCAATGACTTCCCTTCATTTTACTGTTCTTGATTCGTCAGATTGCAAGTCTGGAATCATCGATCTCTAACTATCGGATAGTATTATTTTAATTTGGAATATATTTTAGAATTTTGAAGTGGATTGAGAGCTACGTTTTAACCAGCAATGTAGAAGGTAATGGGTAAAAAAAGATTAGTACTTGTTTTTAGAGATACATACGTAAATACACACACACACACACACATGGTTGTATTAGAGAGAAACGAGGAAAACCTTTTTATCCATTCTCACTTTATCTCAACCCATTTTCTCCAAGCCAATTCCCTATGTTTTAGCCACCCCTAGACCTTCCCAAAACCAAAATTTTGCAGTCCTAATGATGGGCCTTAAACCCATCTAAGCCCAAGCCAAAATACTGTGCAATTAAATCTTATTTAATCGTTTGTGATATTGTATATCGATCGATATATTTATAAATGTTATAAATATATATAACATTATTTGTTTCTCAAATCATATTTAAATTTTATAATTAATATTTCAAAAATATTAATTAATATAATTAATTTATAACAATTATAAACCAATTAAATCGTTCGGTCTTAAGGGAATTCATTATTTCGGCTGTGTAACTCTTGGGTGTAAATTTGGTCAGGGATTAACATCGAACTATCCTAATGTTAACGTTCACACATCACTTAGCAGGTGGTGTGACATTATGGTCAATCAATCGCTTACTCGTTTTCGGTAAAATCCAAATTTAGTTTAATAAGCGTTACCCGGTTGTGACATTTGTTTACACCAATTCTCTTCGTCAAAACTATATCATTTTGAACTTATGGAATATGGTAAAGATCAAAATTCCAACCGTATATAACTGAGAAGACGAATCCTCTCTTGAATAGTCTTTCACTTCCAATACTTCCACTCGATCTAACTATAGTCACTCAATGGACGCCATGCCATGATTTGGCTATAATCAAAGTGGAGCTTTCATATTGAAGATCCACAGTATTCTCAAGTCAAGAGAACTGTGTAAATCAGTCACATCGATATTTTCTATTTGACCTTAGTTATATTAACCAACAGAAAATTATCGAGTGATTCATTCCATAGTTATCCAACAAGTAGTAGTACGTAACCCCTAGGTTCCCATAGTAGTCAGGAGTAATGCACTGCCCAACATTTGGAGAGCGTTATATACTCCAGTCTCAATGGATATATCGATATCCTATCTCGATGCATTTTGACTAGGGACATTTAAAAGGTATATTTGTTTCGTTGTGATAAATTACCTGCGGTTATAATACTTTGTAACTACTATCACAAAATATAACATTTATGGATTTTGTACTAAAAATACTTAATTAAGTTAATTAATTAATATAATCACATTATATCAAGTATATAATAGGAAGAAAATACCTTTTACTTCGAATAAGATTAGTCAACGAGTTAGATATAAGTAACAAATTACATAATTTCCCCTAGGCCACACCCCTAACTCAATCAAACCAGAAATACTAGGCCTACTAAAGGGACAAAAAAAGAAGGTATGTAAAAATCTATCATAGAGCGGGTACCTCAATTTAATATTTGTATCTATTATAAATATATAGATATCACAAGTATATCTATTATAATAATCATAAATAATATTAAGATTATTAAGTACTTAATAAGTGCATGGAATGAAAATTAAATGAAAATGTAGTGTACCTATGTCAACCATTATAATAAATACATTGAATAGTTTTTTGGAGACATGAAATGAATTGAAAAAAAAACTAGTAGAAAAAAGAAGTGGTATTGAGATCATTTGTCTTATTAGAATTCGGATAGATCTTTCCCTAGAGTAGAACATGAACCTAAAAGAATTCAAAGGGCCCATTCAGGAACAAGAACATGGCATCGTGATTTAATTCTCGACGAAACAATACATCAATGAGAGGTTAATTAAATAAGTTTAGTAAATTATTATTTTTAGGGAAGGGGTGACTTTCTTTTTCAAATGGAAGAACAAAAACCCTTCATTATAAAATCAGGAATCTCTTAAAAAAAGAGATGGGATTAGAATCGACACATTGATTCTTTATTTTAGCAATTTTTTTGAACCGTGTGTGTAACATCCCGCCTTTTCGCACGCTTTAAATCGACACACGTGCCCATTCAAACCGTTCGGAAGGGCGGATTGTTATGGGGTAAATAAGAAAAAACGAGAAAGAAATAAAACAAAACAGAATCTCACAGCGGAAGGATAAAATATAATAATCAAATATACAGCTTATAAAGTTGTTTTAAAATATTCGATTATACTTATACAACATACATCAGAGTAACACATACCATACACCAATGCAGCGGAACAATATGAGTTAGTGGAGTATAATAAATAATAACAATAGAAATCTCCGTTTTCGTCCTCCAGAGCTAAAGTCTTCGATCTTGAAACGCTCGGACTGATCCGAGCGAATTGAAAAGACAAAACACTCAAGTCAGAACTAAAAGATCTTATGTAAGTTAAATCAACAGGAATAAATATGAGTGCAGTAACTTAAGAGATGCTCGGGATTTACATCTCCTAAGGATCCGTTAAACTATTTACTATGTAGTATATTTCGCTATTATAATAGTGTCTAATTGTAAAATAAACTTGCTTTTAAATAGCGTTAAGGGGTTACCCATATAGCCCTTAACACAAAATATATTCCCATAGTCTATACAGTACCGCAATCTACCCCGTACTGGGCGTCGTCAGAAGGCACTCCATAGGTATGGTACAAAGCCAAAATCGTATAAGACGCGCTAGGGTAGGTGACACGGCACAACTTGGCAATGCCAGGGTAGATATACCAATTACGCTTCCGGGTCGGTGGTAACGCATAGCCGCAGCTACCGCCCACCTCGAGCCACACCCCCAAATCAAAGAAATCAAAAGTGGCCACCGAATAAACCAAAGTCAGAGTAGAATATCGAAGGGATGTGTCCGATCAAAGGTGCTATCTCAATTAACCCGTCGATCGCTCCTGTTTTAGCCCCTTATGCCAACTCACGGGAGTTGGGTCTACGTATTTACCTCAAACGCCGCCATCATCCTACTTCATTATGGAATCTCCACCGCGTACACGGTTGTTAAAGTGGTTTTCGGAGTTGGCAGAGAGTATGACAACTTCCGATCCCGGTCTCTTCAACAACCAAACGTTATTATAACACCACGGTTATTTCAAAATAATTTATACTTTAAAAGCAGAATAAAATATCCCTTTCCAAACCATATAAATACAATATCATTTATATTTTAAATCCCAAATCAATATGATATCATTTTTATTTATAGATTTCCCTTTTCCCAAAATCATAATAATTTCAAATATATATACTTAAACCCCATAGCTTTGAAACAAAATTTCTAATACATAAATGGTTTAAGTATTAAACCGCTTTGCATAACAAAATAGCTTTTTAAATTTCACAAATAAATTCCAAATATAGGTTTAAATTCCCGAATAAACCATTTCAATTTCCATATATTTCAAAGCTTAAATCATTCCACCATTTCAAAACTTATTCTTTGATATTTTCATATATATCAAATTCAATTACTATTATTTTGATTTGAAATGTTTACTTAATAAATCAAATATCATTTAAGTAAAACCTTCAAACTTCATATAACAGGATATTCTCTCAATTAAATTAACTCGATAATATTCATTTAAATCGACTTGATATTCATTTAAGTCCTCTAAACCAAAAATCAAGTTATAAAGATCATACCTTTTTAAAACCCCAAATTAATTTATATTTCAAATAAATTTTATTCGAGGACGATTCTTAAATACCTTAATTCAAAGCAGATTCATATTTATCTTCCAACATTTATTTTATTTAAGACATTATAAACTCCATCAATAAATTTAAATAAATACTTAACCATGTTATATCTAAATAAAATTTAACTTTTATTTTTAAACATCTTTTATTCTTTAAACCAAATTTATACATAGCTTAAATTCAAGCGTTTAACTATATATAAAAATAATATTTAAAAATATCAAAATCCATATTCATTAAACCATATTCTTTCCAAAACCATAGAAAATCATTTCAAAAATAATTATATATATATAATATATATATATATATATACCGCGGTGCCTGTATAAAATTTTCTATCCTATGGTCAAGTGATACAGATATTTATCATTTCAATCCGTAATTTAAAAATTAAAATTATGGTTATATATCATTTCAAACCGCAATCCCGAATGAAATGACAATGCATATTAACTTACAGTTTATAATAATATAAGTACAGCATCCATTCATCCAATATCAATCATCAATCATTTATCACAATCATCATCCAAATTCAACAATACATCAATATATAACAGGTGATAATAACAGATATCAACTATCGGTTTATATTCAAAAATAAATTGTAACTGTTTAACTCGCAGTTTGTATGCAATAAAATAAATAACAATTTAACTGGCAGTTCAATAATGAATTAAATAACAAGTTAATTAAATACATGCAAATTAACTGAGATAATGATGAAATATATGCTAAACAGCTATAAATAAATTTCAAATCACATCATAAATGAATTTAACAAACATAAGAAATCCTAGAAGTTGTGAGTGGGTTAAAACGCTCACCTTTTTAATTTAAATTGAATTTAAACCCAATTTAAACCCAAAATTTGACCAGTCACAGAATCTATCCAAACCAGCGTCAAAACGTCCGTAATTCTAATACGATCCTGAGTCGACTTCGGGTTAAACTTCGGTCCACCGCCTCAATTCCCCGGCGCTTGCTTGGAGTTTTTGCCAAAACGACCCGTAGCGACCCGAGCAACTTTCTTCCTAACCTGAAGTAGTTGCAGCGTTTTTGCCTCTGAAACTCGAAGCGCGACTAGAAGTTGTTGCAGATCCGAATTTTTTTTTAAAATTGAAATTTGATTGGAAAGATTAGGGTTTGCAGTGGAATGAGGAAGAGCATACGTTCATAATGAGGAATAAACAATGGCCTAGGGTTTATAACCACATATATACAGGCAAACGGAATAGAAAGTATGGGCTAGGTTGGATTTGGGTTTTGAACGATAATTGACCCGAAAAGCCCGTTTCAATTCCGAAACGGAAAAGGGTCAACCTATATATCAAAATATATGTTTAAAAATATTTTAAACATGATGGAAAAAGTTTCACGTCCAAATTCCATCGTATAAAGAAGTTATGCTAAATTCAAATTTTCCAAATTGATTTAAATTGCATAAATTTCAAGGCGTTTCGAGTCCGTACGATCAAACAACAAGTCTGATCGCTACGAAACTTGAAACCCTACAATAATTCACCTTACGGATCCGATGAAACTTGTTTCGTCGAAATCCGAGTCAGTTGCCAAAATGGCTTTTTTCCATTAATTAAATAAATAAGTAAATTAATTAATTAAATCCAATCTTTAAATTTCTATCTTATAATTGAAAATTTTATCACTTTTATATTTCTTAATCATTTACAAAAATTTAAACAAGTTTAGATGTAATTTAAAAGTTGATAACTCTATCAATTGTAGTGTTAATTTCTCCAATTATAGTTTTTATTTCGTTTACTCAAAATAATCTCTTTATTATAAATTGAATCCAAATTAATTTTAATAAATTCAAATTAAACTGATTAGATTCAATTCTAATCCCTTAATTGAGTCTATTATTACTCTATGCCATAGTTAACACTTGTCTCACATTTCATTCCACTAATATATTCAAATTTCATTTTCATTTCAATTAGCGTGATAAATTAATTTCATTTATAATAAATTCATTTACACATTAATTAGTTTCCAAATAAATTGATTGGTTCAATTCAACTCTTTTATTAAGTCTATTATTAATCTATAACTTAGTTACCTTTTTGTCTTATATTCCAATACAATATATACCCCTATTTATCTTACTTTGTATTAAAGGCTATGTTTTAAAAATGCAACATATTGTTAATTACCCACATAAATTAAGGTTTTAAACCAATATATAAATTTACCTTAATTCCCTTCCTTTCCCAATTTATTACTTATGAAAAATTTCATGTTTTCTATTTATTTATTACATACACCATTCGTAAATTTACAATTCCCATTATTCCATTATTACATTTACGCCTTCCATTATTATATTAATAATCACCAAGTAACGTTTATTATCAACTATAAATATTATAACCACTTACGGACATTGATTTTATAAATTTACTATTTATTACGTATTCTTTATCAGTTAACATAATTTTGAATTCCTTGCCCAATTTACTAATTTCAATCAATCCTAACTTTACCATCTGTTTCAATTTATAGGATGTGCACTAATTTAGTTATTGCGTTAATTCTTATTAATATAACATTAAGGCTCATTTAATTCCAATTGATTCACATTTTAATTATTAAACCAAATAAATTGACATTTTATGGATATAATTCACATTGAATTATCAAATTACAGTTTATCCCTTATTATTCCATCAATTAATTGTAACTTTGAATTTATTCCCTTTTACATATTTCAAATCAATTACAACTTTACAATTTTTCCAGGTAATGGGTATTCCATATTCGATGCTAATTTTATTTTACAGGGAATTTTCCTCAAGGACACGTTTTAGGGCTTTTTTTTGCTGTAGGACATCCCGCTATTATTTTTTTCCAAAGGACAAATTATCGTTTTTTCTTTCCAGCCCACATCTTTTTTTCTTTCCAGCCCACTTTCGCGCGCTTCTTCTTCTTTCTTTCGATCAAAATTTTCAATCGCGATCAGATTTTTCAGTCGCGATCAAATATCTCTCTCGCAATAAAATTATCGATCTATTTCATTCGGTTATTTGAATTTCGTCCATCTGCTAATGGTAGTTCGTCGATCATTTTCTCCTTCCGTGCGTGTCGTTGATATCGTTCTTTTCATATTTGTATCGTGATCTCGTTTTTCTTCAAATTGTATTAATTAGGTATGCTTATATTCCTGTATTTTTTGTCGTTTTTCTATTCGATTTAAAATGGCCGTGATTTGTAATTGTGATCATTTTTACAATTGATATGCAGTGTTGTTGTTCTCATTTTTTGTTCGTTCGTCCATGGTAACTTGTGGGAGTAGCAGCATGTTTTTTATTATTATTATTTTTCTTTATGCAGTGTTGTATTTTAATTTGCTATTCATTTTATTTATCTTGCATTTTCGTGCATTAATATTGGGATGATTGGAAAAGTATTACTGCTTGGGTTGTATATAAATTTGTGATACAGTGGAAAAGTATCATATTTTAGTTTCAGTTTTTGGATATCATTTTTATTTTTTCTTAGTATCATTTTTTTTATTATCAGTAACTAGGTATCGGTTTTGTATACGGTACGTATCAGTTTTGTGAAATTGAATAATTACTGTTCTATATTGAACATATTTTTACTAATGTTTATTTTATTATTATTTTTGCAGTGGGGATAACAATCTTCTTTGTTTGTTTTTGTTGAATAATAACACTTTTAGCACTCGATTGTCTATCGATTGCTCTTTGTATGACTTGAAGAATGAGATATGTCGATGTTGGTCTCAATTAACTCCTTCTATTCAGATTTCTTATGTGCTCGAGGACAAAGTTATTATGGTTGACATTGATTCTGATATTCGGAGCATAATTTATTTTCAGTTATACAAGAAAAGTTCTTTCTTTGGTTTTACTGTTACGGTTAAGGGTTTTGATTTGGAATATGTTGATGGTGCTTCTATTTCAAGTTCATCTTATATTCGTGCTTCTTCATCTTCTACTGTATCTGTATGTTCAAATGTTGTTTTTAACGGTAAAAGTTATTTAAAAGATATGTTGAGCAGAGGGTCGAAATTATGCATTTCTGATTTTGCTGGTTTTTGTTTTGGAGGAGCTGAGCATTTTAGAGAATTTTTGATGGCGTATCAAATTCAAAAAGGATATGAATTAATATTTTTGAAGAATTGTGCTACTAGAGTTACTGTAATTTGCTCTTCATATAAGGATGGTTGTCTTTTCAAAGTCCATGCTTCTTGTGATTCTAGAGATTTGAAGAAGTTTTTTATTAGAAATATGGTTGCTGATCATTCTTGTGGAGCTGGTGTTAGAAATGTGAATAATCCACATATATCTAGTTCGTTTGTTAAATCATTGATTATTGATGAGATCCGTGATTGTCCTAGTAAAAAGCCTAATGATATTGTAGTTGATTTTAGAAGAGAATACAATGTTCAGTTGTCTTACGGTTATGCTTATTATGGGAAACAACTTGCATTAATGGAGTTGCATGGTAATGATACTTTGTCTTATAATGATTTGAGTTGGTATTTGGAAGCAGTGAAGAAGTCTAATCCAGAAAGTTATGTTGAAATGGATGTTAATCCTTGTAGTAATGAATTTGAGAGGGTGGTTATTGCTTTTGGTGCTTGTTTACTTGGATTGAAGCATTGTCGTCCTATGATATTCTTAGATGCCACTCACTTGAAGGGACGTCCTGGTGTGTTGATGGGTGCTACTGCAAAAAATGGTGATCAAGGAATGTCTTTGTTTTCAGTTTTGATTTATTTGTATTGAGATATATAGTTTACAGTTAACAAGTTTGTAGTATCGGAATTTGCATTGTATTGAATTATAAGTTTGTATTTGATATCATAATTTTATACTGGTTAGCATGGGATTAGTATCAGCTTGTATATAATGTTAGTATCAATTTCAAGTATGTTAATATATGGCATCAAATACAGTTGTGTAGTATTAGAATTTTCTTTGTATCATAATATATGTTAATGTTCGTTACTTTGTTGTGCTAGAATGAAGATTAATATGCATAATGTCATGTCTATCAATATTTTAATAATGGTTGTATCAGGTTTTCGGTATCACTTTATTTACTGTTAGTATCAGTTTCATGAATTGTTTTAGATTTATGGTCATTATTAGTTTTACTTTTTTTACGAATTATTTTTTCATTTGCATGTTTCTTCCCTTTAGCTATGAGTGTTGTTTCTATAGAAAATGTGGATAACTGGACATGGTTTTTGAACCATTTAAAGCAAATGCTTCAAGAAAATCGTACTTTGGTTTTTATGTCAGATCGTCACCAAGGGCTGCTTTCAGGTGTTCGTGATGTTTTTCCTGCAGCTTATCACAGTTATTGCTATTTGCATATGGAACAAAATCTTCTTTCAGTTGTTAAAGCCAAAAATGCAAATGTGTCTATTGTTGATCTTTTCAAAATGTGTTCTAGAGCTTCTAATTGTTGAATATGTGCTTATATGATTTTTGTTTGATGATAATAAACATATATACATTCGTTTAAATATATTTGCTAATGTACTATTTTATTTTCACAGGTTAAATAAATATTTGCTGAATAAAATTAAATAACACAGAATTTGAATTCACACAGAAATTTTATTCAAACAAATATTTATTACAATTTTGAATAGTACAAATTCAAGCTCTCACTATACACTATACAACTTTGATACAAATTCAATTACATCACAATTTCACATTTACAAATGTCCTCACTACATATCACTCACACTCATATTTATCTTCAACTTCATTCCAGTTAGAATCCAGCATCGGTGCAATCTGCAAAAATATTCACTAACGCAGTAAAATTGAAAAAGAAATATTTTTGCAATATAAAATAAAATATGATTTTTGAAAATAATGTTTGCCTCAGTTATTTGGGTTGTTCGTCATCATTTATATTTGAATTCATCACACACGAACAGCTTGTGACATACACAGTGTATCACTGTATATGCCACAAGGCCGTGCACACCGATATACACTTGATAATGCTACAGGGACAGGTGAGCACAAGGTCAAACCCAAATAAAAAGACGGGTTCAACTCAGGTGCAATATAAATAAAATCTCAACACACGCACAAGGTCATAAACCATGTACACAGTTCAACATGACTAAAAGCACAGTGGAATGAAGTAAATGCAAATAGCAGGAGGATGAACAAGACTCGGCAATCAAATAACAGTAAGAAGTGTACCAAGACCACATGCATGTAGACATCAAGCAAATAGAGGCAAAGGCACAATGCATCAACATAACAGCAAGTCATGTAAAAAGAGCAAAAGCATTTTATCTTGGTTGTTACAGAAAGGAATAATATTGCTAAAACAAAAGGTAAACAACAAACTGCAGATACGAAGGTAAATGATATCAAAGCCGTGTTTTTTAACAAGTCAACAGAAAAAGGAACGGAGTGGAAGCCGTGGTCATCATGAAAATTAATTCAAAACCGTGCAACCAAGAAATGTGAAAGATACGAATTTGACAAAGTCAGATTAATCATTAATCGTTCAAGCATCATCAAGTGGCCGAGGAGAATTATTGACAAATTCAAATGACTTTATACGAACGCAAGAATAGGATTTCGAAACCTATATAAACCCACTCATCATCGGCTTTCAATATCATCGAGTTCAAGCAAGCCAAATCCAAAAAAGCAAAAAGGAATAAAGTACTTACCGAAATTGTAATCGAACTCGATCAATTCAAGAGCCATGAGCAAAACAGTGAGGCAAACGATCGACGAAAGGAAGCAACGAGAAAACATATATTCGATCGAACAAAAGTCGGCTCTTCGAAAGCCCTAATTTGGATCAAGGAGGAAAGCCCTAATTTCGCAAGGAGGAACGAACGAGAGAACAACGGCCGCCATCTCCAAATAAAGGAACGGGATAAAATATAAAAGGGGGGGGCCGGCCTGTTATTTTAAGGGCTTGTGTATTTTATTAATTAGGGTTTTTGAGTTTAGATTGTTTTAAATTGTTTTTAATTTGTATATTTTATTAATTAGGGTTTTTGAGTTTAGATTGTTTTAAATTGTTTTTAATTTGTATTTTCTTTTTAAACCGTTTAAATTTCTAGTCGTGTGACTAGGGGACAAGCTACGTGGCGTAGCTTGAGAATTCGCAACTCAGTGGCTGAGTTGTGGCAGGGTTTTGAGCGTAGAGTTAGATTTAGTCGATAGCGGGTGTCGCGACTTTACGTGTGTAAGCGAGGGACTATCTAATTTCTAGTAGAAACCTTGGGGGCAGCACGTAGGCAGGGTTTTTCCGAAGCTGGGTAAATTCTGTGTCGTTCTATTTCTGCATTTATTATTCTGCTATTATCCGTGCTGCTATTGTTCTGTGATCTGTGTTGAAATTTTTTTATAAGCTTCCGCAATTAATTTTTATAATTTATACCATCACCCTATTCACCCCCCTCTAGGGTGAAATCGATCCTACAAGTGGTATCGGAGCTAGGAACAAAAGCCGTTTTTGTTTTAAAAATTTGATTTTACAAAAACCAATTTTTATTTTAAAAAGTTGAATTTTTAAAATGGCTTCTTTTAATAATAATTTTGAGGGTCGTTCCAATATTATTCCTTCTATTTTCGATGGAACAGATTTTTTGAATTGGAAATTGAAAATGGAATTTTATTTAAAATCTGTTAATATTAAATGTTGGGATATTATTGAAAACGGGTGTGATATAACAGATAAGAAAATTATCTCGATTAATGCTCTTGCTATGCATATATTATATTCTCATATTAATCAAGATAATTTTAATTTCATCTCTCATTGTGAAAATGCACAGGAAATCTGGAATACTTTAATTGCAACAGTCAACAACAATGAGAAGTCCTCCACAACCGACTCAGTTGAAGAAATGTGCTTAACAGGATTTGTAAAAAGCAGTTGTGATGAGGATGATAATGATGGAGCAGCTGAGCTGGCGTTAATAATGAAGAAATTCAAAAGATGGAACCACAAATATGGAAATCCAGCTCTAAATCAAGAATTAAAAAGCAGAATAATCAAAGCACTAGACAACTCGGAAGAACACAGGATCATTTGCAACAAACCCTGTGATATCAAGCCCAATTATCCCCGATTCCAACGCGATTTTGAAAAGAAATCAAAACAGAGAAATGCTACAGCTACGTGGAATACAAGTGATAAAGATAATCAAAGTTCTAGCAGTAAGAGTGAGAAAGCAGATATGTGCCTTTATGGAAATATAACTGATAGCGACGATGACGAGCCAAGCGAGGTATCAAAACTCACTCACTCTGAATTACTTATTTATTTCCATGAAGTAAATGGCTGTTTTGAACGACTTAGGGAAAAATACGCTAAACTTGAATCACAAAAAGTTACTTTGATATAATTAAATGAACAACTTGACCAATTAGTTAAAACCTATCAAAGTAGGATCCCTAAGTGTGATAAGTGTCCAACATTTGAAGAAGAAATTAAAAAATCAGAAACTAAAATAAAATCACTTGAAAATGAAATTCTGATTTAAAAGAGAATGAAAATACTAGGAGAGAGAATTCTATCAAAAAGTGCACACAATTGTTGAACGAAAATGAATCTCTTAAAACACAAGTCCAACAATTGTCAACGACTTTAGATAAATTTTCAAAAAGTGAAAAATCGTTGAATATGCTATTAGGGAAACAAACTGTTAATACAGTTAGACAAGGACTTGGATATAATCAATCTAAAAATGTTAGAAATGAGATGTGCACAATTTGTAGAAAATTTGGACACGATCACAATAATTGTTGGTATAGACCCAAACATGTGAAAACTATACCGATTTGGGTTCCAAAAGGCACAAATATAAAAAGTCTCAAAGTTAAACTAATTTGGGTGCCGAAGGGAACAATTATAAATAGTTTTGGGTCTTCACAAAATTATTTTTCTAAATATTCTGCCGCTAACAACCATGGACCTATAAAAACAAATAGGTCACATAAATCTTTCAACGTGTAGGTGTGGTGGCAGGCTAAGGAACAACAACAGTGTTCTCTGGATTTTTGGCTGTTCCAAGGACACACCGAACGACAAAGCAAAGTTCCTTAGCCTAGTATAAAGGTGACAGAATCACAATGGACAACGACGAAAAATATCGTAAAGGTAAAAACAGGTAAAGGTATATTTATTTGAACGATATATTAAATGTGATAATCTGCACCATATTCTGAATTAAAATCAGCCAATATTGAGATGGTGAAAAGATGATGATTTTGATTCTGACTTATTCAACATAGTTGGCCAAATTATATTCTTATGCCAAAAACACTATAAAATTCTCTAGATTCTTTGATTTACTTCATATATATCAGTTTGGATTAAAATTAGTATTTTGTTGGATGATAATACATTTGGTTATAATACGGCTAACTCTTTATTCACGGTTTTTGATTGTTTACAGGGCTTCAATTCAAATTCAAAAGAATGTCATTTAAATTGCTGTAAAAATTGAGTTTGAAATTTTTGGTGTACGCTTCATGTTTTGATCTATAAAATTCAATTGATGACAATTTTAAGTGAAAGAGAAATTCAGATGCAGATTACACTGGTAATCTAGTTGATAGAAAAATTACTAGTTGAACGTGATTTTTGAGACATTTAGTAACTGCATCGTTTTTCAAAGAAAATATCTGCATATTCTTCATTTAAAATAATTTTCAAATAGTAGAAAATTTTCTTTTAAAACCCCCTGGAGAAAATCATTTTTGACCATATTTTAAGATTAGTCATTTTTGAAAAATTAATTTCATAATTATTTTTGAATTTGATTTTAAATGACTATTTTGACTAATCTGACTCCCTAATGTTTATCGAAAAGAAAAATAGTGATTGAAAAAGTGATGAGTGTTAATATTGATCATATATTATGACTCGAGACGGTATAATTAGTAAATTTCTTTAGAAATTTAAACAAGAGTTATAAAAATTTTTGTTGGTAAAAAATTCCATGACCATCTCTATATCTATCATATTTCTAACGACCATCACTCATCAAAATTCTATATAGTTTGTCAATATGTGGTACTTTAAACAGGAATCGTTTGTTTTTCATTTTCACATTTTTCACAAAAAAAATTAATAATAATAATAAATAAATACCAAAGTATTCACTCTCATTTAAAAGTCCTCACGGTTATGCATGGGTGAATTACTTGGAATTTGTTACGTGCTTCCATGCTCATTTAAAAGTCCTCACGGTTATGCATTTATGGAACGCATATCAAAAGTTGATTTTTAAAATAAACAAGTTGATTCTAATCCCATTTAAAAGTCCTCACGGTTATGCGTGGTTAGAAGATACTTGAATTCTTTTTTTTTTAAATAAAATTGGAATACCACTAATCTCATTTAAAAGTCCTAACGGTTATGCATGGTTAGTAGATATTCAAATTCCTGATATAAATATACCACAAATAGACACAACTGTATGGTTTTATATGATGACATCGTTTCCATCATTCTAAAAGTGGAATATGCGCCTAACAAAATATTTATGATTTTTGTTTGATTTTTTATTGAAATTTAATATTGATATTCAATTGAGTTTTAATGCTGGATTGATATTGATCACTTTATCTCTATTTTCTCTAACACTATTATTTTTTTGCTGATAACAAAAGGGGGAGAGAAAAGTTAAGATTTTGTCAAATAAAATCAAGCGAAGGTCAAATAATTTTCCATTTGCATGTAGGCTCATTTGCATATTATTTAATTGTATGCATATTTGTAGGGGGAGCGTTATGTAGAGAGAAAGCATTTAAATAGGAGGAGCAATTAGGATAAATCAATGATCAAATACATTTAATATGTTCAAAATCTTAAATATATGTTTGTTATCATCAAAAGGGGGAGATTGTTGAATATGTGCTTATATGATTTTTGTTTGATGATAATAAACATATATACATTCGTTTAAATGTATTTGCTAATGTACTATTTTATTTTCACAGGTTAAATAAATATTTGCTGAATAAAATTAAATAACACAGAATTTGAATTCACACAGAAATTTTATTCAAACAAATATTTATTACAATTTGGATAGTACAAATTCAAGCTCTCACTATACACTATACAACTTTGATACAAATTCAATTACATCACAATTTCACATTTACAAATGTCATCACTACATATCACTCACACTCATATTTCTCTTCAACTTCATTCCAGTTAGAATCCAACATCTGTGCAATCTGCAAAAATATTCACTAACGTAGTAAAATTGAAAAAGAAATATTTTGCAATATAAAATAAAATATGATTTTTGAAAATAATATTTGCCTCAGTTATTTGGGTTGTTCGTCATCATTTATATTTGAATTCATCACACACGAACAGCTTGTGACATACACGGTGTATCACTGTATATGCCACAAGGCCGTGCACACCGATATACACTTGATAATGCTACAGGGACAGGTGAGCACAAGGTCAAACCCAAATAAAAAGACGGGTTAAACTCAGGTGCAATATAAATAAAATCTCAACACACGCACAAGGTCAAACCCGAACTATTAGCTGGATTCAACACAGGGCAGGTGTACAGGCTACGACTAGAAGCATGAAACAGTTCCATATCCAAGCAACATTGAAAAGTAAGGAACCAACTACAAAAACTAATGTCAAAGTCGAACCCAGATAAAAATGAAGCCACAGCAATCAGATGCCAACAAGCCAACATAGCTGCAGTATGCATCAGTGCATATATGAAGTGACTCAAAACAGATAACCAATGATACAAGTAACATGAGCAGACCCAAACAATACATACATCGGCCTCAATAATGAAGATACCAAAACCAGAATGCAAGTGGATGAACAGAGAGATATATACAATGAAGGCAAGAACAGTAGCCTCGACACAAGTACACATAGGTGGTGAAATTACAAAGATCACAACAAACTTTAAATGACGCAGTGTACATGAAAATTCGACAAGCACATGAGCAACTATTTTTCACAAGCAAGAAGCTGACAGCAAGGATTAGAATGCATCAGTGTGCAAAGAGCTCGAGCAAAAGATATGGCAACTCAACAATACAAAAACTACAACAATCAAATGAAGACAGCATCTTGTACAACTGAAATGCAAGTAGATCAAATGATGTGTTAAAAGCAACAGTCAGCAGTGCAAACAAATGTATAGAGTACCAACAGACTCGAGAGCTACCTGAATATCATAAAGCATGTACACAGTTCAACATGACTAAAAGAACAGTGGAATGAAGTAAATGCAAATAGCAGGGGGATGAACAAGACTCGGCAATCAAATAACAACAAGAAGTGTACCAAGACCACATGCATGTAGACATCAAGCAAATAGAGGCAAAGGCACAATGCATCAACATAACAGCAAGTCATGTAAAAAGAGCAAAAGCATTTTATCTTGGTTGTTACAGAAAGGAATAATATTGCTAAAACAAAAGGTAAACAACAAACTGCAGATACGAAGGTAAATGATATCAAAGCCGTGTTTTTTAACAAGTCAACAGAAAAAGGAACGGATTGGAAGTCGTGGTCATCACGAAAATTAATTCAAAACCGTGTCAACCAAGAAACGTGAAAGATACGAATTTGACAAAGTCAGATTAATCATCAATCGTTCAAGCATCATCAAGTGGCCGAGGAGAATTATTGACAAATTCAAATGACTTTATACGAACGCAAGAATAGGATTTCGAAACCTATATAAACCCACTCATCATCGGCTTTCAATATCATCGAGTTCAAGCAAGCCAAATCCAAAAAAGCAAAAAGGAATAAAGTACTTACCGAAATTGTAATCGAACTCGATCAATTCAAGAGCCGTGAGCAAAACAGTGAGGCAAACGATCGACGAAAGGAAGCAACGAGAAAACATATATTCGATCGAACAAAAGTCGGCTCTTTGAAAGCCCTAATTTGGATCAAGGAGGAAAGCCCTAATTTCGCAAGGAGGAACGAACGAGAGAACAACGGCCGCCATCTCCAAATAAAGGAACGGGTTAAAATATAAAAGGGGGGCCGGCCTGTTATTTTAAGGGCTTGTGTATTTTATTAATTAGGGTTTTTGAGTTTAGATTGTTTTAAATTGTTTTTAATTTGTATTTTCTTTTTAAACTGTTTAAATTCCAGTCGTGTGACTAGGGGACAAGCTACGTGGCGTAGCTTGAGAATTCACAACTCAGTGGCTGAGTTGTGGCAGGGTTTTGAGAGTAGAGTTAGATTTAGTCGATAGCGGGTGTCGCGAGTTTACGTGTGTAAGCGAGGGACTATCTATTTCTAGTAGAAACCTTGGGGGCAGCACGTAGGCAGGGTTTTGCCGAAGCTGGGTAAATTCTGTGCCGTTCTATTTCTGCATTTATTATTCTGCTATTATCTGTGCTGCTATTGTTCTGTGATCTGTGTTGAAATTATTTTATAAGCTTCCACAATTAATTTTTATAATTTATACCATCTCCCTATTCACCCCCCTCTAGGGTGAAATCGATCCTACACTAATCTTTATGACTTTGAAGGTGCACATTCTAAGTTCTGTCAAATTGGTGGTGTTGCTGGTGTAAATTTTTTAAAAGACAAGCCATTTGATAAGTGGGTGGATTTATTTTTTCCAGGGAAACGTTATGGTGAATATAGTTCTAATGTTGCAGAAAGTTTTAATAATTGGATTTTAGATGAACGAGCGTTGCCTATTACTTTGTGTTTAGATGGTATTCGTGTTAAGGTTATGAAACAAATGGCTAAAAGAAGAGAAGATTGTCGTTTGTGGAAAACAACTTTTTGTCCTTCTATGGAATTGCGTTTAGGTGAATTGATTGAAGAAGGATTTGGATGGGATGTATATAAGTCTTCTGATTTTTGTTTTGAAGTGAAATCTCCAAACTCTCATTGTGTTGATTTGAAGGAACGTGTTTGTAGTTGTAACCAATGGAAAATTACAGGATTTCCTTGTGCTCATGCTATAAAGTGTATGAACAAGTCTAAGTTGTTTGTATATGATTTTGTTGAGTATTATTTCACTGTGATGCTTATCGTTGTTCTTATGCCAATGCTATAAATCCTATTCCAAATTATGATAGGCCTATTGTTGATGGTAGTATTCAAGATGCTATCAAGCCACCAAAGGAGAAACGTGGCGCTGGTAGACCGTCAATTAAGCGCAAAGGAGGATTTTCATATTTTCAGAACAAGCAAAATAGATGTGGCGAGTGCAAGAAATTTGGTCATAATAAACGGAATTGTCAAGCTTTGAAGAGGATATGATTTGATTTTACATTTTGAATTTGTACAGATTAATAAGTGGATGTGTGACTTGTTTTGGTGCTTTACTGTCATTGAACCTTGTTATTAATTTGTATTCAGTGTAGCATACTATTAAATTGATTTTAATTTCAGCTTTTTAGTATAAGTGATAGTATCAGTTTTATTATTAGTTATATGTTTTTACAGTATCAGTTCTGGTGTTTATTTATTTGTTTATTTATTCCAAACATTTGTTTTGATATTTGTTTGCATACTGTTTGTATTAGTTATCTAGTATCATTTTACACATTATGTTGGTATAAAATATGGTATCATTTTTTCATTGTGTGACATCGGTTTTGTTCAATTTTGTATATTTCACTTATTTATAATTATGTTGATAGCATGGTATATGGGATCTGATAATCATTGTGTAACTGATTTAACAAAATGATTGAATTGATACATGCTTTCTATTGGTTGGAGATAATATTTGTTTGATTGGATATAAAGGACTTTAGTACCAGTTTTGGTTAGTTTTTATTATTAGTTTTCTGTATTATTATATGTGTTACAATTGACAGTAGTACTAATAAATAATCATAATGATATGTTGCATTAGCAAAAACCGATACTGGCTCTAATTGTTGTTTCATAAAGTATGTTGAGTGTCAGTTTTAGTAAAACTGATAGTATTATTTATTAAAACTGATACCCGGTTACTGTTTTGTATTGATATATGGTATAAAATCTTATAACATTATTATACAACGGGTAGCTGCATCATAAAACTGATAATATTATGTAGGATCAATAGTTGCATGATCGATCATTCAATATATAATTTTGTTATAATAAAAAAAGGTAAAGAAAAGAACATCAATTACAACAAATCATTCCAGGAGATTATCATTGTTTTTACAAGTAAGATCAACATTGTTTTAAGAACAGAACATCATTACTTCACAAGTTCAGATTGCAATAGAGCATCATGACTTCATAAGTATCAAATTTAATTATGACACAATACAATGATATACTTTAGCACACAAAATTTTCAATTTCCGCAGCTTCTTCTTTGCTTGACAGGTTATCTTTCATCTTCCAAACTAGACATGAACTTTGCTAAGCTCCAGCAGTGCTCTTTGTCAGTCAATATCTTCAATTCTTGCTCTAGATTTCAGCATTTGTTCAGGGGCTATTTTTAGTGGTAATTGACTTTTGTTCAATGATATGATGAACATCATCATGTATATACCACAGTCAAGCCTGTTTAAAAGAATATTTGCAGTATCAGTTTTGTGTATCTAGGTATTAGTTTAAAAGAAAATTTACAGTGTCAGTTTAACTGTCAGTAGGTATCATTTTGAACAACATAAACAACTTACGTGTCTGATCCTTGTTGTGCACATGGTATTTGATGCATTTCATTTGCCTTCACTTCCTTATCCTATATATTTTTCTTTTTCCAAATTTCTTTCAGCATTTCTTCAATTTTATTTCTCAATTGAAAACAAAACAATACAAAGTTAGTTAATGTTCGATTTGTTTAATTAAATTATTTTGCTTCATAACAAAAATATATCATACCAATATCATTGCCTGCTTTAGACTGGGGTTGTTTCTTTCATTAGAATTTCTTCTAGGACGTCTAGAATCTAGATGACTCCATTGCATTGTTGGGTATGTCAAAGTTACTAGTGTCCAATGGTATTCACAATGCAATGGGAAATATATAGCATCTGTGTATTCATCATCCATAATTTGTTCAAGGAAAGGCAGCACTAAAGGTTTTATAATTCCATGTATATTGAAAACTATAGATTGTTGTTAAATAAAAAAATAAGTTAGAATTCAATATATGTACCATTTATGATATTCTTGAATATTAAAGTTTTATTTACTGTCGTTATTGTTATGAGTGCATAGTTGTGCTCTTTCAGCCCACATTTAGATAAATACCAGTCAATTATCTATTTTAACAACAAGAAAATGTAAGTTTTGTTATTGGTGAAACAATATTCAATAATAATTAGTACCTTTTATTTTATTAATGGTAAATATATTACCAATTACAAGAAAAATAAGCATGTAATATGATCAAACAGCTTCTGGGTATCATTTTTGCACTGACTTAGTATCATTTTTGAACATGCTATTAAATCAACTGCTAATAGAAAACAAAAGTATGAATTGATATCAACTGCTACAATAAATTAGTTTTGTACTATTTTGGTTTTTATTTTGTCATACATGATAGTTAATACACCATTCAACTACTAGACTACCACTTTGTAATATATAGTACTTAGGTACCATTTTTGGTTATAAGTAGGTATCAGTTTTGGTATAAATAGCACTGGAAATAGCTACTAGACATTATTTTTTGTAATTATTTTTATTGGTAGCAGTATTATAAAGCAAAAAAAAAGTGTGTACCGATCCATGTATGGCATTCTCTTCAAGAAGTTGTCGTAGTACTTTTTTTGTTATTGTACATCCTCCTCTAATCGTGTCTTTATCTGTCCATGCTATATCTCTGTTTTAAGAAAATAAGGCATATATTAATTATATAATATTATTTTAACCAGCAAAATTTGTATATATGTTTGTAAACTTACTCATTTGATGATGTCATAGCAAAGAAAGTTTTGATTGTATTTTGTTGTTCTATATTCAAGTATGCCAAAGTTTTGCTGCTGTTTCCTAGTTCCAAATTTGATAGTGTTGGCTCTATTACTTGAATTGGCATTGGGATTGACTCTTTTCCACTTTCTTTTTCATCATTTTTATTTTCTTCCAGTTTTTCTTCATTTTCATTTTCTTCAGCTTTTTGTTTTTTTGCTGTTTTTTTCATTCTCTGACCATATTCAAAGCTGGGGATTTCTTTTTTTTTTTCCTTTCTCTTGTTTTTATTCTTTTCACATAAGAAGATTGCTTATGAATAGTTTGTTTCCTTTTCCGACCAGGAGGTTTTGCTGCTTTGTTTTCTTTGTCCTTTTCTATTATTTCCTCTTGCAATTGTTGTGTGATATTGAGATTGAAAGATGGAGGTGTTAAGTCTAGTGCTACATCAGTGTATTCTGCAACTTTGCGCTCTTTAGTGGTATCTTCTTCCAATTTTTGAGCCTCTTTTATTTCTTTTTGTGCTATTTTATCTTCATTTGTTTGCAACACTGTTTCATTTGTTTTGTTCAATATGTCTTCACTTTTTCCTTTTTTGTCCATATCTTTATCTTCATTTGGTTGGAGCACATTTTCATCCACTTGAGTTTCTTTTCTAGTCTTCATGCATGTACTTTCTTTTTCACTTGTTTGGTGCACTTGTTTTGTATTAGTGTCAGCACTTGTTTGGTGCACTTGTTCAACATTAGACTCAGCATTTCTGTCTTCATTCTCACCTTCATTGTTTTCAGTTGTGGATTTCTTTTCCCTGTTTTCTATTTCTGTTTCTTCATGCGCATGTTCATTTAGAATGTTGTCATGTTCAATTTCCATGTGCTTATTTTCTAGTTCAACTTCTGAATTTTACTTTTCATTTTCTTCCAGTCTTGATTTGAGTTCTTTCAGTTGTTCTTTCAATTTCAAATTTTCTTTTTCAACCTCTATCCTCAACTTCTTTTCTTTCTCTAATTGCTTCTTTGTTTTCTTAGCTTCTTCTTCCATATCTTTAATGTGCATTTGCAAAACATTAAGGCTTACTAAATCTTCAAAACATTGTCTACTATGTTCAACATCTTCGTTTTTTCTTTTTTTCCGTTGGTTCTCTTTTCTTTTGTTGCTTGATTCTTCTTTTCTTGATGCTGTTTGGAGTAACTTATGCTCATGTGGAAGAATAGTGCTTATTTCTTTTACCTATGTAATTGAAATAGTAATTTTGTTTTTAAATTTAAATGCAAATGTTCTGTTTTACTATTTTGTAACTTATAAGTTACAACTGACATTAATAAGTGATTAAGTGATTAGTTTAATAGAAGAAAATAGAATAGTAATGAAATTTATACTATGTACACTTACTAATTGATTGTGTGCAGTGTTAAAAATGATAACAAGTATTATTGTATATTATAGCGGATACTGTGCAAAATGACAAGATGTACTATGCCAAGGATAAGATGTACTATGCCAAGGACACACTGATACTATGGAAACAAAAATTTAACTGTGCACATTGAAACTGATACTAATCAGAAGCTAAACTGATACTGCAGAGAGGCATATTTGATATGTGCATACACAAAATAATTATTGTATTTGTTCAAACTGATACTACAGACGGAGAAAACATAAAATGTAAACTGATACTCACTAGTGTAAGTAAGAATTAATTTTAACTTACACTGCCAACTTTTGTATCATTCAAAAATTGTTTCACAACAATGCCTTTTAGTTTTCTTACATCCCATCGTACAAATCTCGGTAAATCTTCAGCAAGTTGCCTTCTAGGTTGGATGAGGTTCATTTTCTCACAAATGCAATACTATAAACATTTAAAGATATAATTAGATAAGAACGTTGATTATAACATTTTTTTTAAACTAATAATATTCTGCATAACACATCTTACTAGTGGAAGCATGGAACATCCAGACATGTTTCTTGGCTTGGAGATAAACTTTTTGACAAATTTACTAAAAATTTTCTCTATTGTTTCTAGCCATGAGACTGTTTGCATTGTTTCACTATCAATCAAATATGGTAGAATTCCCCATCTTAGTTTTTGTTGGCTGTTGGGAAATAAAAATGTCAATAGTATTTGCATTATTATCAATAAAGGCAGATCTTCTTCATTTTCTTTTTTCCTTTTTGATATTTCTAGTTTTATTCTTCTTTCCACAACATTTCTTGTTATGTATGTACATGTGCCAATGTTTCTAGTTGCAAACTCTTTGCAGTCTGGTGGAATGGTTTTCGCCGTCATTTTTTTGTTGGTTCTATGTTTATTCCTTTTAATGGCAGCCCAAATAGCAAGCTAATATCTTTGGCAGTGACCTTCATTTTGTCTTCTCCCAAGATGAAGGTATCAGTTTCCATACAGTAGCAGCTGTACAAAGCATCCAAGTTTTATTGATGCTTTTTGCATTCTTTCATTGTTATTTTTTCTTCATAGATGACTTTGAAGAAGTTGTAAAAGGGTGTCTTCATTAATATGTCTAATTGCTTTTTGGTCAGTCCATTTTTTCTTTTATCAGTTTTAATATCTTGAAGACGGCTTGTAAGCCACATCTATAAGCAGTTTCTGGCTTATCATTTTCAGATTTTGCTATCTGTTTCTTTGTTTGTTTTGATGTTGTATGCACGGTTTTGTTAGATGGATTGACAAAATCATCATCATCCTATTTCATGAAAATATGGCATTAAGTTGTTAGTGAAAAAAGCAGCATAGAAACAAAACAATATATAACAGTGTATAGTGGTATCAGTTTTTCTTCAACATGAGATAAAATATGATATTTTTATCTAGCTAAAATTCGGTATCATTTTTGCTAAATGTAGGTATCAATTTTTAACAAATTATGGCAGAAATACTTCTAAAACTGCTACATACTAATTTCTAAAGAAACATATTGTATGTATGATTTTTATGTTACATTTGTGTTATATTTCTTATAAATTACATTGAAATATAGGTATCAGTTTGTTATACAGTGGGTATCATTTTCTGAAATATATATATCATTTTACTGAAAAATTATAACATTGATATAAGAACAAAAACATTATATACACTAGGTACCATTTTGTAAGAATTTAGTATCAGTTTTCCTAGAAAAAAGATGGTGAAATAATTTGTTAGCTAAAAAAAATCAGCTACACACCATTAGACAATAGGTATCACTATTGTAGGTTTTTGGTATAAGTTTTTATGTGTGTGTTGAATTTAATTTTTATAAATACAAATTATCACGTTAATTCTAACAGATGTTTGGTATCAAAATTTTAATATATTAGTATCAGTTCTGTAACAAATGGTAATTGTTTTCTAAGCTTTTTAACCAACTATTACTATCAATATATTAGTATTAGTTTTTTAGCAAATCTATTTTTAAACCAACTAAACTTCGTTTTCTACCAAACAAACTATCGGTATCACTTTTTGAACATGAATTTTTTTAAAACTTATATGGCTTGCAGTTTTACCGTGTTTGCTTGATCATCTTCATATTGCCCAATTGCTATTTGTTTTCCCTTATTTGTTTGTGTTTTTTCCTGTTAAACATATTAACACTATTAAAATACATTTAACGATTTAATACTATGAGTTGAATAATTTAATGGTATTACTTGCCTGTTGAAGTTGCTGCTGAATTATTTTGTTATTTTTCTTCTTCGATCTTAATTCTCTTTTTGGCATTTGTTGAACAGTTGATTTGTCACCAGGTGTTTTTTTTGCATTGTTGCTTCAGTTTTCTGTAAAAAATAGTTCAATAGTATCATAATAAAACTACATTGGTTTTGTTAAGCTTCATTTCATAATATCATTTACCTTTTCTTCTGTTCTTGTTTCTTCCTGTTTCCTTTTTGTTCCTTTTTGTTCCTTTTTCCCTTTTTTGCTGTATATCTTCTTCCATTTTTTTCTTTTTAATATTCTTTCCTGCTGCGTCTCTACTGCAGGTACGATATTTGCTTCTTGAAGATTTTTCGATACAGCTGCTATGGTATCAAAATCACATTCTAGGTTTTCAATATCGGCTCGATTATCCGACTGATGAGGTGGTACGGTATCAGGTTTTTGTCGAACATCAGATTGAGGGGATACGACATTAGATTCTTGCTCAAACTATGCGATCGATCTATTTTCTGACGTCTGTGATTGCGATGGAGGTACCAATTTTGTTGTTGTTTCGTCTGCCATTTTTTCTTAATTTTACTCTACTGTTCTGAAGACGAGTGCATTTGAAATCGGGAAGATGGAAACGGAGAAATTTTTAACATGCGAATGGGCTTTGGGCCTGTCCTTTTGAAGCAATTTGTTTGTGCGTGTCCTTGTGAATAAAAAATTTAAATCATTTGTCCTTTAAAAAAAAATTCCCTTTTATTTTATTACGTTAATATACGCCTATTTACATTTAATTTGAATGAATATTATGTTTTTAAATGTGTACTTCTATCCATTTAACACATTAATTAAGGTTTTTAAATACTTTACATTCTATAAAATTTTCAACATTAAAATTTTCATTCTATTAATTGCTTTACATACTCTACGTATTAACAAAATTAACATAATTCGAACTTTATTTCAAATAAATTCATTGACAAATAAATTAGGTAATTTATAATAGTTGCACCCTTAACTTTATTTCCAAATATCGTACTACCTAATTTCCTTTAATTGCAATTTGATTTCCAAATCTTATGCAATATACTAAAGAAATAAATACATATATTAATTGATTCGTTTTTCTCATTCATTACTTTAATATATCCCTTTTAACAACTCCTAGCCATTGTCTTAATATTGCACACAAATGTAACATTTAATTACATTTATTACAATTCAATGTTGGCATTTATTTCCATAATTTACTGATTGCATTCACTTATATTCTATCCTTTTACTTTACTTTTTTACTTCTTACAACCTTTTTCTTTTATTCATTGGTTTAGATGTTTATTTTAATTATTCCTTTATTACTTAAAAATCCTATTTCATTCATGAATGCCATCATTTATCAATTATTACATAATTTCATTTATTAATATTCATGTTTAATTCAATTTCTTTGCACATCGATTCATTTACTAAAGTTTACAATCATATATTACTTACCTTCTTATTATATTAAATTAGTAGCATTTCAATTATACTTCTGATTACACATTTCATTAGTTAATTCAATATTCCCGTTTGTTTCTTTTATTAAACTTATAACCAAGTATGAAAATTTTCATAATTTCAATTGATTGCACTTACATTTTGAATTTGTAAATCTAAATTTCAATTGCTATATTTAAATTTCTAACATTTGCTTTATCATAACTTCTAAGATTTTTATTTCTTCCTAAATTTAATTGTAAAATTTAAATTAAACTAACAAATTTATTAATCAAAATTTACGGGTCGTTACACTCTCCCCCACTCATAACTTTTCATCCCCGAAAAGGAAAAGAAGGGAAAAGAAGAACTTATAAATTAATATCTATTATGCAAATCATTATATTTATAATAATAAATTTACAGAATAGGATAATTTAAATAATATATATATTTATAAACATTTAAATCTTTTATATTCAAATTAATACGGTTTGGAAAACATTTTCAAAATATTTTCTAAGTCTAAAATTTACGAAAAATTTCGACAGAGCCTCCTTTGTACGGAGAGGCTTGGGAGAAAATATAATATCAAAATAACAATATATAACATATACTTTTCCAAAATTATATATCTCAACACGGAAAAAATAATATAATAACGCTATAAACCGAAATCCGAAAACGTACCTATTGGTCGGGCAATTTACGCTTATATTACGGAGCCAACTACAGTAGCAATTGCTTCCATAACCTGCACTTCACTTATATAATCCAATTAAGTTACGATGATATAAAATGAAATATTAAAAATGGTTTCAACCACAAACATCCAATTCAATACAAACAACCATCAATAGACAAAATCAATACAACATCAAACACTTGCAACAAGGCATACGTCCATAAAAACAATCATTCATTCATATCAAACACAACAAATAGTTGTTCAAGTTCAAACTTTAAATTGTACAGAATGAAAAATAAACTACTTAACTCATCATTTACTCAACATCTTAGATGAAACTAAATAGATTATTTATTCATCCAAACAATTTTAAATTTCCTTACCCAAGAAACCATAAACCAAAAACAACAACAACGATTAGTTTATTCTTATTAATTGTATTCATTTTCATTTATTGCCTACAATTATTCATTTCATTTATTTAGGTCAATGAAAGTTTCTTTTTATTGCATTACATTTATGCATTTCTCAATTTCATTCATTTATTTAATGCTTACATTTCTATTATATTTAATTATAGTAACATTTTAATTACACTTAAATTTATAACTTTATAACATCAATTCTTATAAATAAAGAATTTCATTAATTACTTTCATCACCTCAAGTTAATTGCTGGTATAATATCTATTACATTTTCTTATTAACATTTTCAACTTTTAATAGTTGGTAAGTTATAAATATGCTTTTTAATAATGTAATTGAAAGTTATACAAGTTTCCTCAATTCTTTTAATTAATTAATGTTCAGTAATTATATCCTTTGTTTTATAAGTTACAATTTCAACTTTCTTGTTATTTCATTTATAACCTATCCTTTAATTTCTTTTTTATTTATTTATTTATAACTTAGCATTAAATCTCTTACTACCTTTAGAGGTTTCAAATATATTTTTTTATTTTTTATTTTCTATTTTTACTTACGTTCAAATTCACTACAATAACTGAAACTATTAATCAATGGAAACTTAAGAACTTAAATACCGGATTAATTTCAAATCATTTTAAAATAATAGATAAATGTATACTTATAATTTATATCCAATTATAATTAATACAATTAAAATTTATATTTATTTATCAAAATAAATCTGTAGTAAAACTACTACAGTGGCCTTCCCACTTCGAAACTCAAAAATGAATGTCGATGATGCGTGCACTCATCACCGAAATTATTTTCCAGTGACAGAGAGGGGAGTACAAAATTTATTTCCTTTTCAAATTTCCCTTTTTTAACATTTCTTTAAAATTATATTGAAATACGAATATCAGAAAATACTTCTAAAATATTCCTATTATATTCCAAAATCATTTGAAAGAAAGTTTCAAAACCCCGGAACTTAAGTTCTAAATTTTCCATTTTCATTTATTTTATTTTCAATCTTATTTCAAATATTATTTATAAATTTCCATTACCTAACAACCAATATATTGCAACCAAATATATATAATTTTTTTATATATAGAGAGAAAATATAACAGGCAAAATTATTTCATTCACCTATACTAAAACCAAATATTATGTCGGTCTGTCCTATTAAGTGTTTAGAAATCCCTATTGATGTCACAGCGTCCCATGCACCAGCCAAAATTTATAAATACAAAACGGAACAGATTAACACAATATTAAAACCTTTTATAACACTAACAAATACGCTCTCTCATATATATGCACTCAGCGACTCCCATAGGGTATTACTACCCTATTAGTAAAGAGTCAGACCCCACAAAGCTAAGGTTTATCGCCAAACCAAAGCTCTGATACCACATTGTAACATCCCGCCTTTTCGCACGCATTAAATCGACATACGTGCCAATTCTAACCGTTCGGAATGGTGGATTGTTATAGGTAAATAAGAAAAAAAGAGAAAGAAATAAAACAAAACAGAATCTCACAGTGGAAGGATAAAATATAATAATCAAATATACAGTTTATAAAGCTGTTTTAAAATATTCGATTAAACTTATACAACATACATTAGAGTTACACGTACCATATACCAATGCAGCGGAACAATATGAGTGTAGTGGAATATAATAAATAATAACAACAGAAATCTCCGTCTTCGTCCTCTAGAGTTAAAGTCTTCGATCCTGAAACGCTCGGACTAACCCGACGAATTGAAAAGACAAAACACTCGAGTCAGAACTAAAAGATCTTAGGTAAGTTAAATCAACACGAACAAATATGAGTGCAGTAACTTTAGACATGCTCGGGATTTACATCTCCTAAGAATGCGTTAAACTATTTACTATGTAGTATATTTCGCTATTATAATAGTGTCTAATTGTAAAATAAACTTACTTTTAAATAGCGTTAAGGGGTTACCTATATAGCCCTTAACACAAAATATATTCTCATAGTCTATACAGTACCGTAATCTCCCCCGTACTGGACGTCGTCAGAGGGCACTACATAGTATGGTACAAAACCAAAATCGTATAAGGCGCGCTAGTGTATGTGACACGGCACAACTAGGCAATGCCAGGGTAGATATACCAATTACGCTTTCGGGTCGGTGGTAACGCATAGCCGCAGCTACCGCCAACCTCGAGCCACACCCCCAAATCAAAGAAATCAAAAGTGGTCGACGAATAAACCAAAGTCAGAGTAGAATATCGAAGGGATGTGTCCGATCAAAGGTGCTACCTCAATTAACCCGTCGATCGCTCTTGTTTTAGCCACCTTATGCCAACTCACGGGAGTTGCGTCTACGTATTTACCTCAAAGGAAACACCGCCATCATCCTGCTTCATTCTGGAATCTCCAACGCGTACAGGTTGTTAAAGTGGTTTTCAGAGTTGGCAGAGAGTATGACAACTTCCGTTTTCGGTCTCCTCAACAACCAAACGTTATTATAACACCGCAGTTATTTCAAAATAATTTATACTTTAAAAGCAGAATAAAATATCCCTTTCAAAACCATATAAATACAACATCATTTATATTTTAAATCCCAAATCAATATGATATCATTTTTATTTATAAATATCCTTTTTCCCAAAATCATAATAATTTCAAATATATATATCTTAAACCCCATAGCTTTGAAACAAAATTTCTAATACTTAAATGGTTTAAGTATTAAACCGCTTTGCATAACAAAATAGCTTTTTAAATTTCACAAATAAATTCCAAATATAGGTTTAAATTCCCAAATAAACCATTTCAATTTCCATATATTTCAAAGCTTAAATTATTCCACCATTTCAAAACTTATTCTTTGATAATTTCATATATATCAAATTCAATTACTATTATTTAGATTTGAAATGTTTACTTAATAAATCAAATATCATTTAAGTAAAACCTTTAAACTTCATATAAGAGGATATTCTCTCAATTAAATTAACTTGATAATATTCATTTAAATCGACTTGATATTCATTTAAGTCCTCTAAACCAAAAATCAAGTTATAAAGATCATACCTTTTTAAAACCCCAAATTAATTTATATTTCAAATAAATTTTATTCGAGGATGATCCTTAAATACCTTAATTCAAAGCAGATTCATATTTATCTTCCAACATTTATTTTATTTAAGACATTATAAACTCCATCAATAAATTTAAATAAATACTTAACCGTATTATATCTAAATAAAATTTAACTTTTATTTTTAAACATCTTTTATTCTTTAAACCAAATTTATACATAGCTTAAATTCAAGCTTTAACTATATGTAAAAATAATGTTTAAAAATATCAAAATCCATATTCATTAAACCATATTCTTTCCAAAACCATAGAAAATCATTTCAAAAATAATTTTATATATATATACCGCGGTGCCCGTATAAAATTTTCTATCCTATGGTCAAGTGATAAAGATATTTATCATTTTAGTCCGTAATTTAAAAATAAAAATTACGGTTATATATCATTTCAAACCGCAATCCAGAATGAAATAACAACGCATATTAACTAGCAGTTTATAACAATATAAGTACAACATCCATTCATCCAATATCAACCATTTATCACAATCATCATCCAAATTCAACAATACATCAATATATAACAGGTGATATCAACAGATATCAACTATCAGTTTGTATTCAAAAATAAATTGTAACTGTTTAACTGGAAGTTTGTATGCAATAAAATAAATAACAATTTAACTGGCAGTTAATATGCAATAATGAATAAAATAACAAGTTAATTAAATACATGCAAATTAACTGAGATAATGATGAAATATATGCTAAACAGCTATAAATAAATTTCAAATCACATCATAAATGAATTTAACAAACATAAGAAATCTTAGAAGTTGTGAGTGGGTTTAAACACTCACCTTTTGAATTTAAATTGAATTTAAATCCAATTTAAACCCAAAATTTGACCAGTCTCAGCATCTATCCAAACCAGCGCCAAAACGTCCGTAATTCTAATTCGATCCTAGCAAAACAAACCGCGCATGAATCCGAGCTCGCATGCAAAAGTTAGAAAAATTAGAAGATTGGAAAATTCTAGTGCTGAGTCGACTTCGGGTTCAACTTCGGTCCACCGCCTCAATTCCTCGGTGCTTGCTTGGAGTTTTTGCCAAAATGACCCAGAGCGACCCGAGTAACTTTCTTCCTAACCTGAAGTAGTTGCAGCGTTTTTGCCTCTGAAACTCGAAGCGCGACCAGAAGTTGCTGCAGATCCGCAATTTTTTTTTTTAAATTGAAATTTTATTGGAAAGATTAGGGTTTGCAGTGGAATGAGGAAGAGCATACGTTCCGAATGAGGAATAAGTAATGACCTAGGGTTTATAACCACATATATATAGGCAAACAGAATAGAAAGATTGGGCTAGATTGTATTTGGGTTTTGAACGATAATTAACCCGAAAAGCCCGTTTCGATTTTGAAACGGAAAAGGGTCAACCCATATATTTAAATATATGTTTAAAAATATTTTAAACGCGATGGAAAAAGTTTCACGTCCAAATTCCATCGTATGAAGAAGTTATGCTAAATTCAGATTTTTCAAATTGATTTCAATTGATTTAAATTGCATAAATTTCAAGGCGTTTCGAGTCTGTACGATCAAACGACAAGTCCGATCGCTACGAAACTTGAAACCCTACAATAATTCACCGTTACGGATACAATGAAACTTGTTTCGTCGAAATCCGAGTCAGTTTTCAAAATGGCCATTTTTCCATTAATTAAATAAATAAGTAAATTAATTAATTAAATCCAATCTTTAATTTCAATCTTATAATTGAAAATTTTATCACTTTTATATTTCTTAATCATTTACAAAAATTTAAACAAGTTTGGATATAATTTAAAAGTTGATAACTCTATGCATTGCAGTGTTAATTTCTCCAATTATAGTTTTTATTTCGTTTACTCAAAATAATCTTTTTATTATAAATTGAATCCAAATTAATTTTAATAAATTCCAATTAAACTGATTAGATTCAATTCCAATCCCTTAATTGAGTCTATTATTACTCTATGCCATAGTTAACACTTGTCTCACATTTCGTTCCACTAATATATTCAAAATTCATTTTCATTTCAATTAGCATGATAAATTAATTTCATTTATAATAAATTCATTTACACATTAATTAGTTTCCAAATAAATTGATTGGTTCAATTCAACTCTTTTATTAAGTCTATTATTAATCTATAACTTAGTTACCTTTTTGTCTTATATTCCTATACAATATATACCCCTATTTATCTTACTTTGTATTAAAGGTTATGTTTTAAAAATGTGAATTATTGTTAATTACCCACATAAATTAAGGTTTTAAACCAATATATAAATTTACCTTAATTCCCTTCCTTTCCCAATTTATTACTTATGAAAAATTTCACGCTTTCTATTTATTTATTACATACACTATTCGTAAATTTACAATTCCCATTATTCCATTATTACATTTACGCCTTCCATTATTATATTAATAATCACCAAGTAACATTTATTATCAACTATAAATATTATAACCACTTACGGACATTGATTATATAAATTTACTATTTATTACATATTCTTCATCAGTTAACATAATTTTGAATTCCTTGCCCAATTTACTAATTTCAATCAATCCTAACTTTACCATTTGTTTCAATTAATAGGGCGTGCACTAATTTAGTTATTGCGTTAATTCTTATTAATATAACATTAAGACTCATTTAATTTCAATTGTTTCGCATTTTAATTATTAAACCAAATAAACTGACATTTTATGGATATAATTCACATTGAATTATCAAATTACAGTTTATCCCTTATTATTCCATTAATTAATTGTAACTTTGAATTTATTCCCTTTTACAGATTTCAAATCAATTACAACTTTACAATTTTTCCAGTTAATGGGTATGCCATATTCGATGCTAATTTTATTTTATTACGTTAATATACGCCTATTTACATTTAATTTGAATGAATATTATGTTTTTAAATGTGTACTTCTATCCATTTAACACATTAATTAAGGTTTTTAAATACTTTACATTCTATAAAATTTTCAACATTAAAATTTTCATTCTATTAATTTCTTTACCTACTCTACGTGTTAACTAAATTAACATAATTTGAACTTTATTTCAAATAAATTCATTGACAAATAAATTAGGTAATTTATAATAGTTGCACCCTTAACTTTATTTCCAAATATCGTACTACCTAATTTCCTTTAATTGCAATTTGATTTCCGAATCTTATGCAATATACTAAAGAAATAAATACATATATTAATTGATTCGTTTTTCTCATTCATTACTTTAATATATCCCTTTTAACAACTCCTAACCATTGTCTTAACATTTCACACAAATGTAACATTTAATTACATTTATTACAATTCAATGTTGGCATTTATTTCCATAATTTACTGATTGCAATCACTTATATTCTATCCTTTTACTTTACTTTTTACTTCTTACAACCTTTTTCTTTAATTCATTAGTTTAGATGTTTATTTTAATTATTCCTTTATTACTTACAAATCCTATTTCATTCATGAATGCCATTATTTATCAATTATTACATAATTTCATTTATTAATATTCATGTTTAATTCAATTTCTTTGCACATTGATTCATTTACTAAAGTTTACAATCATATATTACTTACCTTCTTATTATATTAAATTAGTAGCATTTCAAGTATACTTCTGATTAAACATTTCATTTGTTAATTCAATATACGCATTTGTTTCTTTTATTAAACTTATAACCAAGTATGACAAATTTCAGAATTTCAATTGATTGCACTTACATTTTGAATTTGTAAATTTAAATTTCAATTGCTATATTTAAATTTCTAACATTTGCTTCATCATAACTTCTAAGATTTTTATTTCTTCCTAAATTTAATTGTAAAATTTAAAATAAACTAACAAATTTATTAATCAAAATTTACGGGTTGTTACAGTGTGTTTATGCATGTCTCACTATAATAGGTTTATCGTGAAAAACATGTACCCATATTTTTCCACCTTGACGTGCATATCTTGTCATTGCTCTTCGTCCTGCTTCTATTTGTCTAGCGGTAATCCAAGCGGGTTCAAGTGCCTGAAGAGCATATCTGCCGAAGCAAATATTATTACCCCGGTAAGATATCCATTTCATTCTTCCTCTATGTTGCTTACGAAATTTGGTTCTTTTGGGGTTATAGTTGATGGGTTTTTCCCACCTCTATTACAAAACAAGACATGAGAGTTTCTTTTCATCGTAAATTCCAGTTTCAAACATAATTTTTTTTTCAATTTGGTAAAGCAAAATAATAATAATAATAAACTTAAAATTATATAATTTATTATATATTTATATCTTCTTTATATAGAGAAAACAGATGAATCAATGATTTATTAAAAAAAAATCTTAAGAATAAATTTTTTTGATAAATTTGTTCATCAGAAGGGACCAAGGACTTTGGTTTATCTTTCAACGTCCATGATCATAAGAGTCGCATGAATCACATGTGCAACTTCACGTTGACTAATGAATCGTCAACATTTCAATATACATCCTCACCTTCCTTCGGTTTATCACCGGCAGTCTGTTCAGGGTTCCACACTCAATGGTGGCAACTTAACACGAGGGTTGCGCTCGTTGCAAGACTTAACCCAACATCTATGGCATGAGCTGACGACAGCCATGCATCACCTGTGTTCGCGTTCCCGAAGGCACTCCTCTCTTTAAAGAGGATTCACGGAATGTCATGCCTTGGTAAGGTTCTTCACTTTGCATCGAATTAAATCACATGCTCCACCGTGTGTGCGCGGCCCCCCGTCAATTCCTTTAAGTTAAAGATTACAGATTGACTTATTATACTCTTGATTACCAAACCAAAGGTACTAATATCTTAGCAACATTCTGAGTAACTCCTCAACCCGAAGTTCCCGCTTAAGAAGTAGGGGCTGTTGTAGCTGCCGAATCTTCTATTGATACCTGGACGACTGTATGGACTGATGGACTTACCAGTCTTGATTGTTACAATGAACGATGCTTCCACATTGAGGTCTTTGTTGGGGAATAAAATCAATATATTTCTTATATAGCTTATCCTTTAGACCTTTTTGAAGAAGTTTCCATTACTTACATGTTTAGTGGATGGGTTAGTAACGCGTAAGAACCTGCCCTTAGGAGGGGAACAACAATTGGAAACGGTTGCTAATACCCCATAGGCTGAGAAGCAAAAGGAGGAATCTTCCCAAGGAGAGGCTCGCTTTTGATTAGCTAGTTGGTGAGGCAATGGCTTACCAAGGCGATGAACGGTAGCTGGTCCGAGAAGATAATCAGCCACATTGGGACTGAGACATGGTCCAGACTCCTATAGGAGGCAGCAATGGGGAATTTTCCGCAATGGGCAAAAGCTCGATGGAGTAATGCCGCGTGGAGGTAGAATTATCTCTATTTTCACATCTAGGATTTACGTATACAACACATATCTCTATCAAGGGGGTATTTTTCGTAGTATTTTTTTTAGATTCAAAATGGAAAGTGCCCAAATTCAATTATATACTTGAAAAACAAAGATTGGGTTGCGCCATATATATCAAAGGGTACCTTGTAATTCTATATACTAAATACTATGTATATGTGTAAGTAGAAGAATTATATAAGGAAGATAAGATGCTAGGTTATAGGAAAGAACAAGTGGAAAAAGGATGAAAACCTAATGAGATTTTTTGAGACAATTATAGGCCCTAGGACATAGTTTTAATTGGTCAATAAAAACACATTTCAATGGAATTCCTTTTATGTTTTTCCTTATCTTTGTTAATCCATTTTAAAAGGTAAAGGTTGAAATTAATGCTTTATTACACTGCCTTTTATTTACATATGAGGTAATTCATAGACCATACATATTGGAATTATATATCACTGATATTTTTATTCTCTCTTTCTACCACCTTTCCATTTATCCGCATCCTTTTCTTCCAAATCCACAATCATATTTTTTTGTTATGGAATAATTACAGTTGTTACAACTATATGATTGATCCAGTCATATAGTGACTGTTTTTGAGATGTCGACCATATGAAGCAATAAGTTAGTTATTATTTTTTAATTTTTTTTATATAGTAGTTGTAGTTATTGAATTAATATTAGGGATTAGTAAAAAATCATCCCAATAGGATGTACTTGATCATAACGATCAGTGGATATTTTCTAAAAATCACTCGTTGAACATAGTTTTACAAGTAACTGATATGAAAAATCAAGCAACCTAACCTGGTGATATGGAAGGCGAAGTGAAATTGGTACATTTGTTATCTTTAATTTTAAGTAGTTTTAACATTTCACGTAGTCTAGCAGCACTGTCCCAGAGGTTAAACTTTCTATTTTTGGTCCATGGAGTCAAAAATTCGAATCTTTTATAGCGCATGATTCGAACTATTAGACTTTGTTGACATATATTATGTTATATACAACCTAAGACATATAACATAACCATGTACTACTATCTAATTAGTTAATTTCAAAAAAATCATATGTTTGTTCGGTTTATTTTCATGTATAGCATTAAAGAGCAAATATGCAATAAATTTGACCATTTTTAACCAAATCATTAGCAACCTCATCATTATCGATTCTTGAACTACTACGAATTACTAGATCAATGTCTGAAATAGAATCCGAATAACGCAAAGACCATCTAATCAAGTAATAGCTTCACATTTTCCCCATGAAAATTTGATAAACTAATAGCATGATTGTGTGTTTATCATCATGAAAACAAAAAAGTAGGTTCGAATTCAATGCCTATTGGGAATTTTTGAACATTACTCGATTTGGTTTACTTCTTGAAGGGTTCATGACATTAGGTGGCACATTGATACAAGAGAGATTTTCTTGTTCAATGATTGGATTAGTTCTTTGTTGACCTTGTGTTACATGGTTATAACTTTTAAATTTGTGTACTTTCAACATTTTGTCGATAGGGCGAAAGCCTTGTTGAAGCTTGTGGGCGGAGCGATAATGGTGATGACTATGCCGAAGCTCATTGTGAAAGTCTTGTTTTCTTATTTGTGATTGGTTGAAGGCTATATTGTCAAGGGCGTCGTCGAGAGCCATTTAGGCTCAATTTTGCAATTTTGACGTTCTGCCTTTTGACTTTGCCGCTTTATTCTGCCTCCTTGCTGAGTCACAGTCTGCGCGGTAAGTTTTTCTTAAGACATTAAAAAAAAGCTTTTTTGGTATATCATTTTCTTACCTAGTCTAAATAAAATATAATTACGTCCAAAAGTACTCGATTACTTTGTTTATTTATCGAAGCTATTTTTCTTCTAATGTAATTTCAAAACTTATTTACACCTTTACATATTTCATTTCAAAATATATAGAAGATTATTCAATAAATACATTTCAATAATTCAAAATAAACGTACTATTTTAATGCTTTTCGAAGTTTACTTAATTGGTTCTTTGGCTAAAAAAATATTAGTAATAATACTCAGTAACTTTCACTTCTTCAATATTTGATTTTAATGGTTTTCATTTTGCTTCCTTGTTCTTTTTATCTTTAAATTATGTTTGAAATATTTTAGGGTATAACATAACTAATCAACTATAAATAAAAAATAAACTGCTCACAACTATTGTGCTTTTTCATGAAGTCGTCACTAATCAACTATAAATAAAAAATAAACTGCTCACAACTATCGTGTTTTTTCATGAAGCCGTCATCATCACAAAGATTTAGTTGTAATTAAGGCAAAAGTTTCATTATACATAAATTTTATTATGTATAAATTTCATTACTATTATAAGCTATAATAGTTTTTTTTAAATTTCGTAAGGATAAACTTAATTTATGTATATATGTATTAAAATAATATATATTGGCGATCTAATCAAGTCAAATTTAGTCTCTCACTTTACGTAGTTACTGTCCTTTTGGTTACTTAATGAGAAATTTATTTATACCAAAATATACTGCAGCATCCCCGAAATTTAATCAATTTAAAAAATTAGTAATTAACGTGAATTTTGGAATAAATTATGGAATAAATTTGAATATTTCAATTTGAAATTTGAAATTTGTTTGAATTTAATTTGAAACTAATTTGAGAAGTTCAAATCAAATAAAATAAGTGTTAAATTGTATGAATAAGATTTCAATTTCATTTGAGTTTAAAATTTTGAAATAACAAGTGTTTTAAAATCATTTGAATTTAAATTATATGTATGTGTGTGTGTCTATGAGTAGATTTGAATTTGAATTTGAATTTGAATTTAAATTTTAAATAAATGCTTTAGTAAAATATTTTGGATTTAAAATTATATATATATATGTAATTTATTTAATGTGTATTTAATTTCAAAAACATTCTCTTTTAAATAATATTTATTAATATAAAGCAAACGTCTTTAGTGGAAAATGTAAATTAAAAAACAATTTAAATAATGTAAAAGTATAATTCTAATGAAAATTTACAAACGTTAAGTAAGTAATATATATAAAGACAAGTGTAATCCATGTATAAAGAAGATTAACAAGTGTCATCACATTATTTTTGTTTTTGAGAAAATTTATAAAAAGAAAGTAAAATTATATAACATCTTAATTCCCCTCTTTCTCCTTTCGTTTAACTTTTAAAAGTTTAAGAAAAAATTCTGTAGACTTCCTCAGATCAGAGAAAGAAAACCATCAAACAAATTTCAAAAAAAAAAAACAAATCAAAGGAAAAAAATCAGAAAATCATCAAAACAAAAACAAAGCAGCAAAAAAACCTAGAAATTCAAACAACCTCTGCAATTCACCTCAAATCTGAAAACCAAAGTTCAAAGCTTAGAAATTTTTAAAAGGCAAACATCAACTAGCTTTCGATTTCAATTTCAAGTCCAACACTAGATTTTCAAAATTCAAGAATTCAATTTTCAAAAGACAGATCAAAATATTTTTCAGGCATCTCCTCTGTTTTTGTTCTATAGGTGAGTAAACCCTTTAAAACTTTGGGTGCCTATAATTTCCAAACGGGCAGCCTAGAAGCAGGTTATCCGTGTTTTTGGAGCTAGCTGGGATTAAGAGTCTTTTGGAAGCTATCAAATTTTGGAAGCTTTTGGCCTTGGATATCTTTTGAAGTGTTTGGAGTTCTTGGAGGATCTTCTCAAAGTCGAAGTATATTGGAAACTATCTTGAAGTTGAAATAAATTTGCTATCGCTGTGTGATTATATCATGTATATGAACTCTGATGGGATTGAAGTGTTGTAATCAAATATGGTGATGATGTTGTTTTCGCGTTGTGATCAATGATATTCATTTTGTTTCCGCCGTTTATATTCATCTAATGTTGTTATAAGCCCCATCCGAACTGGAATTCGACGTTTGAATCTCCGGCCGTCGAATACAAGTGAGGTATTTGATGTCAATTTTCAATCGTTGGATTTCGGGTCGTGACATATACGACGATCACTTATTTTCATGAAGGCTCCGTTTGGTCTCCTCCTGGACTCTAAAGACACTTTTAGCGTGCTCTTATATTTTTAACTTTACTGGTCGACTAGTTTAGTCCGTCAATCAATTTGGTGGATGACCAGTTTTACTGGTTGACTACTTTTCGGTTGAAGTTGCCTTTTGGAATTAATTTTGAGGTTTTGGATGGTCTAGGTGATTCTAGGTGACAACTAACGGTTCTTGATAATTAATGTTTATATCTCATGCACAGAGACGTGCACACACACCTAGTTGCATATTCTTTTTTGATTAAAAGAGTGATATTTTATTCAAACAGAGCACTCATTACAATATCTCAAGAGCTCGAATCTGTGACCTCTAGTACGTTTGTCAAAAGCATCATATCTTTAACCGCTTGAGCTGGAAGTCCTTTATTACTTAGTTAGATAATCTTTTCTATTGTTGCCGTTATTACTCCATTATTGTTTAGACCACCCTCCATCATACCACTTTGTATCAATCATTTTATAAACTTCTTTCAAAAATGAAATTTTCTCTATCTAAAGTGAACGTAAAGTATCACATTTTCATGTCTCCTTTATTTTCTGTTTTTTTGTTAATGCATTACTTATGATTGTTGATGGTATGTGAAACTAAGAATTGAAAGTTGTTGAATATCATTAATTTATTACCTGTTTGTTTTAGCATGTCGGTGGAAGTTCATAGCTTCTGATGTGCCGGGTTGATTTAGATGATTCTTATCAATTAAAACCCTAAATTTTCTTTTAGAAGGAGGCAATGTTTTAGTATTAATATTTCAAATTGAGTATTCATTTGTTTCTTAATGATAACCAACATGTCGAGTTGGGGTTATGTGTCTAAAAGACCCAACGAAGTCGGATCTAACTCGGATCAAAGTCTAATCAGATTTGAATCCAATTTGCAATAGTCTGTCAACGGATACTTTCGAATATAAAAAATGCCATAACCGCATCCGAAATCATTTTCCGATATTGGATATCAGCATCTATGGATGCAGATAGATATCAGATAACCATTCTATCCAGTAACGGTCGATAAATTAAGAAACAGAAATAGAAATTTTTGATTGAAGATAATTTTATTTTCAATCACATTAATTATTAAAGTATGCAAAATCAAAAAAAAATGAAGATAATAAATAGTTTTGAGTAGTTAATATGCATTAAATGCAAATAATATAAATTATTAACTTAATAAAACGATAAATACAAAACTTTCATCATACTAGAATACATGTAAATTAAACTATCATCTTAACAAAAGCCGAATGTATACTTTCAGATGTGGATGTTTTCATATCCGCAATCATACCTTTTTTTCGAATATCGAATATTTATTCGCTTTTTGAATTTGGATGCGGATGGATTTCAGATTTTTCGAGTATCTGTTGACAATATTATTGCATTATCGTGCACTTATTAGTTTTACGGATGCAGACCTATCCAAACCTATTGACATGCCTAGTTAGAAACTCAAATTTTATCTTAAATTTAAGGACAAATTTTCAAAATAGACTGCTTTCCAAACTATTTGCATGAAAAGGCTAGTTTGAAAACTATTTGCATTTATAGACCACATTTTGCTAGCTCAGCGATGAGCTGGCAATTTTTTTTTAAAAAATACTACGGGGCGCATTTCAGAAATGCGCCCATTTTAATTTACAATAGCGCATCTGCCAAATGCGCCAGTGTAAATTTTTATGCCCAAAACAAAATAGAAACCATAAGCCAGTCATTTGTTTTCTACCCAAAACATAATATATTCAACCAATAAAATCAAATTCCGTGTCTTTCTTCCATTCATCTCAATAATTAAAATATATAAGGATTACTAGTTGAATTACTTATATCAGCTATTTGGCATCAATTCGAAGGTAAAATTCTAGCTTAAACTCAAACCCTAGCTCAATTTTTGGTTATTTTCATATTCTACTTTTCACATATCCATCCTCTCATTTTAATGCTTTATTATGTAGCAGTTGATTGTTCTAAAATTAATAATTTTTTCCTTTTTTGAAGTATATCGGATTTCATCCCAATTATTTGCTACTTTAATGGAAAATTGACTATGAAAGAAAACAATACATTGGTATATATTGGTGGTAAACAAAAAGGTTCAAAGATTAAATTCTTTTGCTTCTATCATGAACTAAAAGAAACGGTGTATAGGGTTGCAAAAATTAATTCATAAGAGTATGATGTAAAACTAGTAAGCAAGTGGGTAACAAATTCTGGATCTTCTGCTATCGACGTAAATGATGATGAAGATGTCGATGCCATGTTTTCCGTTAATGTGAAAGTGATTGAATTATTTGTAATAAAAGAGTAGTTGAGACATTTTGAAGAGGCAATTACCACTAATTTGAACCAACATTCTACTCAAATTCTTGGTAATATTCCGAGTTATCCTTATCAGAGCAATCCAAGTCATGTATTTCCTACTTGTGTGAATACAAAGTAAGTAATTTGATAAAGTATTTACATTTGAGAAGTTTAAATTTATAGTGTTTTTATCTCATACTCTTTTTTTCGCAGTTCTACGGTGCATCCGGGTGGATCAAGCTCTAGATTGGCAAATGATCAATTTTTACACTCCGTTCCTTCAAATTCTAGAGAGGTTAACAATGAAGATGGAGGTCATAATTCACCGCATATAGATAGTATGTAAATTGCTTCAATGGATAATGATATGTCATGGATGGATAATATGGAGGTTAATAATGAAGCTCTAGAGTTCAAAATTAATCATGAGAAAGAAAATGAAAATAATGAAGCATCTTTGATGGAAGAAGAAGATGATGATGATAACGATGAACATATGGAATTTGATGTGCCTTTGACAGATGATTTATATAGTGCGAAAATTATGGCGGCATCATTCATTGAAAATGTAACTCCTATTAGAGATATTTTTACCTCAGAATGTGTTGATTCTGGTTTTCAAGTGGGAATGCAGTTTCTAACAAAGGAAATACTTATTCAGTAGTTAAGTGAGTGGTCCATCAAGAATTTTATTTCTTTTAAACCCATAAAATCCTGCAAAAGTTTTCATGTTTTCATGTGATGGCCGCTTGTGCTCGAACCATTGGAGGAGCAAATAGATCATATTACGATTTTTGTTCAATGTGGTTTTCAGTGGAAAATTATAAAGCAAGTTACGCTCTAAGTTTTCATCCTATTACAGATAATAGATATTGGGATGAATATCACTGTCCGACCATATTGCAACCGCCTACAAAAAGAAAGATAGGATGTCCACGGTCGACAAGAATCAAAGGCATGATGGATAAAATGGTAGGAAGTAAACAAAATACTTGTAGCAAATGTGATCAAAAAGGGCATAAAAGATAATTGTTCGTCAAATTAATTTGCATATTTTGTAGTGAATGATTTGAACGTATTTTGTATTTGATATTTCGTTTGGATGTTTTTCTTCAATTTGTATGTTGTCTATTAGCTTCAATTTGTTCAATGATATTTGATATTTATAGCGAATGATTTTCCCACTTCTCTGTTATTTGACCAGAATTGAAGCAACAACACTTCTCTGTTAAATGCCAGGGAGCGTTTGGTAGGCACGCCCTTTACAATTCATAAAGGCGCACTTCTAAAAGACGTCCATTTCCAGAATTACCTAGGCGCATTTCGCAGGTGCGCCCTTGTAATTTCGTACAGGTGAACTTATGAAATGCACCCCGTGCTGTGTAATACAAATGCAGCTAGCCTTACTTCCTCACTTTACCATATTCCACCCTTTCACTCAAAATCCCTAAAACCCCAAATTTTCTAAATTCTCAACCCCAACATCAATTGCAATTATTTCTTCGTCAAATCTGCTAAAAAATGGATGGATCATCGTCATCTTCTCAAGTTAGAGGTATAATCTTCAAATTAGAAGTATACACCTTTGTTTATCAATTTGGAATTTTGTTTATCAAATTAGTTTTGTATCTTCAAAATGAACATCGAAGCGATTACATTCATTTACATCAAAGCAATTACATTCAAAATGAACAACGAAGCGATTACATTCAATTACATCAATGTCATTTGTTCAAATTTGCATTCAATTGCATGTTATTCACACTTGAACATTTTTTTTCTTAAAGAGTTGGTACCTGGTCCCGTGAATGCAAGTGTATTGTATCTTCAGAATGAACATCGAAGCAATAATAGGAACTTGATGCAGATATTTTTTTCTTAAAATATCTGTGCTTACATTAGAATGTTTTTATTTGGTTACTACTTCCACTTTTTTTTACCTTTTGTTCGTTTATGAATGTGTAGAGTGATGAGCCACTTGAATGTCATGATCATTCAAGCAAATTAAAATTCATCGAGTCTAATACTCCACAAGTTCAACTTGCATTACAAAGAGCGAGATTCAGAGAAATATCTAGATTGGGCTTTTTCAAAATAGATCATGCGCTAGTTACTTCATTGGTAGGTAGATGGAGACCCGAGACTTCAACATTCTATTTTCCTACTGGCACTACAATAAACAGGACTTTTAACAGCGTTTTAAAAACGTTGTAAAAGCTTTTAACGGCGTTTTTGCGTATGCTGTATATCGACATGTAGTTATATGTCAGGGATATACAATGATAGGAAATAAACGCTGTTAAATGTCCTTTTTAACAGCGTTTCTCTGGTGTCATGAAATCTTTTAACAGCGTTTGATTGGGTGCAGTTATAGATCTTTCTTAGCGTTTTTTTGGTGCTAAAATTAGATTTTATAGCGTTTTTTCAATGCTATGATATTTATTTACAGCGTTTCATTGTTGCAATAGATCGTGCTTTATGTTTTTAGATACAGTTTAACGACATTTTTAAAACGCCGTGGAATGTTTTAACTGCTTTTGGAAATGCTGTTGTATGTTTTAGCAGCGTTTAAAAACGCCGTGGAATGTTTTAACAGTGTTTTAAAATGTCGTGGAATGTTTTAATTGAATTTCTGTAAACATCCACCATAATGTGCGTATATATACCACATTTCTAAATTAGCATATTATATCAATATCACATTTCAAAATCAACATATTATATCAATACCACATTTTGAACACATATTTGGTAACCAACGTATGAAATTTCATAATCAATATACACAATATTTTTACACCAAACAAAAATAGTTTGTCATCAATAGTTCGAAAACAAAATATAGAACAAGTAGCAATAGCAAAACAAAAGCAGGTAGTACATACGTTAAAACCAAAAAGTAGTTCTAGCGGCAAAAATAACTTCGATCCATAACTCGTTGCAACCTTTTTTTGCATCACAGTCATCTATCTACCCGTAAAGTAAAAGCAATTCTTGAGAATCAATTCATCAAAAAAATGTACACAAAGTTAAATCGAATTCATAATGCAAAGACTAAAAATTCATCACGCTATTTCAGTAGGCGATTGACTAGTAACACAAGTGCAGAAATTATTCGCAGTAATTAAAGTGCAGAAATTATTTGTAGAAATTAAGTGCAGTGAATAGTAACAGTAAATCTATCGTGCAAATTAGACATGATATATAAGAGTTAGTTAAGTGTAGAAATTTACTAGTAACGAAAATTGAGATGGTGCAGGCAAGTTGGGCAATAACAATGTATTATGCATTTCAAAGCATAGAAGTAGTCTATAGAGACATAGGAACATCACCTCTCTATATATATGCAAGTACTTTTACTATGACCTCAACTGTACAAATTTTTAACAAAGAAGAGAAGTGTGCATTGAGTTCGAAAATCATGAAATTTTTTTTAAAAATAAAGAAATAACTCTTAAACACTCATATTTTCAAATTGAAAAACATAAAATCAATCATGCATTTTATCTAACGTTTACTTGAATTATATATATATATATATATATATATATATCATATTTGAAGTTTGAACCCCAATTAATTCAATGTTTACAGACGTACAACCTTATAAAAAGAACAAAAAAAACAAAGTTTGTGTTCATCAATCCTTCGTTATCAATTAGGTATTTTAAACATCATGAAATCATAATTTAGCTGAAGAATTAAAATGAAAATTTCACCTTAGATTCTCCATCATTCACCTCAGACTTGGACTTCTCAGAGTCTTCTTCAACATTCTGTTTACAAAAATGAAGAATCTACCGTTAGGTTTAAGAACCAAGGCAAACTGTTTAGAAATTCAAAGCAGCAAAAATAGTGTACTCAAATAAGCTTCAAGAAAGAATACTCACACAACGAGGCAAATAAACAAATCATAGAAAACATGAAGACCACTACCGCATAACAAGAAAGAATACTCACACAACAAAAACATTAATACAAATTAAGTAAGAACAGTCACATTTAATATAATAATTCTACAGCAGAAGAATTGAATAAATCAATAGACTAGCTAATATAAAAGTGATGAAACAATAAACTGACAATGATTACAGCGCTAAAACGCACTGCCTATAACTGAAAATAGCTTATAGCTCAACAGTCTACAAACCAACAGGAAAAAGAAAACAACAATTAATGCGAATGAAAATTTTCAAAGACTGACATAGTTTATTAAAATAAGCTGTAAATCATAAGAGAATCAAAGGATAAACAAAAGACCTATATACTATAAAAGGAACATTAGCAAGAAAAAATAAAATTCATTATGAATTGACACAGTCATAACAACTAGTATAACTTCACAGCAATAATATCAGTCGCAATCACAACAATAATGAAGAATTACAAGCTAAGAATGCAACAGACCAGATTAAAAATCATAAAAATAGCTAAATTAAATTTAAGCAGCAACTTAATTAAGTTAAACAGTCGCAGTGAATAGAAACTTTCTAATCAATATTAGCATAATACAATTCGATATTATAAGCAAAAGACCTATACACCATAAAAGAACCAAAATAAAACAATCAGTGAAAATGATATGTAATATATAATGACATACAAAAAAAAACAGTTGATTAAAAACTCCATCCTGTAACACAGAAAGCTTGCCACCAATTGTTAAGTAAACAAAAGAAAAAACCTTCATGCACTATCAGTTGATCTATTATTTAACAGAAGCTAAAACACCAAAAAATCATCACTTCATGATAAAAAAACTCTAAACAAAATCATACTTCTATGTATGAAAAAAGTAAAGATCCACAAAAGTTATCTTAAGACTTCAAAAGGAAATCAATTAATCTTAAGAACATTAGTTTTCATATATTCATTACTGAAGTATGGAAAGAATGTTAACAGACATATCTGTTAGAATTCATGCTAGAATTGGTTTTAATATCTGTTTGACTTTTTCTTTAATTTTAGCTTTGCAAATTAATATAATCAATGGAATGGGAATATGAACAAAACAACTGCACATGTTTGGTGGATTTGTTAATGTTATGAAAAGATGTTAGTAAAATCATTTTGTCAATTAGTACAAGGAAAGTAAAAGCTTGAATATAAGTATTGATTCATATAAGCACCGCATCCAAAAAACTCAACTTAATTGAAGTAGAAGTAATAACACAAATCATCACTGACCTTTATTTTCTGAAAGATGAGTTGTCTTTTAGTGCATATGATTAGTGTTTTGTGATCATTCTTGGCATATTAGGAATGTCTAATTATTACTGAAGTTGCAACTCACAATTAGAAATGATTTTATCTCTAATTTTACTATATTAGAAAATATATAGTAGAGCACTAATACTTCAATTCAAGTTTGAATTAGCCGAAGTTGTATTAGAACTGAAACTTGTTATTGCTTATTACTCATGTATCTAGTTACAAAAATGTTTCACACCAAATCTTTTATCACTTTTCAATTCTTTACAGGTTTGCCACTTGTACCTCAGCTAAATTAAGCAGCACTTTGTATTGCAAATTTATATCCCTTTTCAAATCTTTACAGGTTTGCCACTTATATTCGCTGTACACGTTTACCATTTGTACAGGTTTACAGGTTTACCACTTGTAATTTATCATCACTTTGTATTAGCATCACTTTACAGGTTTACCACTTGTATAGGTTTACCACTTGTACAGCTAAATTAAGCATCACTTTTCATTGCAAATTAAGCATCACTTTGTATTGCAAATCTTTTATCCCTTTTCATATCTTTACAGTTTTACCACTTGTACAGGTTCACAGGTTTATCACTTGTACCTCAGCTAGACTTCTTGCTAGGCAGGTAAAAAATTGATAGTTTATACATTAAACTATCTAAACTGCCTCAAAATTTCCCTACAAATGAAATCGATATGCAATTATCTTGATATTGGAACGTTTATAATTCATAACGAAGTTGTAGATTTGGAACGATGCTACCCATAAGGATTTTGTTTCAGAATTGTCATGAAATTAGTGGACAAATAATTGCTTTAGAAAACAAATATTTGAAAAAGATAATTAAGTCCTTAAAATTTCATATATGAAGCAGTATTATTGCTGCTGTTGTTGTTGTTTTAAAATTAATTAACGATGAATCTTTAAAGATAATGGTCTATGACAATGTGTTAGCTCAAACAATGAACCACTAACCAACATATTGCAAGTAACTACCATGAAACACAATTTCATTCTTTTTTGAAAAAAAATGATACAGTTTTGAACAAGTTATTGGAAGGGAGAAAAATAGTTGTTATTATTATTATTTGCTAATGAGATCGATAGCCAATTAAACTAGTCAACTAAGCGCTACAGGTTGGTATAGCCTATCGCGGGTTGAAAAAATGTAGTTTTACAACCAAAAATAAGTGCATAACATAGTAACAAAGTTTGACAGACAGATACACTAATAAGATATGTTTTACTTTTTTATGACTGAAATATCAGGGAACTTCAGTTATGCTTAACTGTGCAAGAAATGGAAAAGAAAAGGAAATGCAAAACATAACAGTAGATCATAAAAGGATATCAAGTGCAAAAACTAGAAAAGAAAAAGGGAAAACATAAATATATACCTCACACCTCACATATCAGTACATAACCTTAAAATTGTATGGTCCTTGTGAAGCCATGCCACAGCTCCGACTGAGCCAGGAGATTTATCAATTTCCCTAGCTGGAGCATCAAACCGATTCAATTCATTTATGCGAAATCAAAGAATCAACTTACATGTCTGAAATTTAAAAATCATGCAATTTATTTCCACCTTTGAATATTTGAATTTCACATAAATGATATATTTCTGCACTTCGCTGGTAAACTAAATAAGATTTTACTCGTATTTTTTCCACGAATGCCAGTTTGGAGAAGGAAATTTTGTTTTCCCTCTGGTGTTAGGCTATTATCTATTTTATAATATGTGTTTGTGCGAGGATGCATGTGTGCGCACGTGTATACAATTTTTATAAAAGAAAATGTAGAGAATATGAGTGGAATTGCCTAATTGCATAAGTATCGAACCTGAACAAAATCCATGTAATCCATTCGGTACAAATGGTCTCCCAACAGTATAAGTATGTTCTCTATACTTTTAAGCTTTGGATCCCATGTCAAATACAAACTTACAAACATAACATAACACATCCAGATATCAATAATGCTACCAATATAACTTTTGATCCAATACCTCAAAAATCCATGTGAATTGCGTAAGTGCATTAGCAATTCCCTGAAACCAATTCATTCTTGATTTTCCAAGCGTTTGCGTAGCCGCTAGCACCTGAAAAAACAAACTTTGCTTGAAAAAAATTTCTTTATATAGAATTGGAACTAAGTAACAGTATCAGTTTAGCTCTCATTTGTTAAAAAAAGAAAATTTGATGAAATATATCTGATCTTTATATGAACTGATATTATAAATAGCAATATCTCCTTAAAATTATCATTTTAATTTTAGTTTACAACCTCAACAAGTCCATTTCCAAAGTTAGCTCCATTCCCTCCTAAGTTATAAGCATGAGAAAGATGGTGGTTGAGGGATTGAGAATCAAACTGAGTCAGAACACGAATTTTGTTTATGCCGCTGTTAATGCAATTGCTCATAGGGACATCGATGAGCCTGTAGCAATCGTCTATTGTTACCTTGAATTATGCATATTATGTTAGAATTTTGATTAATAAATGTGAATATATCAGTAGTTTGAGGATTAACTGCTTACTGCAGTTTTTTCTCTTGTTAGAGTTAGTGGAAAAAGTCGAGTCCCATACACATCAGTGAATACTGAGTTCATGGTTGAGCTCTGTGTCGAACTAACTTCAATGTTATTCCTCTTTGCCTAACTAATTGAAGCACTCTACCACAGCCACCATATACATCATCACCAGCCACAATTTCTTGACCTTGAGGATTCAAAACAAAATTTGACATTAAACTAAGTATGACAAAACTGGATTAAAATAGTTATGCTTACCAGGTGAAACAAGTTTTGTGACTGTGCTTCGCGCAGCCATTCCACTAGTAAAACAAAATGCCGAGTTGGCCTTCTCGAGGTTAGCCATAAGACTGTAAATTGTAAATATATATAACATATTTATTCGTGATCTAATTAAAAATATGTTAGTTAATTTTTAAATTTTAGCAATTACCTTTGTAGGACGTCTCCTGTAGGATTACCAGTTCTGGTTTAGTCATAGGGACCATTCTCTCTAGCTGAAGGCTGAGAGTAACATATGCAGCAAAGATCAATTCAAAAACTTGCTTAAGCTAAGACAATTCAATGAATTAGTGATGCATTATCACTTCATAATATAGTTTCACTTTGGTGTTTGGATTCAATATGCGTAAAAATCATATTTCTAGTATTATAGATAATTTCCGCCAGTGCAAACGTATATAGATAATTTCCGTCCAACGCAAACGTATATAGATAATTTCTAGTATTATAACACATGCATATGTCTTCTATGTTTTCATCTACAAGTTGTCTTTACAAATCATTTTAATTTTAGGCGAGGTTTATCAGAACATTATGAGGGAAAATCACAGTCGTGCATCGCTATTGAGCGTGAAGAGTTTAGAGGATCTAATCAAAACTTTGTATATTTTCATTTATATGGAATAATTCAACATTAGTTTTCAATAGTTCTGAGAAATGTACATTCTCAATAATGATATATACTTCTTAATGGAAAGAATACAAGTACCAATAGTTCACAATATTATGCATATAAAGCAATGGTGTTAGAGCTATTTCAAACTAAATAAAATGAATACTATTCTTTTATATCGATTGATTTGTTCACTCGTCACTCTGCAGACGACCTCAAATATTGTTTCCACAAGAACTTCAGTATCCCCCGCATTAGTATAAATATGGGTTGTATGCAAGGAAATATGTTCTATTTTCTTCATATCCTCGTTCCTTTTCTGTACCTACCACCAGTCCTCTTCTTCTTAATCATTTCTAAGAATTATCAAAACTATCACTTTTCCAGAATTTCCCAACTACAGCGAAGGAAAATCTCTCCATCAATTGGTATGACGGGTTGCTCAAAAACAAATATTTAAACAAATAAGTTGATCTCAGACTTGCACAACGGTATAAGCAATGCATAAACAAAATACATTTATGAAAGATCCTTTTACTGATAAGGTTCCGTAAAATTATATTCTATTGATCAAGCTTTTACGTTTCTTTTGCATCTCCCTCGCATTAACATCCCCATTGATTACGATTTAGCTGCAGAAAAATCATTTGACATAACATTTATCATACACAATGTATTCAGATAAAAGAATGGATGATGATGGATGGTGATATTTCAACTAATGCATTACAGATACGACAAAATCTTTGAAATGCCCAGGTGATTCAACATAAAAACATATTATACATCAAAACTGAGCATAGCATTCATAACAATGTATCACTAGTTTATGAATCGGCTGCAGCGATATACAAGGCAATCAGAAATAGCAAATAACATATTCATCATATTGATAAAGGAATTTTGATCATTAATCAATTGCAGCTTTTGAAGCATGAAAGAACAGATAAAAATTACACACCGCCCCTTAAAAAATATGTAAAAAAAAAGAAGAACCTGAAAATTGCTCAAAGCTTACTGCCAAAAAAAACATAAGATACTTTCATATGCTTTGAAACACCAAGTAAGAAGGCCACAAGCATCTGTCTGTGTGAATGAGGGAAAACCATTTATTTACCAAACAACTAGTTCGATGTCAACATAATAAATAACGCACAAGTATTTTAACCATGTCGTCAACTTTTAAGTAATCAAATGAATACTAAATGCGAAAAAAATGGAGAAATCCAAGGGAGATGAGAACAGACAATAACAACAGAGGTTGGAGACGTTTTGTCGCATGACTTCAAAGAGCTTTATCTTGTCAACCTTACAGTCTTGTCTCCCCAAAGATTGGTTTGATTAAAACATCTTCATGTAACATTTTACTTAATTTATTAATTTATTTCCATTGCGTGGTATATTTCTTACTGCAGCATTTTACAGATGTTTCTTTTCCAGTTTTAGTTTCTTTTCATTCTAAACAAATAACAAAGTCGATGGCAATTCTCCATGTTACAACAATAGATTTTTTTTTTGAACAATATTTTCAATTCAAATATATAATTATAACAACAGTGAACATTTCTTGTGAAACAAAGAGCTCCTACTTGCTACAACCTACAACAATTAGTTTTCTTTTCAAACAAAAGAAATATAAATTCAAAATATCAGATAAATAAAAGTTTGGCATTAATTATAGTTTGTTAATAGTCCAAAACCGTTCATAAAAGCTTTAATCCAAGCATTAAACGCACAATTAAAAAATCATAAATTGAAAATTATACCTAGAGTCAAGTTCCGAAGTTGAAATCGACCTTCCGCTTCGTTGACGATTGGAGTTTGGTTGAGGAGTCGATCATAAGTAAACTGCCTCCGTTGAGTTTCGCGTTTCGCCTCCGTTGAGTTTTGCGTTTCGGCCTCGTGGAGGAATCTGCTTCGTTGAAGAAACACGGCGAGCTTGGAGGGATTAGAGACTGGTTGTGGAATCGATTGATTGCGGAAGAGGGATTAGCGACTGAAGATGATTCGTGGTTGGAGAGCAGTGGAAAGGCGATTTTGGAATTCGGAAGTGAAGCGAAAAATGAATGTCGGCAGCACATGAATATGGAGGAGGGAATCCAAGAAATGGACCGCCAAATTTTCATGTTGTTTAAAGATTGCACAAACTCAAAGCTATATTTTAATATAAATGATCCCTAACATACTAACTATAGCAAGTTAACTTTACATGCAATCTCCGCTTGCTATTAAAACAATATTTTCTTGTAGTTTGGTGAAATTACCATCACATTAACATATGTTAGTTGTCTTCTAGGTATTACAGTGGAAGAAAATCCTGTTACTATTAGACAGCTAAGTAATTACGAAGATATTTTTCAACAGTGTTTAGGTGTGGTTCCACCTCGTAATGAGATAAGAGGTGCAACCGTTAAGTTGACATGACTTCGCGATATGTTTGTAAATGAGCCATCACTGGATGCTTCAAATGTAGAAATTGAATATCATGCGAGAGCTGTTATTCAACATTTGATATCTTCTCGTCTATTTCCCGATCATTCTAAAGGACGACTAAATCTTTTATGGTTATTGTTTTCGTGAAATCTGGATGAGTGTGCACGATATTTCTGGGGCAGTGCTATATTAGCAACATTATATAACGAGTTAACAAATGTTGCACTAATGAAATCCAAATCGATAGCTGGTTGTCTCTCGCTTTTACAGGTACAACATGCATGGATATATTTGCTATAAACTCATATGTAATATTTAATTCTAATTTATTCAAATTTTTTATTTATTTTATAGCTTTGGGCATGGACACATCTTCCCATTGGTCGTCCAAATGTGACTTCATCTATGCAGATCAACAGAACATTGCGTTATAGTGCAAGGTAGTTAATTTCCAACTACATTTACGTGTGTGTATTTTTGTACTAATAAAACTCTAATTGTATAACTATTTATATAGGTGGTTTGGTTCAAGGAGTTGGGTTGAGTCTCCAAAGTAGGTGGCCACTTACTATCGCAACCAACTCGCCATGTTTACAGATGAAGCTGTTATATGGAATCCGTACACACAGGATGTGCTAGTCGATCTTCCGCATATATGTCTAAGTGGGATACATAGTTGGCTTTGTAAGACACCTATCATATGCATGCGAGATGTAGAAATGTAAAATCCTGATCGAGTGATACGACAGTTTGGTCTTCAACAACACATACTCGATCCATGCGAACCAAAGCCGGATTTGGAGTTTGCTATCGTCCAGTGGAACGATAGACATAATCGTATCGTACACCAACAGTTTTCTACCATTCCTATTTCGAGATACATGACTTGGTACTGGTAGATTACTCGAAGATTCATTGTTGCAGATCAGACTTCTCACGAACGAGCATACATCGCTCGTGCACCGCTTGAGCGAGATGTGGTAAATCTTCACATTATCGTGATATTTTTAGTTTGTTCACTTGAATTATGTTTCTAATTTTGAATAAATAACTACAACTTGTAGGTCGATGTAATAGAAACGGTAGGAAGAGGGTTAGACGATACCGGACATGATAGATTACCCGAACGAGAAGTCCAACCACGGTGTCTTGATTTGAAGAAACTTATTGACAGCACTCCTTTTTAGAAATCGATTAACACGAAAAAGCTCTTCCGAATAAGCTATGCGGACTAGAGAGCGAAGAACTAAAAGAAGGCAGGATACACACCAATCGCAACCCGTTGGACCTTCTCAACCCCCACTACTCAAGACGATCCAATTCACCATGAATATTCCTATTTTTAGTTTACTATTAGTTTGCTTTTGTAATCAAACTATAACTTCTACTTTAATTCGAATGTAATCGGATTTTAATTATGTTATGCTAGAATTTATTTAATGGTAGTTTTATTTGTTGGCTTTCATGTAGATAAACGTTTGCTATCATTTAAGATTGTGCATTTGAATTTTGATTTTGTGTATTTGGATTTGAATCGTTTACTATTAGTTTGTTGTTCAGGTTTGGGCAAAAAAATTTACACTGGCGCATTTGGCAGATGCGTCAATGTAAATTAAAAGGGACGCATTTATGAAATGCGTCCCGTAGCATTTTTTTTTTAAAAAAAACTGTCAGCTCATCGCTGAACTGGAAAAATGTAGTCTATAACCGCAAATAGTTTTCAAACTAGCCCATTCATGCAAATAGTGTTGAAAAGCAGCTACTTTCAAAATTTGTCCTAAATTTAACTCTTCCCTTTCGTATGCCATAATTTGTTATCGAAAGAGTATTATTTGAACCCTTTTTGCCCTGTCCACGTGGAACCCTACAATCTAACCATTCATCTTCTAATTATTTAATTACTAGTGTGTAACCGTGCGTTGCACATGGTAATGTTGTAAAAGAAATTGTCAAATATACATAGTTAAATAGTTGACGTACAATGTAATATGCTAATGTTAAACATATATTTTTTGAATTTAGCATCTAAAATGTTATGTTTTCATAGTAAAATATATTCAAAAATTATTTTCGAATAGTTAAAAATAATCATATATTCATTATTTTCATATTCTAACTATTTAGAATGATATATTTTGTTTCAAATTAGTTTTATGATAATATTTCTAAAGTTTAAGGAAATTATATGTTAAACATATTATTTTATTAATTTATACGTTTAAAAAATGTGTATACATATATATATGCTATTATTATTTTCAAAATTTTCTATTTTAAATATTTTCTGTAATTTTAAAATAAGTGTAGTTTATATTTTGAAATTAACAAATTATATGTTAAATATGACCGATATACTTATACATGTGAAACATTTTTTAGGGTTTATGTATACGATAAATTTCAAAGAAAAATATAGATGTAATATGTTCCTTCTTGAAATAATATTGAGTAAATTCATGATCATGTGTGTTTTGATGCGCATACGCACCCGCAAATGTGCATGATGATGAGTTTTAGATGTCAAATTACAAATCTGTATTGATAAGAATTTTGAATGTAACATGAGATATTAAGGGAAAAACTTTTTTTTTTAATTTACTAAAATTGTAGATGATAATAATAAATAAAGTATAGAATGTATCTCATGCATTGCACGCGTTAATTTTGTAAAAACATGATATTCATTCTTTAAATGTTGTTAAAATAAAATTTTGTTATGCAATGTTCGATATATCAATCATAAGTTAAACGTTTTATTATTGTTTATGCCTATAATTTTTGTTAAGTGATTCAGATATTTTTATATTTGAAAGAAATATCTACCATGTGTTACTACTAATGCGGTATATAAATTGAAATTGTCATTTTGTTTATAAATTATCAAAGAATTTAATGAGTATTAATTACTTGAATTTATTTATATAGTACAGATTTATAGTGTTTGGTTAATTTAAATACATAGATTTGAATGTAAAATGAGAAAAGAAAAATGATGAAAACTTTGTAAATGACTGTAGAAATTATAAAATCCCGGTATACATGAATATAAAATCATGGAAAAAATTAAAATAATATTTTGGATAACTATAATAATTTATATGGATTGGAAAAAAAACGAAGAGAATTAACGAGTAAGGGTGAAAATTTTATAATTATTGTGATGATTTGTGATCTTTAAACTTCAATCATTTAACTAATAATTTATTACAATAAATAATTATACATTCAAGTTGTTCGTATTGTTTTTATATGATCCATATGTATACTATTTTGTTACAATGAGCGTGATATTTTATTGGCATGGTTATATATATTATTTATTAGATAAATTAATAAATAATGGTTAATTAATTTTTTTAAAATAATTTATAATAAACTTATTTAATTAATTGAATTGTACAGACTTAAATGTAAATTGTACGTGAAAATTGAGGACTTTGAAAATAATTGTAGAAAGCAGAAAGCGTAGATTTTTGAATGTAAAACAATAGTGTAAAATTAATAAAATCTTATAAGAAATTCAAAACTAATGAATTGTATTAGGTCTTTAAATAAAATTTTAATAAATATCTAGAGAAAATCAAGAAGAGGTGAAGGAAATGCTAGAATTAAGGTGAGAGCTATAATTTCTTCTGCTTTACTATTATTTAATAGATTAACATTAAATAAATTAGATAAATTAGAAACGATTTGTTTGAGATCGAAAAATGAGTCCAGAGAAATTCCTCTGATGTAACTTGTGAAAAAATTCACATATGTGATTAGAACCTTTGATCAGACACGTCGGTCCAATAACGCTGTCAAAGGTATGAGCGAATTCTTGTTATTGTAGAAGAATTCAAGTCCTCAAGATCCTCCTAGTTTTGAGTAGTTTTTCGTCCTTGCGACTTGCGAGCTTTCCAGAGGGCGCCCAACTTTTCAAGATGCTTAACTTGTTCCGGTATAATCTGTGTGCACTGCGTCCAACTATATCCAGGTCACGTCTGTTCAAGATGTATAGCTCTTACAAGGCCCTCTTTTTGTGTCTTGAGATAGGCCACTAGTCCATAAACTTGATAATCATCTAGAGTCCCATGTCTGAAATATTAGTTGTTATTTTACCCATTGCACCAGCATAACAATAGTAATGAAAACAAATAACAATAGTAATGAAAACAAGTCTTGCACATTTATGTTGAATTTTACACTTATTAAATATTCATTTGGATACAGACAGGTCAGAATTTGACTATATATTTAATTGAAATTAAGACATAAACAAATAAATATAGGATAAGAAGAAAAGGTTGAAATTGGTGATCAGGTGGTGAATGTGATTATAGATTGGAATTAAAACGTATGTTGATCGAAAAAGTTCTCAACTTGATGTTCCTTTGATAATTTTATAAAATTGATTTATGTCCCCTTTACTGAAATATTGTACTAATCTAGTGGTTTAATATAGAGTAGAGTTCTTTTTGGCCATGGCCGCTTGGATTTGTTAATTCACAATTTGCACCAAAGTTCAAAACTTAAATAGAAAAAATATTACACAATATATATTTCTTTTCCCTCTGTTTCTATCGCATATTACTGCTTATGTCACTAATCAAGTTGATTGTTGATGGGTAAGCAATTAGTACAAAAGTTTACCTGAGATTCCATATATATCCTTTTTCACTTTTTGCTTAATAGTTGTTTATTAAAACGTAGATAAACCAAACACTATCCTATCCGTGTGTTGTAAAAAAGAGAAGAAGAAGAAGCTGTTTCATGGCTCTATTTGAATCTTAATACTCTTTATCGGATGCCGCACACACCCACCAACATTCGAATACTTGTACTAATTACATCACTTTTCAATGTTTTAGACATACGAGGTATTTTTCAGGCTGATTTTTAAGTAATTTTCATAGATCAGTTCCATGTTCATAACAATAATTTTGGTGTGAAAAGTATCAAATTTATTAATTTCATATTTGTTGCAGTAGTATTAAATGAGCAGGAGCATGTGATCAGTCTGAAACTCAAATAATGGAAGCTTTCAAACATCAAATTTGAAATGTAATAAATCTACAAAGTTGCAGTAATATAAGAATACAGTTCCTCGTTTTCTAATAGGATAATTTTTCAAATCAAGCCCGAACAAAAAACATATTTAGATTTTAGACCTGAATCGAAACTTATTATAAAAATAGGTGAGGTTTTTAGGCTAAAGGAAAAAGTTTGGGAAAAATTTAGTTTCAGGAACAAGAAGTTTGCTTTTTAGACCGAATGACACTTTTTAGTGTAAATCACAGAATGATAGTTGTAACTATCATTTTCAGTTACACTAAAAAATGTCCTTCAGACTAAAAAATAAACTTGTTGTCTCTGAGACTAATTTTTTTTGAAACTTTTCCCTTGTGCCTATTTACCTGAAAATAGGTCTCATTTTACGCAAATATGGATTGTGCAAGTGTATTTTTGTTAAAAAAACTATACATGCTCAAATTTGAATTGCGCAAATATTTTTTTTTTTTAAAAAAAAGTTTATGCTTAAGCATTTATGGAATGCATAAGTATAATTTTTTTACATTTGCGCATATTTGGATTGCGCAAGTATAAAACATTGAAGAATTTTTTTTGTGTTTGAACATTTATGAAATGAGAAAGTATAATTTTTGAAATTTTTTTTACACTTGCGCATATTTGAATTGCGCAAGTATAAAACACTCAAGAGAATAAAACGAGACTATTTTTGTAATAAGTTTGAAATGAGACTTAATGTTGAAATAAATTTTTTTGTTGGGCTTAATCTAAAAATTTGTCCTTTCTAATATAAATATATGTAAATTGTGTCACTGTTAATTATGTTCTGCTCCCCTGAAAGATCCCAGTTTTCTTTATACCAACCAGCTCGTGTACAAGCTTTGTCATATCCATATGTGAAGAGCCACCTTCCTCTGTTGCTTTGATTGCCTTCTCTGCTATCCCCTTCGCTTTCTTTCTCAAATCGTTATTCACCATCACCTCATTCACAGCCTTTGCCACTTCTGCTTCCTTGATGAATGACCTCCTTTTTTCTTCTGGGCTGCATACTTTTGCGCCTAGCTAGGGACATTCCAACATTAAGAACATCAACCAAAAGCCTCTCGTTTATAAATTGCTCAGCAAACTGAGGCCATGTCACCATGGACACTCCAGCCGTCACTCCTTCCATGCATGAATTCCATCCACAGTGTGTCATGAATGCTCCAACTGCAGGATGGTTCAATATTGTCCATTGTGGCGTCCATCCTCTTATTATCACACCTCTTCCTTCTTTTCCGATTTTTTCTTCAAATCCCTCGAGTAATTCCACTTTTTTTTTACCACCCTAATGAAGGGATGGTTGGCTTCCTCCAACCCTTCAGCTAGCTCATGAAGTTGTAACTTAGTAAATCGAGTTAAGCTTCCGAAACATATGTACAGGACCGAGTCAGCCTTTCTGTTATCCAGCCAGTCCATGATTTCCACAATTGATCTAGAAAATTCACCTGTTTATAATAATTTACATCATACGAATTTGTTATAAAAGATATATACATAACTATAACTATAATAATATATGGTACTTGAAGCATGCGTGTACGTACCCCCTCTTGTTGATGTTTCTTTCATATCTCTATTGCAAGTTGACACTGGGCCAACCAACCATGATCTCTCCTTAATCATTGCACCATATCCTCCTTCCAAATCAGCAAATGTGTTATATATCGTGCCGTATAAGAATGAATTTGAGCCTGCATAATACGTACAAACATATCTCTTTCTTCCAGACTGGCTGGTCTTGGAATCATAGACTTCCTTAGATCCTACTTTGAATTTTTGAAATAACAAACTCTGTATCTTCATCGTTGATGTTATTTCCTTGTTGACTCATTTCACCAATAATGCCCATAATCACAGATAAAAAATACATGAGCCGTGAAACGATATCCTAGGAATGGCATGCTGGAGTGCCACATCACATGTCCATGGGTAGAATATATCGGATACGATGCAATCAGGTTTGCGGTCATTAACGAATTGGGTAAACAGGTCTTTGAGATTTTTAAGAGCTTGTATGAAATCCGGGTTCAAGTCCGGGGTTGGAAAGTTGGCTATGTTTTCATGTACGGAGTTGGCAAAGGGTAGAGTTAGGAGCTGGATTTTGGTGTTGGATGTGGATGGTTTTATTAAGGCGGCGTTTTTAGTCGTGGTAAGGATTGTGCATTTGATGTTTTGGATGGCGAAGAGTTTAGCTAAGTCGACCGTTGGGATCATGTGACCGGGTGCTAGCAATGGCAAGAAAAAGATGTGAAGACCATCATTTTCATTCTCCATTGAATAAAAATGGTACTATGTGATGAATACTTTTGGATGTTGTAGTAGATTATTGATTTTGGTTTTTTAGTGGAGGTGTTCTTATAGCTTGAAGTTTCTCTCTTGTGTTTGTTTGGTCTTTTGCATTTATCAAGCTACAAGTAAACGAAATTGAATGGGAAGAGGCAAGACAGTCTTCTCAAACTTATGAACGCTACCAGGGCTTTTATGGCTTTACTCTGGAAGCAGGCTACTAGTTCTTGATTCCACTTAGATCAACTAGTTAAGACTCATTTAACATAAAATATACCCTAATACGTCATTTATATATAGAGAAAGAACCTCTAAGGAAGACGAGAAATTTGACCTGAAGCCGGAGAATCTTATAAACCTTTGAGTCAAACCAAATATGGTCCATAGTTAGACTATCCAAATCATGTTCATAGCAGTTTCCAAAGTTTCCGCCTTTTTTCTTGTCTGAAATTTGATAAACACCCAAATTAAATCATATGACATGCGATTGAGATTTAATTGGACACATGTGGACAATGAAAATGAGGATAGAAGAATGAGCTGTCTTACTTGTTAATTAAATCATATGATGTGTGATTAAGATTTAATTGGACACATACTCGTTAATTAAATCATATGATGTGTGATTGAGATTTAATTGGACACACGTGAACAATGAAAATGAGGATAGAAGAATTGAGTTGCCTTACTCGTCCCCTTTCATTCTTCTTCATGCTTCTCGTGAAAAATCATAGTCTCTACCCATGACATCTGAAATGCACAAATCTCTCCATAATTTTCAACAAGAAGCTAGTCGATAGTTTGTTTATTTCAGATCTATGTATCGCTTTTTTCACTTTTTTCGAAGTACGAGAGAGCTCATGAATTTTGGAACACTCATATTTGTCACGCTTGAAGCATTTAGAAGTTCGATCAGAGGTGAAGAGGCTTCCAAACGAAATTTATTTTTTGAGTTCGCTTGATTGGACACTACTTTGCAATTTTAAGACTCGTCCTTGTATGATAATGCTTTATTATGCTCATTGTTTGGAGCACCGTCTGAACTATGAGATTTTCTTGAAGCGCAGGCGTTTTTTAGTAAAAAAAATTTACTTGACTAAATTAAATACATTTCCAATATTATTATTTGGTTACTTTGTTTATTATAGATCTTTGTATTTCAAGGATTTCAATGTTTGTATCGTTTTTCTATATCTTTTAAAAAATACACAAACAATCACTTACTAAATAATATTCTTCTTTATGTTTGAGAATACTAGTTACTCTTTAATTTCTTATTTCTTTAATTAGCTTTACCGATTTCTTAATTTTGTATCATGATTGCGTAAACCTCTTTAAAATTTATTTTAAATAATTTCTTAATCGGACGCAAAATAATTAATTATAAATTGAAATTTATATTACTCACTAATATTGTATTTGAGTTATTTAAGATTATTTGATGTACAAATATTCAGTTATTGTACACAAAATTTTACTAATATAAACATTGTTGTTTTTGTAAATTATAAAAGTACTTGATTCATTTTCTTTTTATAACAAACGCGATACTTTGTTCAAGCAGAACACTCATTATGATGTCTCATGAACTAGATCTCTTAACCTCTAAAACTTTTGTTTAAAACGTCATCTCTCTACCACTTAAGTTAGAGGTCCTTAACAAGTACTTGATTCATTTTTAAATTTACACACACATATATACCTTAAAAGTAAACTAATCGGTAATGATCTTCTGATCGACATCAATATAGTTTAACAGATAATTAGTTATTTTTTATAATTATTCAATGTGAATATTGTTTATGCTAAACCTAAACGTATGTGACGACTTCTGTTTTCGTCCAAGCTTCGCCTAAATTCCACTTGGACTCTAAAGCTAATTTAGTGCCTACTCCGCCTCAAATAGCATAATCTCTTAGGATTTCTAACTCGAATATAGCCGATGTGCGTGGCATGATTCAGATTTTTGTTGTAGCTCTACTTGATATTAGCCATCGTAACTCGCATTTGTCAACCAAGTTTTGGGAAGAGCGCTGGTCTTTTGGACATAAAGTTCAATCTCTTACTATCATCCACATTACTCCAGATTTCAAATAAGATCTTGAAACCCTGGTCATTTCTCAGCATTTCTTTGATTTGGATAAATTTATCCTAGAATCATTTTCTATTTGAATCCATCTTTGTTGCTTGTTCATCTGCCTATTCTCATGTTGTCGAAGGTATCTTTCTTTCCATATATATATGATGTACCGTAAAAGTTCACATGTGAAAGTTAACATGATATGAACATAATCCCTTTCTATAGTCTTTGATTTAGATTGTAAATTGATGCTTCCAATTTCATCTCTTAACGGCATGTTGCTGCTATTTTATGGGGTTGTCTCGTATGTAAAAATAAGAACGATGGATTGAAAGTGGAATAGTTTCAGATCGCTAAAAAATTGATGAAGATGTGGTGTATAAATATGAATTGGTAGACACGCAACATTAAAGATTTTTTTTGTTACAATATATATGTGTCAACTCATATGAGTGCGCCACACTTAACATTGAAGTTTTTTTTGTTACAATAAACGTGTGTCAACTCATACGCGTACGTTGGTCCGACCGTCATTACACAACACTATTATCTAAACCTAATTTTCAATTTTCATGTGTTCATAGAAAACTTTGAATAACCACCAAGAAAATAGATACTAACATTTTCCTATGGTAGAATTACATAACAGAGAGTTCATGTTTTCTAATTTTTTTCCATTTCATGATTTATGCTTTTGTACGTAGCTTGTCTTGCTCCATATACATTTATGCCAATTAACTTCCGGTTGTATGCCTCAGATGAGATCCCAGACTCTTTTAGAAAAATGTTTCCTTTTATGATCTTGCTTTTGGAACCAGTTGTTATTTTTAGTTATTTCTACAACTAGTAGCATTAGTTTTTCCTATGATAACAAATTGTTCCAACCCAACGTGTCAATTACAGACTTCCCTTCTAACCGTGGATCAAACCATAAACCCAATTAACGAGTTTGCATCCTAGCTTTAGTTTTTGAAATTCAGTTGATATTATTCTTGTTATCCTATAAAACTCTATTTATATTTTCTTGCAATATCTCTAGAAATTAAAATGTTCCTCTAATTATTAGATTGCGCATTGGTTATTCTTGTTTTGATGCATTGTTGCCCAAAGGTCATAGAGAATTGATAGATTTATCGTCCAAGAACAAAAGCGAGCTTAGAGATTTCGAGCTTGATGAGTTATGTGTGGTACAGTCAACTGCAAAAAAGTTGGATTTGAATCTTAATTTTATCAAAGGAAGAGATCACGCCGATGATTCAGTTCACAGGTAATGCGATATTTTTTTATACAAAATACTTATTAATCTCATTTGGGCTTGCAATTTTTAAAACTTGTAACGGTGGAAAAACAGTGCAAATTATGATAACAATTTTGACTGAATATCTGGAAAGACAACGGGGAATTAATTTAAAGGACAAAAATTTCTATATTTTTTGCATAAGGACATGTCCTCAATATTTTTACCAAAAGAACAAACATTCTTTTAAAAATTATTCAAAAGGACAAATATTTTCCAAAATTATTCATAAGGACAACAAAACTGATACCGAACTAAAAACTGATATCTAAAAACTGCTACCGATAACTACAAACTGAAACCTAAAAACTGCTATCAATAACTAAAAACCGATACCTACAGAAAGTTGTCCTTCAGGATAAAATATTGAAGGTCTGTTCTTGAGGCTAAAAAGCTGTGAAATTTTGTCCTTGACAATAATTTCCTGTAAAGGACAATTTGTTGGCGTAGTACTTTGTGAAATATTGGGCAAACTCTATATTTCTACTCGTTTGGTAAATAACAATGGCACATTACAATGTGTACTTATCGAGTAATCGTTCTTCAATTAATGCTTGGCTTTTGAATCGTTGAGCTATGGTTTAATGATAATGATTATCCACAAAACCAAAGAAAATATTCCCGATCCTGTTGATTTCTTCATTCTATGCAAATATTTTTGTTATTAGAAGTTATAGTGCAATAATCTTATTGCAGGCTCACTGTTATGTTGTAATAAATAAATTCTAGATCTGAATACATACAACCCATATTAATTCTATCGAGAAACAAATATATGAAATTAAATAGTTCAGCAGAAGTCGTACCTGAATCCATTGATGTTTGCAAAAAGAAGATCAACTAGGTTTTAGATCTTCCAAATTGACACAAGCTTAGATCTGAAAATTCTTTTTAGAAGAGGGTGGAGAGAATATGATAAGACTTGTGTAATTTGGGGACTATAACCCTATATATATAGTGTGTGACATTTTTAAGTTCGGCCCTTCAACAAACTAAAAGTAACACTTTGGTATCCACACATTATAAATTTACATGACGAATATACCCCTTAAGTCTTGTTGTATTTATTCCAAATAGATCACATAATTAAACTTAATCCCAAGATAGCCCATACATTCAAATATTAAAATATGTGGCCCCATAATGCTGAATTATTCCAACAATCTCCCCCGGGCCACATATGTAACCTTATAGAATGTATTTAACTTTATGAGCTCTCAAATAGCTATCTTGACAATATGGTATATCCAAAACAATCTCGTCCATTGATTGTGTTAACATAGGATCAAAGCGGTTTTCATTATCGTTAGTGTAACTAAACCCATCAATGGTCACGTATATCAACACAATCAAATGACATAGATCAATCATGTATGTGTAACATGGAAATTACATGAAATGTGATCTTTACATGTCTATTTCCAATTGGTTCTACTTTACTTTAATGAGATTAAAATCTAAACATATATAAATAATTTTAGTGCAATTAAAAAAAAAACTTTATTTCTGATCAGAAACACTGAAGCATATCCACAATCAAAACATAGAGCAATGTCACAAAAAAAAAGGCTTAGTACAAACTCCCCCTAAATCAAAATATTCTTACATAAAAGATACACCCATTTTAGCAACATGCTTATGAAAGACCTTGGGTGTTAATGCTTTTGTAAGTGGATCCGCTAACATGGAATTTGTCCCAATATGCTCTATGGATATTAACCCATTTTGCACTCTTTCCTTCACAACTAGAAACTTGATGTCAATGTAATTTGACTTACTTGAGCTTCTATTGTTATTAGATATAATATTGCTGATCTATTGTCACAAAACAACTTTAGTGGTCTTTCAATATTATCTATAATGCGCAGCCCAGTGACAAAATTTCGCAGTCATTTTCCATGATTAGATGCCTCATAGCAAGCCACAAACTCTGCTTCCACAGTGGAAGAAGCTATAGGCGTTTGCTTAATGCTCTTCCATGATATAGCCCCTCCACTCAACATAAATATGCATCCTGAAGTGGATTTTCTGCTATCCGAACATCCAGCAAATTCAGAATCAGAATACCCAATGATCTCCGACTGATCTGATCTTCTATATGTAAGCATATAGTCCTTTGTTCTTTGAAGATACCTCATAACCCTTTTTGCTGCTTTCCAATGATCTATTCCAGTGTTACTAAGATACCTTCCTAACACTCCTACAATGTATGCAATATCCGGACGCGTACATACTTGAGCATACATTAGACTCCCTATAGCAGATGCATAAGGGATCTTCTGTATTTCATTAACTTCAAGGATGTTGTTAGGGCATTGTTTGAGATAAAACTTATTTCCTTTAGCGACAGGGGTATCACCTGGTTTACAATCTTGCATGCCAAATCTGACGCAGCGGATAAATCGAAACAAACTTCAATTGATGGAATGTGGCAATCGGTGAGTTGAGAATACTGCAAGGCCCAAATCCGTTGATCCAAAGATACCGGATTCTAGCTATCTTCGTCTCGTTGATCGCGCACGATGCCGAGAAAGAAGATCTACGATTCTTCGCACGTTGATCTAGCGCACTAGATACCGTGAATCGGCTTCTACGATCGTTGAATCGAGCGCACTCGATTAACCGAAAGAGGAGATAGGAGATCACACTCAACTACCAATTTGTATGAAAGCACAAAGCTAACAAAAAAGAATTTTTATTCAAAAATCAACCACCAACAAAAGTTACAACACACTCCCTATTTATAGTGTTTTCGACCCTGACCTTAAGTCGTTGAGCGACCTACGACCTATACAAGGTTGGCAACGACCTACCATTACAACACAACACCACATGTTTACATTACACGCGACTCACGACCTAAAAACAACTCACGCGATCAAACAGACACTCAAACACACGACCTACGACTTACAAAAGGTCGTTAGCGACCTAACACACATATATACAACACATAGCGACTTAAACAAGGTCGTTCGCGACCTAAAGGAGCGGCTTCAGCAATCTTCTTGCGACCTATATGAGTTAGGTCGTTCGCGACCTAGAAATGCGGCAACAGGAATTTCACGCGACCTATCTTCCTCGCGACCTATCTTCTCGCGACTTATCTTAGGTCGTGAACTTCCTCTTTCAGTATACCCACTAGGTCGTAGGCGACCTAAAATGCTTCCCATAGGTCGTAGCCGACCTAAAACCAAGTCTTCCTCCATACGACCTAAAGAATCCGAACGACTTAGGCTTCTGTTAGGTTGCTGCTCTTTTCCACACGACCTGTTAGGTCGTTGCTTCTCCCCTCGTGACCCGTTAGGTCGTGGCCGACCTTCATTAGGTCGTGAACGATCTATAACTTGAGAATTTTCAGAGTTTTCAGATTGCACTGCATCATCCTCTCCGGGTTGACAGAAATTCGACCTCGAATTCTCAACATCTTCTTCCACAACAATTTCATTTCCTCGATACGGAATTAAATGTTTGACATTGAAAACATCAGAAGTATGAACATCGTCTGGAAAATTCAATTGATAAGCATTCTCATTGATTTTCTTCAAAATTTCAATTGGACCAATTTTCCGCGCCTTCAATTTATTATATGTTCCAACCGGAAAACGATCTTTTGTCAATACTGCATAAACCAAATCACCTTCGTTAAATTCAACACTTCGTCGCTTCAAATCTGCAGATCGTTTATACTTCTCATTTGCCTTTTCCAATCGTTCCTGAACGATTTTATGACATTCCGTCAATCCTTCAACAAAATCAGCAGCTCGTTTTAACCGTCCCCTTCGGTTGTGGTACCACCGCTAAGTCCAACGGTCCCCTGGGTAAATTTGAATATACAATCTGAAATGGACTGAATCCCGTGCTACGATTCACTGCATGATTATGTGCAAACTCAGCTTGGCATAACTTCATGTCCCAACTCTTCAGATTGTCCTTCACAAGACATCGCAACAAATTTCCCAACGATCTGTTAACAACTTCGGTCTGTCCGTCTGTTTGTGGATGATAAGCACTGCTAAAATTCAACTTCGTTCCCACCATCTTCCAAAAACTTAACCAAAAGTGACTCAGAAAACGAGTATCTCTATCCGACACAATAGATTCTGGCAATCCATGAAGTCGATAGATCTCCTTGAAAAATAACTGAGCAACACGAACAGCATCCGCCGTCTTCTTGCAAGCAATAAAATGTGCCATTTTAGAAAATCTGTCAACCACTACATATATAGAATCATTACCACGCTGCGTTCTCGGCAATCCCAATACAAAGTCCATACTCACATCATCCCATGGTTTAGCCGGTACAGGCAACGGCATATACAACCCAGCATTGGTCGCGGTTCCTTTCGAAACTTGGCAAATATGACATCGCTCCACAAACCTTCCCACTTCTTTCCTCATTGACGGCCAAAAGTAAGACTGTGAAATCAATTGCAAAGTACGATCACGGCCCACATGCCTTTCCTCGTGTAACTCCTTGATAATTTTCAATCTCAAACTACAATCTGGAATACATAATTGATTCCCCTTGAACAAGAATCCATCAACCATCACAAATTCATCGGTATTTCCTTCCTTGACTTTCTCTACACATTTCACAAAGTAAGGATCTTCTTCAATCAGCTCTGGCAACATTGCAAACCCTGTCACCTCAACCTTCAATGTCGTTAATAAATGACTCCTCCTGCTTAATGCATCTGCTACACGATTCGTCACCCTGGACTTATGTTTCACGACAAAAGTAAACTGTTGTAAATAAGCAATCTATGATGCATGTCTCGCTGAAATCTTGTCTTGCCCCTGTAAATGCTTCAATGCCTCATGATCAGTGTACATAATAAATTCTTTCTGAAATAGATAGTGCCTCCAGTGCTTAATAGCTTGTACCACAGCATAGAATTCAACGTCATATGTACTGTATCTCATCTTTGCTCCTGATAACTTTTCACTGAAATAAGCAACTGGCTTCCCATTCTGACTCAGAACTCCTCCAATACCGACCTTCGATGCATCAGTATGCAATTCAAACAATAACTGAAAATTCGGTAAAACAAGAATTGGTGCAGACGTCAACAATTCCTTGATCTTCTCAAAAGCAACCCCCGCTTCCTCTGACCATACAAACTGTTTCCCCTTCATGCAATCAGTAACTGGAGCCATCACGCTACTGAAGTGCGGAATGAATCTTCGGTAGAATGATGCTAGCCCATGAAAACTTCTCACCTCTGTAATCGTTCTCGGCTGTGGCCAATTCCTGACTGCTTCCACTTTATTCTGATCAACTTGAATTCCTGCTTCCGAAACAATATACCCCAGAAATAAAATACTTCTTGCCATGAACACACATTTCTTCGTAGCAGCATAAAATTGTTCCTCGCGAAGAATAATCAACACTTCCCTCAAATGTAGAACATGCTCCTCCATACTCCTGCTATATATCAGAATATCATCGAAATAAACTACCACGAACTTCCCAATGAATGGTCTAAAGATTTGATTCATCACCCGCATGAATGTACTAGGTGCATTTGATAAACCAAATGGCATAACCAACCATTCGTATAACCCCTCTCTCGTCTTGAACGCTGTCTTCCATTCGTCTCCAGGTCTAATCCAAATCTGGTGGTAACCACTCTTCAAATCAATCTTCGAAAAGATAGTTGCCCCACTCAACTGATCCAGCAAGTCATCCAACCTTGGCATTGGAAATCTATATCTCACGGTAATCTTGTTCAATGCTCGACTGTCAGTGCACATCCTCCACGTCCCGTCCTTTTTGGGTACCAATAAAGCTGGCACAGCACATGGACTCAGACTCTCCTGCACACGTCCCTATTCAAGCAACTCTTCCACCTGCCTTCTCAACTCTTCATGTTCCTTCGGACTCATTCGATAATGTGGTCTATGCGGTAATACTGCTCCCGGAACAAGATCGATTTGATGTTGAATGTCTCTTAGTGGCGGTAACTCCTTAGGCAATTCCTCTGGAAATACATCTTCGAATTCTTTCAAAACTGGCTTTGCTTCTTCTGGAATCTCAACTTCTTCATGACTCTCTCGTCCAATCAACAAATAGACTTCAGGCTCATCTTCAACTTCTTTAACAAACTCCTTCAAAGATAGCAAGGTTTTCAGTTCTTCGATCTCCTCCAACTTGCTCTCCTTCTGTTGTTGCTTCTTGGGAACCAAAGTGATTTTAGTACCCTCGAACATGAAACTGTAACTATTGGCACGACCATCGTGTTGTACTGCTCGATCAAACTGCCATGGCCTGCCCAACAACAGATGACACACATCCATGTCCACTACATCGCACCAGATTTCATCTTTGTATTTCTTCCCAATAGAAAATTTCACGCAAGCTCTTCTCCCAACTTTCACTTCACCACCCTTCCTTAACCAAGCTAACTTGTATGGTTTAGGATGCTTCTCGGTTTTCAACTCCAATTTCCTCACCGCCTCTGTAGAGATAATATTATCGCAACTCCCAGCATCAATGACAAATTTACAAACTTTCCCAAGAATAGTGCAAGTAGATTGAAATATGTTATTCCTCAACCAACTATCTTCCTCCTCTTGTTTTGGCGTCAAATAAGACCTCCTCATCACCAGATTACAACCTTCATCCCTAGATAATTCTTCTTCCTCCTCATCATAAGGTGCATTTGAACACTCTGCCTCCTCACCATCATCCTCAATCTCAGCAACCATTGCTCTCTTCCTCGGCTTCAGACATTCATTGCTTTTGTGACCCAACTCCTGACAATTATAACATTTGAATCCACTGCCAACCTTCGCCTTCTCACCCTCCTTCACAACTGGCTTATTGACAGGTTTAGGAACATTAGAACTTCCACTAACACCCCTCGCCTGATTATTGGAATTAGTAAACACACCACCTCCACGCCTTCCTTGCTTTTCCCAAGCCAACGCTTTCTGATGTGCCTCCGCTACAGATCTAGGATCAAACATATTAACCATATCCTGGATCTGCATTCTCAATCCCCCAATGAATCTAGCAGTTAGTTGTTCTTCCGTTTCCATGATATCATTTCTGGCAATGAGTTGGTAAAATTCATCAGCATAATCACTAACAGACTTCGTCCCTTGCCTCAGATTCTGCAACCTCTGGTACATAAGTGATTGATAGTTGTATGGTAAGAATGTAGCTCGCATCAATTTCTTCATCTTCTCCCAAGATTCTATCTTTGACTTCCCCATTCTCTCCCTGGTAAGTTTAGTTTGCTGCCACCACGCCAAAGCTCTCCCCCTCAACCTAGTAGCAACCAACTTTACTCTCCTATGCTCAGGAACCTCCTTAAAATCAAAGATCTCTTCAACATTTGACACCCAATCAAGAAATTCTTCAGCTACCATCCCTCCTTTAAACTTCGGAATCTCCATCTTCATTCTCGATTCCCAACGTCGATCATCATCAATAACCCGATGCTGACGTTGTCCCTGATCTCGGTCTCTGAAATGAACACTTCCCCTATCACCGTCAAACTCCTCATCAAAGTCTGATGCATATCGTTGTCTTTCACGCCCTCCAACATCTCTACCACCACTCCTACTACCAACATCCCGTCTATCATGATCATCAACATTCCTCCTACTTCGATTATCAACACTCCGATGATCCTGACTCTTCTCCTCTCCCGATCTGAATGATGTGAAATTCTACTTCCTCCATGAATGGATTCAGGTGAATTTCTTCTTCTACTTTGATTCATGTCAATCATAAGTTTCTCCAACCTACCAATGCCTTCATCAATCTTCTCATGCATACGTTGCTCCATTTGATCGGCCTCTTCCCTTCGATATAATGCTTCAATATTTTGATGGCGATTAGCTCTTCTAGGTGGCATGATTGAATCAACACAAACACTTCAACAAATACTTCAAAGCTCTTCAAACTTCTACACAACTTGATTATCAAGTCACGGCTTGACTCAACATAGATCGACCTAAGGTTTAGGTCGGCTTGCTTCACAAATTCAAACTCTACTTTGGCGCGCAAACCCTCACAACCAAATTCAAGCAACTTTCGACTTTCGATGCAAGAGAATATGGATCGCAACCCCAAACTTGTTGCAACAAATGATGAACACAATGATCACAACTTCAAACTTCGGTTCCAAGATCGACTCAGCTATGATTGGCTAAGTCTAGCTCTGATACCAAAAAACTGACGCAGCGGATAAATCGAAACAAACTTCAATTGATGAAATGTGGCAATCGGTGAGTTGAGAATACTGCAAGGCCCAAATCCGTTGATCCAAAGATACCAGATTCTAGCTATCTTCGTCTCGTTGATCGCGCACGATGCCGAGAAAGAAGATCTACGATTCTTCGCACGTTGATCTAGCGCACTAGATACCGTGAATCGGCTTCTACGATCGTTGAATCGAGCGCACTCGATTAACCGAAAGAGGAGATAGGAGATCACACTCAACTACCAATTTGTATGAAAGCACAAAGCTAACAAAAAAGAATTTTTATTCAAAAATCAACCACCAACAAAAGTTACAACACACTCCCTATTTATAGTGTTTTCGACCCTGACCTTAAGTCGTTGAGCGACCTACGACCTATACAAGGTTGGCAACGACCTACCATTACAACACAACACCACATGTTTACATTACACGCGACTCACGACCTAAAAACAACTCACGCGATCAAACAGACACTCAAACACACGACCTACGACTTACAAAAGGTCGTTAGCGACCTAACACACATATATACAACACATAGCGACTTAAACAAGGTCGTTCGCGACCTAAAGGAGCGGCTTCAGCAATCTTCTTGCGACCTATATGAGTTAGGTCGTTCGCGACCTAGAAATGCGGCAACAGGAATTTCACGCGACCTATCTTCCTCGCGACCTATCTTCTCGCGACTTATCTTAGGTCGTGAACTTCCTCTTTCAGTATACCCACTAGGTCGTAGGCGACCTAAAATGCTTCCCATAGGTCGTAGCCGACCTAAAACCAAGTCTTCCTCCATACGACCTAAAGAATCCGAACGACTTAGGCTTCTGTTAGGTTGCTGCTCTTTTCCACACGACCTGTTAGGTCGTTGCTTCTCCCCTCGTGAGCCGTTAGGTCGTGGCCGACCTTCATTAGGTCGTGAACGACCTATAACTTGAGAATTTTCAGAGTTTTCAGATTGCACTGCATCAAAATCTCTTAAGCACCTTTTCTATATAGTTCTTTTGTGACAATCCAAGAATGCCTCGTGAACGATCACGATGTATTTGGATCCCTAATACAAAAGAGGCATCACCAAGATCTTTCATTTCAAAATTATTTGAAAGAAATCTCTTAGTTTCGTGCAACATACTTAAATCATTGCTGGCAAGCAATATATCATCAACATATAAAATGAAAAATATAAATTTACTCCCATTAAACTTGTGATACACACAGTTATCAATGATCTTTGCCTCAAAACCAAAAGAGGTAATTACATTATGAAATTTGTGGTACCATTGACGAGAAGCTTGTTTGAGTCCATAAATGGATTTCTTTAGTTTGCAAACCATATTCTTTGGATCTTCGACCATAAAGTTTTTCGGTTGCACCATATAAATTGTTTCCTCAATGTCTCCATTGAGAAATGCAGTCTTAACATCCATTTGATGCAACTCAAGGTCAAAATGTGCAACAAGTGACAAAATTATTTTAAAAGAGTCTTTAGATGAAACCGGAGAGAAAGTCTCTTTGAAATCAATGCCTTCCTTTTGAGTAAAACCTTTTGCTACAAGACGAGCCTTATATCTTTCCACTTTACCTTTTGCATCCCTCTTGGTTTTAAATATCCATTTACAACCAATGAGCTTCTCACCTTCAGGAAAATGGACAAGAACACAAACTTTATTGTTTTGCATTGATTTATACTCTTCATTCATAGCTTCAATCCACTTTTGAGAATTAATATCTTGCATGGCTTGGTGAAAGTTGATAGGATCATTTTCCATCAATCCATTATTATCCTCTAACTCTTGAAGAAATACAACATAATCATCCGGAATAGCATTTCTTCTTTCCCTAGTGGATCTTCTTAATGGCAATTCATTTTGAGGTTGTTGAATTTGTTCTTGTGGAACATTAACTTCAACTTGAAGAGGATTTTCTTCAACATTGTTTTGTTGGGGTTCTGGATTCACTTCTTGATCAATGACAGAAACAATAATCTTCACATTGTCCGAAGAAGTAACTGTAGTAGGAATCATAGACGATGATTCCTCCTCAAAAACAATGTTCCTTACTTCATTTCTCCCTCTCAACTCAACATCCTCAAAAAATGTTGCATTTCCCGTCTCAAATATTTTCCTCAGTATGGGATCATAAAATTTATAGCCCCTAGATCGCTCAGAATAACCAGTAAAGTAGCTACTCACTGTTTTGGAGTCCAATTTTCTTTCATTTTGCCTATATGGCCTTGCCTCAGCTGGACATCCCCAAATGTGAAAATGCTTTGGAGTAGGCTGTTTGCCTGTCCAGAGCTCGTAAGGTGTTTTAGTAGCTGCTTTAGGGGGTACTCTATTAAGGATATAAACTGCTGTCTTTAATGCCTCTCCCCAGAGTGATTTTGATAAGGTAGAATGAATGATCATACTCCTTACCATGTCTTTAAGAGTCCGGTTTCGTCTCTCAGCAACACCATTCATGCTAGGTGAACCTGACATAGTGTATTGTCGAACTATTCCACATTCCTCTAGGAATTTGGCAAATGGTCCTAGACATTGTTCACTTGATCCGTCAGATTTACCATAATATTCACCGCCACGGTCAGATCTGACATTTTTAATCCTTTTGTTGAGTTGGTTCTCAACTTCTACCTTGAATTTTTTGAACATGTCTAAGGATTCTGATTTATCATGAATAAGATATAGGTAGCCATATCTTGAGTAGTCGTCTATGAATGTTATAAAATATTGTTGACCATTCCATGATGCTGTAGGGAATGGCCCACAAATGTCTGTATGTATTAATTCTAAGACGTCAGTTGCTCTATTGGCACCTATTTTCTTATGTTTGGTCTGTTTTCCCTTGATACACTCTACACAGACATCAAGGTCTGAAAAATCAACGGATTCCAAAATGCCATCTGACACGAGCCTTTGAATTCTATTTTTAGATATATGACCTAAGCGCTTGTGCCACAATGTGGCTGAAATTTCCTTATTGGCTTTTCTTTTAGTACCACGTGACTCTACATGCAAGGCTTCATTATAAGAGGTATTAACATCAAGCATATATAAGTTATCATAAACATTAAGAGAACCAGTTCCAATAAGAGTTGAATTCATTGATAAACTAAAAGTACCATTCCCAAATGAACAAGAATAACCAAGTTTGTCCAACTTAGAAACATAAACCAAATTCCATCTAAATGACGGTATAATAAAAGTATCAAATAAATCCAAATAAAATTGAGTTCTTAATAACAACTTAAAATGCCCAATAGCCTCCACTTTTACCAATTTTCCATCACCCACATAGATGTATCTTTCAACATCAGTTGGATTTCGGTAGCTCAGGCAACCCTTTCTTAACACGCCATGCATGGTATTTGGCACAATCTTTCTTCAAAGTCCAGCCTTTTTGCAAAGTAACAACCATCAGTCTCCTTTTGTTGTTTCTTTTCAGTCGGACCCTTAGCAGTTTCTTTATCCTTCTTTCTCTTTTTGTCTTTTCCCTTAGAGGCGTACGCTAAATGAGCACTTTCAGCCTTATCATGCTTCAATCTCTCTTCTTCTTGTACACAATACGAAATGAGCTCATTTAGAGTCCATTTCTCCTTTTAACAGTTATAACTGATCTTGAACTGGTTGTATTGTGAAGGAAGAGAGATTAATACCAAATGCACGAGCAAATCATCTGAAAGCTCAAGCTTAAGTGCCTTAAGTTTTGAAGCAGTGTTAGACATTTCCATAATGTACTCCCTTATGTTTCCTTTGCTTTGATACTTCATGGAAATCAAGCGTTGCAAAAGCGTGCTTGTTTCCGCCTTATTGTTTTTAGCAAAATGTTTTACAATCTCAGCAAGGAAATCTTTAGCATTGGTTATCTTTTCAGATACCGCACCCCTAAATTCCTCTGGAATGCCACGCTTTATGATCATTAGACTCATGCGGTTTGAACGATCCCACCTCTCAAAGTTCTTTATAATATCAGAAGAATTTTCATCCGTAAGAGGGGCGGGTTCATCTATCCTAAGTGCAAGGTCAAGATCCATGCAGCCAAGAACAAACAATATGTTCTCTTTCCAATCCTTAAAGTTTATTCCAGTCAGAATATGAATGTTGTTCAGATTGGCAGATACCGTAGTCAAGTTAGCTGTAATTTTAAATTAATCAAATATGCTTACATTATAAAAAAACCGTAGTAAATTTAAAATAATTGGTAAGTCTTTGCTCAAGATGCCTAGCACAACATTAATATCAAGTCTTTGGACAGTAATATTAACTGTAAGTGGTATTCTTGTTGTAATCATCAAATATTAACAATAAATTCAAGTCAAATAATAATCTTCCTTTGGGCCGATTAATTATTTTCTTGTAAAACTTTATAATTGTTACATATTTATCAGCACACATGTGTATCTAATTTGGCCAGATATTAACCTTCCTTTGGGCCGACTAATATTCGCATAAATAAATACACACAAATATCAATCATTTTCCATGAGCAACTAAAATAAGAGAGGTCACTTTGGTGACATATTATTTCAATTAGTTCACTTGTAATGTAGGATATTCACAATCAATTTGCAAAAGACGCCAAACAGTATATGAATTTATTTTATTTTAACTCGTTCATTTATGCGTATTCCATAAATTTCATTTTTTTGTTACTTTTATACATATTGAAAATATGGCTTCATAGTTGTAATTAAAAAAAAATTGACATAAACTGCAGTAATATATAACAAATGGTATTTGCAATAACAATTAATGATAAAATGTTACATATTTTATTTAACTGTCAATATTCAAGGCAGAAGAAAAAACAAATTTTAACGTAACATGGTCCATACATGTGATATTATATTACAGAAAGTGAAACTTTAATTTTGTAATGAGCGGGCCATACATATAAAATATATGTATTTATAAAATATAAATGCATTAAATAATAAACAATATGTCCTTTCTTATTTCAAATACAAACATGTTGTATCGTTGAATTTATTGCAACTGACGCATTTACTGCATTTATGATAATAAATTAATTTATTTATTACTATAACAACCACATTTAATGCAATTATAATAAAAACTTAATGCAATTGACCGTTATGTGATCCAATACGTATTACAGGAACATTAAAAGGCATGAATATGCTTCCATATGTGTGAAAACAAAACTTAACATGATAACCATCTATAGCAATAAAAAAATTATACAGTCACAATACCACTGACAATAAAATATGAATAATACAAGTAGCAACAATTAAAGGCATCAGATTTGAACAAGCGGAATTAATTCATGAATTATTTATATAGATCTGAAACAAAGGCATCGGATGAATCAATAAGAAAAGAGCAAATTTCACAGATCTGAAATAAAGGCATCAGATTAATCAACCAAAATTGTAAATCCAAGAACCCTAATTTCATATGTTCTTAAAACCAAAGAATTTCTCAATAAAATCAATGATGGGTGTTCTGATACCACTTGTTGTAATAAATAAATAAATTCTAGATCTGAATACATACACCCGTATTGATTCTCTCGAAAAACAAATATATGAAATTAAATAGTTCAGCAGAAGTCGTACCTGAATCCATTTATGTTTGCAAAAAGAAGATCAACTAGATTTTAGATCTTCCAAATTGACACAAGCTTAGATCTGAAAATTCTCTTTAGAATAGGGTGGAGAGAATATGATAAGACTTGTGTAATTTGGGGGCCATAACCCCATATATATAGTGTGCGACATTTTTCAGTTCATCCCTTCAACAAACTAAAAGTGTCACTCTGGTATCCACACATTATAAATTTACATGATGAATATACCCTTTAAGTCTTGTTGTATTTATTCCAAATAGATCACATAATTAAACTTAATCCCAAGATAGCCCATACATTCAAATATTAAAATATGTGACCCCATAATACTGAATTATTCCAACATGTTACAGTTGGCATTTCTAGATATGTTGTACAAGGCTTTTGGTAATATTTTAGTTTGTGAAGTTCTTTGCTGTGGTGAGACTCAAGTTTTCGTCTTATAAGTTAATCTACTTCAGGCAATACACACTGAAAAAATGACAAAGATGCACTTGAACTTCGGGTTGGATTTGTATGTCTTTACTACAAATTCTCAAATTTACCTGTCAAACGGGTAGGGTTGGACCGAGTTTGATCCAACCCATTTATGACTCATTCTTTTTAATCCATTTATGACCCAATCCATTTATGATCTAACCCATTTAATAAGCGGGTTACCCATGTGATCAATTTGAAAATTTAAATTTGATTTGACTAACAAAAAACAAATAAATGTAAAATAATTCTAATTCTAATTTTTACTTTTTGAATTTCGATGAAAATCAAAATTTAAAAATTCAAAATTTTAATTCTAGTTCTCATCAAAATTCACATATGGGGATGTATTGGCGTGTTATTTTCTAGGTACAAATACCAGTCTCCATGAAGAGCTACAGTGTGTGTTAACAACATGAAGTATCTTAGTGTTCCATATTGTCTGTAATTTAAGTGGGGATTAATCGGTTGAAGCCTAGCCTGATTCCGAGTTAGTAGGAAGAAGTTATTACAGTCTGAACAAAAAAAATAGCGGCTTCTTCACTAAGCGGAGTTCAAATATGGGGATGTGATAACCTATTATTTTCTAAGTACAACTGTCAGTTTTCATGAAGAACTATAGCGTGCGTTAACAATATGATGTATCGAAGTGTTCCATATGATCCGTAATTTGGAAGGAGTTAATCGGTCGAAGTCTCGTCTGATCTGAGTTAGTATGAAGAAGTTATTGCAGTCTGAATAAAAAATAGCGACTTCTACACTAGACGGAGTTCAAAATGGTAATGTGGTAGCATGTTATTTTTTAAGTATAACCGTCAGTCCCTATGGAGAACTACTATGTGCGTTCACAAGATGAAGTATCTAGGTATTCCATATTGTCCATAATTTAGGCGAGAGGTAATCGGTCGAAGTTTTGCCTGATTTTGGATTAAGATGAAGAAGTTATTGCAGTCTGAACAAAATAGCGGCTTCTGCACTAGTTGAAGTTCGAATATGAAGATGTGTAGCATGTTATTTTCTAAGTACAACTGTCAGTCTCCATCGAAAACTACAATTTGTGTTCAAAATTCTTATTTTCAAAATTTATATTTTCAATTTTTAAGTTTTTAATAAATGAGTAAATGGATTATCCATTTATAACCCTTTTTTAATCCAATCCATAACTCATTTAATAAAATTCATAAATGGGTCAATCCAACCAATTTATAACTACGATAAATGGATTGATTTAATGAGTTGGGTCATATTTTGACGGGTCTACTCTCAATTGACTGATTTTGATTAAACAGAATACTAGAGTTACACACTTATGCTGTTTATACCTGACAAGCATTAGTTGAATAAACACATTTTTTATAACTTATTTTTCTATTTACATTTTTTGGAGGTACAACAGAAAGTGTTCAGAATTACAAAAATTGAATGAAACCCCTCTTATGCATTGTTAATAAACACATTTCTATCCTAATGCTATTCAAATATTAATCTAATTTTTTTTTATTAAAATAAGCCATGGCTTTTATAAATAAGAATTTTTTCTACTACAGTTGATCAATTTTCTACGACAAGGGGCATCATTTGAAGTTCACACTAGGAATTATATACTCCAGAACCGGTTCTTTCTAAAGGTTCAACTCTTCTTGCTTTTGAAAGAAGCTTTATTGATCATATGTTCATCTTTTTTTGTATCTTGTCAATGATAGTTGCACATTCATTGTCTTTGTTTGATTTGGAGATGAGTATGGACCAAAATATCTTATTTGTAGAGTTACATGAACAAGTAATCTTTATAATGCCTCTACTTTTGCAGTACTTGTTGAAGTATATTTTTTTTGAATTCATTGGTCTTAAGCAATGCATACTTCTTGAGATTTTAAAATTTTCGTTTAACAGTATATTCATTAACCTTTTCATCTTTGATTAATAACACTAAGTCATCTATATATATTAGCTGTGTACTGCATGGTAAAACCGTATTGATAGAAGTTATGTTCTTTTTGTATAACTCCATGTCCATAAAGGGCATTAAAATTGCGAGACGTTCCATACCTTTAGTGAGTAAGTAGAGTGGTAAAGGATTGCTTTGCCATATCTCCCTTTTACTATGTATTATTGAACAGGCGGGAGTAATTATACATCCGTAGGTAAGATCATAAAATTTCATGTGGAAACTCGTTATGGTCATCATATGATGTATAGATTTTCTTTTTTATCATATCTCATATATATATATATTATCAACTTTCGTACATAAATGATTTCCACCTTTTGCTATTAAAATTTCTTAGAAATTCATGGGCTAAGGGTGAATTTTCATGTATTACTCTAGTTGGAATGTATGCATTCAAATCAAAAAAGATATAGAAAAAAAAAGTTCATTCTATGTCTCAACATAGATGAAATGATTTTATAAATAAAGTCACAATAAGATACAGGTATGTAATCACTAATGACCACACTAATGGCCATGATATTTAATTTTGGAATTAAAGTTATGAAGCTATGACTTTTTTCTTTGAGTATCTACCCAGATTCCGTAATCTCTTCAATAATATCAGATGGATAAGTTGACTAAAAAATTAGTCAACCTCGGAATTATGATTAAGAAATGGTAGTTAACTAAGATTTCTTGTTAATAGCTTGATAAATGGAAAATGAGGAGAATATTTGCAAAATAAGTAAAAACGCGCAAGAAAAATTCATTCTCTTACAATAAATATGATTACAAGAGAAAATAATAAGAAGGTATAATACTTAAGAGCTTAGATTATTCAACCCTTGTAAAAATGGATGTCTTGGTACATTTATGGATATTGGAATTGGTGTTGAATGGTTGAGATTGTGCATTTGAGGGACTGAATCACTCCGGACCATTGATCGTGCTGCTTAATCTGATATATGTAATAGTTGGAATTCCAGTTAGATTGTATGGTCGAGATGATTATCCCATCTGGCGGGTCGTACCTTGAGCATGCTTCGTGTAGGGGCTAGTGACATGGGTTCAAGGAGTGGTTACTGTAGAAGTGCTTTGATGGCAGCAAATGGCGTGCAGTGATTACTGTACAGTGGCACATTTTTCAAATGGGCAACACCGTTTGTGTCAGTCTTTGTGGAGGAACAGTGAACGCGGAGCTTCTTTTTGCAGGGACAGTTGTAACATCCTGGTAATTTCAACCATTCGCATCCGCACATGTCGGACTTGAATTGTTCAAAATATCAGATTGTTAATTTATATTTAGCAAAGCTTAGCATATACAGTAAATAAATAAATCACAAAATCACAGACACGGAGTAATATAATAATATGCAGTGGAAACAAAATGAGTAGTAGTTCATGAAGCTACTATATATATAAAATAGAAGTTTCAAATAAAATAGTCAAATATAAAATCTGAATATGTAACTGGACTCAACCGAATAACTGAAAGCTGAAAAGATGTAAATGGATCTCCAAATGAAGCTCCAACTCCAAAAGTGAGTCTCAAAAGCTGTATCACTCAGTCTGACCCGAGCGTAAAGTAAAACACAAAACACTCCAGTCAAGATTAACATTCTTATATCAATAAATCCAACTCAAGAGAAATAACAACTGAAATACAAGTTACTCAAAAGATGTTTGGGATAACCGTCCTCTAAGGATCCGTTAAACTATTTACTATGTAGTAATATAAGCTATTATAATAATGTCTATAGTAAAGTAAACAATTAAAATAGCGTTAAGGCTTTACATTTTTCACCTTATTATATATTCCCATAGTCTATACAGTACTGTAATCTCCTCCGTACTGGGCATTGTCAGAGGGCACTCCATAGGTATGGTACAAAACAAATTCGTAGTGGTCTTGCTAAGGTAGGTGACACGGCACAACTAGGCAATGCCAGGATAGATATACCGATTACACTTCCGGGCTGGTGGTAACGCATAGCAGCCACTACCGCCCACCTCGAGCTACACTTCCAAATCAAAAATCAAGGTTGGCCACCAAATCAATCACAAAATCAGAATAGAGTATCGAAGGAGTGTTTCCGATTGGAGGAGCTATCTCACTTGGCCCTCCAATTGCTCCTGTTTTAGCCACCTTATGCCAACTCACAGGAGTCGGGTCCTTGTATATACCTTATATAGGATCGTCGCCACCATCCTACTTCATCCTAGAATTTCCACCGCGTACACGGTTGTTAAAATGGTTTTCGGTATTGGCAGAGAGTATGACAATAACCGATCTCAGTCGCTTTAACAACCAATCGTTATTATAACATTGTGGTCATTTCAAAATAGCTTATACTTCAAAACCAAACTATCATTTCCATTTCATATATAATAAAATAGTTTATAAAGTAAAATAGTTTATATATAAGTTAAAATAGTTTATATTAAAATAGTTTAAATGAAATAATTTATAGAGTAAAATATATAAATAGTTCTAAATATAATTTAAAAATACTTTATTTAATAAAATAGCTTCCTCAAATTTCACAAATCAATTCCAAACCAACTCGAATTCCATAATTCAAATTTAATCAAATCTCAAATCATTAATTTCAATTCAGTTCAGTTTCTTAATAAACCATTCCAAATTGTATCAATTTCAGAAACAGATTTGAGCCACAAAATAAACCATTTCAATTTCAGTATATTTCAAAGCTTTAAGTATTCACCATTTTCAAAACTAAATTTGATAATTTCATATATATATATATATATATCAAATTCAATTTACTATTATTTAATTGAAATATTTACTTAATAAATCCAACATCATTTAAATAAAACTTTCAAATTTCAAATAACTGAATATTCCTTCAATTTATTTAAACATGATATATTCATTTAAATCACCTTAAACCAAAATCAAGTTATAAAATCATATCCTTTAAAAATTTCAAATTCATAAGTTTCAAATCAATTTAATTAAATAAATTCTTAATTAAATACCATTTCAAATCTATCTTCCCAACCTTAACTTATAAAAATCATTATAAAATCTATTTTAAAATATAAATTTAAATAAATATTTAAACATATTACTTATTAAATAAATCAACTTTTATTAAATCAAATTTTATAAATAAATGTATTTTATATCAAAACTTATTTTATATATTTAAAAATAGTAGATTACAAGTAAAATCTTATGGTCAATAAATTTCAAAACTAACTTATAACTTTAAAATTTTCAAACATATAATTTAAAAAGAATCAAAAATTCAACTATATATAAAATAACATTTATATATAATATTGAAAAATCAGTATTTATGTAAAACCACACACACACACACAGATATATATCTCTTTAAACCTCGGAAAAATCATTTCAAATATGTGTACACACACACACACCCCAACATTGTCTGCATATAATTTTCTATCCTATGATCAAGTGACACAGATATTTATCATTTCAATCCGCAATTTAAATACTTACGGGTATATATCATTTCAACTCGCAATCCTAAATTCAATTCAATGAAAATCGCTTGAGTTTATCATTTCAACCCATAATGATTTCCTCCTATTCTACAGATCGTTCGGGTATGTATCATTTCAACCCGTAGGGAATTCTATACTAACATGGAACTTGCTGAGTGATAACAGATATGATAAAAATATAACAGGCATATATCATCAATATAAATAACAGATAATGGTGTCATATGTCACAGGTGAACAGATACAGATAATAGAATATATATAGCAATGTAAATAACTAACAGCAACATTCTCAATTGTCGTTTCAATTGAAATCAAATTTAATAGATATAAGAACGTTAATCGTGAGTTATTGCTCACCTTTCGAGGCTAGATAAAATAGATAATGAAACTGAATTACGAAATGCAAGCACGACTTCCAAATCAAAGCTAAATAGACACGGTTCGACGAACAAAGCTGATAGTTTGAATTAATGAGAACGAATCAGAATCATCCAGGTAGAGACAGAATATATTATTATTTTTCCATGAAATTAATATCAAATTTGAGGTGAATATATAAATATATGAATATATATATATATATATATATATATATATTTATATTTGTATAATTAAATCATTGTTTACATTTAAAACACATCTATATAATAAAATTGAGTTTGTTTAACCCGCAGGGACAAGAAGCGGATGAGATTTAATTTTGCAAAAGACATCGGATGGATGCGCATCTGCCAGCTAGGATAAAAGTAACGATGTTGCCTCATCCTTCATTACCGTTAATTATTTTGCACCACTTTCCTATACGCATGCTCCATGGTTTGATGAACCCACGATCTATAGATTTTAGGAGTTGCTCGCGTTATCCACTCCACCTTCTATAGATTTGAGTAGTTCCCACGGTTATCAATCTTCTTTGTAAAAATTTGTCCATGACTTCAATATGCATAATTTCATCGCTCCAAAAAAGGGTATTTCTCTACTCTACTCTCATTTTTCTCCTCATCTGACAGGATCGAAATTTAAAAGTTCATATTAATATTACACAGATATTTAATTTCATATTTACCTTTGTTCTTCCTATGTTTTTGCCTCCTACTGTTGTTTATTCTTCTTTCTGCAAGTACATCTCCATGTTCTTTTCTTATTTTTTGTTTTCTTAGTTTCTGATTTATTTATGCATGTGAAATGTTTGTGTAAATGAAATTTCAAGTAGTTGTTCAATTTGATGTTTAATTTTTGTTATAACTTTTTTTAGGGAAGGTAATACTGCAAAAGAATTAAAAACTGCAAAATCAGTTTAGTGAATTCATATCAATCATCTTAATTTGTGTTCTATTTATGATAGGGTTTTACATGTAATAGGTTGTTTCTATGTACTTAATTAGTTTTTTTTTCCATCTAAGTGAGTATATTATTACTACTACCGCCATTAATACATTTTTGTTAACTCATTCTGACTTCTTAGTCAAATATGAAATTTTGATTTACTATGAAATATTGGTTATATTGGCTCTTCATATCCAATGTTTCAGGCCTGGATCAGTTTTCATTAACTTAGGAATTTTCTAAGGTTTATACATCCTTCTAACTTAAATAATAACAAGGTTGATTCATCAGCCAATATTACATTCTTTCATCAAATGTAAGATCCTCCAAGAGCTAATCTACTTACATATATCCATTAAGAATAATGTGATAACTAAATACTAAATTCTTTTCAGGGAATCATTCTAAAACTTATGTAAATAAATGCTTTGGTACGTATATAATTATGCTATAATATTTGGTTTTATCACAATAAGCATTTATTCACCGGGTAGTTTCAAGTTTTGTATTTTATACTCACATGCAAATGATTAAGCTGCTATTGATGTAGTGACTGTATTTTAGTTGCGTCGTAACAAACTTAAAGTGCGATAGCAAAGAAATCATGAAGAAAGCATAAACAATTTTGCCATGCAATGTAGTAAACATTTTAAGAGTGCTCATGTATGCTTTCCCATCCATTCAACACATAGAAGTAAGTGGGAGTGGAATAGCAAAGTACGAGTTCCAAATTCTTAGATTTTTTTTAGAGAATTTGTATATTATATGAATCTTGGCAGTATTATGATATTATCTGAGTTCAGCTGTTATACTTAAAGAGTGTGAAAGAGTTGATCTACAAGAGAGGCAATGGGAACTTAACAAGTAGACAATTGCTTTAATTAATAAGTCATTTATCCAACATCGTCTAGGGAAATATAGAATAATCTGAATTGGAGATCTCATTCACGAGATAATGACAGTTGACAAGCACTTCAATGGGGAAAATAATTTGTTATTGCCATTCAAGTTGAAGGATCCATTGGGAGGTCTCAAAAAGAAGAGAATTGATGAGAATTGATATGTTGAAGATGAAGATGCTGACAATAGGAAGACCACGTCAATGAGCTCATCAAAAGGATGAGTTAAGTTCTTCTTTTTTGTGATATGTCTTCTCTTTGGTAGGGATAATGCTTATCCCATGTTTTGAGATGCTTCGTTCAATCTTATGTATCTTCAACATTTTGGTGTATTGCAATTCTAGAATACTTTATTTGTGAAAGTTTTGCTCCTTGGATCAATTTAATATGAAATGCACTTTGGTTTGCTTTTATAAGTTAATCTGTTCATGCATTTTGCTGGCTACCAAATGCATTTTAGCATCTCATATTTTAAAGATGCATGAGCATAAAAAAAGTGAACAACAAAAGGAAAATATCATAAAAGGTAGAAATTAGCTTACAATTATGCAAGTGAAAGTCATTAAACTTTACCTTTAGTTATTGTCATTACACATGTTGCATACCTTTATAAAAGGGCGTGCCTTTTTAGAAAAATTCTGAATTAAAATCACTATATGTGCATGCAGTGTTATTTATAGTGATACAAATAAGGCAGTATGAGTTACCTTAACCGTTTCTTTTTTTTTTCCTCATGCATGTCTATGCATATATCATTGTATAAAATATATAATGATAACTATCTAATAAAATTTATGTTCAATGCTATGTGGTAGTGACCTATTTTTTACTAATCATAGTGTAAAGCACACGGTAGGTGATATAATGTCCAATGTATTTCAAGTGTGACCAATATCTTTTAACCAGTAGTCCATACAAATTAATTCTTTCCCTAACCATATAAGAATAACCTCTTAATATTTTCCAATTATTATTATTACAAAATGCCATAAATTGATGTGTTTGCACATCGTAAAATATTGACATGAAATAGATTGTAATATTTGACAATGGTTCATGATTTAAATTCATATGCATTTATACATGTAAAATAACTAAAAGTATGCTCATTTGCATTTTCCCATCCAACTACAAAGAAATCAATTTAACGATGAATGGATCTATTTTTAGTTTTAAAATTATATAGAAACATATATATGAAATCTTGCAAATCTATTCATCATCTTGAGAATGAGAAGAAAAATAAAAGGAAAGACATGGATTTAGTGAAGCTTATGTGACTATGAAAATTGGGTAGATGATGCTACGAGAATAAGGAGGAATGCATAGATTCTAAGTCAATAGGAATACTTAGATTTGACTAATCATATTACAGAAAAATAGCCTATGCTTAGTAAAATAGGATGGTGAGTCTTTGAGACGACGTGTGATGGGAAGAGTTTTTCGTTATACAAATGAGACTATAGCTTTCCATATATCACTTGATTAGTTATATTTTTAAAACACACTATACAAACAAAACTATATTTTCTACATTTTTTATACAACATTGATTACAATGATCAATTTTTTCATCATTGCAAAAAATAGTGACATAAGTTATACATAAAATAATTGTGATGACGAAGGCACCACCATTTTGGCTAGGGGTGTCGCGATTGGCAATCGAATGCTGGCTGCACCATGCTCCGGTGACGTCATACCACCGCATATAGGTTGGTCAATGGTTTAATGTCGTCACAGCTTGGTAAAGGCGACATTCAATCGTCGATTGAGGCATTCTAAGTCAAAACGGTGGTAACTTTAGCATCATACTAAAATAAAGTTTACACGCGTGCCATCGGTACGGGCTTCCTATTAGTATAAAATAAAACCTTCCTATATACTTGAAACCAACTCGTGTACTTATATATAACTATTATATCCAAACTAATATATATAAACCTCACATACATATAATATTCTAAAATCAAATATCAAATTTTAAACACATATTAAAAAAGAACTCTATATATTTTTTAAACGCATATATTTAGAAATCCAACAGAATGTACATATACAAACCTTTATAACTTACTATACTTTATAATATATAACTGTATAAACTTTATATATAATATATATACACATTTAAATAAACACACACTTATCAACTACAGTCTATATACTTTTTGTTATTTGCAACAAACTATAACTTATGGTGTACACTGACAAAGCATAACATTATATATAACCAGGAAATCAATAGACAAAGGCTATATAATATATACAGACTTAGTGTGTATATATTTGTGTGTGTGTATCTGTGTGTGTTTGGAAAAATCCAGCAGAACACTTTTGCTTTCAAAAACCAAATCCCAAACACTACAAATCTCAGAATAAAATGAGTTTATAATATAAATATATATTATACTTTACATAAACCATTCATATATAAAACATGTTCAAAATTTACATTGTATGTTCATATAGAATAGCGAATAAGAATTTTAAAATCTATATATATGTACAACACGAGGTTACAGCAAAGAAAATATAACTATGTATACTACTATACTATAAATATAACAGAGATATATGTGCTTACTAACTATAAAAGACTATATACTATAACCATATATATGTATGTATAAATTGTAAACTTATGTGCCATAACAGTAATATATATACACACATAACATATAACTTATATAATATATGTGTGTGTGTGTGTGTGTGTGCGCGCGCAAACCAAATAATATCACAGAAAATCTATAACAGCATACCCTAGTATATAAATAATACCTCTACATATAAGCCTGTAAGACAAAGCTCGGCTAGATCTGGGTGGAAGCAACAGACGAGGCATGGTTGGGAGGCGGCAGAAATACTTGGCCACGGTGGGTTTCGGCCATGCTATTTGCCTGCGGTTGAGTCCAGGGGAGATGGCTTCGGTCTATGGGTTTGAGGTGAGGCTCACGGTGGCAGAGGAAGGTGGTTGATCGAAGGCGGAATGGCTAGCAGGTTGGTGGGGAGAGGATGCCGACGGTTTGCTTTGGAGATGGGGCGGATCGGTGTCCGGTCAGAGATGGCTGCATATATATGCTTTCGCATATATCAAAAGATATAAAAAGAAATTTAGTAAAGGAGGAGGCGACCATGCGAGATGAAGAAGAGAGGCAGAGGAGAAAGAAGGAACGAGCCCACAAATAAAGCATGAAACAATTTGGAATATGAACCAATTTTTTTGAACGAACCAGAAATGAAATTTGAAAAGTTGGAATAGAAATGGTCAGCCACTAGAATTAAGGAGATATAAATGCTAATGGTTGTTGAGTTATTCACGTGAAATCTGAATGGACACAAGAAAACCAAGAGGTTCGAAATAAATATCGATACGGAAATTGTTCCGTAAATTTCACCATCTTCTGGACGCCAAAACAGATAAACGAATATACTACGGAGATCAGCATGGTGGGACGGTCAAAACGATATACATATATCAAAGATACGACCAAACTATCAGAAGTCGATATTCGGTATTGAAAATGCCGCTAAAACGTTGGAATTAAGATAAACGGAGCAATAGTAGTCCAAATTTACAGAAATGAAATATGACGTCTCACTCAGAAGATGATTTACAAATTTATTGTATAAAAATATTCAAGTTTGGAAAATATTTTATTATCATCAATTTTTAACCGATTCAAATTGAAATAGAATTACATAATAAAATAAACTGTTATATTATCGGCTGAAAATTTAATATTTTCTATGTTGAAATATACGTATTTCAAATATTAAATTTTTATTTCAAAATATTATTATTTAAAATTCCACAAAAATTCTAATAAATTAAATTAATAAAACCATAAAATTTTACGGGTCGTTGCACTCTCCCCCACTCAAAACTTTTCGTCCCCGAAAAGGAACGAGGTAGAAGAATAGAAACAACCAGAAAGAAAAATAAAATGAAAGACGAAATAAAACGTTAATTTAAAACCATATAAATTTCAATTTAAATTAATTTATATTCAACAATTTGATTTTAATTCATTTGATTTCACTTAAAGTTAATTTCACCTATAATTCAATTTTAACTTTTTCTAAATTCATATTTATCTGCTCATTGTCTTATTATTCAATTTATCTCTATTAAAAATTTTATAAATAAAAATTTAAGTATATTGACACTCTCAAATTTATGAATTAATTTAATTAATATCATTTTAAATTGTATATTATTCAATTACATATTTAACTTCTGAAAATTCAGGTAAATTGTATGTTGGAATGTAATCGAGTATTATACAAGTAAAATTTTCCTAATTCAATATTTCAAATTTAAATATTTATTCAAAATTTGGCTTTATTTTACAATTAAAACCATCTTTTAATATAAAATTTAAGAATTAAATTTTCGATTAACTTCAAACACTTTAGAGATAAATATATATACTGTATATATCAAATCTAATCTATAATCATATACCTATATATATATATTATAAATCTAGCCATACTTCAGAAATTCAAAACAATTTATTTTTCAAAACAAATGTGTAGCAGAGCTACAGAATGGTCTCTCGACTCTGAAACTCGAAAATGAATATCAATGATGCAGCCGCCATCATCGAAATTATTTTCCAGTGACAAAAGAGAAGAGAACTGATTTAAACGTTTATAATTCTTTGGAAACAATTAATATTCGAAATTACTTTAAATAATATACATTTTTAAACTTTAAAACCAACGTTTGAAATCACCGGAAGTTAAATTATCAAATTCTCAATTTAAACTCATTTCAAATTCTAAATAAATTTATAAACCATATTTTTTTTCATTTATTTATAATGTGACAATAGTCAATGATTTACAAAGCAATAAATGAAAATCAAATATTATCATTTCAAACAACTAATTCATTTAACAATTTAATTTCGAAAAAATTTATACTTATACACACACACACACACACATATATATATATATATATACTATAATCATACAAAATTATTAAATTTTGAAAACAATTGTGCCAGCTTGCTCTGTTCAAGGGTTATAGAATTTCTATCGATAGCGTTGATCAGACTAATCGATCGAAACCCCAAATCAACATTAACAACTCAAACAACACAATATATAAAACAATCTAATATTAATACAAATACACTCTCTCACTCGAAATTCAAGGATGGATTTCAAAAAAAAATAGAGATCCAAATTAGAGGAACTTAAATCTAAGTGAATTCAAGCTAAAAGATAGGTTTGAATGGAAGATAAATGATTAAATTTCAAAATAGAAGGATGAATACACTGATTTTTATCACGGTCGACCTTAACTGGGTCAAGCGTGACTTCAACAATAAGATCGATGTAGAATTCTGAGAAAAATCGACATTCGATCACAAGAGATAGAATTCGAGCATAGTAAGAGATAGTAGCATCTAAACCGACAATATAGAAATCTTCGGTGAATCGATGCATGTTGTAAAGGAGTTTCACCCTTTACAAGTCATACAGTCGAGCTATGAGATACTCCAAAATCAAGAAAATACGAATAGGGAGAGATAAGAATGAATTTTAGAACGAATGGGAGAGTTCCAAAATTCGAACAAAACCGAATCAAAGAGGAAGAGATTTAAGCTCGAATGAAAATGATTCAATAATTAAATTTACTCTATATGCTATGTTTTGCCTAAAACCAGAGCTCTGATACCACATGTAATATCCTGGTATTTTCAACCATTCGCATCCGCACATGTCGGACTTGAATTGCTCAAAATATCAGATTGTTAATTTATATTTGAAAAAACTCAGCATATACAATTAATTAATAAACAACAGAATCACAGAAACAGAGTAATATAACAATATGCAGCGGAAATAAAATGAATAGTGGTTAATGAAGCTACTATATATATATATCAGAGTTAAATAAGGTACAATAGAAGTTTCAAACAAAATAGTCAAATACAAAATCTGAACATATAACTTGAGTCAACTGAATAACTGAAAGCTGAAAAGATGTGGATGGATCTCCAAACGAAACTCCAACTCTAAAGGTGTGTCTCAAAAGCTATACCACTTAGTCTGACCTAAGCGTAAAGTAAAACACAAAACACTCGAGTCAGGATTAACATTCTTGTATCAATAAATCCAACTCAAGAGAAATAACAACTGAAATACAAGTAACTCAAAGGATGTTTAGGATAACCATCCTCTAAGGATCTATTAAACTATCTACTACACAGTAATATACTCTATTATAATAATGTATATAGTAAAGTAAACTATTAAAATAGCGTTAAGGCTTTACATTTTCCACCTTAACACATTTTATATATTCTCATAGTCTATACAGTACCGTAATCTCTCCCGTACTGGGTGTTGTCAGAGGACACTCCATAGATATGGTACAAAACAAACTCGTAGTGGTCTCGCCAAGGTAGATGAGACGACACAACTAGGCAGTGCCAGGGTAGATATACCAATTACACTTCCGAGCTGCTGGTAACACATAGCAGCCACTACCGCCTACCTCGAGCCACACTCCCAAATCAAAAATCAAGGATGGCCACCAAATCAATCACAAAGTCAGAACATAGTATCGAAGGAGTATGTTCGATCGGAGGAGCTACCTCACTTGGCCCGTCAATTGCTTCTGTTTTAGCCACCTTATGCCAATTCACGGGAGTCGAGTCCACGTATATACCTCATATAAGATCGTTGCCACCATCCTACTTCATTCTGGAATCTCCACCGAGTGAATGGTTGTTAAAGTGGTTTTAGGTATTGACAGAGAGTATGACAATAACCGATTCCGGTCTCTTTTACAACCAATCGTTACTATAACACGATGGTCATTTCAAAATAGCTTAAACTTCAAAACCAAAATATCATTTCCATTTCAAAACCAAATACGATATCATTTCCATTTCAAATATATCCATTTTCAAAAATCATAGCACTTCAAAGTTATAACACTTTCAAAATTATAAAGCTTCTAAAACCATAACACTTTAGAAATCATAACTTGAAGTCATAATACTTTGGAAATCATAATTTAGAAATCATAATACTTTGAAATCATAATACTTCCCAATCAATCGGTTTAGATATTAAAATATAATATATAATAAAATAGTTTATAAAGTAAAATAGTTTATATATAAGTTAAAATAGTTTATATTAGAATAGTTTATATTAAAAATAGTTTATATCAAAAAATTTAAAAATATTTATAGTTTTAAATATAATTTAAAAATACTTTATATAACAAAATAGCTTCCTCAATTTTCACAAATCAATTCCAAATCAACTCAAATTCCAAAATTCAAATTTAACCAAATCTCAAATCATCAATTTTAATTCAGTTCAGTTTCTCAATAAACCATTCCAAATTGTTTCATTTCAAAAACAGATTTGAACCATAAAATAAACCATTTCAATTTCAATATATTTCAAAGCTTTATGTACTCAGCATTTTCAAAACTAAATTTGATAATTTCATATATATATATATATATATATATATATATATATATATATATATCAAATTCAGTTTACTATTATTTAGTTTTGAAATATTTACTTAATAAATCCAACATCATTTAAATAAAACTTTCAAATTTCAAATAACTGAATATTCCTTCAATTTATTTAAACTTGATATATTCATTTAAATCACCTTAAACCTAAATCAGGTTATAATATCATATCCTTTAAAAACTTCAAATTTCATAATTTTTAAATCGATTTAATTAAATAAATTCTTGATTAAATACCATTTCAAATCAATTTTAAATCTATCTTCCCAATCTTAACTTATAAAAATCATTATAAAATCTATTTTAAAATATAAATTTAAATAAATACTTAAACAAATTACTTATTAAATAAATCAACTTTTATTAAATCAAATCTTATAAATACATTTATTTTATATTAAAACTTATTTATTTTATTTGAAAACAGTAAATTATAAGTAAAATCTTAAAGTTAATAAATTTCAAAACGAACTTATAAATTTAAAATTTTCAAACATATAATTTAAAAAAAAATCAAAAATTCAACTATATATATAATAACATATATATATAATATTGAAAAATCAGTATTTATGTAAAACCATACATACATACATACATACATACATATATACATACATATATATATATATATATATAAACCTTGGAAAAATCATTTCAAATATGTATATATATAGTCCAACGCTGTCTGTATATAATTTTCTATCCTACGGTCAAGTGATACAGATATTTATCATTTCAATCCGCAATTTAAATATACACGGGTATATATCATTTCAACCAGCAATCCCAAATTCAATTCAGTGAAAATTGCTTGGGTTTATCATTTCAACCCATAATGATTTCCTCTTATTCTACAGATCATTCGGGTATGTATCATTTCAATCCATAGGAAATTCTATACTAACAAGGAACTTGTTGAGTGATAACAGATATGATAAAAATATAACAGGCATATATCATCAATATAAATAACAGATATTGGTGTCAAATGTCACAGGTGAACAAATACAGATAATAGAATATATATGTACATGGCAATGTAAATAACTAACAGCAGCATATTTCAATTGTCGTTTCAATTGAAATCAAATTTAATAGATATAAGACTGTTAGTCATGAGTGATTGCTTAACTTTCGAGACTAGATAAAATAGACAATGAAATTGAGTTAAGAAATGCAAGCACGACTTCCAAATCAAAGCTAGATGGACACGATCCAAAGAACAAAGCTGATAGTTCGAATTGTTGAGAAAGTATCAGAATCATCTAGATAGAGACAGAATATATATTATTATTTTTCCATGAAATCAGTATCAAATTTAAGACGAATATATAAATATATATATAATTAAAATCATTGTTTACATTTAAAACACATATAAAATAAAACCTTCCTATATACTTGAAACCAACTCATGTACTTATCTCTACTACTAATAATGGAAATTTAGTCCACTATTTCAACCGTGTCTTTCTGAATTGCCCAAAGTGGCCTCCGCGTTTCACTATACGCGTAAACGTGTACCTCCTGTTACTGCTTCCGATTTGTTTTCTTCCCCAATTTGCTTAGATTCCCAATTCAGTTCTTCAAATCCTCAATTCATTGCCACCATCATTCGATTCATCTCCAGTTTTCTTAGTCCATCGAGTACAAAATTGCCTTAATCAATTTCCTCCCCTTCCATATCCACTGTCTTCTCCAACTTTGAATCTCGATTACCGATTGTCGACAATGGTTAGTTTGTTAAACTACGATAGATGAACTTAAGGCACGGTCCAAGTGCTCGAGCTCGAAAGGATTGATATAGGCAGGGAAGGCTTGATGTACGCGAAATGGTGTCGACTACTCCCGATTTGATTTCTTCCCCAATTTGTTCAAATTCCCAATTCAGTTCTTCAAATCCTCAATTCAATTTATTTCCACCATCATTCGACTCATCTCTAGTTTTTTTTCTTAGTTCACCGAGTACAAAATCGCCTAAATCAATTTCCTCCAGATCCCTTGTCTTCTCCAACTTTGAATGTCGATTATCGATTATCGACAATGGTTACTTCGTTAAACTACGATTGTTGAACTTAAGGCACGGTCTAAGTGCTAAAGCTTGAAAGGACTGATTTAGGCAGGGAAGGCTCGACGCAGGCGAAATGGTATCGACAGTGAATTACAAGTTTTTGTAAGGTTATTTTTCTACTTATTACCCTAAGTTTGTGCTTGCTTATACTGAAACCGATGCACCAACCTTGCTTCTATTACCCTAAGTTTGTCGACAGCAATAACATGCATAGTGAAATCATTTTTCCGAACTTAGGGTACAACACAAACTTAAATTTCAGTATGCATGTCTATCGATAGGAATAGGCATGCATACTGAATTTAGGGTACAACACAAACTGAGGAGGTTGCCGTGCCTTGATTTATTACAGTGACCTGCATTTTTTATTTTCTCTCAGTAGTGGCTCCTTATAGTCAAACAAGATTTCAGATAATACTATTTTTATTTTAGCATTCATAATTTTTCTCAATTTTAATTTGAGTTTTGCATTCAGTGGATTTTTGGTTGCATTAAAGGACAATTTGTTTATAGTTTAAACAGTATTTATTATTACTTATCATTTTAATGTGTTAAATTACTAGCTTGGATGGATACTTCTCTTAGTTTTAGTTTACAGTTTAAACAGTTTTTATCATTCCAATTCTTTCATGCAAACATATTGAATAATAAGATGTTGTTAGGTTATTACGTATTATTCAAGTTGTTCAGTTGCTTACATACTCAACTTATTTTTGCATGTGATTTTGAAGGAGTTATTATCATGATTTTTGATTAAAAACAAATTATTTTATTTCTCTACCCACTGATTGTTAAGGTTTAGTTACATTAGTTCTTTGGCTAAATGCTTTTTAAAGAGAAATCGATCAAAGAAAATTATATATATAATTTTTTTATTTCCTTCCATTTCTTTAGTTTCTATAATTTTGATGCATTTAATTTAATTAAAGTTTATCAATAGATAAGGAAACCAGAGAGTTCGGTCTATTTTATTTCAGTTTTATCGTTAATCCATTCTCTAAAAACCTATCTTTTTTACTGCATGTTTCGTATGCTATCTTAATTATATATTTTAAACATAAATGGAGTGTATGAAATCAAAGTGCTTTACTTATGTTAATTCAATTCTATTAACTTTTTCCACTCTCTAACTGATTTTGATATCCATCTTTGTTTTTAAAAATTCAATTGAAAATTGGAACAATTATGCCTATAAAATTAAATTGGAAAGTTTATCTTTGCTATTTATTTTTATATCCATCCGTAAATGATACAAACAAATATGGATTCTATGATGTCTAGTTCCTTACAATTTGCTTCAAATTTATGCAGTGGAAGATTATGTTAAGAATACATTAATTTCTTACACGTATGTTGCTTGAATCTGAACTTAGTTTTCACTTTATTATAACTTTTGGCCATGCCTCATCAACATCTTATGTATAGAAATCGGTTTTTCGTTATGTCAAAATAATATTTTAATAAAGTGGCAAATATTCCTTTTGCTTCATGCCATTAATTTACTGATTCAAATCAATTTTAATTTTAATTTTTGTATACTAGCTTATGTTTGTTCTTTTGATAGAATTGAAGGTTATGAAATCATCGTACTTTATTTATTTTGCTCCAATTCTAATCAATTTGGTACATTTTTTACGTTTTCAAACTTGCTAATTGCTTATTTATCTATCAAATCAATGTTTCATTTTTCTTCTTAGGCTTTTTTTCTTCTAAATTTATTTTAGTGATTCGGTTTTATATGATTATTAATGAATTCTCAAAGCCATTGTTCACGTTGTTCTAAAAAATAAATTAAGTATTCACTCAGTTCAGTCACATCAATTAAAATCATGATGTTAACTGATTTAACGCATACAGGAAACAATATGTTTTATATATGTGTGTGTGTGTGTGAACACAAAAGGATAGAGACACAGTTTGAAGTCATGAGAAAAAGCGATGATTCTGAATCCTATTTTGTAATATTGGCAAGTTCATAAGGCATAAACAATATATAATCTGGATAATTTCATTGGATGTAAAGCAATAACCATATAATTAACAACAACTATTGTTAATATTTAAAGACATAATCAAACGCCAGATTAAACTTTCCAAGTTTATGTAGAATATATGAATTAATCACTCCTTTTCATACTAGTTATTTGGTACTATATATTTGTCTTTGAAATTTCACCACTTCATTCACTACTCTCCGTTGAATAATCCTATAACTCTGCTGCAACTTTTTATTCAACGGTGAGTATCTGCATTTATCAGAAGAATTCAAATATTTGTTATTTCCATGTTTTCGATCCTTATCTTCTACTTTTGATTTACCTAAGAATTTTTTACTGATTGTTCTGCTTTTAATCATAGATGATTCTACTTTTTACTATGAAACTTTTGTAAGATAATTTTGTTTTTGATTATTCAGCATATGATTTCATTTTATAATATGAATTTTTATAAGATTGTTTTGGTTATTATTTTCAATAGCTTTGTTTTTATTTCTTTGCTACGAAATTTTCTAAACTGTTGAGATTTTAGTTCTGAGCTATGGCTCCTTAATATATACGATTGACGTGTATTTATGATTATTGGTAGTTTGGTTAAGTTTTATTATTTAGCCATAATAGTTGTATATAGTTTATGATATTTTTGTAGGTCTAATCCAATGAATCGCTTGGTTTTTTTAAAGGAAAAGAGGATCTAGGTCTGAACATTCCAATAATCCTACAAAAACATATATTTGCAGCTATAATTATTTACTTAGTGAATATAGTATTTTTGCAGATTGCAATTCTGATATTAACGGTGAATTTAGGTTGTTGTCTGAAGATATTGTATTTGTATCCTTTATTTCCATCAAGTTAAGGTATTTTTGCTCTATTTCTACATTTGCATCATTTACTGAAATATGACAGAGTTGTTTTTGCTTACAGTTGAGTTTCATACTACCATCGAATTTGGATTTAGTAGTTCATAAGGATGGATAAGATTCCTCGATTGTTGCTTCTTAGATACGGAGCATCAACCACACTTAGGTATTTTTTACACTTCTGCATTGCTTTTGTAGATTATTACCACTTCGGTGATTACCAACTCTAACTTAATACTAATTTCTATTTACAACAAGATTTAGTGACATATGACATAAAATTGGTGGGAACAAAAAGATATTAACAAGCAAGTTTTATATTTTAATATTTTTGGGATTTTTTTGCTTCACAAATTTACTTTATATGATGCCACTTCTAAAATAAACTAGGATGAAAGGCCTGTATTTTGCAATATGATCCGCATTTGCAATATGTGTTTTGAGAAATAGAAAAAAAATGAAAAGTAATCTATCTCCTCCATCGTTCCTCCATCCTTTTAGTCGTTACTCCACCATCGTCATAATGATCCAAAATATCAAATTTCTTTTCTGTTATCCTTCCACATTGTTACGTAGGTTGGAAACAAATCGACTGAATTAAAAACTATTTGTTTGGTTTATTGGTTGATCACTAAATAATTTCGATTGTATGGTTAACACAATGTGAAACTAAAACACTTGGCTCGGTTGCGTTGATGTTGTACTTTAAATATTAACACGAAGATGATAGTAATAATGATAATAATAATAATTAATTAATGTTAAGTGAAGGAATCTAAGTGATTGAGGTTAGTAATTCAATTAGAATTAATTAAATTAATTTGTAAGTGATCAAGCTTTGCTTATGGATGATTGAATGGTATTGGATGCCTTGAATGAGTTGATATCTCCGATATGAAATATTTTGTGGCAACATATGTTTGGGAAGACAGAATATTATGGATATCTATCAATGATGAATTATTGTGTAAAGTGACATCCTGTATTTAAAGTTTGAAGTGTATTTCATTTGGATAACTTGGGTTAGGATGACGTGAGACTCGAAGAGACCGGGATCGGGTATTAGAAAATACCCGAAATCACTTCGAATTTTTAATGGATTGATAAGTGAAATCAATAGGGTGGAATGGAATGATTTAAGTGAATTGGACTATTTAATCTAAATTTTGGTACTTAGAAAATTTATGTGTGAAATAAGTGATGTCTATAACAAATTGTGAATTTGTAAATTGATACGAGTTATCCCGGGTTTTATATAAGTTATATGCTTTGTATTCCATGTAAGTTGGGTTTACTCACGCTGGTTTCCAGCCTGACCCAGGTGTTACTTTGATGTAATGCTCGGGTCAGACCGAGTATTACAGAGTTTCAGGTAAGGACATTCTAGAGCTCAGGGGGTGAGCTAGATGGCAAGAACGTATGGAGTGTCTCTGCTGTATTATATTGTTGTACATCTGAGACATGATGATTGTGTATATCCCATGCCTGTATATTTGTGTAACTCTGATGTATTATAAATGTATTTGACATATACAGAATTCTTTTGTAAACTGTTATTATTTGATATTATATTTTGATCTACTGCGAATGTGAGAATCTTTATTGTGTTTCTTCTTCTTCTTCTTCTATCTCTTTCTTCTTTCCCTAACTATTTGGGATTTTCGGGACCAAGAATTCTGGGTCGCTACATTTAGATTTGAAATAAAGAATTTTTTTTTTACCTTTTATTGTCTTTTTTAGGAAAAAGTGGTGCATATTCGATGCCATTCAACAACATTATTGACAAGGAATTTCTCTAGAGACCATAGATATTATTGTTCATTATTGTACTTACCACGCATTAGTATTTGTAATGTTGTTGCTATATAATATGAATGAGTAGGTTGTGGGGTCAAAACTAATTATTGGTGTTTGCATCTTAGCATTAACCATATTTTATCTCCCTGCAAAAATATTGTTCATGAATAACCTTCATCAACCCATGTTTGCTTAGAATAATAGAATAAAACTAACAGTTTGAAGAGAAAATCCACTAGAATAGCAAGGCAAGAAACAAATCTTTCTCCTTTTGTAGTTTTCTTAATGACATATTTATATATTTCATGTATTTCCATCTTATCTAATGAAGGTTGCATGTTTTTAGCTTAACGAATTTTGGGTGTGTTTTTGCATGCAATATGATCGCTACTCAACTGATTTTTAATAAGCCTATTTTTTTAACTTGATAGCAATAAACCCTGTTTATTTGGTGTTAGGAAACTATAATTATATTAGTTGATATCAAAACAGAAATTTGCATGCCGAAATTCACTTGCAGTATTGCAATGTTCACCAACTACTTCTAGATCCACCTGGAGATCAACACCGACTCGCCATCCCAAGTTTCTCAGTTATTTTGGGGTGTATAGAAAAAGAAAATGTATGAAACTTACCCTTCTCAATCTGGAATCTTGGATGATAATTTTTGTTATTTAATTAATTTTGGAATTTTAGGTACATGGTTCCTTAATTTTCAGCTTCATTTTGAGTATCACATAGGTATTTTCAATGGTTTCAAATCATTTTTTCTTCTTTGTATGCTCAGAAAAATTGATTACAGGTTTACTTCCTATTTTCAGTGATGAAATTATAGTTTGCTACAAATTTAATTCTCGATAGTTCAATTTGCATGAACACTTTGATTATTATGCAGGTTTTCCATAAAAAATATAAATAATGGAAATTTTGATGAATTTTGGGTTTTTTGAACTAATCCTAGAGAAGTAAGTTTGTGATATCTTGAATAAAATACATGACTGTTTTTACATAAGTTCTCATAATTAAATTTACAATCTGTATGCTTGATCATTCAACAATGATTATAGAGCTACCATGAGTATTTTTATGCCATTTTATGTTACATACATGCATGTATGTATTTTTATAATATATTTATTAAAAACTAGTGGTGAAAACAAACAGAAATATGTCTAGTATGATCCCGACAGACCAAAATATACACACTACTAGAACAGAAACAAAAAAAGCACCACAATGTCTACTGCACACACATAGCCAGCTTTCCACATGTCCTTATAAATTTGTTTTTATTTGTTCCTTTTCCAAAAAAACATCACGACAACGTAGAATCGACTACTATTTGTATTCACTCACTATACATTTAACTATAAACTAAAATCACTGCTATTTTTGATGCAGTTACTAGTCGCATTTCAAGTTGTTTCCCATTTGATCTGTTAGCTTGGTAATCCTCAACAACAGTGAACTCTTGTCTTTAAAAATGTTCCCGCATGGAAAGAGTAATTTTTTTTTCGTTTCAATCTCAACATATGTAAAAATATTTACGTAGTAGTAATTTTCATCTTTTCTGCTACTACAGTGACGTTAATGATATTTGTTCTTGATAGTAAATTTTGTATCGGATTATGCTTGATAATACCCTATCAACTGTCTTCATTGCATTAATTCTAATATTTCTGATCCAGCAACTATTATTTAATTTTTTATTTAAGCATGTCTAATATCTTAATTACATATCCGCTGCAAGTAAAGTAATTTTGTTGATCTATAAATGCACATTGTACAAATTCATAAAGATATTATCTAAGTTGTAATATATAATTAGAAGAATGATTATAATATACTGTATAACCGATATTATTTTAAAATTTATTAGGATTTCATGATGTTCATACAAGGCCAAGTTCTCATAAACTTCTCCAATTCTACTTTTTATTCTGCATTTTGCTTTATTTTAGTTTGTTAATTTTACAGTTTGAAGTTTTTTATGCTTGATTTGATTTTTAATATTTGAATGGAGAAAATAGTCGCCAAAGTGGATGTGATTATATCCTAAACGATCAAGACTACCTCCTGCAAATATAAAACCCCTTCATGGCTATAAGATTATTTTATTGAAGCTTGCCCACAGCCTATGTGAGGTCCTTCTCACTTGAAAGTTTATTACTGTAATCGTTGTACTTTTGATGCTCTGACTACTTATGCCTTATGCTACGTAAGGATACTTGACTGCTCTTTTTTGTCACCGTTCATTTTAGAATTGCTTCTTTGGATTATTATATATGCTTATATGAATTTAGTGTAATAATTAGCATGTATATTTCAAGAATATTTGATATGGTACATGAAATTTGCTTTGATGTTTTGGACTTGGACTGTGTATTGAACAAAAGGCTGCATGATGGTTCTATATTCACATATGTCGTCTGATTGTGTTTGGGGACCTAACCGAGTTAAATTAGTATGTAAATTCAAATTGTTTTAAAGAAGCTGTTAGAGTAGGTGTTGCTGGAAGCTTTGTATGTTAAGAGTTTAATATTTTAGATGAGTTTGAATGACCCTCATTTGGTATTATACAGGAGTTTGTGGACTTTATTTTCTGGTAGATGTTATTTGTCGAATTCAAACAGAACCCCAAGGCTCATGCCATTAAGGGTGAGTAGTATTCAGTTAAAACTGAATTAATCGGTCGAACCGATTCATTTTGATCGGTTTGGTTTTGAAATTAAATCGACTTGAATTTAATTTATAAAATATATTATTTGAGCTATAAGTTTAAACCAATCGACCAAACGTTTATCATATTATCCAAATTATGGTATTGTAATACTCTTAATAATAGGTTAATGATAAAATAAAAAGTTTTCATATTGAAAATAGGTCAAATTTTATACTAAATATAAAAATACTCAATAAAATCTCTTCAAACATAAAATTACGTTTTCCTTTGATTGGATCAATTGCTTGAATAATAACATACCTTTTCAGTTCGGTTAAACCGACTACTGACCGAATTAACTGAAATTAAATTGGTTTAGTTCAGTTTTGAATTTTTTCAATTTAAATTTGGTTTGACATTTTTTTAACCTTAAAATCGATCGAACAATATGATGGTTTACCCCTACAAGCCATGCACTTTCCCACCAAACAGGAGCCACGCATAATGCAGAAGCCCTGTCATATATGTAGTGTTATAAACTTCCGTGTAACGCAATAAGGTAATTTTTGGTTTAAATTCATCGTGAACACCATCTAAAAAAACTTATTGTACCCAATAACTTATGCAAAAGCTTGATTTTGAGTTAAGTTTCATTGGAAATAAAAAAAAATCTAAAATTGTAATCATAAACATGGACGTAACAAATAATTTATGCAAATAACTTTTGGAAAAGATTGATTTCATGTTACAAATAAATAGAAATACGTTCATGTTACAAATAGAAAATTTATGGTCTAGCTATCAAATGCAGGTCTATCTGGACGTGCATATATACTCGTATATATAACTACTATATCCAAACTAATATATATAAACCTCACATACATATAATATTCTGAAATCAAATATCAAATTTTAAACACATATTAAAACGGAACTCTATATATTTCGATACATATATATTTAGAAATCCAACAGAATGTACATATATAAACGTTTATAACTTACTATACTTTATCATATATAAATGTATAAACTTTATATAATATATATATACACACATTTAAATAAACATGCACTGGATCAACTACAGTCTATATACTTTTTATTATTTGCAACAGACTATAACTTATGGTATACACTGACAAATCATAACGTTATATATAACCAGAAAATCAATAGACAAAGGCTGTATAATATATACAGACTTAGTGTGTGTGTGTGTGTGTATGTTTGGAAAAATCCAACAGAACACTTCTGCTTTCAAAAACCAGATCCCAAACACTATAAATCTCAAAATTCAGTGAGTTTATAATATAAATATATACTATACTTCACATGAACCTTTCATATATAAAATATGTACAAAATTTACATTGTATTTTCATATAGAATAACGACTTAGGATTTTAAAATCTATATATATGTACAACAAGGGGTTACAGCAAAGCAAATATAATTATGTATACTACTATATCATAGATATAACAGACGTATATATGCTTTACTAACTATAAAAGACTATATACTATAACCCCATACGTACGTACGTACATACATACATACATATATACATACATACACACACACACACACACATATAACATAAGGCAACTTATTTTTTAAATAGGCTTATTCCTTTACATGTATAATACCAACATATGTATATATATCATATATATATAAACTGTAACTTTATGTGCCATAATAGTAATATATATATATATATAACATATAACTTATATAATATATATATATATATATATATATATATATAGGTGCAAACCGAACTATATCAGAGAAAATCTATAACAATATACCCTAGTATATAAATAATACCTATACATATAAGCCTGTAAGACGTAGCTCGGATAGATCTGGGTGGAAGCATCAGACGAGGCACGATGGGGAGGCGGTGGAAATACTTGACCACGGTGGGTTTCGGCCATGCTGTTTGCCTGCATTTGAGTCCAGGGGAGATGGCTTCGGCCTATGGGTTTGAGGTGAGGCTCACGGTGGCGGAGGAAGGTGGCCGAGCGATGGCAGATTGGCTAGCAGGTTGGTGGTGGAGAGGATGCCGATGATTTGCTTTGGAGATGGGGTGGATCGATGTTTGGTCAGAGATGGCTGCATAAATATGCTTTCGCATATATCAAAAGATTTAAAAAAAATTAGTAAAGGAGGAGGCGGCCATGCAAGATGAAGAAGAGAGGCAGAGGAGAAAGAAGGAACGAGTCCAGAAATAAAGCGCGGAACCGTTTAGAATATGAAAAACAATTTTTTTGAGCAAACTAGAAATGAAATTTGAAAATTGGAAATAGAAATGGTCAATCGCTAGAATTTAGGAGATATAAATACTAACGGCTGTTGAGTTATTCACGTGAAATCTGAATGGACGCAAAAAAACCATAAGGTTCGAAATAAATACCAATACAGAAGTCGTTCTATAAATTTTTCCATCTTCTGGACGCCGAAACAGAAAAAGGAATATACCACAGAGATCAGCACGATAGGACGACAAAACGGTATACAGATATCAGTGATACGATCAAACTATCAAAAGTCGATATTGGGTACCGAAAATGCTGCTAAAACGCCGGAATTAAGATAAACGGAGCAATAGTAGTCCAAATTTGTAGAAACGAAATATGACGTCTCACTCAGAAGTTGATTTACAAATTTATTGTATAAAAATATTCAAGTTTGGAAATTTTTTGTTATCATCAATTTTTAACTGATTTAAATTGAAATAGAATTACACAATAAAATAAACTTTCATATTATCATATGAAAATTTACCATTTGCTATGTTGAAATATACGTATTCCAAATATTAAATTTTTATTTCAAAATATTATTATTTAAAATTCCAAAAAAATTTCAATAAATTAAGTCAATAAAACCATAAAATTTTACGGGCCGTTACAACTGGTAGGTGCTAGTGGCCAGAGCTTACAAAGGCAAGATAAGAGGGCTTTGGAAGATGTAGGCAGTAGATGAAGAGGATGGGAAAAGGGTTTTGTGGAGAAACAGGTTGTCGATTGGATAATTTAGCTATTGAGAGGAATGCTTTATGCCAGTCTGATGTCCATTACTGTTGCCTGCTAATAGCCATTTGAAGCTTGGTTTCGATTGGTGGGGGCTTAAGCGGTTTCTAAGTTAATAGCCTGGCCAGTTAAGTACTGAGGGGTGCTTCATGAGCAGGTGTGCACTTGTTGCTGTCACTTGTAAGTGTACATGCGGGCGGTGTTTAGTTTGTGCATATGAATTAGGCAGGCGGGCAGCCTATCGAGGAAGCCTTGTTGTTTGTGTTGGGCGTGTGTCATATGAAGCGGGCGAGCTAGAGTGCTAGACTTAGGAAAACATATGGACTGAGTGGTTGGCGAGGATGCACACCGCTGCAACCATGCGGATCAGTTGGATGACGTGGGCCGGCTGTTCCATACTTGTGAGAAATGTGAGCAACAATATGTCCCCCACGTCTATGCCTGTATGCAGGTATAGGCTTGTCAATCACACATTTAATGCTGTCACATGTGTCACTGGGGCGATTGGTGGAGCACTTTCTTAAACGTGGTAGAGACCCTTTACCTTTCTAACATGTGATTTGATAAGGGTATTGATGATACCTAGACGGTTAGATTGCCCCCTACATTGGTGAACCAACAGTTCACATCCATCCTCACTGTCTACAAATACTCTTCCTCTCCTTTTTCTCACTCTATACTGAAAATCCATATATTTCCGCTATTAATAGAGAGAATAAGGAGCTTCCTCCATCTTCTCCACTTTCGTTAAACAATAGCAAATCTACTCTTTAATCAATAAGAATTTTCGACATTGATTCATTATACTTTTTACCATGTATTGTTGAACTTCTGACTGTTCTTGGGTATTGAATACTTTATGTTGTACGAATAATTTCCTTTTTCGCTTTTATGTTGTCTTTTTTCCTTTCATTTATTGCCACTGTCATGCAAATCTGACAATTTGTTAATTCCATCGATGAACTTACTCAAGAACTTCCACTATGCACGACACTGATAATCGACATTAGGGGAGTAACGGCGGTCGTTTGATGTCAAACACTGATAAGGCAGCCTAAAAATCATCATGTTATCATGGTTATTGTCATTAGAACCGGACTAGTCGGAAGCATGCTAATTGGATAATTTTTTTTTTAAAAATCTTTTGAATTTTTGTTGAGCTTATGTAGTTTAAATTCATTTAAAAATTTTCTAAATTTTATTTTAAATAAAATCTTTATTTTACTACAATTATTTAAAATTAGTTTAATTTAATTTAAATTGTTTGTATTATAATGAATGTATCAAATATAATCATTTGTATGAAGTGTATGTGCATTATATAAGTAGTGTGTACATATGTGTAGTTGAAACATGTATAAATAAATTTGGAGAACGAAACTTTTTGTTTCCCTGTTGACCTATACGGTTAATTAAGGGAAGATACGACAATATTGTAGAGGGATAAACCTTTCATTTTATCTCTCTAATTGTAATAATTGACATATTAAATGATATATAAATAAATTTGACTAAAAGGAATCAAATTATGAATGGGTAATGGTGTATTTAAATGACATTAAAAGAGTGAGTAAAGGACATTTATGAGACAATTAATGAGAGATAAGGAATGAGATCTTTTGGTATTCTTTTAACCTTTCTTTGGTCCATTTTCAAAACAATTTAACTTATATGCAGATATATGCATGTATTGTTTTACTTTAGGCCAATTCTATTTAAACACTTGTAATTGCTGAGTGGCCCCTTAAATTTAAAAAAAAAACTCAAAGACAAAATTGCCCATATGGCATTCACCATCTTTTTATCTCTCCTCGTATTTTCCTCCTCCTATTCCCCTTATCCAACAAAATCTAAATTTGATTTAGGTAAATTCGCAAATCTTATATTTGAACTTATAGATTTTGATGACTGATAATGCAAATCTTATGGAATCAAAAGAGGTAAAACTTGAGTTTGATGCTATTTTGATTTTTTTTTTAAATTTAAAAATTCATAGTTTACATAAGAGGTAAAACTTGAATATTATGTTGTTGCATGGTTTTACTATGGTGATTCTTTTTAACGATGGAATTTTCTATGTATTTGATTTTTACTAAGAAATGGTATTTATTAAGAATGTTTCTAAACCTAGTTCTAGTAATACGTATTTATCAAGAACAAAATCCTTTCACTTTAATATTTCACCTTTTGATTATACTGTTGAATCTCCATCAAGAATGTCCACATCTCAAATTAGAGAAAATGAAAGAAAATCGTCCAATGATGGATCTTTAAAAGATGACACCGTAAAAAATAATATAAAAATAATATTGTAAAAGGTATTTACGACACTCAAGAAGCGAATATAACCGAATCAAAAATGAATTTCTCTACCTGATGGATTATATAACTAAAATAGCTTTTAGCCTTGGCTCTCAGGCTAGGCAAAGAATTAAATTTGAATTAAATCTTCCAAAATGGTTACTTTCAAGAAGAATTCTATAAATTCACAACTGAAAGAAATATAATGTTTCCCTTTATTCTTTGGTTTACAACAAATTATATCGAACAATATATTTCTATAATAGAAAGAGATTATAAATCGTCAAATGGAAATTTGCTAAAGGCAGTTTATCCCCCTCAACAATCCTTTCAAATAGAAAAAAAGGGAAGTGCTTAAGCTTTAATGTATTTTCTTAAGTATTACAAAATGATACATTACAAATTACGGTAAGACAAATAAACCAAATATTTGAACAACAAAACTATGCAAATCTTTATTTAGCTGTTATTGGTGAACAAATTACTTCATTACATAACAAAATAGAAAAAATATTTTCTACCATTAATAATATAAAACCTACTATTTCAATTACAACCGAAGAAGTAAGCGAATTAATTGCAACTTCAAGTCTTCAACCTCCCCTTGAAATTGAAGGTTTTAAGTTAAAACAGAATCAGAATTAGAAAAGATTTTTAAATTAAGATCTGAATCTGACTTAGAGAGATATCTAAAAGAAAGAATGGATAATCTCATATTAAATACTCTTGAAAAAGAATCTTCTCAACAAAATAATAGCTATCACACAGTCCAAGATGGGATAAATAAACTTGAAATTATGCATATAAGCCTTCTTAAAAATTATTTTACTGTAGGAGACCTTCTTCTATGGATACTCTACCCGAAGAACCAGATGTTATTAGTAATAATAGTTACAATGGAAAAAGTATATGAATGGAATATTGACACATTCGGTGAAAAATATATATTTAATGTAGCTCATCGTATGCTAACGTATAGTACGGTTTTCAAAAATGATGGTAATAATGATATTACTGTTGCAACAATGATAGTCGCTGGTTTTACTGGCTAGCTTAGGATGGTGGGATATTATCTTCCTACATCTCATAAAAATGAATTTTACAACACAGTAAAACAAGAAGATGGACAAATGGTCCCTAATGTTGTATATACTTTAATAGTTGCTATTCTAGAACATTTTATTGGAAGAGTATCAAATAATAATGAAAGCGTTCATACACTTATACAAAATTTAAGGTGTAAAACATTAACTGATTTTAGATGGTGTAAAAATACGTTTTTAAATAGAGTAATGGAATTACCAAAGAGTAATAGCTCTCACTGGAAATCAAAATTTATTAATGGACTCCCATTCTTATTTGCAGAAAGGGTAAGAAAGTCCCCATGGAAGAATAAAATAAATATTCCTTATGAAAGTTATACTTATGGTAAGCTTATTGGAACATGCATCCAAGAAGGCTTATGTAATGACCCTTAAATCCGTACTCCTTGAGTCATCACTATTCTACCTAAATCAACTCAAGATGTATAGAAATACGAACCATTTGGGTTAAAGAAGAAGAGGTAGAAGAAGAAAATAAAAATCAACAACAGAATCTAACCATCGCAGCGGAATAAAATATAATAGATAATAAATAATCTTTACTCAAAAATCAAATATCTCTGTTTATATATTACATCATCAGAGTACATCAATCACAGTTCAACAACAACAACATACAAATGGATACACAGCAACTCAACACAGCGGAATATATATAAACAAGTACGGAAATACGTATCATCATCCAGCTCGTCTCTTGAGCTCCACAGCATCATATCATGTATCCTATAATACTCAGTCTGACCCGAGCATTATGATTAAATAACACCCGACTTTTGGTTTCAAATTATTTTAAAATCTTCAACACGTCAAATCACATTTCTCAAAAGTCAAACCAATCCTGGTTTTATTCCCAACAAATTTCCTTTGAGATTTTCAAAAACAACTAGCTTTTCTGAACAAATCAATTTAGCAGCAATTCGTCACTTATAAATTCGAAAATGAATACTGATGATGCGGCCGTCATCATCAAAATTATTTTCCAATAATCCAAGTGATTTCAATGCTATATCACTTTCAAAATCCATTTTAGACAAATTTCGTTTCAGAAATACCTCCAAAACAATAGTGCTATCATTTATCTTCAAAACACTATGATAAACACTTCCAAAATCTTCGGGATTTTAAATTTTCGAATCCTACTTAAATCAATTTTAATTATAATTCATTTGCACATCTTATGCTCATACAAATTATCATTTGATTATATTTCAATTTATAATTTAGATTTATAATTCATATTTATAAATTTCATTTCATAATGAATTTATTCCCTTAAACTTTGGTTATATTTTCAATTTGTAGTTAAATTTTTACACAACGATGATAATAATTTAATATTATCATTTCTATCATCCAAGCAACCATATATTGGCTAAAATAGTTTACAAAAACTTTTCCTTACATCAAAATATATTTTGGGTAAAATTATTTCATTTACTCACATTTAAAACAATACCGTGTCAATTGTTCTATTCAAGTGTTTAGAAACCCCTTCGATACAGTTGTCCAGACTGTGCTGACGAAAGTTCATATGCCACTCAATAAACCAATCAACACAATATTAAAACAATTTATATCCACTAACAAATACGCGCTCATATCTATTAATACGCTCAAACTCATTCTAGAGTACTACGGACTCTATTTTAAATGAGTAATTCCCACCAGAGCCAAGGTTATCACCAACCAATGCTTTGATACGAAGTGTCACAACCCATTTTCCCATACCGATTTAAACCGACTTTGAACCACTCTTGTCAATTAAATCATATGAAAAGACGGATAATGAAAGAAAGAAGATAGAAATAGAAAGAAGATAGAAGAAAAGAGAACAAATCAGAATCTCACAGCGGAACGAATAAATTATAATATAAACAAAGCTTTACATGAAACCAAAACCGTTACCTTTATATATAACATATACAGGTTTTACATCAGAGTTACAACCATACAACTCGGACGGTTATATCAATCCTGTCCTTACAATCATAATCACATGACCAAAGGATTACATATAAACAATTACGAGAATACGTCTCCTGATCCAACTCTTCCTTCCGAAGCTTCCACTCTTCCAGTTAAACCTGGAAATATGCTCGGTCCGACCCGAGCATATAGGAAAATACCAAAGCCCGGTCAGTCTGGCGTACTAGCGTGAGAAAACACAATCAACTTGATTATTAAATTTTGAAAAATTCCTTTTTGAAAACAAAAGCATCTCGTAAGACCACGCACAAATAAACATGTCGGGTTTTTACCTTACGATAGCTAAAACATTTTTATGAAATCCTCTGATATTATAATAGGGTCTATATACAAATACTTATTAAAATAGCCGAAATTGTTACATTATTAAATTCCAGCTACTAGCCACAGAGTGGGTAATACAAACAAAACTCGTACAAGGCGCGTAGGGAGAATGGATTTCCAACTAATGACTAGGCACTGGGGTACCACCTGTCACAGTACGTGGCCTAGATCACAATACCGAGGAGTACGCCCGCTCCCCTGCAACACAAGACCGGATCCATCCTTTACTGGACAGTTTCGAATAAGATCACCCCGTAGTTGGGATCAGCAACCGCACCATTAAGCCGAAATAAAAAGGGACATCTAGACAGGGATGGCTTTACTCTCAAGTGGGGGCTACCCACGAAGCCTTGCTGCATACCCCTGATTTTCAGTCATTCCCGGTTGATGAGGCTCGAGGCTAAGCGTTACCTTTTTAGAACATATCCCTTAGAATGCCCATCGTCCACCCGACGATGTCCCGAAAGCATCCATCCATACAAGTCCGTTCTGGGTTCGAACGGAACCGAATGCATTATTCCAACTACATCCATTTTGGAAATATCCTTAGGATTAGTAGCAACTAGCCCTTGCACTTCACTGCTCCATCTTCGAACCCAAACTCGTTTCCCACGAAACGTACAAACCGGATCGAAGTGGTTTTCCAGAAATAAATCTCGATCCCGGTCTCTTTGAAACGATCAACACATTTATCCAATATTGATAGTCGGTTATTTAACTATCAATTAATAATCAAAAACATCCATCAAACAATAAATAATCTCCCAAATTATTTATTAACCTCAAAATATTTTCACAAGTTATATTTCTATTTTCAACCCTTTGAAAACAGTTTCAAACCATCTTTCTTTTTCACAATGAACTTTCCCAAATATTTTCTATCTTCATTGAAATCACCAAGCACAAAACTAGTTTTTTTTAAATAATTTAAAACACTTTACTTTGAAATATACTTTAAAACATTCAGTTAAAAACTACTTCAATAATTTGTTAAAAATACATACTATATGAATATTTGAAAATAAGGTTACTTAATAAAATATAAAACTAGATTTTCACTTTTAAAACAAATACTAAGTCACTTTTTAAATAATTACTTCTATAATAGATTAAAATAAAATACTTACTTTAGAATTTAAATATTTAGAAATAATAAATTTACCAAAACTTGCTTTTAAAAAAAACAATTTTAAACTTTTAACTTATATTTAAAAATTTACTTTGAAAATGTACTTGGTTATCCAGGGAGAATTTCCAATTTCAATCACTTAAATCAGTTTACCAAATTGATTTCCAATTTACTTCCTTTGAAATAAATTTCTTTACTTACTCAGTTCATTTCAAAATTCATTAATTATGGATTTTATTAATAATGTTATTATTTTGCGTTTGATTTTAAATCTTTTAACTGAAATATACAAATTTTAGGTTTTCCCAATTTCTTCTTTATTCTTTTCAATAATTTAAAACTTAAATTTTAAATAAATGTTTTGTTCTTTTAAAATAATAACACTGAAGTTTAAAATTCATTAACTTCCTGTTTATTCAAAAATTTCCTTTCTATACTCTAGATCTATTTATTAGAATTTAAAGTCACTTTATTTCTTTTCCAGCTCATTCTTAAATTTATTCAAATTTTCTATAATTATTTTTCTTACAAATTCACTTCTTTTATTTTCTTTCCAAAATCCAGTTTATATATTTTTGGTAATTCATTATACCCAATTATATCCAATCGAACCACAACATTCAATATTCCAATATAATTCATCATAGAATATCAAATAATCACAATAGAGGGTATTAAATAATTTAAATAAATGTTGAGGGATCCAGTTGGATCCCTCCAACCTGTTTTCCCTGCATCCATAGACGTTAGCACAATATTACCAATTCCAAATATACTATACTATAGCACATCAATCAAGTCAACCATTCAAACAATTATTTAAATTTAATCATTTAAATTTAAATTTTAAATTCAGCTGAGTGAGATTAACTCACCTTATTCCGTTTGCAACCCATTTCCAAACCAGCTTGTTTCCTTTCAGATTTTGACCTTGAATAACAATTTATATGATTTTATTAATATCTGAAAAAATCGAACAATTAGATTTCCATATATAAATTTAATTATCCAAAGCTTTTATTTCAGACAAATAATTTACTTTTTAGGCTGATTTTCTTTTATAAAAATATTTTTTTCAAATAGAATTCTAATTTTACGTGAACTTTAACCATTACTATTTTAATCCAATTTCCCTCCTTTTTTGGCAACAGTTTCAATTATATTCAATTTGTTAACACTTCAAGTCGAATTTTAATTAATAACTAAAGTTCTAATTCCACCATTCACTTTTAATTTACCATCCAATTTTATTGACTCACAATTCAATTTCATTCTCAATTCATTTGATTAATTGCAAGGTCACTTTCAATTATATTTTCTTCACTAATGATTCGAGTCAAATTTGATTTATACCTTGAGTTTTATTTCCAAACTTCAATATTAACTCACCAAATCAGCTTCTATTTAACTACATTAGGTTCCATTTACATATTTCATTAACTAATTTATTATCTAATTAGTTCTCCCTTTATTAATAATCCAATACTTGATTGATTTTTTTTCTTAAAAATCTCTTCATTTAATTTTCTCAAGTTTAATTTATTTTATAATTCAAGTTTGGATTTTTGTTTTATTTCCAAAACATCAAACTACATTTATTTTGGGATTTTGTATCTCACTATTTGATTTTATAAGTCACAACTTATTATTTACAAAATCACAATCCCATTCATTCTAGGCTTGAATGTATTCTTCTTTTATTTTTAACTCAAGATTCACGCTTATTTATAGCTCAAGCATATTTTTATTTCCATGGATTTTTAATTCTTTTATAAGTTATTTTGATTTATTTATTTCAATTCAATCCTTATCCAACTTATTTTCCATTTATTCAGTTAAGAATCTAATTCCATTCGATAACTCAATTGAATTTTTATTGTATGAGTAGTCGAGTGATTTGGGTTAGCTTGACGAATTTTGGAGGAGATATAGAGCATGAGGCTTCCACGTGTAGATATATTATGGTTCCACTGTGTTTGTGTTGTATCTGTTCTCTTGTGTTCTTGAGTTGTATAGTTAGACAGATGTTTATAACTGTCTAATATGTGTTGTATAAGATGTGTGCTCTGATGTAATATGATACTATGTAATATTTTATGTGATATATTATATTTCATTCGTTCCGCTATGAGTTATCTGATGTTGTTGTGTTTCTTTCTTCTCTTTCTTTTCTTCTTCTATACCTGTCTTTCTTAATTAGTGATGCGACTTTCTGGAGTCAAAAGTCGGGCCGCTACAGCCGTGTCAAACTGTTCTATTCAAGCGTTTAGAAACCCCTTCGATACAGTTGTCCAGACTGTGCCGACGAAGTTCATATGCCACTCAATAAACCAATCAACACAATATTAAAATAATTTATATTCACTAGCAAATACACGCTCATATCTATTTATACGCTCAAACTCATTGTAGAGTACTGCAGACTCTAATTTAAATGAGTAATTTCCACCAAAGCCAAGGTTATCACCAACCTATGCTCTGATACTAAGTGTAACGACCCGCAAATCTGTACCCATTGAGTCATCACTATTTAACTTAATTCTATCTCAATTAAATCTCATTTTAAATCTACAATTTCGTTTGATTAGTTATTGTAAAATTTAAAATACTCGGATTTAACTCATCAATTGACATGGCCATCTCCAATTTATTTTCACTTATTTGGATTTTATTTGTAATATTCAATTACCTATTAAGAATTTACCATTCCTTTCTTAAGTTTAGTATAAGCATTTTATACGTTTCTTTATTTACTTTCACCTTACCACTTTAGTTTATATCTATTTCTATTCAAATTAATTCTCCCATTTCTATCTGAATTCATTTTATTTTCAACTCTAAATATTTGAATTTTTTTTTCTTATTTATAACTAATTCATGTCATTATTTTAAATTAGTTTCATTCACTAGTTTATTTCTCTATTAAAATTAATTTAACTTCTATATCCGTTTGGATAATTATTGATAAAATCAAAATAAGTATACAGTATTATATATATTTTATAGTAAGGATATTTTCCCTTGATTTAATATATATATATATATATATATATATATATATATATAAAAGCTTTTTAATATAAGAGTATGTGTTTTAAGGAAGAAAATAATAAACATATGTTAAAGAAGAATTTTACAGTAAAGAAAAATATATATCACAGTAAATTATAAACATATCTGTTTAACATTTAATACGCATATAACGTTTTGGGACACTTATTGAAATGTTGAAATGGTTAAAGTTCATGTAAAATTAGAATTCTATTTGAAAAAAATATTTTTTTTATAAAAGAAAATCAGCCTAAAAAGTAAATTGTTGGTCTGAAATAAAAGCTTTAGATAATTAAATTTATATATGGAAATCTAATTGTTCGATTATTTCAAATATTAATAAAATCATATAAATTGTTATTCAAGGTCAAAATCTGAAAGGAAACAAGCTGGTTTGGAAATGGGTTGCAAACGGAATAAGGTGATTTAATCTCACTCACCTGAATTTAAAATTTAAATTTAAATGATTAAATTTAAATAATTGTTTGAATGGTTGAATTGATTGATATACTATAGTATGGTATATTTTGGAATTGCATTTTATATTGTGCTAACGTCTGTGGATGCTTGGAAACAGGTTAGAGGAATCCAACTGGATCCTTCAACATTTATTTAAATTATTTAATACCCTCTGTTGTGATTATTTGATATTCTATGATGAATTATATTGGAATATTGAATGCTATGGTTCGATTGGATATAGTTGGGTATAATGAATTACCAAAAATATATAAATTGGATTTTGGAAAGAAAATAAAAGAAGTGAATTTGTAAGTAAAATAATTATAGAAAATCTGAATAAATTTAAGAATGAATTGGAAAAGAAATAAAGTGACTTTAAAATTCTAATAAATAAATCTTGAGTACAGAAAGGAAATTTTGAATAAACTGAAAGTTAATGAATTATTAAACTTTAGTGTTATTATTTAAAAGAACAAAGCATTCATTTTTAAATTTAAGATTTGAATCTTGAAAGGAATAAAGAAGAAATTGAAAAAAAAATCTGAAATTTGTATATTTCAGTTAGATTTAAAATCAAACAAAAAATAAAAAAAAATGAAAAATGAAAAAATAAACGAGATAGCCATTGCACTTTAAATCACTATCTCGCACCTGTAAGTACTATCTCCGTCAAACTCATCACGGAATCACCCCTAGAGTTATATTGACGTATAGTTCTTACACCTCGAGTCTTCACTAAGCTCCACTTGGATTCAGGACCTAACGTTTAATTTGGATCGATGTGGTTTTCAGATTATCCAAATATGGAAACCCGATCCCGGTCTCATCGAAACCAAATGCCATTTAATGTCCAAGTTGTTTAAGGGTTTAAATAGTTTTAAACTTATATTCAGAATGATATAAACAAATAGATGAATCACATTATCACAATAGATAATTCATATCAAATATTCATCTCACAAAGCAGCATAACACATATCAGAGATATCCAAATCATCTTGTATCACCCAATCACCCAATATCAATCTTTCAATATTAATCAATCATCCAAAAGCAGAATTGATTAACTCTAAATCAATTGGACTAACTTAATCCTTCTTCATTAATTTATTCCAAATAAATAAATAAATAAATTAATCATCTCTTAATGATCTTCCTTAATTAATCTTCCTTGATTAATTATCTTATTATTACATTCAAGTAATTCCTTAACCATATACAGTAATTAACCTTTAATTACTATCATTAATTACAATAATTAATGATCCTTCATTTACTTCCGTTAATTAATCAACTATAATTAATTACATTAATCCTCAATTAATTACAATTAATTAATCACACTTTAATTAACCACTTTTTATTAATCAACCTTGATTAATTAACTAATGATCCTTATTAATTAGTAATTAAATAATTAACTTATAATTAATCATCTCATTAATCATAAACAGTAATTAACAACTTGTAATTACTTATCTTAATTAATTATATTAATCCTTTTGATTAATTAATCTAATTAATTAATCTTTAATTACTTCATTAAGTAATCAATTAAGGCTTATCATTGTGAAATGAAATAAAATTAAATCAATAAATAAAACGCCAAAATTTGACTGAAAGAAATCAATTAGGACAATTTTGTAGTCAATTTGGAATGCATGTTCCAAACATTAAAAACCCTCATAAAAAAGGTAATAAATTCAAGGAATCTTTTTGAAAAAATAAGAAATTTTATTCTTATAAAAAGATAGAACAAAAAGCTCAAAGAAAAGAGGAATGATTAAATAAAAAGAAAAATAAAATTATCCACTGTTATAAATGTGGAAAAATTGGACATTATGCTAATAGATGCAAAATAAAAAAGAAAACTGATAATTTACAGATTGATAATGAATTAAAGGAAACATTATCAAAACTTCTACTAGACTCTAGCTTTAAATATAAATGTATTTACTAATAATAATATTATAGAATTTTTAAAATTAGTTAAAGACCCGGAATTGAGATCAAAAATGATAGATCAAATGGAAGATATTCCAGAAACAAGCAAAAATAATGAATCGTTAATGGAGACATTTCCAAATATTTGAAGTTCTAAAAATCCATATTCTATGAATGAAGTTCATAAACTTTTAAAAGAACGAAAAAGAATTTAATATCCTGCTACTGTAGAGGACCTTAATAATGAAATCAAAATTCTTAAAAAGGAAATCCAAATCATAAAAAATGAAAATAGAAATATTGATTATTGACTCTCTTTTCTAGAACAGTCAAAACAAGTTATCCCTATTGAAAACAATCAAATAAATTGTTCTCTAGTAAAACTCCAAAACAAGAAGGACTTCTTTCAAAGTTGGATATCATAATATCCCAAAAATGGTTTATCAAAACAACCCTTTTAATTGATATCCATTTTAAAAAGGAGTTAACTGCTCTTATAAATAGTGGTGTAGACATGAATGTGATTCTAGAAGGAATAATTCCAACTAGGTATTTTCATAAAACCACTAATTCATTAAGTCATGCAGGCGGAGGAAAACTTGATATTAAATTCAAATTACCACATGCTTATATATGTAAAAATAAGACTTGTATTCCTACAAGCTTTTTACTAATAAAAAAATTATATTACTAATCAAGTCATACTTGGAACTCCATTTGTAGATAAAATCTATCCTATAACAAATATTGATAAAAATGGAATAACAGGTATTTATGAAGACAAGATTATTAATTTTGAATTTATAACTAAACCCTTTACAAAGTTCTTACATGAAGTAAAAGAACTTTTGACACAAAAGACCTATCATTTAAATTATATAAAACAAGAAATTATTTCTCTTACTATAACGACCCAGAATTTTAATTAATTAAAATTTGAATATTTAATTAATTTTAAATATTAATAAGTGAATTTATAAGTCGAATAAATTTTATTTTGAATTATTGGATTTAATTGGATAATTTAATCGATAATTTAATATGTTAAATTATGGAAATAATTGAAAATTGAGTTAAATATGATTGAAAATGATTTGTAAAATTTTATTTTATCATGTTGAAGTTAGAATGATATTTTAGAACTTTTAAAATCGAATTAAAAGTTAATTTGTGAAAATTGAATATTTTAATATTTAATCGACTAGTGAAAATAGCCAATTTTTGAACAGTCTCAGAATTGAACGAAACTAGTTCCATTGGATCCGTAATAGTTAGTTATTACCGGATTTCAATTTTCGTGTCAATCGAAGCTATCGTTTGATCGTGGCAGCTCGAAACGCATCAATTTATTTTTAATTTTAATTTGGCGAGTTAAAATAGCCATTTTTCAAAAAGTCTCGGATTTCGACGAAACTAGTTTCATCGGATCCGTAATGTGAAATTATTGTAAGGTTTCAAATTTCAAGTCAATTGGATTTACCGTTTGTCCGGTACAAATTAAAACGCCTAGAAATCGATTTAAATCGGTTTAATTTAAATTGAACGTTTGTTGCCATAACTCGCACAGATGTCCGAATTAGCTTCCGAAACCTGTTCCATTGTGTCCGGAACGCGGGGTAAACCCTAGAAACGCCAGTCACTGCGCGTAAATCGGAGTTTGGAAAACCGGAATGAATAGTGTTCGTTTTATTTCTATAAATAGACCATTTACTCACAAAATTAAAAAAGAAAAAAAGAAAAGCTAGGGTTTAATGTCGTGGCCGCCACCTACAGAATCTATGGCCGAAATTGTCTCCCCTTCCTCCTCAAAAATCTTTCGATCCAAGCATCGATTAAGGAAACGTTCAACATGACAGTTGTAGATCTAGGGGAGAGCTACAGATCCATACGGCTGTGATTGCTTCTAGGCGAGTGGATCAATGGGGATTCGAGTTCAAAGCTGGGCCGTTTCGCACGTTTTTCTGGGTGGAGGAGGCAGCCGAGTTTCACGAGAAGCATGCCGAAGGTAGAGGCAGGGAGGAGCAACGTAGTGGCGATGGCCGATCATCTTCATGATGCCTAGGTTGGCCGCGATAATCCACTAAAGGGTGGCGGCTTGGGTTCAATGATGTTCGAAGTTTACTGGGTGCTCACGAGAGAGGAGAAGCAATAGGGAACGAACGTGCATCGGCCCAGATTTTGATCAAGCAAAGTGAAGGGTCTGGATTTGTTGAGGGTATAAAAAAAAAAAAATGTAAATATATTTATTTAAATTCGTTCAATCTGTAAATATGCGTATCTTTTTCATACGAGATCGAAAACGCGCGAAACCAGTTGCGTTGGAATCGTATGGACGAGCACTACGCGATGAAATTGGATTGGAGTCGTTTGGAGTTAGTGAGAATTTTGGGTAAAATTAAACGTCCGTTTAATTTTATTCGAAATAAATCGCTAAAACGGAATTTAAAATCAAGGTGAGAACTTCTCACTCAATCGAATCAGTTTCGATTTTATTTTAAATAGTTGATTTAAAATATTTGAATGCATGTTTGAATGTTGATTAATATCTATTGATTGTTAAAATAGACATTATACGCCGTTAGTAAGCGGATGTTATTTGTTAAAAACATATAGCGCGAATATTTCATAAACAGTGAAATTGGTATTATATATATAATATCAATATATATATATTGGTATATGTATATATTGGAGTTATTGATTCCCCGCATTTTTTGTTTAGCGGATGAGACCCTATTGCGCCGTCTATTAAGCGGATAATATTTATTAAAAACATATACCGCGATAATTTCGTACTGGAGCGAAATTGGTATTGTGCTAATGTTTGTGATGCAGGAAAACAGGTTGGAGGGATCCAACTGGATTCCTCAACAGTATTTATTTGATTTCAGATATTTTGATATTTGATGAATTATCATATCGATATATGATATCGTTGTTGTCGTGATTGACTATTTGGTATGTAGCATCATTGGACCCAGATTTTGGGATTTTAAAATGATTTTAAAGTGATTTTTGAAAATATACGTTTTATAAAATAATTTTTAGAATTGATCCATGTTAAATAAATAAAAGTTATAATTTTTTATGTTATAAAAATTATGATTTTTGAGAAATATAGAAAAAAACTGATTTTTGAGAATATGATGTTAATGACTTTATAAAATAGCTTAAATCGGGATTTTTGGATTTATTATAAAAAGTGAAAATATAGAATTTATAAAATTTAATTATTTTATAAATCAAGAAAATGGTGAAATTATAAAGGAATTTGAAGATGTTTTAAAGAATTATATAAATTGATTTATATAAGAGATTTATAAATGGATATTTATAAATTGAAATATTGACATTATAAAACGAGTTTTTATAAGTGTTTGAATGAAGTGAAAATGGATTGCATAAGTGAATGGAATTTATAAAATTATAAATGGTGAAGTTATAAATGAAATTCATAAATAGAAAGATTTATAAATTTTGTGAAGTTATTAAAGTATGTTTTTGTAAACGAATAAATTATAAGTGTTTAACTTATAATATGAACTTTTGGTTTATAATTGAGATATGAAATTGAATAGGTTAATAAAGGAATTTATAAAAGGAATTGATATAAAATAAATAGAAATAGAATTTATAAACGTTGTTTTATAAATTCGCAAACGACTTATTTTGATAAGTAAATTGTTGAAACCTATTAATGGAGTTATATTCACATTTTTGACTGTGAATAATCCTTTGAAATAAAATGAATAAAAGGATGAAATTTGTTAACATAGTATATTCATGTTTTTGAATAGTGAATAATATGTTGAAGAAATTGTTTTGAATGTGATGTTTTAAATAGAATTAAAACGATCTAACGATGTTTTAAAATATGTTGAGATTCGAAACCATAGATTTCAACATTCATTGTTGAAATAGACGTTTTCGAGAAATAGAAGGAAATGGTGGACTATAACACTGTTGTTATAGTAAATGATTTCCGAAAGGAAATGTTTTGTATAGTATTGGGATTTATATATCTATTTTAATTTCGAATCCCTATACTAGTGATTTTGGGTCGTCGTAACGATGTTTTACGCAACATTCGTTTTGGCCCAAATAAATATGTTAAGAGAATGATTTCCTTAAAGAATGAAATATATACTTAATTTCGATTGAAGTATATTGAATATTTTCTAAGTGTTGAAAATAAATAAAATTTGTGAATTACTTATGAATAAGTAAGAATGGAAATGTTTTCCAATATAAAGTGAATATTAGAGAATTTAACTTTTTGAAGATAAATTGAAATGAATAATTGACATCGTATATGCATGGATATTTGGAATATAAATTCACTAAGGAATTTATAAAAGAAGGAGAATTTGTTTAAAAATAAATATTGATTTATTTTTGAAGTGTTGAAATTATATATCTAGTGAAGATATTTTGGAAAATAAATAATTTGGAAAATTATTTGGAAACTGGTGATGTGTGCATATCCATTGATAGTTCAATAGCCGACTATCAATATTTCCCTTTGAATGGGTATTTGATGTGATTTGTTGAATGTGAATGCCACACTTATTTTTGAATAAGCGCTCACTATTCGGGTTAACCGGGAAAGGACCATGGGGTCGTTTAACCCATTCCGAATATGTGATACGTCGTTGTGAATTGCATTGAAGATCGGTGTTGAAGACCGAGTATTTGTGAAAGCGATAGGATAACCTATCGATTGTCTCTGCACTGGGTAGCTCCTGGTATAGAGATTCTTTAAGTGATGGGAAATTCGATCGGGATTGTGAATACCCGGATTGCAAGGGCTTCGTAAGAAGTGCCTTCGGTTCTGTTCGAGCCCGGAACAGACTTGTATGGATTGTATGTCTGACATTACAAGTTGAGATATAAAGCAGATTTCTTTCAAATATATTTCTGATTGGTGGCGGAGAATTTATTCTTTTATCTTAACACCCTTCTCTGAGACGTACGAGCTCAGAGGTTATATAGTTGAAGTTATCAGCGATATATTCCCAATTTGGTAATGTGACATGCTGAGCGTTGCTGAAATGATCATTGTGTTGATTATTTGTGATAGGATCATTTGTTTGATCGTCTATCTTGGTGATCATTGTGTTGATCATTTGTTGACCCAAAGCATTGCTTTTGTATAAAGTATGTTTTTGTGGACGTGACTTCGTCGAGCCTCACACCCCGTGAATGGTCAAAACAGGAAAGAAGCAGCAAGGTTATGAGGGGTAGCGCCCTTTAGGATATGTGCATTTCCTTCTGGAAAAGGGTGGTATCATGGTATGGAGCCCAGATACTTACTCATGTTGAAAACACTTTGTTATGATTGTGTGAATTGATTAGAGAGCTCTCGGATAAAGGTCCCAAAGGACCGGGGGATGGCATATTCGGTCAGTTGTTACTCTGTTAGGGGTAACCCGGCCTTGTGTTGGCAGAGATCCGGTTTGGTTCTCAGGGATGTCCATCCAGAGGCATTCTCATGTGGCAATGGGAAGTTCCTTGGCCTGATCATTCGTTGGAAATCCAAAGAAACAATACGTGACTTGTACGGTTTTAGTTGTATAACCTGCTATGGAATGTGGCGGTAACCTGCTATTGAACATAGTTAGCTATAGTAGGCATACGATAATGGTCGTATGTTGGCTAAGATTTATATTCTACTTTCGAAATGAATTTTTTTCCTACACTATGCACTAGTAATAATATAAAATGTTCTTTTAAACGCGTATCAAGCATCTTTGACTATCATAAGGAGAAATCTCCTCCGATTCTGCGTTTGCATGTGTGTGTGTGCGGGAGGCCTTATGGTAGTCTCATTTTTAAAAGCATTGCGAATTGATTTAAAAATATTCCTCTATTTTGATTTTAAAGATAAATAAACTGTTTTGAGTTCTCACACCAGTCACATGACTGACTCGGAGTTTATTGTTTTCCTTCCTAAACTCTGGGTGCCCACCAATTTCCACACGGGCAGTCAAGAGTTAGGTTTATCGGGATATTCTGGAGTTGCTGGAGGCAAGCTGGATGGCATGGCGTATTACTAGCTATATAGTATTTCTTTTTCCGCTGCACTGTTTGATGTTGTTGTTGTTGTACACTCTGATGATATGATGTAATGAAATGAAATGTGATGTAATGTAATAACTGATATAGTTCTTTGTTTAAAGATTATTCATTTATTATTATATGTTGTTCCGCTGCGAATTGTGAGATTCTGATGTAGTTCTGTTATTTTCTTTCTGTCCCGTTCTATTTTAAAATTCCCTATTCTCCATTTTTCTATATTTTCAAATTTTCTATTCTCTTTTCTTCTATTTTAAAATGTTCTATTTTTATGTTTTCTTTCCCTATCTTCTACCTTCTTCTCTCCTCTTCTGCCTTTTTCTTTTCCTGAATTTTTCTTAAACCCCTAAGGGTTCGTATTTTCGTTCATCTTGAATTAATCAATGGAGATTAGTGTCTATTCAAGGAGTACGGATTTATGGGTCTTTACAGTTGGTATCAGAGCATATGGTTAAGCGACAACCATGGTTCTGTTGGGTATTACTCATTAGAGATAGAGTCAGTAGTACTCTAGAATGAGTTTGAGTGTAATAATAGCTATGAGAGCGTATTTGTTAGTGAATATAAAAATTGTTTTATATTGTGATGATTGGTTTATTGGGTGGCATATGAACTTTCGTCAGCGTGGTCCGCAAGACTATGCCGAAGGGGTTTCTAAACACTTGAATAGAACAATTCGGCATAATATTGATTTTAAAATTGGGTAAATGAAATTATTTTACCTTGATTATATTTTATATATAAAGAAATAATTTTTCAGAATTATTAAAGTGTATATAAGTTGATTGTTTAGATGTTTGAATAATCTAAATAAAAGAATAATTGTATAAGTAAAGAATTATAAGAATTGAATTATAATTAAAGTAATTTACAATTGTGAAATAAACTTATATATATAAGAAGTGAAACTATATGAATATATTTATGAATGTGAGTTGAAATAAAAAATGAATTTAAAGTTAAATGGAAATTTACTTTAGAAATGGAAATATAACTTAAGTGTTGTTGAATGGAATTGATATTAGTATCAAAGTAAATTAATGAAGTTAAGTGATAGATATGAACTTGAGTTATATGTAATGAAATTCAACTTTTGTAATTGAATTGAATTAATGAATTGAATGTAAATAAATTGAATGTGAATTTAGCTGTTATGAAATAATGAATATAAGTGTTAATTCATTAAATTCTAATGTTATTAGAAGTTGAATAGTTAAATAAAAATCAATTTAATTAAACCAATTGATAAGCAAAGGAATTTGGTTGTAATTGATATACATTGATTGTTATTTGATTGATTAGTGAATATAAACTAATTGAAAATGAATGTTAGTAAAAACATCCACTGTTAATGAATCAAATGTGATTTAAATTGAAAACCTATTTCATTAAATATTAATGAGAATATGAATGAACATTTGTTGGTTATGAATGCTAGTTGGTTGATGTTTGAATTTATTGTTTTATTGCGTTTGCTATGTTGACATATATAGTTATTATGTTGATATATGTTGTATATTGATACTATTGTCCATATACATGATTCTCATGTTGTTTGTTGAGTGATTAGTAGGTGCGGATCGCGTTTGCTTCGCATTTGGAGCTCGCTTTCGCGCTATATTAGCCGTATACGCTCGCTAATAAAATATAAGGTACATATCTCGGATTACATACCGTACTTTTATAGTTTTTTCCCTACGGGATGCCTCATTACTTGATGAGATGTATATTTGTGATATATATACTGTCATTTTTTTTCGGATCGAGCCACGCAAAGGAGACTATGGCGAATTTTTCCGAAAATTTAAGGCGTTAGAAAAAATTTGAGAAAAATTGGAAAGTTTTGAAAACTTTAACTTTGATTTTGGAATTGAAAGTTAAACAATAGTAATTGCTTTTGAAAGGATAACTAAGTATGATTTGAAAACTTAGTAAAGGTATTATAAGAAGTTTAACTATGGATTTTGGGAAAATTAATAGATTCTGTACTTTTCTTACTTAATAATTTTGAGGACGAAATTCTTTTAAGGGGGGAAGATTGTAACGACCCAGAATTTTAATTAATTAAAATTTGAATATTTAATTAATTTTAAATATTAATAAGTGAATTTATAAGTCGAATAAATTTTATTTTGAATTATTGGATTTAATTGGATAATTTAATCGATAATTTAATATGTTAAATTATGGAAATAATTGAAAATTGAGTTAAATATGATTGAAAATGATTTGTAAAATTTTATTTTACCATGTTGAAGTTAGAATGATATTTTAGAACTTTTAAAATCGAATTAAAAGTTAATTTGTGAAAATTGAATATTTTAATATTTAATCGACTAGTGAAAATAGCCAATTTTTGAACAGTCTCAGAATTGAACGAAACCAGTTCCATTGGATCCGTAATAGTTAGTTATTATCGGATTTCAATTTTCGTGTCAATCGGAGCTATCGTTTGATCGTGGCAGCTCGAAACGCATCAATTTATTTTTAATTTTAATTTGGCGAGTTAAAATAGCCATTTTTCAAAAAGTCTCGGATTTCGACGAAACCAGTTTCATCGGATCCGTAATGCGATATTATTGTAAGGTTTCAAATTTCAAGTCAATTGGATTTACCGTTTGTCCGGTACAAATTAAAACGCCTAGAAATCGATTTAAATCGGTTTAATTTAAATTGAACGTTTGTTGCCATAACTCGCACAGATGTCCGAATTAGCTTCCGAAACCTGTTCCATTGTGTCCGGAACGCGGGGTAAACCTTAGAAACGCCAGTCACTGCGCATAAATCGGAGTTTGGAAAACCGGAATGAATAGTGTTCGTTTTATTTCTATAAATAGACCATTTACTCACAAAATTAAAAAAGAAAAAAAGAAAAGCTAGGGTTTAATGTCGTGGCCGCCACCTACAGAATCTATGGCCGAAATTGTCTCCCCTTCCTCCTCAAAAATCTTTCGATCCAAGCATCGATTAAGGAAACGTTCAACATGACAGTTGTAGATCTAGGGGAGAGCTACAGATCCATACGGCTGTGATTGCTTCTAGGCGAGTGGATCAATGGGGATTCGAGTTCAAAGCTGGGCCGTTTCGCACGTTTTTCTGGGTGGAGGAGGCAGCCGAGTTTCACGAGAAGCATGCCGAAGGTAGAGGCAGGGAGGAGCAACGTAGTGGCGATGGCCGATCATCTTCATGATGCCTGGGTTGGCCGCGATAATCCACTAAAGGGTGGCGGCTTGGGTTCAATGATGTTCGAAGTTTACTGGGTGCTCACGAGAGAGGAGAAGCAATAGGGAACGAACGCACATCGGCCCAGATTTTGATCAAGCAAAGTGAAGGGTCTGGATTTGTTGAGGGTATATAAAAAAAAAATGTAAATTATATTTATTTAAATTCGTTCAATCTGTAAATATGCGTATCTTTTTCATACGAGGTCGAAAACGCGCGAAACCAGTTGCGTTGGAATCGTATGGACGAGCACTACGCGATGAAATTGGATTGGAGTCGTTTGGAGTTAGTGAGAATTTTGGGTAAAATTAAACGTCCGTTTAATTTTATTCGAAATAAATCGCTAAAACGGAATTTAAAATCAAGGTGAGAACTTCTCACTCAATCGAATCAGTTTCGATTTTATTTTAAATAGTTGATTTAAAATATTTGAATGCATGTTTGAATGTTGATTAATATTTATTGATTGTTAAAATAGACATTATACGCCGTTAGTAAGCGGATGTTATTTGTTAAAAACATATACCGCGAATATTTCATAAACAGTGAAATTGGTATTATATATATAATATCAATATATATATATATTGGTATATGTATATATTGGAGTTATTGATTCCCCGCATTTTTTGTTTAGCGGATGAGACCCTATTGCGCCGTCTATTAAGCGGATAATATTTATTAAAAACATATACCGCGATAATTTCGTACTGGAGCGAAATTGGTATTGTGCTAATGTTTGTGATGCAGGAAAACAGGTTGGAGGGATCCAACTGGATTCCTCAACAGTATTTATTTGATTTCAGATATTTTGATATTTGATGAATTATCATATCGATATATGATATCGTTGTTGTCGTGATTGACTATTTGGTATGTAGCATCATTGGACCCAGATTTTGGGATTTTAAAATGATTTTAAAGTGATTTTTGAAAATATACGTTTTATAAAATAATTTTTAGAATTGATCCATGTTAAATAAATAAACGTTATAATTTTTTATGTTATAAAAATTATGATTTTTGAGAAATATAGAAAAAAACTGATTTTTGAGAATATGATGTTAATGACTTTATAAAATAGCTTAAATCGGGATTTTTGGATTTATTATAAAAAGTGAAAATATAGGATTTATAAAATTTAATTATTTTATAAATCAAGAAAATGGTGAAATTATAAAGGAATTTGAAGATGTTTTAAAGAATTATATAAATTGATTTATATAAGAGATTTATAAATGGATATTTATAAATTGAAATATTGACATTATAAAACGAGTTTTTATAAGTGTTTGAATGAAGTGAAAATGGATTGCATAAGTGAATGGAATTTATAAAATTATAAATGGTGAAGTTATAAATGAAATTCATAAATAGAAAGATTTATAAATTTTGTGAAGTTATTAAAGTATGTTTTTGTAAACGAATAAATTATAAGTGTTTAACTTATAATATGAACTTTTGGTTTATAATTGAGATATGAAATTGAATAGGTTAATAAAGGAATTTATAAAAGGAATTGATATAAAATAAATAGAAATAGAATTTATAAACGTTGTTTTATAAATTCGCAAACGACTTATTTTGATAAGTAAATTGTTGAAACCTATTAATGGAGTTATATTCACATTTTTGACTGTGAATAATCCTTTGAAATAAAATGAATAAAAGGATGAAATTTGTTAACATAGTATATTCATGTTTTTGAATAGTGAATAATATGTTGAAGAAATTGTTTTGAATGTGATGTTTTAAATAGAATTAAAACGATCTAACGATGTTTTAAAATATGTTGAGATTCGAAACCATAGATTTCAACATTCATTGTTGAAATAGACGTTTTCGAGAAATAGAAGGAAATGGTGGACTATAACACTGTTGTTATAGTAAATGATTTCCGAAAGGAAATGTTTTGTATAGTATTGGGATTTATATATCTATTTTAATTTCGAATCCCTATACTAGTAATTTTGGATTGTCGTAACGATGTTTTACGCAACATTCGTTTTGGCCCAAATAAATATGTTAAGAGAATGATTTCCTTAAAGAATGAAATATATACTTAATTTCGATTGAAGTATATTGAATATTTTCTAAGTGTTGAAAATAAATAAAATTTGTGAATTACTTATGAATAAGTAAGAATGGAAATGTTTTCCAATATAAAGTGAATATTAGAGAATTTATCTTTTTGAAGATAAATTGAAATGAATAATTGAAATCGTATATGCATGGATATTTGGAATATAAATTCACTAAGGAATTTATAAAAGAAGGAGAATTTTTTTAAAAATAAATATTGATTTATTTTTGAAGTGTTGAAATTATATATCTAGTGAAGATATTTTGGAAAATAAATAATTTGGAAAATTATTTGGAAACTGGTGATGTGTGCATATCCATTGATAGTTCAATAGCCGACTATCAATATTTCCCTTTGAATGGGTATTTGATGTGATTTGTTGAATGTGAATGCCACACTTATTTTTGAATAAGCGCTCACTATTCGGGTTAACCGGGAAAGGACCATGGGGTCGTATAACCCATTCCGAATATGTGATACGTCGTTGTGAATTGCATTGAAGATCGGTGTTGAAGACCGAGTATTTGTGAAAGCGATAGGATAACCTATCGATTGTCTCTGCACTGGGTAGCTCCTGGTATAGAGATTCCTTAAGTGATGGGAAATTCGATCGGGATTGTGAATACCCGGATTGCAAGGGCTTCGTAAGAAGTGCCTTCGGTTCTGTTCGAGCCCGAAACAGACTTGTATGGATTGTATGTCTGACATTACAAGTTGAGATATAAAGCAGATTTCTTTCAAATATATTTCTGATTGGTGGCGGAGAATTTATTCTTTTAGCTTAACACCCTTCTCTGAGACGTACGAGCTCAGAGGTTATATAGTTGAAGTTATCAGCGATATATTCCCAATTTGGTAATGTGACATGCTGAGTGTTGCTGAAATGATCATTGTGTTGATTATTTGTGATAGGATCATTTGTTTGATCGTCTATCTTGGTGATCATTGTGTTGATCATTTGTTGACCCAAAGCATTGCTTTTGTATAAAGTATGTTTTTGTGAACATGACTTCGTCGAGCCTCACACCCCGTGAATGGTCAAAACAGGAAAGAAGCAGCAAGGTTATGAGGGGTAGCGCCCTTTAGGATATGTGCATTTCCTTCTGGAAAAGGGTGGTATCATGGTATGGAGCCCAGATACTTACTCATGTTGAAAACACTTTGTTATGATTGTGTGAATTGATTAGAGAGCTCTCGGATAAAGGTCCCAAAAGACCGGGGGATGGCATATTCGGTCAGTTGTTACTCAGTTAGGGGTAACCCGACCTTGTGTTGGCAGAGATCCGGTTTGGTTCTCAGGGATGTCCATCCAGAGGCATTCTCATGTGGCAATGGGAAGTTCCTTGGCCTGATCATTCGTTGGAAATCCAAAGAAACAATACGTGACTTGTACGGTTTTAGTTGTATAACCTGCTATGGAATGTGGCGGTAACCTGCTATTGAACATAGTTAGCTATAGTAGGCATATGATAATGGTCGTATGTTGGCTAAGATTTATATTCTACTTTCGAAATGAATTTTTTTCCTACACTATGCACTAGTAATAATATAAAATGTTCTTTTAAACGCGTATCAAGCATCTTTGACTATCATAAGGAGAAATCTCCTTCGATTCTGCGTTTGCATGTGTGTGTGTGCGGGAGGCCTTATGGTAGTCTCATTTTTAAAAGCATTGCGAATTGATTTAAAAATATTCCTCTATTTTGATTTTAAAGATAAATAAACTGTTTTGAGTTCTCACACCAGTCACATGACTGACTCGGAGTTTATTGTTTTCCTTCCTAAACTCTGGGTGCCCACCAATTTCCACACGGGCAGTCAAGAGTTAGGTTTATCGGGATATTCTGGAGTTGCTGGAGGCAAGCTGGATGGCATGGCGTATTACTAGCTATATAGTATTTCTTTTTCCGCTGCACTGTTTGATGTTGTTGTTGTTGTACACTCTGATGATATGATGTAATGAAATGAAATGTGATGTAATGTAATAACTGATATAGTTCTTTGTTTAAAGATTATTCATTTATTATTATATGTTGTTCCGCTGCGAATTGTGAGATTCTGATGTAGTTCTGTTGTTTTCTTTCTGTCCCGTTCTATTTTAAAATTCCCTATTCTCCATTTTTCTATATTTCCAAATTTTCTATTCTCTTTTCTTCTATTTTAAAATGTTCTATTTTTCTGTTTTCTTTCCCTATCTTCTACCTTCTTCTCTCCTCTTCTGCCTTTTTCTTTTCCTAAATTTTTCTTAAACCCCTAAGGGTTCGTATTTTCGTTCATCTTGAATTAATCAATGGAGATTAGTGTCTATTCAAGGAGTACGGATTTACGGGTCTTTACACTTACTAAAGAAGAAAAACTACAAAATCCAAAATTACAAGAAAAATTAAAATGATTTATAACAAATTTTCTATAGAAATTTGTAATGACCATCCAAATGCCTTTTGGGATAGAAAGAAACATATTGTTAATCTTCCATATGAAGAGAATTTTGTTGAAAGAAAAATCCCTACTAAAGAAAGACCGTGTCAAATGAATTATGAATATCTAAAATTGTGTAAAATGGAAATTGAATCGTTATTTGAGAAAGATTTGATAAAACCATCCCAATCACCTTGGTCATGTACTGCATTTTATGTAAATAAAAAAAGTAAACAAGAAAGAGGGGTACCTAGATTAGTAATAAACTACAAACCTCTTAATAAGGTTTTGAAATGGATTAGGCATCCAATGCCTAATGATAAGGATTTATTAGATAGGCTATATGATTCTATCATATTTTCTAAGTTTGATTTAAAATATGGCTATTGGCAGATCTAAATTTCAAAATCTGACCAATAAAAAACTGTTTTTAATGTTCCAATTGAACATTATGAATGGACAGTAATGCCTTTTGCTTTAACAAATGCACCCTCAGAATTTCAGAAAATAATGAATTACATTTTTATTCCATGTAGTCAATTTATTATAGTTTATGTTGATAACATTCTAGTATTCTCAAAAGATATTGAAACACATTTTAAACACTTAGACATTTTTAGAAAAATCATTGTTCATAATGGGTTAGTAATATCAAAATCAAAAATGTCTTTGTTTCAGACAAATGTGAGAATTTTAGGCCATAATATCGAAAAAGGAAAAATAGTTCCTATAAATAGAAGTATAGAATTTGCTTCAAAATTCCTCTATATAATAACTGATAAAACACAGTTACAAAGGTTTTTGGGTAGTTTAAATTATATATCCTCCTATTATATTAACTTAGCCACAGATGCTGCTATCTCATATGATAGATTAAAAAAGAGTCTAGGCCCATGGACAGAACAACATACTAAAGCTGTTAAAATAATAAAAGAAAAGGTAAAAAAATTTCCTTGTTTAATGATTTCTAATTCAAATTGCGAAAAGATAATAGAGGCAAATGCATCAGATCTAGGATTTGGTGGAATTTTAAAATAAACATGTCCAAAGACAAAACAAAAAATATCTTGTTATGTTTCACTCAGGTAAATGGGCTAATAGTCAAAGGAACTATGCAACCATAGCCAAGGAAATCCTTGCTACAGTTAAGTGTGTTTTAAAATTTCAAGATGATTTACATAATCAAAATTTATTATAAAAACTAATTGTAAATCAGCTAAATATATGTTTAATAAAGATTTTAAACATGATGCATCAAAACAAATGTTTGCTAGATGGCAAGCTTACCTAGCACCTTTTGATTTTGAAATCCTTTATAAAAAAGGTGAAGAAAATAGTCTTTCTGATTTTTTAACTAATGAATTTTTGCAGGATAATGATTCCCAGAGGAAGGGGTAATTCCTCTTGCAGAGGAAAAGGTAGAGGAAATATCCTCCTGGCCCAACATGGAAATAAAAAACTATTTGCTGAAAATTTAACAGCCACTTCAGGGAATAATAGTTCCAATGACCCTCTATTCAAGGAATTTTTCGAATTTAAAAAGAAACAAGGGGCTAATAGCCAATCTGGCTCGTCATCATATGCCAACATAAATGGTATTGAAGAAGTTGAGGAAAATATAACTACTTATACTGAAAACCCGTATAGAGAAATCATACTGCTCTTAGAATTTGATGATGTAAAAAAGAAGAATGATCCCTGGAACCTACTACAAAGGTACCTTGATACTTCATCATTTATATCGCGGCATATAAGCAAAGGTCATATTACGAGGCCATAATAAAAGCCTTTTAAACTTGTGAAATAACCCATTTTAATGCAGGTGATCCGAATGTGTATAGCTTTAGTAAAATAATTGTTAAAAGGCTAATAATGCCTGACGAATGGGGGCTATCTAGCCTCAAAGAAAAAGAAATGTTTTTACCTGATAAGAAAATTTCTATTAGGTATAACTACTGGGATTATGCCGGAGAACTATATAAAGTATTTCTCTATGAAAATAATAAAAGAAAACATTCATGGTTAATAAAAATATGCGGGGAAGTCTATAAACGATCAATACCAAATTGGTTTATGGACCGATGGATAAAATATGTACCGCCACTTGATATTCTCCCAAGAAAATTGGAAAAATTATATTCGAAATTGGTAGATGTTTCACCAAGATTAAGCAATCTTGAGCAATATCTAATGATATTTGAATCAGGCCCACAATATTTCTTCATTGAGTTTTCCATTCCTTGGATTTGGAAGTGGAAACTGAAAATTGGATATACCAACAAAGTAATTCCTTGTTTACACAGATGTTTCTTTACAAAATTCTAGGATAAATTAACCAGAATTAACAATAGTACAGGTCAGATATTTGGCCAAGAAATGATATCAGAAATAGAGAAAAAATAAAAAAAATTCGAGAACAAGAATCCATAATTAAGCATAAGGAATCTCCAAGCCGTTCCAACATATTATCAGAAAATTGAAAATGCAAAAAGGTACAGTCACCAAAGAAGATATTCTTTATGACTATATTGTACAAATAAAAAAGAATTTAATAAAGAACACTTGCAAGGAAGACGCAAATTTAGATACATCAATGGTTTCATCAAAAGCTAAAGACATAGCTGAGGAAGATCAATTCTAAGATCTAAATGATGAAGATTTTGCGTAAATATTCAGCAAATTGGAAAAGAAGGCCCATAATATGGGAAAACACGAAGGCAAAATGATTCTGGATTAGGAATGATCTGGAAAAATAATAATTAATCTTTTACAAAGTGGAACATGTGGCTAATCTTTTATAAAGTGGGCTAATTGCTTTTATAAAAAGCAACACAGATGGCTAGCTAATAGTAGACAAATAAGCTACTCTAAAGATTCCTTTTTGGATTCAAAAATTCTAAAGTCCGAAGAAAAAATGGATTTTGAATTCCATTTCAATTCCAACCTCAACTATATAAAGAGAGGTACTTCTTGTGAAGAAGGCAGACTTCATTCTTCCTTTCTCTACTCTACTTAAAAACTTTCTGCCATTATACAAGTGTGCAATATTAAGGTGTGTAAAATAATGAAGATCTTGCTACTTCTATTAGTGCTGCCTTCTGTAAGTTTTTATTTTCAAATTTCTGTATTAATATTTTGAACATAGCCTGAATGGCAGGCTAATTTAGTTGTGCGTTGAATTACTGCTGTTCTGTATGTATGTTTTCATGTGTTCAAATGTTTAGGAAACACATAATAAACCGAGGATATTATTCATGGGTTAAGAACGGTATCATAGGATAGTAATATCTGGCTATCTTCCAAGTCCGAGCCATGGTCATGCGTTTTAGGACTTTATTTAAACTAGAAATTGTTGTCAGATCAGTACTTGACTTGCAAAATATTCCCAAATTTGTTCTGGTCTTTTCAGTTTAATTTGTAAGATCCTGAAAACAACATCACGAAAACTATCTTAGTGTATTGCGTAGATTGGTACCACCAAATTTCGCCCAGCGTTTTTAGATTGTTGCAACTTAAAATCAACAACATGAAAGCTAGTTTTGACTTAGAAATGATCCAACTTTAAATTTGTAATTTTACACCGATGTCCTTCTAATTTTGAATTGAAACAATGTGAATAACAACCCATATCCTTATCAATAGTTGGAATAGAACCACAATCTTTAGTCCGACAGTGAAGTTTCAAAAATACCCTTATATGAAAATAAGATGTCAGAAGTTCGAATACAACATAAAAAAAATTATTAACATGTATTTTCAAAAGGAAATTTTGAAATATAACTAAGGTTACAATTTCGAAACTTTGGTCCAATAAGAAATTTTCAATATTTCTTCGTATTTTTCAATTTAATTTTATCAACACTACGAAGAAATTTTAAATTTTACAAATTTTTTTATCGTGCATGTGCATTGCACGTGCCATAAAATCTTAATTGAAAATCAAAATAACTAAACTATATGTGAAACGTTCATATTATTTCATAAAGTAATTTCGGTATGGTTAAGATCTGAGTAATACGTTCAATTTAAATCCATATGGCAATTAGTTTCAAATAAAAAAAAATTCCTTTTTCATACTTAATTTCTAAACAGTAGTAGTTAATAGTTTAAACAACATATGCACATATGAATTCATTGAATAAGAAATAAAATCTAAACTATGTCGATATAATATGACATATTTTCATGGTAAGACGTATACGTATGGGATCTAAATTATTCTAATAAGATATAATAAATATAAAAGGGAGGTCAAACGATTACCTTAGGATGCAGCCAAAAAGATCACACCTTGAATGAAGATTTCTCCTTGGATCTTCAATATCCACATACAATCCTTGCAATAGATGGATGCACCACATATATTAGATTTTTTTTTTGATGTTTGAATTTGATTTAGAGTTGATAAAACTTTCGAAATCTTTATTTTGTTTTCATCCATGGAAGATTAGGAGGAGAAAAGAGAAAAGTGAATGAAGGAAATAATGATTATTGGTAGGAAATGAATCAGTGGATTTGTATCAATTGAAAGATTGAAACATCTTCCATTCTTTAATTGAAACTTTCCTAATTAATTCTCTTTATTTTTCTCTCTGTTCATTCCTCTCTCTTCACATGTTATGGTTGACATTACATGCCATCAAATTCCATAAAATGTCCATAAACTACTTCAGGCAATTATATTTTATTTAAATTCGTTTAAAATTACATCGATATCATATATCGATGCGCACAACTTTTATAAATTCATTCAAATAATTACAAACAACTTTAAAACATCAACTAAATTAAAAAATAATTAATATTTTTAAATATTTGTTAATTCAATTAATTTACAACAATTTATAAATTAATTAAATCATATGGTTTTTCGAAGAATTCATCATTATGGTTATGCAACTCAAAGGTGAAAATTCAGTCATCTATTAATATCCAACAATTTGAATATTAATGTTCGAATGTCGCCTTAGCTAGTGGTGTGATATTTAGCTAAATTTACCGTTTACACATCTTTTGGTAAAATCCAATTTTACTTATTATAAGCTGTAATTGGTAGTAATGATTATTACATCAATTCTCTTTGTCAAAACTATATCACATTAGGACTTATGGAATTTAGTTTTAGTCAAAAATCCAACATTGTCCAATTCAATTTTGTGATTCAAACACAAAATCTTTAGTTCAATAACAATAATTATTGTTAATCATACCACTCTATCCAGGGACTTTATTTTTGAATTGATTACCGTTGACCATGATACTAACCGCATATAACCGAGGAGACGAATTCTCCATTATATAGTGTTGCACTTCCAATGCTTGAACTCATACCTAGCTATAGTCATTCAATGGACGTCGGCCCATGATTTAACTATAATAAAAGCAGAATGTCCACATTGAAGTTCCACATTATTCTCAAGTCGAGAGAACTGTGTAACACCGTCACTTCGAGATTGTCTCTTTGACCTTAGTTGTATTAACCGACAAAGAACTCTTGAGCGAGTCATTCTACAGTTATCCAATAACTATCAATATGTAACCCACTAATGCTCCTAATAGTCATGAGAAATACATTGCCCAACATTTAGAGAGCGTTACGGACTCTAGTCTCGTCGATATCTAGTCTCGATACATCTCTACTAGGAATATTTAAAACGATATTGTTGATGCCAAAAATGACACCAACACCCAGATATCATACGAAAGCACCAATTCTAAAAAAATAAAGTTAAAAATAGAAAAGGAGACACAATTTTCGTAGTGGTTCGGTAAATTCTCCGGCCTACGTCCACTTTAATTTTTGTTATTAGTCATTCTCTCTTCAAGTTACAACTAATTTTACTAGATCTGATCACTATCTAGTGGATCTCGGATTTACAATGGATTTTCTAGAGTATATTTGAGGAAGGGGATAAAAGTGAAGAAGAGCAGAGTCTGAATCTTTTCTTTAGTTGCTGTAGGACTTGTATTTATGTAGAAACTCACTAGTAGACTCAGGAGTACACATAAAATAAAGTCGAAATCCAAGTGTAAATGAGGGAACACACTGGCTTAGGCCAAACAAAACCGTCTCGATACAAAGTGATTTGCTTTGGTGAAAATTTCTTGTTTACACTTGCTGAGTTCTTCTATCTTTGATTCAATGTGTTTCTGACTCTTTTTCATGAAAATCAAGCTCTTCTAGTTGATTTTCTTATCACTTATCTTTTCCTTCTTTCTTTGCATTCTTCTCATATATCCTTAGTGTTGCTTGTCAATTCTCCGAGAAAAGCACTTGATGATGTTCACTTTAAGAGTACACTTGAGGTGTATGGGGCTAGTGGGATCAAAAGGGCAAGAAATTTCTCTCGGTACCTAGAGATCCCTCTCGGTACCAAGAGGTCCTTTTTGCCTCTTTAAACTTCTCGAGTCCAATCCATGATTGCTTGAAGAAGTACATGTAGTATAAGGAGATTGGGTGGTCTCAAGTGGAAGAAAAACCTCTCGGTACCTAGCGATCCACTTAGCTTAGTTTTTCCTTAAACCTTTTGAGTATGATTCTTTTGTTCTTCTAAGTATGTTTTCAAATCCTTGAATCATTTCATCCGCATTTTGATCTTTTAATCTCGGTTGAAATTTACTTGGCTAGATTGTGGGTTAACCAACATATTTAATTTCATTGTGATAAATTACTCATGGTTACAACATATTGTCACTAATATCACTAAACATATCTTTTATGGATTTTCTATTAACTATACTTTTAACTAAATTAATTAATTAATACGATATATTGTATCAAGCATATAATAGAAAGAAAACATCTCTTGTTTCGAATGAGATTGGTTATTGAGTAAGATATATGTAATAATTATATAATTTCCCCTAAAGCATATCCCTCTCTACTTTAACTTGGGGCCAATTATGAAATCTCTATCACATCCCTTTGATCGGTTTGATGAGAAATGACGAGTTAGACCCTGCGCAAATGGATTTGCTATATTGCTTAATCATCTACTATGTCAACCAACCCTCTTTAATGCTGATAAACTACCTTTTATCGTGTGGAACTAGTCGAAGTATATTTCTCGACTTCCAATGAGCTCTTGTCATTAAATTGTAATCATATAACACTGTAGTATTCTTAATACTTGGAATCACATTTAGCTTAGTAATAAATTTATGCATTTATATTTATTCATTGCTTTTATTGCGACGCTACTCTAAGCAATGTACTTAGCCTTTTCGTTTAATCAGCCACAAGCTTTCATATGGAACATTTCCAATTTAAAGCTTATTAATTAGGTTTGAACGTGAATTTAATATTGATATGTTATACTCGATAGCACTTATGAAATTCGAGTCTGAATACTCTGTTGTAAGGAATTCATTGTTTATGTAAACAATTCTATTGTATTTCGTAAGTACTCGAGAATATTCTAGACTACAATTTAATGATATTAATTTGAATTTTATATTTTCTTCATTCATTAAATACATAAGCAAAATATGATATTTCAGGAAATACAACATGTATGATAATTCCTATTGTCAATACATAAGGAATTAATCTTACATATTCCATATTAAACATTTTAATAAGATGTTTTTGCATTTCATTTCAGACATTCCCAACACATTTTATACTTATTATAAAAGATATAATTTACAAATCCAATATTAAGTGTTAAACAATCAAATTATTATTGATTTTAACATAAATAAATCGTTAATAATCAATACTCTGTTGTTTACTTATAATTTAGAAATATCTACGTACCTTTTAAGGTTCTTTCTTATGGACACAAACTTCCTTTGCATTTTGACTGAAAATCAAACAACTTGAGGTTTCTATCAAAATAATTACTCAATTCTGATGCTTATAGAATGATATCTTCGCATCATATCTTGGGTCGTATCCAAAAACTTAAAAACACAATATCGCTCCCACTGACTTTGAAATACTTTGGTCGGTATGTGCAAACAACCTGTTCTCAATCATTATTTAGAATTTTCCATTTCAACATTGATGCGCCAAAGCACAAAATCATACTAAGTGATAATTTTGCAAATAATTTCGAATTAACTTGAGCACATTGAATGACAAATCTGTTACATAAATTTCAATAATTGAAAAATATAATTTATTCTTATCAATCTTGCTCACTATATTCCAATTGCATTAGTCTTTCTCTTGAAGACACATTTACGGCTGATGAATCATATTCTTTCGGGTACAACTATCAAATCACATTTTGATCATGTACTTGGAATCCTTTTGGATTTATGTGAGGACCGCCCATGACTCCCGCACTAAAACAAGAGAAAAGAGCGCTGAAAAGCGTGCCAGGCAGCCATGGACGATAGTCAGAGTAAAATAAAACAGAAACTCTATCGCATAACTCACAGCGCATGGATAAAATACAATAGAGAAATATATAGTGAAGCTTCATAACAGAAAATCATCATATAAGCATCTTAGTAGTTTTACACAAGCATGTGAATCATCCATACATCAAAGCCTCACTACATAGCACTCAATCAAATACAGCAGCGGATACCCAGTACATATAATAAGAAATAATATGCAAAAGCCTCCTGCTCGTCTTCGTCATTATCAGCGTAGATCCCCAAGAACAGCACCTGTCACCTGCTACTTAGTCTGCCCATCCCAACATGGATGAACAGCCCAAGGTAATAAGAGGAGACATAAAACCTTGAGTCAGACAAAGTCTTAGTGAGCAGTAAATCAACTATCAAACATACCAAAAGAGCATAAGGGATAAAAGGAATAGGAATCAAACCATCCCACTCCACCTCTTTCTACAGTGATAGCCCCCAGACACACACTAAGGAGAAGCAAGTATAACATGGCAGACAATCAAAGTAAAACAATAATCACTCGGGTCAAGGGCGATGTTTTCCAAATACAAACCCCCAAGGCCTAAACCAAGATCAGATAAGCACCCAGAAAATACCGCTCTTGAGACCGAATGATAATACAACCAAACATCCATGACTCTGGCTATCACTGTTATCATTGCCATGATTTCACCGTTAATTGAATGACCACCTGTCAAGGGCTAATGGTAACCCCGGTTCTAGACATAACTCCGCACGTCGTCGCAGCCCGTGCCTAGGAATTTTCGCAACTACCCAGAGTACTAGCACGTCGTCGCAGCCCGTGCTTGGAACGTTGTCGCAGCCCGTTCCAACGTACTCTTGCTTTGAGCATGCTAGAACCTTCAACAACGATAAGATCTCAGCCTCCTAGTCATCCTCCCCGACGACTACTTCCATATTAGCTCAAGCGCCTCTCAAGCTAACCATTATCACCAACCCGGATCGCATCACCGAGTTATCAGTATAACTTTGCACGTCGTCGCAGCCCGTGCTTGGAACGTCGTCATGACCCGTCCCAACTCAACATCATGGTTTGCCTCCTCGCATTATGGCAAAGTCCCATCTCAACATCATCCAATCCATACATATGAGCTTCCACATCCGCGTCATATGCCACCAGCAGCTTTCACAATTCAAGAGCCTTTCCACTTAGCTTTTGAATCATCTTCAATCATCTTGTTCCAAATCAACTACTAGCTAACTTGGAAACAATCAAATCAATCATACTTTCGAACAACCAATCATTCAAACAAGATCTAATGAGCAATATTAATTATAATGGCAATTTCGTAAATAAATGAGTATAAGTCTAACATGCATGAATCATAGGTTTTTAGCATAGATCTATCAAATATAAAACATGGGTTTTGCTTCTATAACTTAATAAATGAACTTGCATAGGTAAACATCTTCACAAACAATGGATCTACACTTGGATCTAAGGAAAATGCACAAAATCACTATCTACAACACTCCAACAAACCACCAATCCAATATACTCCTTTGGGTCCGCGTGAGAGATAACTACCACTCACCAAATCACCCAAACACCTCAAAAACTAATCACTATAGATCTGGATAGCGAAGATCAAGGCTTGATCCGGCAATATTTCGCTTCGAACGATGAAATCTAGCTTCGTTGGATGAAGATCTTCAACTTTGTCTCTTGGATCTTCAATCTCGATCTTCGATCTTGGATGGATGTTAGAATTAGATTGTAATAGAGAAAAGAAGATGAAGAAATGTTGTAGTCGAGTTCCCAAAATGGCAGCACTTCGTCGCTTCAAAAACCGGTGCCAAAAAGTGAGCCGAACCCCTCTATTTATAGACTGAATCACCCTTAGGTCGTCGCCCTATAGGTCGGTCACGACCTATCCATGAGTCGTTGCCGACTCATCAGACCCCTTCGTCCTACGACCTAACCAACACAACATACAGTCGACCTAAAGACATGGCCGACCCAACACTCATTCCTATGGCCGACCTAACCCCTAGCCGACCTACTGCATATGACTCAACACAGTAAAGCCATCCCAACTCGTATGCGACTTAACTAAGACGCAACGACTCAACCTATCTTCTTAAGTCGTACTAAGGTCCTAACGACTCAAGTCCTACCGACTTAACACATAGACCAAGTCCTTACGACTTATACCACTTGCCGACTTAACATATAACAAACATGCACGACTTACGACCTAACAACTCAACGACCTAAGTCCAGGGCCGATCTAACAAAACCGACCCAACACACACTGCCTAAACCACATGCCGACTTAACACACAGACCGACTTATCACTTAGCCGCTCTTCTCTCTTAACTTGCTAACACTCTAACTCGGCAACTCTTGTAACTCGGCAACACCTATGAGTCGTTGACACGAGCTAACTCCACACGGCTTATCACCTTAGGCCGATAACCTTTAAGTCGGTCATTCTATAAGTCGTCTAACGACCTAACCTGTGACTCGTTAACTCGGCCAATCATACTAACTCTTTAGCTCTTAGGTCGTAAACTTCTTGACCCGGTCACCCCTATGAGTCGGCCCTCTATGACTCATGCTAGAGACAACATAAACAACACCAACGACTTAATGCAACTATTTTACGATTTAATCGACACGTAAAATACGGGTCGTTACATTCTCTCCCCCTTAGGAATTTCGCCCCCGAAATTCCAAACAAACAACAGCAATCAAAATTATTCCGCATGCCTATCATCCATAGCAATCAACAAACCATGCATCCAATTCTAGCCTAGCATGCAGAATTCTAAGACTTAGAACAAGCTACAAATTCATGAGATGTCACGACACCTTAGGGCCATACCTTGAAGAGTTCGGGATGAGCTGCCTTCATCCTCTCTTCCTCCTCCCACGTACAGTCGTTAACATCATCACTCCATTGTACCTTGAGCAACGTAATCGTCTTTCTCCTAAGCTGTTTCGTATCGGTTTCAACAATACGAAGCGGCTTACGAGGTCTCGTAACCACTGGATCAACTTCTAAGTTTTCACAGCTATCAGCAGTAATCACTGTAGTTGGGTCATGCACATACTTCCGTAGATAAGATACATGAAAAACATCGTGCACACCCGCCATCTTTTCCGGTAACTCTAATCTGTAAGCGAGCTTTCCAATTCGCTCCATAATTGGGAATGGTCCAACAAATCTCGGAGTTAACTTTCCTTTCTTTCCGAATCTAATAACACTCTTCAACGGAGAAATCTTCAGAAAAACCATCTCACCTACGTCGAATTCCAAATCCTTACGACGATTATCGGCATAACTCTTCTGACGATCTTGGGCTGCCTTTATTCGTTGCCGAATGATCTCTATACAATCCGAAGTCTGTTGAATCATCTCTGGCCCAAGTATCAGCTTTTCTCCAGTTTCCAACCAACATGTCGGAGAGTTACACGGTCTTCCATATAATGCCTCATATGGTGCCATACCAATACTTGACTGATAACTGTTATTATATGAAAACTCCACCAAATGAAGATGATCTTCCCATGATCCTCCGAAGTCCAAAACACATGCTCTAAGAAGATCTTTCAAAACTCGATTGACTCTCTCAGTCTGACCATCGGTTTGAGGGTGATAAGCTGTACTCAAACACAACTCGGTTCCCAAAACTTCCTGGAAGCTCTTCCAAAAACCACTAGTGAACAACGGGTCTCGATCGCTCACTATACTCTTCGGAACACCATGGAATCGAACAATCCACTTCACATAAAGCTCAGCCAATTTCGATGCAGTTCTAGTTGATCGAATAGGAATGAATCTTGCACTCTTGGTCAAACGATCTACGATAACCCAAATTCCTTCATTCCCTGCCCTGGTTCTAGGCAGACCATCGATAAAATCCATCGACACTTGCTCCCACTTCCATGTAGGAACCTCCAATGGCTGAAGTAATCCACTAGGCTTCTTCTGCTCAGCTTTCACCAACTGGCAGTTCATACACTTGGAAATAAAATTTCCAATATCCTTTTTCATACCTTCCCAGTAGTAAGCTCTCCTCATATCCCGATACATCTTATTACCACCTGGATGAATCGTCAACTTCGAGTGATGACTTTCCCTCAGAACTTCATCTCTCAATCCATCTATATTGGGAACAACTAATCGTCCTTTCTTTCGAAGCCAACCCTCTCGATCGACCTCGAATCCCTTATCCTTCTCCGGGTCCAATCCGGATTCCAAATCACAGATAATCTTGACAAGCTTATCATCTCTCTTTTGGCTCCCGCCAATCCTTTCCACAAGAGTAGGTCTTATCGATAAGTTTGCCAACATTTCAGGTTCCAACTCACATCTAGGCCTGAAATCAAATCCAGCCAAATACTCGAGACTCTTCCATTCCGAAAACATGACTCCCAAACCTGCATGTCTTCGACTTAATGCATCAGCCACTGCATTTCCTTTTCCCGGAGTATAGGCTATACCAAAATCATATGATGCTAAAAACTCTAGCCACCGTTGCTGTCGAAGATTCAAATCCTTTTGGGAGAACAGATACTTCAACGACTTATGATCCGTAAACAACTCGAATCTAACCCCTAATAGATGATGTCTCCACATCTTCAAAGCAAACACAATCGCCGCTAACTCCAAATCATGAGTCGGATAATTCCTTTCATGCGGCTTCAGTTGTCGACTTGCATACGCAACAACTTTATCCTTCTGCATTAGCATTGCTCCAAGTCCAGTGCCACATGCATCGGTGTAAACTACCATCTCATCATTCCCACTTGGAATGGTCAAAACAGGAGCACTCGTCAGTCGCTCTTTCAGGATTACGAAAGCTTGCTCACACTTATCATCCCATCTGAACACTTGGTTCTTCTTCGTCAATCCAGTTAACGGTGCAGCTATCTTGGAAAAGTCTTTGATAAACCGACGATAATATCCTGCTAGTCCAAGAAAACTCCTCACATCAGATGCATTCTTAGGTCTAACCCAATCCTGGATTGCTGCCACCTTAGCGGGATCAACCGCTATTCCATTTCCAGAGATAACATGACCTAAGAACCTCACTTCACTCTGCCAGAAGTGACACTTCGAAAACTTAGCCTTCAGCTGATGTTTCCGTAAGATTTCCAAAACAATCCGCAAGTGTGTCTTGTGCTCTTCCTCAGTTCTGGAATAAACCAAAATATCATCCACGAACACAAGCACGAACTTATTCAACTGATCTCTGAACACTCTATTCATAAGATCCACAAAATACGCTGGCGCGTTAGTCAATCCAAACGGCATTACCAGCCACTCATAAAAACCGGATGGTGTCCTGAAAGCAGTCTTCGGCACACTATCCTTCGCCACTCTCAACTGGTGAAATCCCGTTGCCAAATCCATCTGAGAAAACACCTTAGCCTCGTAAAGCTGGTCAAACAAGTCATCTATTCTCGGCAATGGATACTTGTTCCTCCTAGTCAACTTACTCAGCTCACGATAATCCACACACAACCTCAACGATCCATCCGTTTTGGTTGCGAACACAACTGGTGCACCCCATTCGGACACACTACGCCGAATGAATCCCTTCCGTAAAAGGTCATCAACCTGCACCTTCAACTCTAGCTGCTCCCTAGGCGCCATCCGCCTAAGAGGCATCACAACAGGTCTGGCTCCCTCAACTAGATCGATACGAAACTCGATCTCCCTATGCGGCGGTAATCCTTTGACTTCGTCAAAGACATCCTCAAATCCATTCACGATAGGCACCGATGACAGTCCATCCCGTGGAACAACCAGCGAATACATGAAGCTCATGAAGACGCCTTCCTCATGCTTACATCATACCACAACCTTTCGCCCTTCCACATTCCCGACTGTCACCTCAAGCCTCTCACAATCAATCCTTGCCGCATACTTCCTAAGCCAGTCCATACCCAAAATAATTCCGAACCCCACAAAGTTCAGAACAAAGCAATCACAAACAAACGAGCAATCATGACTCGACACAACTAGACCACGGCATATCATACACAAACATGACGAACCCCCAACTGGATTAGTCACAACTAATGGCCTATCAACAATATCCGGTCTCAAACCTAACCGGTCTACCAAATCATTACAAACAAAAGAATGCGACGCTCCAGTATCAAACAACACTCTAACTGGAACACCACAGATAGAAAGAGTACCTTGAACCACCACACTCTTCCCCTTTTCTTCAGCAGTCGGAGCTTTTGAAGACGACGGCACAGCTCCCAAAGCATAAGCTTGCACAATCTGCCTTTCCTTCCTCGGCTCTGGACAATCCCTCCTAAAATGCCCTGGCTTATCACAGTTGTGGCATTTCGCCGGCGCCTTTGGATCCTTACAATCCTTGGAGAGATGGCCCTTCTGCTGGCAATTATAGCAAGTTACCTCTCCTTTCGGTTTCTTCTGGCCATCCCTACTCTTCTGCTGCTGCTGCTTCCTCTTCCTATTGCCCCTCTGCTGTGGTTTAAATCCTTCCCTGGTTACAGCAACAACAGAACCTTCCCTAGGAAACAAACTCTCATGCCTAAGAGCTTTCTCCACAAGCTTCTCAAACGGATCGTCCAAATGATCCACTAACTGCCTCCCAAGATAAGCATCCAGACCAGTCACAAACTTTTCGTTCTTCTGGTAGGCAGAATCAATATATGATCTGGCATACTTAGACAAAGCTTCAAACTCAGAAATATACTCAAGAACAGGCCTCCCACCCTGCTTGAGCTCTACAAACCTCTTAAACAAGACAGACTTCTGAGCCGTAGAGATGAACTTAGCTTCAAATCTAACTTGGAATTGCTCCCAAGTAATCTCTTCTTCTGGAGTATCTATGGTGATAGAATTCCACCAATCCGCAGCTCTCCCTTGAAGCTGTCTCGATGCAAGCTTCCTCTTAGTTGCATCCTCAATCCCTAAATCACCAAAGATCCTTCGACATGCATCAATCCATCTCTGCACCTCAATAGTCGACTCCGTCCCCAAGAAAGCTTTTCCTCCAAGAGAAGTATAATCCTTACAAAGCTTAGCAAAATCCACCGGTCTTGGAGCTTGGACTTGAACTCAAACATCTACAGATGGCCCTGGAGCTGGTATCCTTCTCATGATCGAAGTCATCATCGCTTCGAACATAGTTCCATAATCAACAGCTCCTTCAGTAGCACGGCTTTCCCTTGCAGCTGGTCTCCCTCTTCGACTCATCCTTAATATCTGTAATAAGAATGATTAGAACACCTTGAGAAACAACTGCATAAGGAGTTCAAATCCTTCTAAGTTACTATATTACATATAGTAATCATCCATCAAAATACAATTACGTCTCTCATACGTAGTTACGTCAGTGAGCGTTGGCTAAAATCGATTAACCAAAGCTCTGATACCAAATGTGAGGACCGCCCATGACTCCCGCACTAAAACAAGAGAAAAGAGCGCTGAAATGCGTGCCAGGCAGCCATGGACGATAGTCAGAGTAAAATAAAACAGAAACTCTATCGCATAACTCACAGCGCATGGATAAAATACAATAGAGAAATATATAGTGAAGCTTCATAACAGAAAATCATCATATAAGCATCTTAGTAGTTTTACACAAGCATGTGAATCATCCATACATCAAAGCCTCACTACATAGCACTCAATCAAATACAGCAGCGGATACCCAGTACATATAATAAGAAATAATATGCAAAAGCCTCCTGCTCGTCTTCGTCATTATCAGCGTAGATCCCCAAGAACAGCACCTGTCACCTGCTACTTAGTCTGCCCATCCCAACATGGATGAACAGCCCAAGGTAATAAGAGGAGACATAAAACCTTGAGTCAGACAAAGTCTTAGTGAGCAGTAAATCAACTATCAAACATACCAAAAGAGCATAAGGGATAAAAGGAATAGGAATCAAACCATCCCACTCCACCTCTTTCTACAGTGATAGCCCCCAGACACACACTAAGGAGAAGCAAGTATAACATGGCAGACAATCAAAGTAAAACAATAATCACTCGGGTCAAGGGCGATGTTTTCCAAATACAAACCCCCAAGGCCTAAACCAAGATCAGATAAGCACCCAGAAAATACCGCTCTTGAGACCGAATGATAATACAACCAAACATCCATGACTCTGGCTATCACTGTTATCATTGCCATGATTTCACCGTTAATTGAATGACCACCTGTCAAGGGCTAATGGTAACCCCGGTTCTAGACATAACTCCGCACGTCGTCGCAGCCCGTGCCTAGGAATTTTCGCAACTACCCAGAGTACTAGCACGTCGTCGCAGCCCGTGCTTGGAACGTCGTCGCAGCCCGTTCCAACGTACTCTTGCTTTGAGCATGCTAGAACCTTCAACAACGATAAGATCTCAGCCTCCTAGTCATCCTCCCCGACGACTACTTCCATATTAGCTCAAGCGCCTCTCAAGCTAACCATTATCACCAACCCGGATCGCATCACCGAGTTATCAGTATAACTTTGCACGTCGTCGCAGCCCGTGCTTGGAACGTCGTCATGACCCGTCCCAACTCAACATCATGGTTTGCCTCCTCGCATTATGGCAAAGTCCCATCTCAACATCATCCAATCCATACATATGAGCTTCCACATCCGCGTCATATGCCACCAGCAGCTTTCACAATTCAAGAGCCTTTCCACTTAGCTTTTGAATCATCTTCAATCATCTTGTTCCAAATCAACTACTAGCTAACTTGGAAACAATCAAATCAATCATACTTTCGAACAACCAATCATTCAAACAAGATCTAATGAGCAATATTAATTATAATGGCAATTTCGTAAATAAATGAGTATAAGTCTAACATGCATGAATCATAGGTTTTTAGCATAGATCTATCAAATATAAAACATGGGTTTTGCTTCTATAACTTAATAAATGAACTTGCATAGGTAAACATCTTCACAAACAATGGATCTACACTTGGATCTAAGGAAAATGCACAAAATCACTATCTACAACACTCCAACAAACCACCAATCCGATATACTCCTTTGGGTCCGCGTGAGAGATAACTACCACTCACCAAATCACCCAAACACCTCAAAAACTAATCACTATAGATCTGGACAGCGAAGATCAAGGCTTGATCCGGCAATATTTCGCTTCGAACGATGAAATCTAGCTTCGTTGGATGAAGATCTTCAACTTTGTCTCTTGGATCTTCAATCTCGATCTTCGATCTTGGATGGATGTTAGAATTAGATTGGAATAGAGAAAAGAAGATGAAGAAATGTTGTAGTCGAGTTCCCAAAATGGCAGCACTTCGTCGCTTCAAAAAACGGTGCCAAAAAGTGAGCCGAACCCCTCTATTTATAGGCTGAATCACCCTTAGGTCGTCGCCCTATAGGTCGGTCACGACCTATCCATGAGTCGTTGCCGACTCATCAGACCCCTTCGTCCTACGACCTAACCAACACAACATACAGTCGACCTAAAGACATGGCCGACCCAACACTCATTCCTATGGCCGACCTAACCCCTAGCCGACCTACTGCATATGACTCAACACAGTAAAGCCATCCCAACTCGTATGCGACTTAACTAAGACGCAACGACTCAACCTATCTTCTTAAGTCGTACTAAGGTCCTAACGACTCAAGTCCTACCGACTTAACACATAGACCAAGTCCTTACGACTTATACCACTTGCCGACTTAACATATAACAAACATGCACGACTTACGACCTAACAACTCAACGACCTAAGTCCAGGGCCGATCTAACAAAACCGACCCAACACACACTGCCTAAACCACATGCCGACTTAACACACAGACCGACTTATCACTTAGCCGCTCTTCTCTCTTAACTTGCTAACACTCTAACTCGGCAACTCTTGTAACTCGGCAACACCTATGAGTCGTTGACACGAGCTAACTCCACACGGCTTATCACCTTAGGCCGATAACCTTTAAGTCGGTCATTCTATAAGTCGTCTAACGACCTAACCTGTGACTCGTTAACTCGGCCAATCATACTAACTCTTTAGCTCTTAGGTCGTAAACTTCTTGACCCGGTCACCCCTATGAGTCGGCCCTCTATGACTCATGCTAGAGACAACATAAACAACACCAACGACTTAATGCAACTATTTTACGATTTAATCGACACGTAAAATACGGGTCGTTACAATTTATGCATCATACCACATGGCAGAGTCAATACTCTTAATGATGTAATTGACCATTGAGGATTATTTATTCTCGACATTGATAAAAAACTCATAGTTTCATTTCAATGTGTAAGAATATTTATTAGATGCTCTAATGCGCAATGTTCATTTAGGTTTGATTAATTTTACTTTATTCTTCGTAATCAATTTTATTCTTGGATCGTAATCAAATCCACTTTACTATCAATATAAAAGAAATTCCTTCACTACGAAGTTGGTATTTCTTGAAATAGCAATTGTTTCACCTAAGCAATGGAATATGTATTTGTAAAGTTTTATGAATTGCCTAATGTTAAACTGATTTGATTTTAGTTCACATTTATGTTCAAAATATAAATTGGTCATCCAATGGTAATCTAGTGAAAATCGTTTCCAAACTCCTTTTAGGGTGATTCATACAAGATCCCTCACATACAATTACTACCTACGATCTTTTGACTTGCACAACCTGCCAACTCCTTAGCCTAGGATATGTTGGGGTTTCTTATAGACTCTTATCTTATAAGATTTGGTAAATCATTCTTTAGATGAAATTAGTTTAAATCTTGTGTATTACTCCTAAGTACATAACCTTACAGATAGAAGTTAACTCAACTTCACTCATAATTAATCGTACTTCGTTCAACAAAGTTCGACTACTCCTTATCGACACATTATTATGTATCCTATAGAGGAGTGATGTAACGATCCGATATTTTCAACCATTCGCATGCGCACATGTCAAACTTGAATTGCTCAAAATACCGCGTTGTAAATAAAATTTGGAAAATCTCAGAATATACAGTAAATAAATAATCACAAACATAGGGTACATAATAATGCAGCGGAATTAAAAGAGATAGTAGTTCATGAAGCTACTATATAAAATATAAGATACATCAGAGTTAAACAATATACAACAGAAGAATAACAAGATACATCAAGAAAAAATTAGGATAAAACACTGGAATCACTGGATACTGAAAGCAAAATAGATGACTGGATCTCCAAGCAAAGCTCCAACACCGTAGGTGAGTCTTGAATGCTGAATCCCTCAATCTGACTCGAGCGTAAAGCAAAACACAAAACACTCTAGTCAGGACATAAATACTAATGAAATGTAAATCAACTCAAGTTAATAGTAACAAAATGCAATAGTAACTTAAAGGATGCTTGGGACCGCCCATCCTTTAAGGATCCGTTAAACTATCTACTATGTAGTAATATTGCGCTATTATAATAATGTCTACAGTAAATAAACTTATTTTAAAATAGCGTTAAGGAGTGACCCAATATTCCCCTTAACACGTAATAGTCCCAGTAGTCCATCCAGTATCAACATATCTCCAGATCGGGAGACTACCTTAAATACTCCATGGGATACAGGAGAAAAAAAAACTCGTAGCAAGGCTCGCTACGGTAGGTGACATGGGGCACAAGATAACACCAGGGTAGATATACCAATTATGCACACGGGCTGGTGGTAACACAGCAGCCACATATGCCCACCTCGGAACACACTCCCAATCAAAATCGGAGGATGGCCATCAAATCAAACATATGTAAGAGTATATTATCCAAGAAATGTGTCCGATCAGAGGAATGACCTCACTTGGCCCGAGATCGCTCCTGTTTTATCCACCTTATGCCAACTCACGGGAGTTGGGTCCACGTAATATACCTCAAGAACGTCGCCACCATCCTACTTCATTCTGGAATCTCCACCGCATACATAGTTGTTAAAGTGGTTTTCGGAGTTGGCAGAGAGTATGACAACTTCCGATCCCTGTCACTTTAACAACCAAACGTTATTATAACGCCGTGGTCATTCCAAAATAGTTTATATTTCAAAAATCAAATCATTTCATTTCAAAACTATATCCCTTTCAAATTAATTTATACTTCGAGAGCAAAACCATTTCAAACATATATTCATTTCAAAATCATAATACTTTCAAAGTATATCTCTTTCGAAACCAAAATACTTGAAATCATTACACTTTGGAAATCATAACATTTCGAAATCATACAATTGAAATCAGTTTCAGTTTAATTCAGTTTCCCAACAAACATTTCAAATCTTATAAATTTCAAATATAGTTTTAATCCATAAAATAAACTATTCAAAATTTTAATATGTTTCAAAGTTTTAATATCACACATTTCAAAACTAAATTCTATAATTTCATATATCTCAAATTTAACTTCATTATTACTTAGTTTTGAAATATTCATACCATAAATCCAATATTATATAAATAAACTAAATTTGCAAATAAACTCAATATCCTTTCATACAAATATAAACTTCAAATATTCATTATCAAAATCAAGTATCATTCTAAATTCATATTCTTTACCAAAATACAGATCAAATCATTTCCAAACCATTTCAATCATCAAAATATCACGTCCTTTCAAAACCTCATTATTAAATCATTATTTGAATTCAAATTCAAATATTCAAATTTAAATATCATTTTATAATCAAATATTTCATTCGTTTATTATTCCAAATATCATTACAAAATACATTTCAAAAATTCATTCAAAAATTCATTTACCTCATTTCATTTTGTTCCATTAACACATATCCAAGTAAACCTTATTTAAATTCAAATCCAATTTTAAATTCCTTAAAAATTCAAATTTAAATATAAAAATACATTCAAAGCTCCTTAAATTTCACAAATAATCAATTCCAAAAGTTAAATCATTTAACACCTTTAAAATATAACTCAAACAGTGTTAAAATCTATAACATTTCAAAACATTGTCAAATTTAGCAAATCTTAGCTTACAGTTTCCAAAATAATTTAGTTTAGGAACAATGGCATTTATAAAATGCCATAATAGATATTTAGTTACTTCAACATAGTTATGCTAAAAAATAATAGCACTTAAAATGCTGCCATAAGACTATAGCATTTTTTTGGAAATGCTATTTATAAAATTCCAGCTTTTATTAAAACTTTCAAAAACATTTAAAAACTTCAATTTTAGAAAATTTAAACTTATAAATCATATTTCTAGACTTCAAAATTTAAAATTTAAATAATTTTAACATATGATTTATCACAACAAAATTTTATAATTAAATATCCAATTTAAAACTCACTTTCATTTATTAAGTCAAAATTTCACTGTTTATTTACTTATAAATTTAATAAAACTTAATATTTTGCTTCAAATATCATTACAAAACTTTAAATTTAATTTCCATTATTTAGTTACAATTTAAAATAAATTTAAAGTAAAAATCACAATTATTTAAATTTTTACATACTTAAATACACAATTTCAAGACTTAATATTTAACTTTCTCAAAGCCATAAAATATGTATTTTTAAATCAAATTTCATACTTTTAAAAATACATATCTATATAAAAATCATTTAAAAATATACCACGGGGTCTGTACATAATTTTCTAACCTAGGTCAAGTGATACAGATAAATATCATTTCAATCCGTCGTTTAAAAAGAAAACCGGGTTCTATCATTTCAAACCCGCAATCCCAAGTCAAATAAAATACAATAAAAAACACTCAGGCCTATCATTTCAGCCCATAATGATTTTTCCCTATTCTAAAGTCCATTCAAGTATGTATGATTTCAACCCATAGTGATTCTATTCTACAGGGAACTTGCAGTGTAATCATAAATAAATAAACAGTATAAATAATGTCAATGTCACAATATAATGTCATATATCATATGTCAGGTGATAATTAACAGAATTAACATGGTAATAACAAGGCATAACATATCATATAATCATCATTTACTTGCATAAACATTTTTAATTACTAAACACATGTCATCAATTCACTATTTCATAAGTAAACATGTCGGAGTGAGGATGACTCACCTTTTCATGCTGGAGACCAAAACAACACACAAGCACGATTCCAAGGGCACGACAAGCACGATTTGGCATGACTTTGATTCAAATGAGAGAGAGCTAATATATGGTCTTGCACACAACAATTAAACAAAGCAATATAAATATATATAATACAAAGATCAATTGAAACAAAATTGGAAATAGAGTTTAAAAAAGACATCACCAAGCTTTAAAATTGAATTTGCTTGTCCTTAACTGAACATATACTCGGCCCTAATGCTTCATTGGCTTGGCCATGGATGTTTTATTTGTGGTAAGGCTCTGGTTCGGCATCACAAAGGCATGGCTAGCACAAAAATGTGAAGTGGTTGGAGTTACAAGGCATGAAATGTCAAAGGTCAAGGCAAGGCATAAAGGAGTTTGATTCACCATCTAGGCTCGGCCTATGTCAAGTGGGGCTCAAACAGGCAAGATACAAGTCAGGTCAGATCTGAAGCTGATTCCAGAGGTGATGTAGTCAAGTGGTGGTGGAGCTAGGGGTGTGGCCGAAATGAATATGAAAGGCTATGGTGAAGTTTGTGGCTTGGCAAGGCATTATTGGTGGAGTTTGTGCAAATTTTGTGGAGCTATCTTCATCAAGTGGTCATGGCTTGACTTTTTTGTCAGAGGAGCGGCTGATGGCTGTTGTAGATGGAGGAGGTGATGGTGGAGAGGTTAGGCCAAGCAAAGCTAGGAGAAGAGGCAAGGCAAAATCATTGAAAAAGAGGAGAGAAGTGAGATAAGGAAGAAACCATTAGCATGATTTTTCTCTTGGCCGTGAGTTGTTGTAACAACCTGGATATTTTAACGATTTTATTTAATTTAATTAACCGTTTTGTGTGAAAAAATAATAATAATAATACAAACGATAAAATTTTGAAATATAAATTTGATATTTGGAATGGGTCTAGTTAAACATAACAACCGGTAAATTTTCGTCCAAAAATACGAAAGTTTAATTCGTGCGCAAATTTACTTCAATTTAATCAGTTAAAAAGCGATGAAAATAAAACAGTTTCAAAACCAAAATATTTTTACATAGAAAAATTCTAAACCGTCTTTTGAGCAAGTTGTCAGTTTGTCATTTTTCAAAATTCGGACATCTTTGACTCCGTCGATCTTATTTTTCTGCGATTTTTATGCATTTTTCGTAGTAGAAAAATTCGAATTTTTACAATTCAATCGTACCACTGAATGTCATATACCGTTTTGATCGTCTCGTCGCGCTGATCCTTATAATATATTCAATTCTGAGTTTTGAAGTTCGGAACGCAGCAGAATATGTGGAAACACGATTTTGTGTCGGTACCGGTTTTGTGCCTTTTGGCTATTGTATGTTCATTTAAATTTTGCGTGAATAACTCAATGACCTCTGCCTTTAAATGTGCCTATTTATTCGTGCGTATACTTTTATTTCTTTGTGAATATTATATAATCTTTACTATTCCACTGTTCAACGTGCCTCTTCACTTCCTATTAGTTTCATTTGAACTATATATGTTAATAATATATCAAAGAGCATGTCCCTTTTACTTACCTTCTTTTCTCCCTTCAGATTGAAGAAAAAGGGAAACAAGCTCATTCATTTTTCCAAGCATACACGTATATATGCATGCAAACCCACACTACCCGAGGCAAGAACCGCTTCTCCTTCTCCATGCGTTCCCATCCTCTAGAAACCGTAGCTGCCGATCCATCTTTTTCCACTTCATGCAGCATCTTTCTTTTGCTTACCTACTTACATTTTATTTCCTCCACATAAACTGCTCCTCCACTATTCACAACCGAGCATCGCCCATCACCTCACATCAGCAACGTCCCATGCGGCTCCCAACTCCACAGCCCACGTCCGCCCTTCCTGACCTTCCCGACGTCTCCACCAACCCAGACCCATGCGACCGTGGCTCCGTCTATCTTTCTCCCCTCGACTAGCCGAAACCTCTCCACCTCGAGTGCCACTCAGCTACGGCTCCCGCCAAACACTTCTCCTCACTGTCTTCAGCAAACTGCGCACCAACGCCACCCTGTTTTTCCCACTTTCGGACACTCTAGATCGTCTCAGTCCCTTGCCGAGAAACCCTCAGCCGCTTCTTATCTTCCTTTTATTTTCTTGGTATGAATCTTGCCTTGTTTTGATTTATCTTGACGTTATATTAATATAGTATATATATTACAGTAGGAATCTTTGAGTTATAATGTTAATTAGTTTATTTATAAGTATCAAGTCTGCATATTTTTCTATTAGATTGCATGTGTTTAGTCTGGGCAAGAGAAGCATAATGCATGCGTACCATTGATTCTGTGTTTGGAAGTTTATACATATGAACTACTTTTATATTATATTGATGTGTTTAGTCACTTTAGTGTGCTTAGTATATTTTATTTTAAAAGTATTATACATATATTGTTATTTTATCCTATATGTATATATGCTGCGATTGCTTAGTCTTGAAACGTTGAAGATATTATTTTATATTAGTCAGTAAAGTGAAAATTGTACATTGATAAGCTCTGTTTGCATTTATCATATGAAGTTGTACACTTGTTATAGTAGTAATACAAGTACAGTGTTTTACTTAATTTTTTTAAATATACAGACGTATTAATATGAAGTACAGGTTGCTTATGTTTATGTTACTTGTTTTCCCTTCTTCTCCTTGCCGATGAAAGAGGAAAAAATTTGTACGCATATAATACAAAGATTTTTTTTTAAAAAAAAAACACTTGTAACAGCCTGTTTTGATAAAAAGTAAGAATATTTAATATTTACTCATATAAGTTGTTTTCCACACTTGTAACAGCCTGTTTTGAGTTGTAACTCAGTACATTACCATTTTATTTTATACATATTTACATTATGGTGTATGACTGCCGTAACATAGATATATGATAGTCTATTTCATATATCATCTTCTCTGGTTAGTACGCATACTATAATTAAGCAAGTCATATTTGTAAGGTGGGTAGTTGTGTGCATTATTAATTATATACAGTATGAATATGGAATTGTGGACATATTTTAGTAATCTAAATTAGTATTTTATTAAGGTTTATATGTATATGCTAGTAAAAAAAAACAATGATTTTTTTTAATCGTATATGTTATTCTAAGATTTATTTAAAAATTTAGTATTGATTTCAAGGTAAAGAAAAAAATGAATATATAATATATATTTTACGTTTATATCATACTGATTGTTGTTCTCATCGAATTCTATTTATCAGTTTTGTCCGTCGTGCCTGTTTCTCCGTCGAATCGTGTCCGTCCAGCGTTGCTTTGAAATTCGTAGCTCATTACCTTATCAAATCTATCTAGCCTCGGAAGGTGAGCAATCACTCACGATTAATATTCTTTTATTTATTAAATTTGATTTCAATTGAAACGACAATTGAAATATGCTGCTGTTAGTTATTTACACTGTTATAGATGCTATTACCTGTATCTGTTCACCTTTGACATCTGACACCGTTATCTGTTATGTATGCAATAATAATCCAGTTTGGTTGATAATCGATTGATTGATTTTTTTGTTTATATTGGATGTAAATTGTAATGTATAAAGTGATAAATATTAGGCAATTGAATTTGACGTAGGATAGTTTAAATTGTAAATTGACATATGTGTTGAATTTGATTAGTTAATTTGAATAATATGACCCCTTTTGATGCAGAGCAATCTGAAAATTCGAGAAATTCACAAGTCCTAGGTCGTGCACGACCTAAGAGAGAAAATTTAGGTCGTTCACGACCTAACAGCAGTAACCTACGACCTAACGGAACACGTGAAGAGGAGCGACGACCTATTGAAGGTATTGTGAATCGGCCACGACCTAACTGGGACACTCTAGGTCGTTTACGACTTAACGAGATAAGAGACAACGGGTTAAAGGAACCAGAACATATTTTAGGTCGGCCCCGACCTAAGGAGGAGAAGCTGCGAGTTAATGAAGGCGTATTAGGTCGTATACGACCTAACGTGGTGAAGGGAGACGAGCTAGCGAGTCACGACCTAAAAACTTGGCGACCTAACTCTTTCTCGATCTAACTTTTCCAGAAGCAAGCTATGCTATTGTCTTAGGTCGTTAACGACCTTACTTAGGTCGTAAGTCGTCTGTAGCAGAAATATGAGTCGTATTGTCTTAAGTCGTTGAACATGTACTGTCTTTAGGTCGTTATTTCTTAAGTCGTCTTATGATGAGTCGTCTGTAATTGTGAACAGGTGATGTAACTGTGATCTGATAAGTCGGCAACGACTTAGTATAGGTCGTGAGATATGTTGCTTGTAAGTGTGTAATGTACTAAGTCGTGTGCGACTTAAATGATGAGTCGTGTGTACTGTTGATAGGTCGGCAACGACCTAAGGAGGTCATAGGTCATATACGACTTAAGGACTGGATTGTAACTCCTATAAATACGCGTGTGTTGTAATTTTTGGGTTGTTGAATATTGAATAAAATTTCCTTTTGTTAGCTTTGTGCTTTCATTCCAATTGGTAGTTGAGTGTAATCTCCTATCTCCTCTTTCGGTTAATCGAGTGCGCTCGATTCAACGATCGTAGAAGCCGATTCACGGAATCTAGTGCGCTAGATCAACGTGCGAAGAATCGTAGATCTTGAAACACGGTATAGTGCGCTATCAACGTGTTTGAGATAGCTAGAGTTCGGTATCTTTGGATCAACGAACTTGGGCATTTTGGTATCTTCAACTCACCGATTGCTACATTTCATCGATTGAAGTTTATTTCGAATATTCCGCTGCGTCAGTTTGGTATCGGAGCCATACTTAGCCAATCATAGCTAAGTTTGATTCTTGGAGCCAAGTTTTTGAAGTTTTTGAAGTTTGGAGTTGTTCATTGTGTTCAATTTGTTGAAGTTTGTGAAAATTTTAACCATGCCACCAAGGAGAGCTAATCGTCATCAAAACGTTGAAGCTTTGTATCGTAGAGAAGAAGCCGAGCTTATGGAACAACGTATTAATGAAAAATTTGATGAAGGCATTGGTAAATTGGAGAGATTGATGAATGATTTGAATCAAAGAAGGAGGTCACCAAACTCGAACCATGGAGGAAACCGAGTTTCGCCATCGGTTACGGAAGCGAGGAGGGTATCGCCACATTCTTGTAGAGATAGAAGAGAAACATCAATTTCATCACGAAGAGATCATCATGACTATGCACATGAAGAGAGAAGAAGTCAACGTGAATTTGACCATGAAGCATATAGAGATGAGGAGAGACATAGTCAAAGAAGCATGCATGAGAGAAGGGATGATGTTAGTCGAGATCGATGTAGGCGTACCTTTGATTTTGTTGAAGAGGGTGATAGAGCAAGTATTCATTATCGAGATCGAGACCAAGTTCGAAATTCTTACCGTGATGTGGAGGATGACCGTCGTTGGGAGTCGGGTATGAAAATGGAAATTCCAGAATTTAAAGGCGGAATGGTTGCTGAGGAGTTCTTAGATTGGTTGTCTAATGTGGAGGAAATCTTTGATTTCAAGGAGGTGCCGGAGAATAGAAGGGTGAAGTTAGTTGCTACAAGGCTGAGGGGAAGAGCATTGGCATGGTGGCAGCAAACTAAACTTACTCGAGGACGAATGGGGAGGTCAAAGATAGAATCTTGGGAGAAGATGAAAAAGTTGATGAGATCTACTTTCTTACCTTACAACTACCAGTCACTTATGTACCAAAGGTTGCAGAATCTGAGGCAGGGGACAAAGTCTGTTAGTGATTATGCTGATGAATTCTACCAACTCATTGCCAGGAATGATATCATGGAGACAGAAGAACAGCTGACTGCTAGATTCATTGGGGGACTGAGAATGCAGATCCAGGATATGATTAATATGTTCGATCCTAGATCCGTTGCAGAAGCACATCAAAGAGCGTTGGCTTGGGAGAAACAAGGAAGGCGTGGAGGAGGTGTGTTTACTAATTCTAATAATCCGGTGAAGGGGGCCAGTGGTAGTTCTAATGTTCCTAAATCTATTACGAAGCCAGTGGTGAAGGAGGTTGAGAAGGCGAAGGCTAGTACTGTTTTCAAATGTTATAATTGTCAGGAGTTGGGGCATAAAAGCAATGAGTGTCCGAAGCCAAAGAAGAGAACCATGGTTGCAGAGGTTGAGGCAGATGATGGTGGGGAGGCAGAGTATTCAAATGTACCTTATGTTGAGGAGGAAGAAGAAGTGTCGGGTGATGAAGGTTGTAATCTTATGTTGAGGAGAAGCTGTTTGACACCAAAACAAGAAGAGGAATGTAGTTGGTTGAGAAGCAATATTTTCCAGTCGACATGCACTATTCTGGGGAAAGTCTGCAAGTTCGTTATTGATGCGGGAAGTTGTGATAATATTATTTCTTCAGAGGCAGTTAGAAAGTTGAACTTGAAGACCGAGAAACATCCGAAACCGTACAAGCTAGCATGGTTAAGGAAGGGAGGTGAAGTGAAAGTATGTCGAAGAGCTTGTGTGAATTTTTCGATTGGGAAGAAGTACAAGGATGAGATTTTGTGTGATGTCGTAGATATGGATGTTTGTCACTTATTGTTGGGCAGACCATGGCAGTTTGATAGAGCAGTTCAGCATGACGGTCGTGCCAACAGTTACAGTTTCATGTTCGAGGGTACTAAAATCACTTTGGTTCCTAAGAAGCAACAGCAGAAGGAGAGCAAGCTAGAAGAGATTGAAGAATTAAAAACTCTGTTGACTTTGAAGGAGTTTGTTAAAGAAGTGGAGGAAGAACCGGAAGTGTTTTTGTTGATTGGGAGAGAGAGTAGCGAAGAAGTTGAGATTCCTGAAGAAGTGAAGCCTGTTTTGGAAGAGTTTGAAGATGTCTTTCCAGAGGAGTTGCCAAAGGAGTTACCACCACTTAGAGACATTCAACATCAGATTGATCTTGTTCCCGGAGCAGTGTTACCACACCGACCACATTACAGAATGAGTCCGAAGGAACATGAGGAGTTACGAAGGCAGGTGGAAGAATTACTTGAACAGGGTCGTATTCAGGAAAGTTTGAGTCCGTGTGCTGTACCTGCATTGTTAGTACCAAAGAAGGACGGAACTTGGAGAATGTGCACTGATAGTAGAGCTTTGAATAAGATCACTGTTCGTTACAGATTTCCTATGCCGAGGTTGGATGATTTGTTGGATCAGTTGAGTGGGGCAACTATATTCTCGAAAATTGATTTGAAGAGTGGTTATCATCAGATTCGAATCAGACCTGGAGATGAATGGAAGACAGCTTTCAAAACAAGAGAGGGGTTGTACGAATGGTTGGTTATGCCGTTTGGTTTGTCAAATGCACCAAGTACATTCATGCGGGTGATGAATCAAATCTTTCGACCATTCATTGGGAAGTTCGTCGTGGTTTATTTCGATGATATTTTGATTTATAGCAGGAGTACGGAGGAACATGTTCTACATTTGAGAGAAGTGTTGCTTATTCTTCGTGAAGAACAATTTTATGCTGCTACAAAGAAATGTGTGTTTATGACACCTACTGTTTTATTCCTGGGTTATGTTGTTTCAGGGAAAGGTATTCAAGTTGACCAGAGCAAAGTTGAAGCAGTCAAGAATTGGCCACAGCCAAAGACAATTACAGAAGTGAGAAGTTTTCATGGGCTAGCGTCATTCTACCGAAGGTTCATACCACACTTCAGTAGCGTGATGGCTCCAGTGACTGATTGCATGAAGGGTAAACAGTTTGTGTGGTCAGAGGAAGCGGGGGTTGCCTTTGAAAGGATCAAGGAATTGTTGACGTCTGCACCAATTCTTGTTCTACCTAATTTTCAGTTATTGTTTGAATTGCATACTGATGCTTCGAAGGTTGGTATTGGAGGAGTTCTGAGCCAGAATGGGAAGCCAGTTGCTTATTTCAGCGAAAAGTTGTCAGGGGCAAAGATGAGATACAGTACATATGACGTTGAATTTCATGCTGTTGTTCAGGCTGTTAAGCATTGGAGACATTACTTATTTCAGAAGGAATTTGTTCTTTACACTGATCATGAAGCATTGAAGCATTTACAGGGACAGGATAAAATTTCAGCAAGACATGCATCGTGGATTGCATATTTACAGCAGTTTACTTTTGTCGTTAAGCACAAATCTGGGGTGACGAATCGAGTAGCTGATGCTTTAAGTAGGAGGAGTCATTTACTGACGACAATGAAGGTGGAAGTGACGGGGTTTGAAATGTTGCCAGAGATGATTGAAGAAGATCCTTACTTTGTGAAATATGTTGAAAAAGTGAAGGATGGGAGTACCGATGAATTCATGTTAGTTGATGGTTTTCTGTTTAAAGGAAATCGTTTATGTATTCCGGACTGTAGTTTGAGGATGAAGATTGTGAAGGAATTGCACGAGGAAGGACATGTTGGCCGTGATCGTACTTTACAGTTGATTTCGCAGTCTTACTTTTGGCCGTCGATGAGGAAAGAGGTTGAAAGATTCGTGGAGCGATGTCATATTTGCCAAGTTTCAAAAGGGACAGCAACGAATGCAGGGTTGTATATGCCGTTACCAGTACCATCTAAGCCATGGGTTGATATCAGCATGGATTTCGTTTTGGGTTTGCCGAGAACTCAAAGGGGAAATGATTCGATATTTGTTGTGGTGGACAGGTTTTCAAAGATGGCACATTTTGTTGCTTGCAAGAAGACAGCAGATGCAGTTCGAGTCGCACAGCTATTTTTCAAGGAGATTTATCGACTTCATGGTTTACCAGAATCTATTGTTTCTGACCGAGATACTCGTTTTCTGAGTCACTTTTGGTTGAGTTTGTGGAAGGTGGTGGGAACGAAACTGAAGTTTAGCAGTGCTTATCATCCACAAACCGATGGGCAGACAGAAGTTGTTAACAGGTCATTGGGAAATTTGTTGCGATGTCTTGTACAGGATAATTTGAGAAGTTGGGACATGAAACTATGCCAGGCAGAATTTGCTCATAATCATGCAGTAAATCGAAGCACAGGATTCAGTCCGTTTCAGATTATTTATTCAAATTTACCCAGGGGGCCATTGGATTTAGCAGCTGTACCACAGTCAAAGAGAACAGTTAAACGAGCTACTGATTTTGTTGATGAGCTGACTGAATGTCATAGAACCGTTCATGAACGATTGGAGAAATCGAATGAGAAATATAAGAAGTTTGCAGATTTGAAACGTCGAAATGTTGAATTTAAGGAAGGTGATTTGGTTTATGCTGTATTGACAAAGGATCGTTTTCCGGCGGGTGCTTACAACAAGTTGAAGGCGCGAAAAATTGGTCCAATTGAAATTGTGAAGAAAATTAATGAAAATGCTTATAAGTTGAAGCTGCCAGAAGAGGTTTACACGTCTGACGTGTTCAATGTTAAACATCTTGTTCCTTATTACGGGGATAAACAATCAGATGAAGAAGAATGTACAAATTCGAGGTCGAATTTTTCTCAACCATGGGAGGATGATGCAGAGCAATCTGAAAATTCGAGAAATTCACAAGTCCTAGGTCGTGCACGACCTAAGAGAGAAAATTTAGGTCGTTCACGACCTAACAGCAGTAACCTACGACCTAACGGAACACGTGAAGAGGAGCGACGACCTATTGAAGGTATTGTGAATCGGCCACGACCTAACTGGGACACTCTAGGTCGTTTACGACTTAACGAGATAAGAGACAACGGGTTAAAGGAACCAGAACATATTTTAGGTCGGCCCCGACCTAAGGAGGAGAAGCTGCGAGTTAATGAAGGCGTATTAGGTCGTATACGACCTAACGTGGTGAAGGGAGACGAGCTAGCGAGTCACGACCTAAAAACTTGGCGACCTAACTCTTTCTCGATCTAACTTTTCCAGAAGCAAGCTATGCTATTGTCTTAGGTCGTTAACGACCTTACTTAGGTCGTAAGTCGTCTGTAGCAGAAATATGAGTCGTATTGTCTTAAGTCGTTGAACATGTACTGTCTTTAGGTCGTTATTTCTTAAGTCGTCTTATGATGAGTCGTCTGTAATTGTGAACAGGTGATGTAACTGTGATCTGATAAGTCGGCAACGACTTAGTATAGGTCGTGAGATATGTTGCTTGTAAGTGTGTAATGTACTAAGTCGTGTGCGACTTAAATGATGAGTCGTGTGTACTGTTGATAGGTCGGCAACGACCTAAGGAGGTCATAGGTCATATACGACTTAAGGACTGGATTGTAACTCCTATAAATACGCGTGTGTTGTAATTTTTGGGTTGTTGAATATTGAATAAAATTTCCTTTTGTTAGCTTTGTGCTTTCATTCCAATTGGTAGTTGAGTGTAATCTCCTATCTCCTCTTTCGGTTAATCGAGTGCGCTCGATTCAACGATCGTAGAAGCCGATTCACGGAATCTAGTGCGCTAGATCAACGTGCGAAGAATCGTAGATCTTGAAACACGGTATAGTGCGCTATCAACGTGTTTGAGATAGCTAGAGTTCGGTATCTTTGGATCAACGAACTTGGGCATTTTGGTATCTTCAACTCACCGATTGCTACATTTCATCGATTGAAGTTTATTTCGAATATTCCGCTGCGTCACCTTTTAATTGTTAAGTTAATTGACACGTAAAATTTGATAAATTATATTTTGAACCTTTGAACGTATATTGGATTAATTGTTGTAGAATAAAATTTGAAATTGAAATTGAACGACAAGTGGAAAAACCGTAATGTAATAATCTTTAATCTACATGAAATGATAGTGTAGATTCTAGAGATAATTATATTAATTTGCACAAATAACAATATGAATTAATACGATTATTTCGGGATTATTTGAATTGATTATTGGATTGTTATTGATTGTTGTTATTGCTTGTTTATTTACTTTGACACCATCCCAGTTATCACACTGCAAGTTCCCTTTGTTATGTTTTGACTTTTGAATTGAATTGGAATCGGGTTGAAATGATATATACCCAAATGAATTTGACCTAGGATAGAGAATTAAATAAAATCCGATTGGTCGATAATTTGATTTAAAAATAAAATAATGATTTTATTCGAGTGAAGAATAAGTTTGAAATGAAGTTGGAATTTGAATTTTGAAAGGAAAATGTAAAGATTGAAGTCTGAAATAGATATTAACGTAGTAATTGATAAAAGAACGTTACTTTAAATTTAATTATTTAATAATTAAATTTGGAATTATTAATAAATAATTTGGAAATATAATAATTGAGTTTTGAAATTATTAAGTTTGAAATCATTTAATAATTAAATTTGAAATTATAATTAAGCTGGAATTATAATTAAGTTTGAAATTATTAAGCTGAATTTATAATTAAGTTGAAATAATTTGATGATTAAGTTGAATTCAAAATTAATTAAGCGGAAATGATTTAATAATTAAGTTTGAATTTATAATCAAATTTGTAATTATTAAGTTTGAAATTATAATAATTAAGATTGAAATTATTTAATAATTGAATGAGATTTAATTATTTGATAATTGAATAAAAATTGAATTCTTTGATAAGAGAAATTGAACTTTTGAATAAGTGTATTTGAGCTTCGTTAATAAATGAATTTGAGTTTCTTTATTTATTAAAGTTTTGGAAAAATTATTTAAGTAAGTTAATAAGTGAAATTGAAACTTCTCGATTATGTGCAACTTAGTTCTTTATTAATTGAGTTTGAAATTTATAACGAAGTCGATAAATAAGTGAAAATTGAATTTCTTTAACAAGAAATAAATTGTGATTTATTGAAATGAATGGGATTTTTGAAATGAACGTAAAAATTGTAATTTAAAGAATTGATTTGACGAATTTATTTTATTTCAATTTGAAGTTTGATATAATGAAGTTGAACGTAAGTAATTGATTTAAATGAATTGGAAATTAATAGAAATTGTTTTGAATGATAAATTAACTTAACGAATATTGAATGAAATCGATAAATGAATTTAAATTGATTTGAATGAAAATTAAATTAATTTAATGATTTTGAAATGAAATTGATATACGAACTTTAATCGATACTTGAATTGTTTAAATAAAAGTTGAAACTAAATTATAAGATTTTGAAATTGTAATTTGGAGGTTTTGAAACGTAGATTTTGGAAATTGAGTTTGAAAGACAAATGAAATGATGGTTTACGAATTTTAATCGAAATTGAATTTGATTTGGTTTTGAAATTTATTAAACGACCAACCGGTGTAATAATTACGAAGGTTATTAAAGAGACCGGAATCGGTTATGGATATACTCTCTATCTAAACCGAAAACCACTTTAATAACTATATGCGGAGTGATGATTCAGAATGAAGTGGTTGGAATGTTGTACGTGATGACTGAAGAAAGAGAACGATAATGGATAGCCTTGACACTTGTGTCAAATTGGAAATGACTAAAATCAGGAGCCGTGCCGGACCAAATGGGGTTAGCCACCTCGAGCGGACGCACTTCTTCGTAACTACTACTCATTACTTGTGACTGATTGGTGCACCCTCGGAATTTCAGGAGTGTTGTTTTGCGGTGTTGCGATCGTTGCGGCGTTGCGTTCTCACCAATCCGGATCAGGCGAACGGTAGTTTCACTACCTTGGGTATTGCTTCATGTGCCTTGTCATACTCGTATCCCGATATACGCGACCACTACGAATTTATTTTGTGTTATACCTATGGAGTACTCCCTGATATCCCACCAGTTTACGGTTGAGTTTACAGTGCTGTATAGACTATGATGCTTATATAAAATGTGTTAAGGGGGATAATGGTAACGCCTTAACCCTATTTTGATATTTATATTACTGATAGACATTATCTATTTAGCGTACACTACTACATAGTAGATAGTTTAACGGATCCTTAGAGGATGGTGATTCCAACATCCTTTGAGTTACTTGTATTTCGATTGCTATATCACTTGAGTTGGATTTATTGATATGAGAATATTAATCCTGACTCGAGTGTTTTGTATTTTTCTTTACGCTCGGGTCAGACTGAGAGTACCAGCTTTCGAGGCTCACCTTTGGAGTTGGAGCTTCGCTTGGAGATCCAGCTATCTTCCCAGCTTTCAGATATTCAGTTGATTCCAGTGATGTATTCTGATTATTGTATTCGACTATTGTATTCGAGACTTCTGTTGTAACTTATTTAACTCTGATGTATCTTATATATTTATATAGTAGCTTCATGAACTACTATCGCTTTTACTTTCGCTGCATATTATTACTCTGTGTCTGTGATTCTGTGATTATTTATTTACTGTATATCTGAGTTTTGCCAAATTTTAAATTAACAATTCGGTATTTTGAATTATTCAAGTCCGACATGTGCGGATGCGAATAGTCCAAATAGCGGGTCGTTACAGTTGTGATGGGAAAAAAATATTTTCACGTTAAAAATGAAGTGAGGAAGTCACGGCTGAAGCAAGAGATGAGTACGGTCAAAAGATGGAATGAAAAAGGAAAAAAGAAATCGAAAAGACAAAGGTGAAATGAAAGGTCATAAGGCAAATGAAAGGTCTTAGTCTCTTTGTATTTCGTTTTCTTTTAATCAAAATAATTAAATAAAAGTTCAGTAAATAAAATAAAATGAAAACAAAATAAAGTGAAAATAAATAAATAAAGAAATTTAAAGGAGAAATATAAAATAAATAAAGAAATAGTTTAATAATTGAAACTAGAAATAAAAATTGTAAACGAAATACAGTGGACATTGGAAAATTATAACTATACTTATAAAATGTTTTAAAAATAAAATAAATACATAACATATCATATAACACATATGTTCAAATTTAGAACAAGATATGACAAACAAAAATAATACTTATATAAATTAAAATAAACAATTTTGTAAAATAAAATAGTTTACACACCATATTGTAAAAAGCATAACTTTCCCAGTAGTAATCTGATTCCAACGAAACGAAAAGCAGTATTCTTAAAATTTTATTTATTTTCATAATAAAAGATAAAATTAAAATATTTAAGTATTTCAATTTTAAATTTAAAGTCAAAGTTTGACCATATTGACCAAAATTCACGTTTTTGGAAAATATTCTATTTATTCATTTTAGAAATTATAATTCGCATAAAGTCGAAGTTTATATTTAAAATAACAAAAGTTATTCATTTTAATAAATAAAATAAAAATTTTAAATCAGGAATCAATTTAAAATAATTACAAAATACAGGGTTGTTACACTCTCCCCCACTCAAAACTTTTCGTCCGCGAAAAGGAATGAGGTACGGGAAAGCATAGAAAAAGATCGAATGAAATAGGATTAAGGCAAGATGACAAGAAGATTGAAATTTTACCTAATAACTATTGTTTTAGGTAGGTTCACAAGCACGAAGGAGATCTTCTAGAATTTGATTCACCCTTACCGCTTGACCGACGGTCTGTAGATGGCAAGCAATACTCAGATTCAAAAATGAGTACCAAAGATTATATAAAGATTTCTAAACAGACTGGTATAAGCAATTGCCTTCCCATGCTGTAGAGAGATAAGGGAAATAAGGACAACCAAAAGATAGTTTGAAAAACGAAATAAGATAATAAATTTGAACTCATGAAAATTTCAACTTAAATTGATAATAAATTTTACATAAGTTAAACAAATCTTAACCATCTCAAATTTCATTATCTTTTCATCCAATTATCTTAAATTAACAATCCCAAAAATCATGGATTTGAAAAATCATTTATTATACTCAAAATGTACTTAATAGATTTGATTCTTCTTTATTCCTAATTAAAATTAAATGAATTCCTCTCAACATATTTTATCACCTATATTAAATATATTTACACTTATTATAACTGCTTTAAATTTATTTTTATTTCCATTAACATCATTTTATATTGTAAATTATTCCATTACCCTTCTTCTCTATTTACCTTTGTAAATCTTTTTATAACTAAAATTTAAGTGTATAACATTTATTATAACCACTCAAATTTTATTTATAAAATCCTTTTATATTGTATATTATCCAATTACATATTCAACTTTTGTTTAATTTTGGTAAGTTATATTGGAATGAAATTGTGTATTATACAAATAAAATTTTCCAATTATCATTTCAAGCTTGAATATTTATCCAAATCTTGAAATTCTACTTGAAATTATCTTCAGGATAAAATTTAGGAATTAAATTCTAATAAATTCCAAACTATTTAGAGATGAATAAATGCACATATACTATATATATATATATCCATTTAAATTTAAATCATATATCAGCATATGTTATAAATCCAGTCTTATTTTAGAAATTAAAATCAATTAAATTCCCCAAATCAAAACTGTAGCAAGACTACAGAACTGTCTCTTTACTTCGAAATTCGAAAACAAATATCGATGATGCTGCAGTCATCACCGAAGTTATTTTCCAGCGACAAAGAGAAGAGCACTAGTTTTAAACTTAAAATTCTTTTGAAACAAATTTCTATTCGAAAATGCATTAAATAATGTATCCTTTAAAACTTTAAATACACGGTTTGAAATCCATCGGAAATTAAATTCTCAAATTCTTGTTTTAAATTCATTTTAAATTTCCTAATAAATTTAAAACTATGTTTATAGTTCAATTAGTTATATATGAAACAAGAGATAATGATATACAAAATCAAATATTATTTCTTAACAACCAATTCAATAAAATCCAAAAAAGATTTATAATATAGTTACAGAATTTATTTCATTACTAAATTTGAAAAACATATTGTGCCAGTTTGCTCTGTTTAAGTGTTTTGGAAATCCTATCGATAGCGTTGATTAGACAAGTCGATCGGAAACACAAATCAACATCAACAACTCAAACAACACAATATTTAAAACATTTAAATATTAGTTTGCAGATATACTTCAAAAATGATTTGAAGATAAGTTGGAAACAAAGACGAGATGATGAAATAGAGAGATGGGTAAGCTTAAAGAAATTGTGAGCAACCTTAACCGGGTCAACCGTGACGTAAAGAATAAGATCGATGTGGATTTTTGGGGTAAATCAACATTCGATCTCAAGAGATAGAATTTTAGGATAATAAGAGATACTAGCATCTAAACCGAGGATATAAAATCTTTGTTAAATCGATGCTATTGTAAAGGAGTTTCACCCCTTTACAAATCAATTTGAGATTGGTGGAATCGCCTACTCACTATAAAGATCATTCGTAGTGGAGTTATGGGATACTCCAGAATCAAAAGAAGACGAATAGTGAGGACACGAATGGATTTTGAAACCGCAAGGAACGTTCCAAAATTCAAAGGAATCGAGTCAAAAGGAAAAGATTCAAATTCAAATGAACGTGATTCTGTAAATACATTTGCCATACATGCTAAGTTTTGCCTAAAACTACCAAAGCTCTGATACCAAATGTAACGACCCGATATTTTCAACCATTCGCATCTGCACATGTCGGACTTGAATTGCTCAAAATACCACGTTGTAAATAAAATTTGGCAAATCTCAGAATATACAGTAAATAAATAATCACATATCACAGACACAGAGTACATAATAATGCAGCGGAATTAAAAAGATAGTAGTTCATGAAGCTAATATATAAATATATGATACATCAGAGTTAAACAAGATACAACAGAAGAATAACAAGATACATCAAGAACAAATTAGGATAAACCCTGGAATCACTGAATACTGAAATCAAAATAGATGGTTGGATCTACAAGCAAAGCTTCAACTCCGAAGGTGAGTCTTGAATGCTGAATCACTCAGTCTGATTCGAGCATAAAAAAAACACAAAACAATCGAGTCAGGACATAAACACTTATGAACTGTAAATCAACTCAAGTGAACAATAACAAATTGCATCAGTAACTTAAAGGATACTTGGTACCGCCCATCCTTTAAGGATCTGTAAAACTATTTACTATGTAGTAATATTGTGCTATTATAATAATGTCTACAATAAAATAAACTTACTTTAAAATAGCGTTGAGGAGTGACCCAATATTTTTCTTAACACGTAATAGTCCCAGTAGTCCATCCAGTATCAGCATATCTCCAGATCGGGAGACTACCCTAAATACTCCATGGGCTATGGGAGAAAAACAAACCCGTAGTAAGGCTCACTATGGTAGGTGACACGATACACAAGGCAATGCCAGGGTAGCAGCCACATACGCAAACCTTGGAACACATTCCCAATCAAAATCAGAGGATGGCCATCAAATCAACCACAAGTAAGAGTATAGTATCGAAGAAATGTGTCCGATCGGAGGAATGACCTCACTTGACCTGAGATCGCTCCAGTTTTAGCCGCCTTATGCCAACTCACGGGAGTTGGGTCCACGTAATATACCTCATGAATGTCGCTACCATCCTACTTCATTCTGGAATCTCCACCGCGTACACGGTTGTTAAAGTGGTTTTCGGATTTGGCAGAGAGTATGACAACTTCCGATCTCGATCTCTTTAACAACCAAACGTTATTATAACGCCGTGGTCATTTAGAAATAGTTTATATTTCAAAAATCAAATCATTGCATTTCAAAACTATATCCCTTTCAAAATAGTTTATACTTCAAAACCAAAACCATCTCAAACATATATTCATTTTCAAAATCATAATACTTTCAAAGTATAACTCTTTCGAAACCAAAATACTTGAAATCATTACACTTTGAAAATCATAACATTTCGAAATCATACATTTGAAATCAGTTTCAATTCAATTCAGTTTCCCAACAAACATTTCAAGTCTTATAAATTTCAAATACAGATTTAATCCACAGAATAAACTATTCAAAATTTTAATATATTTCAAAGTTTTAATATCACACATTTCAAAACTAAATTCTATAATTTTATATATCTCAAATTTAACTTCACTATTACTTAGTTTTGAAATATTCATTTCAAAAATCCAATATTATATAAATAAACTGAATTTACAAATAAACTCAATATCCTTTAATACTAATATAAATTATGAATATTCATTTATCAAAATCAAATATCATATTAAATTCATATTCTTTATCAAAATGAAGATCAAATAATTTCCAAACCATTTCAATCATAGAAATATCATGTCCTTTCAAAACCTCATTATTAAATCATTATTTGAATTCAAATTCAAATATTCAAACTTAAATATCATTTTAAAATCAAATACGTCATTCATTCATTATTCCAAATATCATTACAAAATACAATTCAAAATTTCATGCAAAAATTCATTTATCTCATTTCATTTTATTCCATTATCACATATCCAAGTAAACCTTATTTAAATTCAAATTCAATTTTAAATTCCTTAAAAATTCAAATTTAAATATAAAAATATATTCAAAACTCCTTAAATTTCCTAAATAATCAATTTTAAAAGTTAAATATTTAACACCTTTAAAATATAACTCAAACAGTGTTAAAATCTATAACATTTCAAAACATTGTCAAATTTAGCAACGACAACATTTATAAAGTGCTATCCTAGCTTATAGTTTCGAAAATAGTTTAGTTTAGGAACAATGGCACTTATAAACTGCCATAATATATATTTAGTTACTTCAACATAGTTATACTAAAAAACAATAGCACTTAAAATGTTGTCGTAAGACTACAACATTTTTTTGGAAATGCTATTAATAAAATTCCAGCTTTTATATAACTTTCAGAAACATTTAAAAACTTCAATTCAGCAAATTTAAACCTATAAATCATATTTCTAGACTTCAAAATTTAACATTTAAACAATTTTATCATATGATTTATCACAACAAAATTATAATTAAATATCCAATTTAAAACTCACTTTCATTTATTAAGTCAAAATTTCACTATTTATTTGCTTATAAATTTAATAAAACTTAATATTTTGCTTCAAATATCATTTCAAAACTTTAAATTTAATTTCATTATTTACTTACATTTTAAAAATAAATTTAAAGTAAAAATCACAATTACTTAAATTTTTACATACTTAAATTCACAATTTCAAGACTTAATATTTAACTTTCTCAAAACCATAAAATATATATTTTTAAATCAAATTTCATACTTTTAAAAATACATATCTATCTACATGAAAATCATTTAAAAATATACCATGGGGTTTGTCTAACCTAGGTGAAGTGATACAAATATATATCATTTCAATCTGTAGTTTAAAAAGAAAACCGGGTACTATCATTTCAAACTCGCAATCCCAAGTCAATTAAAATACAATAAAAATCGCTCAGGCCTATCATTTCAGCCCATAATGATTTTTTATTATTCTAAAGTCCATTCGGGTATGTATCATTTCAACCCATAGTGATTCTATTCTACAGGGAACTTGTAGTGTGATCATAAATAAATAAACAGTATAAACAATGTCAATGTCACAATATAATGTCATATATCATATGTCAGGTGATAATTAACAGAATTAACATAGTAATAAAAAGGAATAACATATCATATAATTATCATTTACTTGCATAAACATTTTTAATTACTAAACACTTGTCATCAATTCTCTATTTCATAAGTAAACATGTCGGAGTGAGGATGACTCACCTTTCCAAGCTGGAGACCAAAACAACACACAAGCACGACTCCAAGGGCACGACAAGCACGATTTAGCACGACTTTGATTCAAATGAGAGAAAGCTATGATATGGTCTTGCACACAATAATTAAACAAAGCAATATTAATATATATATATATATATATATATATATATATATATATAAAATACAAAGGTCAATTAAAACAAAATTGGAAATAGAGTTTACAAAAGACATCACCAAGCTTTTAAATCGAATTTGCTTCTTCTTAACTCAACATATGCTTGGCCCTAATGCTTCATTGGCTCAGCATGGATGTCTTATTGGTGGTAAGGCTCTGGTTTGGTATCACAAAGGCATGGCTAGCACAAAAATGTGAACTGGTTGGAGTTACAAGGCATGAAATGTCAAAGGTCAAGGCAAAAAGGAGTTTGGTTCACCATCTAGGCTCGGCCTATGTCAAGTGGGGCTCCACCATACAGGATACAAGTCAGGTCAGATTTGAAGCTGATGTCTAGAGGTGATGTAGGCAAGTGGTGGTGGAGCTAGGGGTGTGGCCGAAATGAATATGAAAGGCTATGGGGAAGTTTGTGGCTTCGCAAGGCATTATTGGTGGAGTTTGTGCAAATTTTGTGGAGCTATCATCATCAAGCGGTCATGGCTTGACTTTTTTGTCAGAGGAGGGGCTGATGGCTACTGTAGATGGATGAGGTGATGGTGGAGCTGAGGTGGAGAGGCTAGGCCAAGCAAAGCTAGGAGAAGAGGCAAGGCAAAATCATTGAAAAAGAGGAGAGAAGTGAGATAAGAAAGAAACCATTAGCATGATTTTTCTCTTGGCCGTGAGTTGTGAAGGGAAAAAAATATTTTCACATGAAAAATGAAGTGCGGAATTCACGGCTGAAGCAAAGGATGAGTACGGTCAAAAGATGGAATGAAAAAGGCAAAAAGAAATCGGAAAGACAAAGGTGAAATGAAAGGTTATAAGGCAAATGAAAGGTCTTAGTCTCTTTGTATTTCTTTTTCTTTCAATCAAAATAAATAATTAAAAGTTCAGTAAATAAAATAAAATGAAAACAAAACAAAGTGAAAAAAAATAAAGAAATTTAAAGGAAAAATATAAAATAAATAAAGAAATAGTTTAATAATTGAAAACTAGAAATAAAAATTGTAAACAAAATACAATGAACATTGGAAAATTATAACTATATTTATGACAAACAAAAATAATATTTATATAAATTAAAATAAACAATTTTGTAAAATAAAACAGTTTACACACAATATTGTAAAAAACATAACTTTCACAATATTAATCTGATTTCAACCAAACGAAAAGCAGTATTCTTGAAATTTTATTTATTTTCATAATAAAAGATAAAATTAAAAGATTAAAATATTTAAATTTAAAAGTCAAAGTTTGACCATATTGACCGAAATTCATATTTTTGGAAAATATTCTATTTATTCAGGTTTGAAATTATAATTCATATAAAAATCAAATTATATTTAAAATATTTTTTTTATTCATTTTAATAAATAAAATAAAAATTTTAAATCAGGAATTCAATTTAAAATAATTACTGTTACCTAGAGGTTTGTCCAGGAAACTAAGTACTCGGTATTTGCATACTGTTCGGCATTTATGAGTCGTTTGGCATCCAGATCGTTCGGCATCAGGAATGCTACGCATTTAGGAACGTTCGGCATTAGAAAGCGCTCAGCTTCTAAAGCGTCCGACACAAACGATTTGTTCGGCACTCAAGTTCATTTAGCATCTATGGGACGTTCGCCATGTAAGAGCGTTCGGCATTGAGAGTCGTTCGGTATTATATATCGTTCGGCATCTATGGACGTTCGGCATGGCATAGTAACTCGGCTTTCCATACTGCTCGGCATCCAAATCTCGTTCGGCACATCACTTCGTTCGACATAAATCTCGTTCGGCATTCGGGATCGTTCAGCTTCCAAAGTTGTTTGGCACAACACACTGCTCGGCTTCCCGTGTCTTTCGGCACAAATACTTCGTTCGACATTCAGAGTGTTCGGCATCATTTCGTTCGGCATTCAGAGTGTTCAGCGTCACTTCGTTCGGCATGAGGACGTCGTTCGTCATTTATGCCTTGTTCGGCATTTTGCCGTTCGGCATCTATTGATCAACATACAGAGATCATTCTTTTTGGGCCAAGCTACTTAGCTACCTGGCCAGCCAGGGAAGTCCAATCCATCTTCGTCAATAAATAGAGAGGCAGGGACACAGCGAAATGGACCTTTTTTCGAGAACACCGGGGAGACTCTACCGCATTCAAGACTCATTCAAGACTTATCTTTTTTGCTTAGCAATTGTATTCAATATAATTGGTATATGGATTGTATTTGTAATCGATTATGAAGAAAAGCAATAAAGATCTACCTCAAAGTGGACGTATGCAATTACGCCGAAGCACCATAAATCGGGTGTTCGTATTTTCTATATTTAAATTTACGTACTGTTCTCTATTTGACTTTACTTTCCTCATTCTCTACACAATCTCTCTTAAGGGTGTTGTGACCAATTCTGGTGCTAACATTTTGGTGCTTTCACTGAGAATCGAATTCTCTGGACAATAGGATCTACTTTGTAGCTACTGGATTGAAAAATCCCCCGAAGGAGATCTAAAACATTCACAAGACATTTGTTGATCCTACCCAAAGTTACAACCAACAACTCTACCATGGGGAGACCACGAACTAGATTGGCCTCTCACAACGTAGATGTCCACGAGACTGCTAGTGTGCAACAAGTTGAGACTAGCAACCAGTAGGTAATTCAAGGCGCAGGGCCCTCCACTCAGAACCATGCGGAGGTCGTTTCCCGATTAGAGTTCAACGACTTGATAAGAGAACTTTGGGAAAGTAGAAGGCAATTTGCTGAGCAGATTCAAGCCAACACTAATCTCATCACACAGCTTGCCCAACAGTAGCATCAGAATGCTGAAAGGAGTCATGCTCCTTATTCTGAATCTGATAGCTCGACCTCAGCTGATGAACCTCCTAGGCGTAGACGCCGTAGGGATGAAGCTGCACAAGCAGGTGCCACTGATCGATCCGCCAGGGATCAGGCATGTGATGAGACCAGATGCCCGGACCATTAAGACCCAAATCAAGCGGGACATCAAACCACACGATCCCGTGGAATGGAACCCAACCTCCCACCTTCCATACGAACTCCAGATTTATCAGCCATGGTCAGGCAGTTGACGAGAGAGAACCAAGGCCTGACCAATGAAGATTGGGGAGTGTCCAGGAGTCATACTCCCTTCACAGATATTATCTTACAGGCTGAGTACCCAAAGAAATACAATATGCCGACTATCCCTGCCTACGAAGGGAAGACTGACCCTAGGCAACACGTGATGAGGTACGAATGGATGATGGATTCGGTGAGGGCGAATAACGCGACTAAGTGTAGGTGCTTCCCAATCACTCTGTCCGGAATCGCCACTATGTGGTATGCTCAACTTCCTCCGCGATCTATATCCAGCTTCGACGAGTTGGCAATGAAATTTGTCGAACCATTCAGGATACATGCTACTCCTCCAAAGGACATTATGTCCTTATCAAGCGTAATATAGGCTCCGGGAGAGTCTTTGAAAGCATACTTACAGCGGTTTCATGTTGCCGCGACTGAAGTTAGAAATTAACGACCACGCAATTTTGATGGCGGCAATGCAAGGTGTAGAACCAGACTCGGAGTTTGGAGATTGGTTGGCGAGAAAGCCCCCAGCTACATTGGAACGATTCTATTCCAAAGCTCATTAGTTCATACGGTGGGAGGAGGCTCGATGGATGAGACGAGATAAGGCACCAAGGCCTGTTCAGGAGATGTGAAAAGTAACATCGCCGTGAAGCAGTCCGGCGATAGTTCGGGAAAAGTTTAAGTCAACGTTCAGAACAAGCCTAGGTAGTCCAAAGGATCCGGAGGTAGAACTCCCGGAAAGCAAAGAGAAGCAGGAAGATGGAAGCCAAGGATTCCAACCTACAATGAATACACCCCGTTGGATACTTCTCTTGAAAACATTTATCTATCTACCTGTAACACATTTGAATATAGAAAGTTGCGCCCAAAGGAGTCCACTGAAGAACAGAAACGGATAGGGAAGTACTGTCGCTTCCATGAGACCCATAGGCACAGTACTGAGGAGTGTAGACACCTCCATGGCGCCATAGAAAAGTTGATCAGATAGAAAAAACTACAGGAATTTTTCAAAAACCCACAAGATGGAAGGCAAGGAACGTTAGACCCCGGACGCGGGCCGGCTCCACGCCAACCAAAACAACCTGCTCGAACTGTGGGTAGATTGATCATAAACACTATTGTCAGAGGACCTCATCCTGCGGACAAGAATTGGTAGGAGATGGAACGATATGCTACCTCGTTAAGGCATACGGATTATGAATGTTGTTCAAATGTGGAAGATGGAGCCACCAAAAAACAACAACGCATGATGACTGACGATATAGTGTTTAGGAGTCGAGACGCGGACAAGGTGGAGGCTCCTACTATCGACCTGATGGTTATATCTGCAACAAATGGCCAGCTTACGTGAAAATAATCTTGATCGATTGTGGAAGCTCTATCAACATCATCTTCAAGAAGGCTTATGACCAAATAAAGATGGAAACGAAAGATTTGAAACCATGCAAAGCCCGTATCCATGGCTACAATGGTGCTGCAACTGACGCGATGAGGTATATAGAGCTACCAGTTGAATTGGGGGAAGGAGAGCGTAGGAGAGTGCGAGTCCTAACGTTCATAGTAATGGATGTTGACTCTCCATATAATGTCTTTTTAGGTCGTCCAGCCTTGACAGAATTTTGGGCTACTTTGGCCCCATGGTGTTTGACATTAAAATTTGCGACGGACAAAGGATTCGGTGTTGTACATGGCGATCAGGCGACCAATCACACATTTTATGTGGCAGAACTGAGGGAAGCTCAGTGGGGAGAGAAGGGAAAGGTTGCAGACAGCTCCATCTGCATCCTAAAGACTGATGATTGACAAGTAGTGCCCGAGCCCTGGCTCGGGCAACATTCTCGGATCCTTAGAGACATAGATCCGAGAGATGATGATGGAGAACCCAGGGAAACAAACGCAGCATCGGATGAGCCAACGATCGACATTCCAGTCAGCCGGGATGACCCATCACGAGTTCTTAAGATTAGATCACAACTCGACCCCTCAGTGGCTGAGGATCTTACTGATTTCCTCCGGGTGAATCTGGACATTTTCGCTTGGACACACTCTGATATGTGCGGGATTTCTCCAGCAATTGCAAGTCATATGTTGAACATAGACCCGAAAGACGTTCCCGTAAAACAGAAAAGGAGAGGTATGGACCTGGAGAGGTCCGCGGCTCTCAAAGAGGAGGTGGACAAACCCAAAGCCAATGGGTTCGTCTGCAATGCCCTCTACCCTGAATGGGTATCTAACCCAGTGCTAGTGAAAAAAGCAAATGGAAAGTGGAGAACTTGTGTTGATTACTCCGATCTGAATAAAGCATCCCCGAAATATAGTTTCCCTTTACCTAGCATCGACCAGCTCGTCGACTCTACCGTCGGACACGAATTACAGTCATTTATGGTTGCGTATTCAGGATACAATCAGATCCCGATGCATATTCCAGACCAAGAGCACACCAGTTTTGTCACAAATATGGCACTATATTGCTATGTAGTAATGCCCTTTGGATTGAAAAACGCGAGGCAACGTATCAGCGTCTGGTGAACCGAATGTTTAAGGACCAGATTGGAAGAACGATGGAAGTTTATGTGGATGACATGCTCTTGAAGTCATGACAGTCAAACGACCACATCTGATACTTAGCAGAAATGTTTGATATACTTAGACATTACGGTATAAAGATCAACCTCTTGAAGTGCTCTTTTAGTGTGGCATCAGGAAAGTTCTTGGGTTTCATCGTGAATGCACGTGGAATTGAAGCTAACCCGGAAAAGATTCAAGCTATTCGGGACATACAAGTGCCCAGAACTACAAAACAAGTACAAAGCTTGAACGGAAAGGTGGCAACATTGAGCCGATTCATATCCAGAGCTATGGATAAGTGCATTCCTTTCTTTGATGTGATAAAGAAGGGAAAAAGGTATTTCGAGTGGACATCCGACAGCGAGGAAGCATTCCGAGCTCTGGTAAGGCATTTGGAGAACCCCCCCGTGCTATCGAAACCAGTAGACCATGAAATGTTGTATGTGTACTTGGCAGTATCCCAACATGCTATCAGTACGGCTTTGGTTCATGAAGAGGACCAAGTTCAAAAGCCGATTTACTATGTTAGTAAACGTCTGAAGGGGGAAGAAAGAAACTATCCCAAGATTGAGAAATCAGCCTATTTCTTGGTGATTGCATCACGCAAGCTTCGCCTATATTTTCAGGCACACCCAATCAGTGTTTACACTGATCAACCCTTACGTTAGATACTCCAACGACCAGAAACTTCCGGAAGAATGTTAAAATGGAATATCGAGCTAAGTCAATTTGATATTACTTACCTGCCGCGAAATGCCATACTGGGATAAACGCTAGCGGATTTCATCGCTGAATTCACCATGACAAACGAATCAAACGACTGCAATGTCATACCTCCCGTCCGATGGGAGATGTACACCGATGTGGCATCTAACGACCGTTGTTCGGGGGTTGGCATAGTTTTTATAACTCCTGAAAAACGATCAGTTTTCTACGCTTTGAAGCTCAAATTCACAACAACGAATAACAAAGCCGAGTGTGAAGCATTGATTGCCGATTTAAGACTCGTCAAAGAACTGGGAATAAGATCGGTTGAAATCTTTTGCGACTGCAACTAGTGGTGTATCAAGTGCATGGAGACTACCAAGCAAGTGGGCAGAGACTTGCCCCTTATTCGCCCCAATTTCAAGAGCTGCTAGCGGACTGAGTATAAACGACTCAAAATATCCAAGTCCCCGGAGTGCGGACTGGAGTACTCTAAGTCCCTAGAGTGCGGACTCGAGTATAAATGACTCAAAATCTCCAAGTCCCCGGAGTGAGGACTGGAGTACTCTAAGTCCCCAGAGTGCGGACTCGAGTATAAACGACTCAAAATCTCCAAGTCCCCGGTGTGCGGACTGGAGTACTCTAGTCCCCAGAGTGCGGAATCGAGTATAAAAGACTCAAAATCTCCAAGTCCCCGGAGTGAGGACTGGAGTACTCTAAGTCCCTAGAGCGTGGACTCGAGTATAAACGACTCGGAATCTCTATGTTTGCTGAGTGCGGACTGGAGTACTCTAAGTCCCCAGAGTGTGGACTCGAGTATAAACGACTCAGAATCTCCAAGTCCCCGGAGTCCGGACTAGAGTACTCTAAGTCCCCAGAGTGTGGACTCGAATATAAATGACTCAGAATCTCCAAGTCTTCGGAGTGCGGACTGGAGTACTCTAAGTCCCCAGAGTGCGGACTAGAGTATAAACGACTCAAAATCTCCAAGTCCCCGGAGCGCGGACTGGAATACTCTAAGTCTTCAGAGCGCGGACTCGAGTAAAAACGACTATAAATCTCCAAGTCCCCGGAGTGCGGACTGGAGTACTCTGAATCCCTGGAGTGCGGACTAGAGTATAAACGATTTAAATGTCCAAGTCGCCTGAGGACAGACTGGGTATAAATGACTTGAAGTCATCGAGCCCTTGGCGTACGGATTGGAAAATATTCTGAGTCCCCAGAACGTGGGATAAAAAATGTGCAAATACCAAGAAAGTTGTCAACTTGTTTGAAGATGAATCGAGAAGTTAGCGTAACTCGCAGTAGCTCGGGTTTTGACCACGGTTATACAAAAAACCAAACAACAACAGTCCTCTGAGAGGGAAAATGATAAGTTTTATTCATCATAAATAATTTTATTTACATGAACTACGAAAACAAAAATAATTACATAATCTATACTGGATCTTGTTGAACGAGTGCGAAGACTACTTCTTTGACTTCTTCGACTTTTTGTAGATGACTCCTCCCTGGTACGTTTACCCTTGATAGCTTTCCTTGACAGGGGAGTGACAGCTGAAGAAGTACGAGGAACATCCATGGGTTTGGACCCGCCTGGGAGGATGACCTTCAATGGCTTGTTCAAAGGTTCGATCAGGTCCACAGCTTGAGGTTAGACCTTGATCTTGATCGTCTTTTCCTTCTCTTTCTCAAGCTGCTCCTTCATGCTCAATTCGGATGTGTGCTCAGATACGCCTGTAATTTCAACTTCATAACTCCCATCGTTGGGAGAGGAAGTCTCAGATTTGTCCTCATCAAGCGCTCCAATCGCCTGAGCATCTGGACCAGGAGCCTCTCCTGCGTGAGTGGCTTCACTCGTTTTTTGCCCTTATCTTCTTGGAGACATCGCTCCTCGGAGTGGGCTCAAGATCAGAACGGCCTGCACAAAATCACGAAAAGAAAGTATTAGAATGTGACAGCTTCTGATAAAAAATGAAAACTCTTGGAATGTTAAAGCAAAAGAGTTTCTTACCAGGTTCCGGCTGGCTCTTAGCCGTCCGGGGAGGTCTCACCCTCTGGATTAAGGGACAAAACGTAAACACCAAGGCCGGGGTCCTACGGGTCATAGCCGATGTGCTGTTCAAAAGGATCGAGTATCGGCCGACCGGCCGGCTGGGTAGGCACATGAGCTGGAGACTCGATCTCGGATGGACCAGCGATAATTTCTTTCCCTTTTGTTGAGGGGGAGCCTTTGCAATAAAGGGCTTTTGCCGTTGACAGGTCCGAAGGCTCGTTTTCCTTAAGGAATTCTTTTATCAAAGCCCCCTCATCAACCTCCTCAATACCATGTTCGGACTTCTTGATTTCAATTAAGGTCTCGCACGCCTCGGCCGAGATAGCCCTTGCCTAGGAAAGTTAAGTCCCGGTGCATGAGAACGGAGGCATTGAATTCGACAATAAGCGGGTCGAACATGCTTTTGACCTCTTCCCTACTTTCTTCCTTGGCTGCCTCAAGACGGGAGTCAATCTCCGCAGATGCTATCTTTTTGCCCTCTTCACAGGCTTCCTCCTTCAGCGCCTCAACTTTTGAAAGCTCGCCCTCAAGTTTCACCTTTAGGAGTCGCGTTGCAACGATCTCGTCACAATACCGTTGCGACTCCTCTTGGGCAGCAATCTTCTCTTCTTGCTCTTTGCAGAGTCACTCCTCAAGTTCTTTGACTCGGAAGCGGAATGCATCCCTCTCTTTTTGCACTGAGTCTTTCTCTAAAGCTAAAGCCCCATGGCATTGTACCGCCTCGCCAATTTCTTTTTTGTGAGATGATTTCAAACGAATTACGGCTTCGGCGGTATCTTGGGCGCTCTGTTGGGCGGCCTCAAGTTGAGATTTGTAGGACGCAATCTCTTCGTCCTGAGCTTTGATAATGTCTTTTTCATGAATAGCCTCAAGCTTCAAGCGATCAATCTCATGTTGGCGTTCTATGGAGACTTCTGACGCTTTCTCAGCAAGATGAACGAATGCGTCATGCTGAATATAGACGTCGTTGGTGTAGGCGATAGCGCTCTGCTTGACATCTCCAGGAATATGATGGATCGCCGGGGGAAACTTCAGACCATCAAAGCAGATTTGTGAGAATTTAACTTTAAGCTCGGCCAGTCTCTCCGATACTAATGGATCTGTTGCAGGAACAGGAGGAGACGGCTTCGAAAGTTCAGCTCTCCTGTGAGGATTCTAGGACTGTCAGGTGGAGGAGGAATCGGAGTGTTGATCATGGGGAAAATCGGATTGCGACCCCTTATGGCCGTGCTTATCTTTGCTTTGCCCCAAGTGAGAAGAGGGATGTTGATGGTATTTGGGCTGATAATATGTTTTCTTTAGAGATGATGAATCCCGGGAATGATAAACCCTATCATCGTCACCGTCTCTATCCCGATGTTTTTCGAAACCTGAGTCCCATCCAAAATGATGGAAGATAGACAACCCACGGAGACGATCAATTCCATGTGTACGCCCCATGTCACCTGCACAGGATTTAAATAACAACAAATTAGCAAAGAGTAATGTGACAACAGAACTTTAAGTGCAAGGTGGAGTGCATGCGTTTGTGTGTGTCCTAGTGTTTCCCCCCGACGGACCAGTTTCTTTACTAATGGGAGTTTTTTCTCCCTGGGTTTGGATTTGAACGCCTGCATCGCCTCTGATGGGCGAGTGAAGTTTAAGTGCCTCCGGATCGTCAAAATCATAATTAAGTAGGTTGTCGGGTATGGAGAAGTTCGAGAGGCCCTTTAAAGAACTTTATAAACATTGTAAGGAAGCCTCTTTCTCTGTCGGAATAAGAGTAACTTTAGAGGTTGCGCCAAATTTTTCCCTCCTTTTCTTGTACGTTAGTCTCTTTTTGCTCTTCGAAGGGGAAGATGACGTTTCGATGTCGTGAACTTCGACTATCGGGTCCTGAGTAGGACCAACGTTCTCATCTTGTGCTTCGGGTGTTTAGGTTTCCTTGATTTCTCCTTCTTCTAGTCCGCCAGGAGCATTACGTGCTGAAGACTCAGCTTGTTTTTCCCTTTGCCAGAGGCAGGCTTGGGAATGGTAATGCTCTAACGAAGGCTTATCCGACGGCCTTTTGCCAACAGTCCAAACATTGTAAGTGACTCATTCGAAATGAGAGTTCGGATGTCCCGTTCTTCAACAGGAAGGGATTTAATAGTTTCGATAGCTTCAGAATATCCGCGGCCATCAGGACGTAGATTGGTATCTGAAAAGATGGAAAAAAGAGTTAGAAAAGGCACGACTTTGACCAAGAATGAATATCGATCCATAGAAAAGACTTATTTCCTTCCACCCATCTCCTCGCGAAACCAAGAGGGCAACACACATAAAACCATTCATGTTTGTACAGAGCAAACTGGCTACATGCCCCAGTCATGATCTGGCATTTGTGGTGCGGCTCGAGAAACATGAAAGAGGGGCTATCTCTCCGCTTCTTGATCATATATATACATACATATATATATGTATATACATATAAATGTATCTGATGTCACCCCGGCTTGGAGGCCTAAAGAGGACATTCATGAAGAGGATGTAGGTACCGTAGATGAAGGCATGACCCTTAGGGTGCAATTGTGATGGAGCAATGTCGATGTATTGCCGCACGTCCCGTAGAAATGAGTTGAATGGTGGCACGCTGCCGACCCAGCACATAAACTTATTACAAGCTGTGTATCCAACTGGAGGCAAGTGTGGACGATCGTGCTGCAATGGAACTAATACGTCGTCGAAGGGGATTCCGTGGACAGAGCATATCTGACGGAGTGCACTTCCATTATTCTTCGAGGCCTGTGAATTGACCGGGTTTTCCAAGAAAATTGATGCCTCTAGGGCGTCGGAAGCTAAGTTATGAGCAGGGAAGTCGACGGGTTTGAAGTATCGGCGAATCCTTATTTAGAAGACGGCCTAGGTTATCTGAGATCGTGGCAGAGCTAGATTTCCTAGACATCTTTGATAGAAATTGAATCTATTAGAGCACATGTTTTAACTATACTTGAAAAAACAATCGACGTTAGACTTAACAACACAAGTATCCCCCCCGTGTGGTGTGTGAACTAGTGTGATGGTTCAAATATAAGTGCTGAGAAATTGAAAGTCACAGAGTTGATGGTATAAAATTGAGCTTTGAATTGTCGCCTTTGAAGATCGCCATCGCTGGCCGAAGCCTGCCCTATGATGTTTTCAATTTCGGACTCAGACATTGGCGCTGTATGTTAATGACAATTATCCATTTTTGTCAATTTAAGTTCATACTTGTGATTACAGAAACTATGAAGTTATCAATCCAAATTAGTTCGATATGCTAGTTTGCTTAGGTCCTTGTTTTTGTCATATGATTAGGCAAAGTGAATAGGTGTTCGGCCTAAGTATCGTTCGGCCAAAATATTAGCCGGCCTAAGTACTGTTCGACCAAAATATTGGTCGGCCTAAGTATTGTTCAGCCATAATATTGGTCGGCCTAAATATCGTTCGGCCTAAGTATCATTTGACATTCATGTTGTTCGGCCAAAGCGCCACTCGGCCTAAATATTGGTCGGCTTAAATACAAGCGTCATTCGGCATAAGTATCACTCTTCCAACCCTTCCTCTTGGCCGTTCGGCATGCGAAAAATCATGTCGAATCGTGATTATGCTGAGCCATATCGCTGGACGTTCTGTCCTTAACATTATCTGCCTTTTTCCCTCCATCTCTGCCGATCGGCATGGCCGAGTCGTTCGACAAGTCATGCTGAGCCATGACGTTAGGCATCCTGTCCATTCTCCACTTCCTTTCAGTTTTTCAACTCAAATTTCGTTCGGTACGGGGAGGTCATGCCGAGCCATGGCCGTATCAATCTACACCAACAGGCCTGATCTCTAACTCCATTCTTATGCTATCACAGGACCGCTCGGCATTGAAAGATTATGCCGAGCCACTACAATGCATCTTTCACTTTTCTCTTCTCCGACCCATCCATCTCAAAATCACCTAAGAGCATACTAAGTTCCAGCCCTAGAATGCGTCCGAGCCTCAATTCATTACCCTTATACACACACCCCCTACTTTCTACGACCTATGAATGATTCGCAAGTTCGAGTAATATCTAATGTCTCCTAATTTGAGAGAGTGATCGAAAGGTTCTTACCGAAGAATACAGAGGGAGCTTGGGGGTCTGTGAGTTTAGGATTGAAGGTTGTTAGAACTTAACTTAGGAAAGGCGTGGTGGATTCCAGGTAGGAAAGGAAGATCGAAGAAGTGAACGAGGTTCAAGGGAGGTAAGTCGCGGGTTCTTGGAAAATAATGGAGGTGAAAAGTGAAAAGCGAAGAAGAAGGAAAATGCCGACCTTTATAGGAGAAGAGGGGAAGCCGAAGGGACAATGACCGGTAGAACCGGTCAAGACGACCTCGTCCGGCGTCGGCTTTTAAATTCGTTCGGCATACATGGAACGTTCGGCTTCGTCTGTACCGTTCGGCATTTGCATGACGTTCGGCACACATCGCCTCAACTAGTGATCAAGGAAAGTCACCATCGAGGAAGCTAAGCCTCAACTTGAAGCTAAGTGCAGTGGACTCATGGTTCAAAGCACATCACATTCGACCACGTGATGCACTTTGGGGGGGGGGCAACTGTTACCTAGAGGTTTGTCCAGGCAACGAAGTACTCGACATTTGCATACTGTTCGACATTTATGAGTTGTTCGGCATCCAGATCGTTCGGCATTAGGAACGCTCAGCATTTTAGAACGTTCGGCATAAGAAAGTGCTCGGCTTCTAGAGTCGTCTGGCACAAATGATTCGTTCGGCACTCAAGTTCATTCGACATCTATGGGACGTTCGACATACAAGAGCGTTCGACATTGAGAGCCGTTCGGTATTGTATATCGTTCGGCATCTATGGACGTTCGGCATGGCATATTCACTCGGCTTTCCATATAGCTGGGGATCCAAACCTTGTTCGGCACATCACTTCATTCGGCATAAATCTTGTTCGGCATTCGCGATCGTTCGACATCCAAACTCGTTCGGCATAACACACTGCTCGGCTTCTAGTGTCGTTGACACAAATACTTCGTTCGGCATTCAGAGTGTTCGACATTGTTGTGTAACGACGGTCGGACAAAGATCCCCATCTCCGGCACGTGGCGTACGCATATGGGTTGGCACATACTTTGTTGTAACAAAAGGAATCCCCAATGTTACATGCCTACAAACCCATATTTATACACCACTTTTCCATATTATTTAGCGATGTGGGACTTATCTCCAATCCAAACCGTCGTTCCTCCATTAAACATGCGAGACAACCCTAACAAGCATCACTTCGCTCGGCATGAGGACATCATTTGGCATTCATGCCTTGTTCGGCATTTTGACGTTTGGCATCTACGGATTGGCATACAGAGATCACTTTTTTGGGCCAAGCTATACCTGGCCCGCCAAGGAAGTCCAATCCATCTTCGTCTATAAATAGAGGGGCAGAGGCACAGTGAAATGGACCTTTTTCCGAGAACACCACGGAGACTCTGCCGCATTCAAGACTCATTCAAGACTTATCCTTTTTGCTTAGCAATTGTATTCAATATATCTGGTATACGGATTTTATCTATAATCGATTATCAAGAAAAACAATAAAGATCTACCTCAAAGTGGACGTAGGCAATAACGCCGAACCACTATAAATCTGGTGTCCATCTTTTTTGTATTTTAATTTATGTACTGTTCTCTGTTTAACTTTACTTTTCTCCTTAATCTCTCTACACAATTTCTCTTAAGGGTGTTAGTGACCAATTCTGGTGCTAACAATTACCAAATACAAGGTTGTTACAAGTGACTTTTAAGATCGAACCTTTATTCATTCTAGGTACATTTGGAACTCTTTCCAACGTACTCACCAATTCAATCAAATCGAATCATTTTTATTTTCTATTACAAATTATTTTATTTACTTTCATTTTATATTCTACGAACTCATCATTAACATGTCACATGTGTATTATATACACAAGTCCATTTTTATGATAATTTTGGTGAATATAACAAAGTGTGTGGAACCGGTTGGAATTAATAGACATTCAATTTTATAGATCTGTATCGCTCATTCCATAGAGTTCATCGACTCTTATGATGCCCTCACTGAATAGGTGCTTTTCCCTTATTTGTATGAGATATAATTTACTAGTATTATATGATACATAATCATATGATAAAAATTATTTCTCAAAACTATGGCTTAATCCATAATTCCAGAATAATTGCAAATAAATTTATATATGTTAATACCTCAATTATTTATTTTGATGACAACAACCATATAAATATAAATACTAATGGTTTGCCATGTTATATAGTGTATAGTGCAGAAGGTTACATAGGTGCTAAATTGAAGATTGTACAGTTTTAGGATTCAAGGTAAAAATTTGAAGACTCGTGAATTCAATGACAAAAATAAGAAAAGCTCAAGATTATAATTTAGTGTTTAGAGTCATTAGAATATATTGTTAAAGTTCTTGATAGCAATTTCTGACCTTTATCTCCAATTTCCGATCTCCGATATTTTAAACAACAATAAATTATTTTAATTTCAAAATATATTTTTAAATATTTAACAAAATATTTTTAAGAGTTTAAAATATTTAAAAACTATGTTCAAGTTATTTTTACAAAGTATAGGATTCCAAAAACAATTTCAAAAGAAAAACATTTTCAAATTTAACTAGCATATGTCGACATGCATATTTTGATATGTCGACATATGGGCTGTTAATTTGTTTTTTTAAATTTGGATTGAAAGTGTCTTTTGGACACAACCCTTCATAAATGGATACATCTGTTCATCCATTGTATAAAGGAGAGTGCAAACGAATTTTTAATCAATAAGTAACGTACTTTCTTCTCATTCCTTGCTCTCTTGAGATTCTCTTGAAAGCTATACTTTGTACTCTTCAAAATCATATAGAATTAATTCATACTCCATTGTATTGATTCACTACTACTTATTCACTATTTTGCAAGCATCTCTCCTATTTTATAGATCATAGTGCTATAGAAGTGGCTATATGATCCATTATATCCAAAGTTCAACTATTTGTCTTTGGAAAAGCATTAACTATACTCTTATATGTGTAGGTGTGCTTGTCACCTATCCACGTAGAGTGGATGTGCTTTGTAGCCCGATAAATCTAGTGGGTGATCTTGTTGCCCAACCAAATCAAGAGAGTTTGTCCCGGACTTGTGATATAGGAGGGTGTGTCTTGTAGCCTTGAAATCGAGACTGCATTCTGGTTTGCCTTCTACCTGGTTTAAAGTTGGCGATTAAAAAGAACTCTGTGCAAGAAATTGTATGGGACTAGATGTATGATTGGTTAATCAGAACCAATATAAAATTTCTAGTATCTTCTCTCTTACTTTATTTTATTGCTTTCGTTTTTATCGATGATTACATCCGTGATTGATTGTTCCTAGAAATCTCTATTTTTAATTTGTAATTTTTATTAATGTTGAAAGAATTTTGAAAAGATTTACATAAGTTAGAAAACACAATTCACTCCCTCCCCTTAGTGTTAAATTAGCTTATGATCCATTATCCCGAAACTCGGATTTGGTATTAGAGCAATACGTTTTAAAAAAATTGTAATCTGATTTTTGAAAAGTATAAATGGCTAGCAGTATTTCACACTTTTATAAAAGGAAATTCTAATGCTAGAACCCTTTTTAAACGACAGTAATTACACTTATTGGTAATGTAGGATGAAGATTTATTTACAGTCTAATGGTTTATATATCTGGAATATTACATAAAATGAGTACGCTGAACCCCAAACAGACTTTTCACAATGGACCGTTGACCAAAAGACACAAGCACTTAATAATTCTAAAGCTATGAATTTTTGTTGCTCTTTAGATAAAAATGAATTTAATAGAGTCTCTATTTGTAAGTCTATGAAATTTTGAGAACATTTCCAGTTACACACGAAGGCACTAGTAAAGTTAAATAGATTGAAATTTCCATGTTAATTAATCAGTTTCATGTATTTAAAATGAATCAAAATGAGCCTATTTCTGACATGTATTATAGGTTTCAAGATATGTTACATTCTTTTATATCATTAGATAACAAAAATTCTGCAGGGGACCAAGTTATAAAAATATTTAATTCACTAAGAGTGGGATCAAAAGGCATTAGCAATAGAAGAGGATTAGTACTCTAAAAATTAAGGAGTTAATAGTTAATTTAATGTCCTGTGAAGCACAATTGTAGAGTTGAAGAGAAGCAAGGCAACATAAAAGAAATCCGTTACTCTCAATATAATAACAGACAAGCAGGATTTAGACGATGACAATGATGAGGAGATTGCCTTATTAACTTGGAATTTCAGAAAGTTTCTAAAGTATAGAAATTTGAACAACTTTCATAGACTAGAAAACAAAACTCTTGGAAACAGAATTACAATTAAATGTTTCAACTGTGATCAACCTTGTCATATACAAAGAGACTATCCAAGAAATCAAGGATCTCGCTAACCACTAATTCATCCAAAAAAAAGAGGGCTTACACAACAACATTAGGTGATTCAGATAATACTTCAAGTGACAGTGAACTGGACATTGAGGATGCAATCATGTTTTTCATGGCAATGGTAGATTAATCAGAACATATCAAAGGAAAGGAGCAAAGAAGGTACTTTTTAAATTTTGGATTATTAAAGTTAGAAAAAATATAGATTAATAATAATATTGGATGCATACAAGAGAGAGAGGTGTGTGTGTGTATATGAATTTTTTCCTTAGTTTCATTTTTGAATTTTTTGGCCCATATGTCGACATACCCGAACCCATATGTCGATATACTAGCCTGAATTTTCAAATTCATTTTCAAATTCAAATTTTGAATTTTTATCTCTTTAGCATTTATTCCAAAAGCCTAACAATGCATCTTTTGACCTGAAACATGTCAGTTCATACCTTATTAATTTATACAATTCTATCCTTTCATTCACCCACTTTATTTCAAAAATTCAAAACATCGCTTCACTTTCTTGCCTCCTAAACTACTCAAAAATGACCTCCTTAAACCAACCACCTAAAAACCATTAGGCTCTCAAAAAGAATCAAAGGCTTTCTTTTCATTGACAAAGAAGCCATTGATGCTTATATCAAATATGCTACTTCTGGAAAAGTATTTCCCAGAAGATTTGCGAAATTTGATGGTTTTTTTCTTATAATTTTTAAGATCTTTGTTTTCAAAATGATATTCTTGGTTTACCCTACTCTTCTAAAAATGATTTTGTTTATTATCCAGATTTAATAAAAATGTTTTATGCAAATTTAAATAGAAAATTTTTGGAAGGAGAAAAGAGGTAAATTTTGAGTAGTATGGAAAAGCACTACAATTGTTGTAGATTGTCAAATTTTGGATCAAATACTTAGTTGCAAATATAGTGGAACTGACCTCTCCGCTTTTATAATTAATGAACAAAATCAAGAAGTTTTTCATGACATTTTTGAAAACGATGAAGACTTTGAATTCGAAAACAAAAAATCTTAATCCTAAATCAAGACTTAGGAATCTTATTTTTCAACGAAGCATCACTTCGAGGATGAGTAAGTACAATAACCCGCTTCGGAAAAAATTTAAAGCTCATTTTTTCATTTATAGAAATTGCGACATCAATTAGACACAAGTCATCTTAGATGTTTTTGTTCAAAAGAATATTTCTAAAAACGAGAACACACATCACCATAGTGTGTATCTCGCTAGAGTCTTCAAATATTTTGGTACTGATTTATAAGGATAACCCACTTTGCCTTGAAAAGTTTTCAACCAATCCAACATTTCTCTTATGCATATTCCTTCTTACTTCAAACCTTATATGACTCATCCCCGTGAAGAAGAAAGACCAGTGACTACAAGAAATTGAAGAGGATAAAGAAGAAAGTTATGAAATTCAAGGAGAAGAGGACAAGGAGGAAGAAGTGGAGACTTCTCTTGAAAGTTTCGAGAGACCATTTCAAAGCCCAAATAAAGAATCCACAAAAACAAGAGAAGATAATCAAAAATCAAAAGAAACTAAGTAGGAAATTTACTAATCTTTCCAATAAAGTGGATAAGTACTCTGGGAAAATTACGAAGAAGCTTGATAGGAGCTCGTCTCCTTAGTTATCTTTTAAGTCTATCTAGTTATCCATTGGATCTTTTCTAGCTTTTATTTCCTTAGTTTATTTCATGTTATCTTCTTATATTTTCCTTTTAGCTATGTATCATCTTATTTTAATCAGTGAAAATTAGCTCTTGCAGTTATATATTATACTGTTAGTCTTTGGAAATTATTTAAATATAACCATATTAGGTCGAAACAAAATATATCAAAAACTTAAAAATGCAAACTCAGTACATCTGTCGATGTACATGTTTGTATATGTCAACATACTATAACGGTTGTTCGCAAACTTTGTAATTTTTGAAATATTATAACTACTTTTAATTCAGTACTTTCAAACGTCTTTTCACTCCTATTTAAGCTTATTTCTTTTAGAATAACTCACTCATCAATTCATCTTTCCATCCATTCCATTCTCAACATTTCCTTAATAAAAATAACTTCACCACACTGAAAACTTTGTGAAAACCTTGAAGAGATACTCCAATCATTCAAAGATGTTTTCTCCTTCATACTAAGGAATCAAAGGCATTTGGAACTAAGCTAAATAGAAATGATTAAAGAGCAAGAGAAGAATTTTGATGCTCTTTGATGGTTATTTTCCTCCCTTATCAAATATGATCAAACCAACAACCAAAAAAGCTCAAACGCCGAGGACAATAATGATTGGGATGACATTAAAGAAAATCCTATCTTTGGATCTGAAGGTTGGGTTGAAATCCCTGGGAATATCTAGACTTCTGTTTGTTTTAATTTGTAAGTATGTATATTAAAGTCTTATTTATTTCAATTTGATATATATATATATATAATTAATACTCTTAGGTTTGGATTAATTACCATTGGTTTGATTTAGTGTGATCATATAGTGTTGATTGTAAAATAATTAGGTATTGAATTAAGTTTTGATTTTATTTTATTATAGTGCGTATTATATAAATAAATAAGTAAATAAATTTTACATTACCCTATTTATTTATTATCTTTATTATTGAGTATATAACTCAAAAATTGATCCTTGTATATTTAAAATCATATATAGTTTAAACTCCATATTGATTAACATTTAATATTACTTAGTATTGACCCTATAGTTTACTGGTATATCATCTAAGGGGAGTTTTATTTTTACCCATTTTTTGTTGATGACAAGGGGGAAAAAATATAAAATATGCACATGTATATATTTAGGGGGAGTTATATCACATTTTATATATAGGAATATTTAATGGTGGCCATCATCTTAAAGGGAGAGGTTTTTAAAACCTCAATTATTGATTTTGATGACAACAACCGTATATATAGATATTAATATTTTGCCAAGTTATATAGTATATAATCTAGAATATTACATAAGTGCCGAATCAAAAAGTGTATGATATAAAGACTCAAGATAAAAATTTGAAGACTTATGACTTCAAAGAAAGAGATATAAAGAGTTCAAGATATAATGTAGTATTCAAAATCATTAGAATATATTGTTAAAGTCCTTGATAACAATTTTTAATCTTCATCTCCAATTTATGATCTTTGATATTTAAAGCAAAAATAAATTATTTTAATTTCAAAATATATTTTTAAATATTTTATAAAAGATTTTAAGAGTTCAAAAATATTTAAAAACTATGTTTAAGTTATTTTACAAAGTATAAGATTTTCTAAACATTATAAGAAGAAAAAAATTCAAATTTAACTAGCATATGTTGACATACATATTTGATATGTCAAGATATGCCATCAGTTATTTTTTAATTTTTTAATGGAAATGTCTTTTGAATACAATCCTTCATGAATGGATACATATGTTCATCCACTATATAAAGAAAAGTGCAAATGAATTTTTAATCAATTAATAACTTACTTTCTTCTAAGTCTTTACGTCTTTAAAATTCCCTTGAAAAATATATTACATGCTTTTTGAAATCATTTACAACCAATTTGCACTCCATTTTATGTATACATTACTACTTACCTATTGTTTTGCAAGCATCTTTCTTTCATTTTAAAGAACAAAGTGCTATCGAAGTGGCTATAAGATCCATTGTATCCAAAGTTCAACAATTTGTCTTTGGAAAAACATCCACTGTACTGTTATTTGTGTGGATATGCTTGTAGCCCATTCAAATCAAGTGGGTGCTCTTAGTATCTTGGTAAAATCTATTGGGTGATTCTGTTGCCTGATAAATTCAAAAGAGTTTTCCCCAGACTCATGATACAGAAGAGTGTGTTTCGTAGTCTTGAAATTGATATTGTATTCTTGTTTGCTTTCTTCCTGGTTTAAAGCTAGCGATCGAAAATGAACACCATACTAGAAATTGTACAGGACTGGATGTGGGATTGGTTAATCCAAATCAGTATAAAATTCCTAGTGTCCTCTCTCTTACTTTATTTTATTGCTTTTATATTTATCAGTGATTGCATCTTTGATTGATTGTTAGTATAAATCTGTATTGTTAACCCATGATTTGATATTAACCTTGAAAGAATATTAAAAAGATTTACATGTTTTAGAAAACACTATTCACCGCCATCTAGTGTTAAATTAGCCTTAAGATCCATTATTCTGAAACTCACAAGATACTTATGTATTTTCCAATGCATCATATATACCGGTACTATTGTTTTATTTTATAACAAATATTCGTAATGTTCATTTTGAAATAAAATCATGTCTAATTTTCAGCAAGTACTAAAAAATTGTTACTATTTCATAAATAATGTTAGGTGTGTTTTACGAAAAAAATTTCATAAATGTATGTGACAAAGATATGTTATTTGACATGCTCCCAATATTTCCGCCATTACTATAATAATATATGAAATAAGAAGCTCCATTCAACCACTTAATATAGGCTATTCATTTCAGTTACTGTAACCAGTTTATGATCGAAAGTTTTCAAATGAAATATCTTGAATTCAAAGAAATAAATCCCATAGAAAATAATTTTCTATATAAAAATACAGTTTTGGAATACGAATCGTACTTCTTATTCCAACTCTACATATCTATTATTATTATTATTACATATACTCAGTTACATTCAATTATCATTCTAAATGGTCGAACCGTTCAAAAAAACTTCTTATTGCCTGTAAAGAATTCTTTAAAAAATGCATTTGGTCATCCTTAACATTTAAGAATAGCAAATATGTTACACTTTACGTAAACTGATCAAACTGACATTTCAATAATCGAATTCTTATATCCATGTCGTAGCTCTTAGTCTAATGTTATGTTTGATATGAAAAGATCATTATTGCAATCAATAATTTCGATTGAAATAATTTCATCGAGATTTCATACATTATGAGTTGTGACTGTTCACCATATTACATTTATATGTGATTGGAAATGGATGAAAAAAACATATCCATGAATTTCTTTTAGAGTTCGAAACACGTTTAAGACAATACACAGTCTTGGGAAAGTAAGCACATAAGAGACCAAGTTATGAATGCATTTAGTAGTTTTATAATTAGGCATCTGCATGGGTCAACATGCAAAATTTATTGGTAAGTAAATTTTATATTTCTACTTGTCAATATTAATTTAGTTCATTTATATATTTTTAACGAATAAATTTTTCATCAGTCATGTTTAATGCATAAATTTAATGATGTAGATTATTTTAATTTATACATAGTAGATGTTCTTACAATATCAGAAAGGTCAAATGTTATCATTTCATTTTCGAATAAGGCTTCCACTATTTTTTTACGTTTCTCCAAACCCTAAGATGAAAGATAGAAGTATTTCGACTTCACTGGGGGGTGTTAGGGCTCGTTTGTCTTGTGATTCTGACCTTGAGTTTTCTCAACAAGTCATAGCCCCCACGAACGATGGATAACTGTATCATATACAATGCTTAACCCACGGTTCCTTGTCCTAATCTCATTTCAACCTTGAGTTTGCTCAACGAATCAAAAGATATTATTCGCTTGTACCTACCATTTCGTGAGGGTCTAAGTATAATAAATGTTCCTTGAGTTTACTCTATAAATACATACAGTTATCTTACCATGTCTAGTCAATACATTAATAATACTTCTCAAAACATCATTAGCTTGAGTTTGCTCAACAACCAGGGTGTTGCAAGTAATTTATTAATATATAAATGACAAAAAACATAACTTATATTAAAGATTCATAATCTTTAATATATTTCATTGGCTGATATCAATTTATGGATTACTGTATTTCTTATGAAATACCCTCGTCATTCAAGTGTCGAACAAATCAAAAATCATGGTATACTCAAGGTTTTGTCTACTCAAGGTTTCTTTAATGTTCCACCTTTAGTTTATACAATTATATTATATAATTTGTATTCTCATACAACTTTTATGCTTTATTTAATTTATATAATATTTTATGTATAACATTAAATTAATTCAATTAGTTAACACTTTAATTAATTATTATATTATTCAAATATAACATATTATATTGAATATATATATACATACTGTAACCTTTATAGTAATACATACATACATATATATCTTATAAAAAAGTATTTAAATTTATTAATTAACTTTTAATTAATTTATTCAATTAAACAATTTCAATTAGATTTTATTAATTTTGAAAACTCTTTTATACGTGTATGTATACTCGTATTGTTTTATAATTCGAGACAACATAACGTATATCATTATAAATATTATACATGTATATATATTTAATTAATTAATCTATTTAATTAATTCATTAATTTTATTAATCTTATTAATAAATAATATTGTTGAGATCAATTCTATTATATTTTCAAATATTTTGAAAATTTATATTATAACTTAATATGTGTTTTATTTTTAATTTAATTTTTACTGTAATTTCAAAATAATTTGAAAATCTTTTTTATAACATTTGTAATATTTTTATAAATTTAAATTTAAATTCCAAAATTTAATTTTTTTTCTTAATTTTAAAATAATTTTGAAATTAGCCCAAGGCCCAATTCAAATTGGGATTTTTCTGTTAAAAGCAACCTTAGACTCATTTCACTTTTACGGCCAGGCCGGTAGCCAAGAAGGACGTGGTACTTGATTATTCAAACTCAAGCCTATACACTACTTTTCTAGACACCATACTAAATTGGTAACTATAATTGGTTATCCCTAACATGAATAATTTAGACCGCATACACAATTTGGCTTTGGCACCATTTTTGGAACTGGGCCAGTTTGAAGAAGAACAATTAGGTAAATTTTAAAAAAAATTCCTTTTCGGTCTTGGTTGGGCTTATGTAATCCAAATTCATTTAGAAATTTTCTAAATTTTCTTTTAAATAAAATTTTCATTTTAATATAATTGTTTAAATTAGTTTAATTTAATTTGATTTTTTTTATTATAATGAATGTGTCAAATACAATCATTTGTATAAAGTGTAAGTGCATTATATATGTAGTGTATGTATGTGTAAAAGAAACATGTATTAATGAATTTGGAGAATGAAATATTTTGTTTCCCTTTCTTAAGCTATATAACTAATTAAGGGAAGATGTGAAAATACATGCAGAGAAAGAAACCTTTCATTTCTCTCTCTCTCTCTTTAATTGTAACAATTGACATATTAAATGATATAAATAAGTAGATTTGACTGAAAGGAATCAAATTATTAGTGGGTAATAGTGGAATTTGGTGACATTTAAAGAATGAGTAAAAAGCATTTATAAGACAATTAATGATAGGTAAAGAAGGACACTCTTGGCGTTCTTTTAAACTTTCTTTAGCTCATTTTCAAAATATTTTAAGTTATATGCAAATATATTCATGTACAATTTTACTTTATATTATATAAAATAACGATTGAATTTATAAATATACATGTATATATATATGTGTGTGTGTGTGTGTGTGTGTACGTACATCAAAATTGTTTTAAATTACTTACATGTTTTGAAATCTAACGCTGATAGTTTGAAATCAAATTTAACTTGAGAAAGGGTTAAACATTAGTTTTGTAACTTCACATAAAAGTCCTATTATAAAATTTGAACTGAAACTACAGATACAAATATATGAACATAGCAATAAAACAATATTAGAATTCAAAATAACATACACATATAAAGCTTAAAATTTTATATGTATGCAATTTGAAATCAGCAACATAAAAACTAGTTTTGAGTTAGAAATGATTTAACTTTAAATTTATGATTTTACATCGAATTACTTTTTAATTTTGAATTGAAACAATGTAAATGACAACCGGAACAATTGATAATCAAACTAACTTAGCTATATGTGAAATATTTATATTATTTAACAAAGTGATTTCAAGTACGGTTAAGATCTAAAGCAATATATTTAATTTAAATATCTACAACAATTATTTCAAATCCAAAAATTCCTTTTTTTCATAATTTAATTTCTAAACAATAGTAGTTCATAGTTAAATAACATGTGCACATATAAATTCATTGTATAAGAAATAAAATCTAAACTATGTCGATAAGATATAACATATTATCATGGTAAGGTGTATACACAAGGGATCTGAATTATTCTAATAAGATATATAACAAATATATAAAGGATATTAGATGATTACCATAAGGTGAAACAAAAAAGATCACACTATGAATGAAGAGTTCTCCTCGGATCTCCAAGATCACACTTAATCCTTGCAATGGATGGATGAACCAATTATATTAAATTACCTTTTTAGTATTTAAATTAAGATTTGAGGTTGATAAAATTTTAAATGTGTTTATTTTATTTTCAGCTACGGAAGGTTAAAAGGAGAGAAGATAAAAGTGAATGAAGAAAATAATGAATTGCCTGTAGGAAATGTGTTTGTGGATTTGTATTAACTGAAAGAATGAAACCTTTTCCATTCTTTAATTCAAACTTCCCTAATTAATCATTGTCTCTCTCTCTTCACATGATATGGATGAAATTACATGTCATAAAATGACATTAAATTTCCATAAATCACTTCATGCAATTACCCTTTATTTAAAATAATTTAAAATTACAGTGATATCATATATCGATGCACGCAAATATAATTTTTATAAATGCATTCAAATAATTACTAACAACTTCCAAACATCATGTAACGACCCGTAAAATTTTGATAATTAAATTTGTTAATTTAATGAATCTTGTTATTTAATATTGAAAGAAATAAAAAGTTGTAAGGTAATAATGTTAATGCAAGTTGATAAATAACTAACTTAGTGCAATTCCAATTAACTGAAACAATTGTAAGGTCATAATTGATTGCATTTAGTAAATTGGGAAATAAGTGAAATAAATTTTAACAAGTGTATTTAATATTTTGTTAATGTAAATTAAGATAATATTTGAGAATAATGTCAATTCTTTATAATATGATAATTGGTTGATTTAAAGAATGGAAATCAAGATTTATTAATTTATTTGAATTTAAACTATAGTGATTGGGTTTATTGCAAATAAATGGAATCAAATATTTAGATATTATGTTAATAGGAAATTAAGAGCAACTTTGAAGGTTTATTGTAATAAATCATGAAGGAATGTTAGTTGCATCCTTATTGGGATAAAAGATGTGAATAACAACATTTAAAAATTTATTAAATGGAATTATTGGAAATTAAATTTATAGTTTCTGAATTTAGTGAAATTGAGGTTAACACTGAAATTGATAAATTAACCAACTCTAAATTTACATTTAAATTTATTTAAATTAGTGTAAATGATTAAGAAATTTAAAACGATAAAATTGTCAATTATAGAATTGAAATTTAAAAATTGACTTAATTAATTAATTTTTAATTTATTTAATTAATGTAAAAATAGCCATTTTGGCCACTGACTCGGATTTCGACGAAACCAGATTCATCGGATCAATAATGGTAAATTATTGTAGTGTTCCAAGTTTCGTAATGATCGGACTTGATGTTCGATTGTACGGACCTGAAACGCCTAGAAATTAATTAAATTGAAATCAATTGAAATCGATTTGAAATATTTTGATTTTAGCATAACTTCTTCATACGATGGAATTTGGACTTGAAACCTATCCCATTGCATTTAAAATATTTAAAAGCATCTATTTTGATATATGGATTGACACAATTTCGTACCGGAGTCAGAACAGGCTTTTCGGTCCATTTATCGTTCAGCGGTCCAAACCAATCGTACACGTTCCTCTATTTCTTAGCTCTACCTATATATATATATATATATATATATATATATATATATATATCCTTTTATAAACCTTAGCAGCCTTCCATTTCTCATTTCTATACGTAAAGAAATTTCCCTTCCTCCTCTTTCCAATGGCTGAAAACCCTAAAACACCTCAGCTCAATTCCAATTCAAAATTTAACTTCAAAATTCAAACTCCACGAATAATATCGAATTACACGTCGATCTGAAGCTCTCGATGAGCGCATCTCAGATTTGTAACTCGTTTTTCATTTCAAAGCATCGTTTGATCAGAAAATGGAAGTAAATCAAAGGCCGTTCGTGTTGGGGTTGTTGTTTTAACGGTGGATCTTGATTCTGGCGTCGATCGGAAGGCAGGTACCCGTAGAGGTCGTCGGGTGGTGGAGATCTATGTGGTTAGTCTGGGTTGTAGGCGATGGAATTCGTCGTGCTCGGCAGTAGAAGGCGGTGACAGCAGACAAATTAGGGCGAGCCGAAGATGGCCGCGTTCGGCGATGTGGGGCGACCTAAGGCGCGCGACCCTGTGGCGGTGCCCGATCATTGGCCAGGCGATCACAACAGCGACCGTTCATGGTCAACGGTGTGATCTTGGCAACTGTGAATTGCTCCACGTACGAACCAGTGAGATAAAGGTTGTGCATTCTTTTTTGTTGACGTATAAGGGTAATTATGTTCAATTATGTTCAAATTATTATATTTATTTCGTTTTAAATTTGTCGATTTTTCTAACGTGTATAACTATTGCGTACGAGCTCCGATTCATGCACGGTTTCTTGCGCTAGGATTGTATCAAAATTTCAGACATTATGGTGCTAGTTCGAATGGATTATGAGATTGTTCGAATTTTGAGTTTAAATTTGATTTAAATTCAATTTAAACTCAAAAGATAAGTGTTTTAACCCACTCACAACTTCTAAAATTTCTTATGTGCGTTAATTTAAATTTTGATGTGATTAGAAATTTATTTATGAATGTGGCATATTTTTAATCATCATCTCAGTTAAAACGAATTTATTGAATTAAATTATTATTTAATTTATTTTTGCATATAAGCTGCCAGTTAAGTTATTATTTAGTTTATTATTGAATATAAACTGCCAGTAAATACCTGTTATTTATTATCTGTTCTATATTGATGTTACTGATTAAATTGGCCGATGATTGTGATAAATGTTTGATGATTGATATTGGATGAATGAATGTCGTATTTTATTATTGTTATAAACTACAAGTTGTTATGGATTTTATTTTATACGGAATTGCTGTTTGAAATGATGTATAACCGTATTTATATTTTAAATTACAGATTGAAATGATAAATATCTGTATCATTGACCATAGGATAGAAAATTATATACAGACACTGTGATCCATGTATAAAAATATTTTGATATGATTTCTAAGGTTTTGTAAAAGAATACATGGGTTATATAAATATTGATTTTAGATGTTATGTAAATGTTATTTTATTATTGATTTTTTTTGTTATGTATAAATTTGTTTTGAAATATAAAATATGTTAAATAATAAAGTTTGATTGTTTTATATAATGTGGTTAAGTATCTGTTTAAATTATATTGTATATAGAGTTTATAACGACTTAAATAAAATTAAGGTTGGAAAATAAATATGAAATTGATTTGAATTAAAGTATTTAAGAATTATACTCGAATAAATTTGATTTGAAATTTAAATAAAATCGAGATTTTAAAGGGCATGATTTTTATAATTTGATTTTGGTTTAGAGTGATTTAAATGAATATCAAGTTGATTTAAATGAATATATCAAGTTAAATAAATTGAAAGAAGATCCAGTTATTTGAAGTTAAAAGTTTTACTTAAATGATATTGGATATATTAAGTAAACATTTCAAATCTAAATAATAGCAATTAAATTTGATATATATGGAATTATCAAAGAATTAGTTATAAAATGGTGGAATATTTAAAGCTTTCAAATATAGGGAAATTGAAATGGTTTATTTGGGGGTTCAAATCTGTATTTGGAATTGATTTGTGAAATTGAAGAAGCTATTTTATTATATAAATTAATTTAATTTTTAAGCCATTCAAGCTATGTAGTTATGTTTCAAAGTTATGAGTTTTAAAGTATTATGATTTCAAAGTGTATACTTTAAGTGTTTTGATTTCGAAGTGTTATAACTTTGAAAGTACTATGATTTTGGAAAAAGAATATATTTGAAATAAAAAGGATATTATCTTGATTTGGGCTTTTATAAAAATGATATCATATTGATTTGGTTTTTAAAATAGAAATGATATCGTATTTATATGGTGTTGAAATGGATATAATATTTTGGTTTTGAAGTATAAATTATTTTAAAAGGACCGCAGTGTTATAATAACGTTTGGTTGTTAAAGAGACCGGGATCGGAAGTTGTCATACTCTCGGCCATTTTCGAAAAAACCACTTTAACAACCGTATACGTGGTGGAGATTCCAAAATGAAGTAGGATGGTGGTGGTGTTCTATTAAGGTATATAGATGGACCCGACTCCCGTGAGTTGGCACAAGGTGGCTAAAACACGAGCGATTCTCGGACCGAAGAGGTAGCCCCTCTTATCGGACACACTCCTTCAATATTATATTCTGACTTTGGATTGTTTGATGGCCACTTTTGATTTTTATTTTTATTTTGGGGGTGTGGCTCGAGGTGGGTGGTAGTAGCTGCTACGCGTTACCACCAGCTCGGATGCATAATTGGTATATCTACCCTGGCATTGCCTTGTATGCCGTGTCACCTACCCTATCGCGCCTTGTACGAGTTTGGTTTTCTCCCGTAGCCCGTGGGGTATCCTTTGGTGGCTTCCCGATCAGGAGGGACCATGATACTGGATGGTCTATTGGGACTATTACGTGTTAAGGTGGAAAATGTAAAGCCTTAATGTTATTTAAAAGTTAGTTTATTTACTATAGACATTATTATAATAGCGAAATATTACTACATAGTAAATAGTTTAACGGATCCTTAGGAGACGTGAATCCCGAGCATCACTTAAATTATTGCACTCACTTTTGACACTGGATAGGAGATGTCAAATTCCGTAAACATCTCTGACACCGTTCCACTCATATTACTTACATTGATTTAACTTACATAAGATCTTTTAGTTCTGACTCGAGTATTTTGTCTTTTTAATTCACTCGGGTCAGCCTGAGCATTTCAGGGTTTGAAGACCTTACTTCTGAAGGACGAAGATGAAGACTGTATTACTATTATTTGTTATATTATTCCACTGCATTCATACTGTTCTGCCACATTATTTATTATTCTCTGGTATGTGCAACTCTGATCTGTGTTGTATAATCATAATCAAATGTTTTATAAAACAGCTTCGTGAACTGTTATTTGATTATTATATTTTATCATTCCGCTATAAGATTCTGTTTTGTTTTTTTCTTTCTTTGCTCTTTCTTATTCACCCCAATAACAATCCGCCCTTCTGAATGGTTTGAGTTTGACGTGTATGGTTTATCGTCGATTTAAAACATACAAAAAGGGCGGGATGTTACATCAGGTATCAGAGCTTTGATTTAGCGAAATGCTTTAGCTTTGTGGGGTCTGACTCTTCATCAATAGGGTAGTAATACCCTACGCCGAGTCGCCGAGTGTGTGTGTGTATATGAGAGAGTGTATTTGTTAGTGTTATAAAATTGTTTTTATATTGTGTTAATTTGTTCCATTTTGTATTTATAAATTCTTGTTGGTGCATAAGATGCTATGACATCAATTGGGGATTTCTAAACACTTAATAGGACAGACCTACACAATATTTGTTTTGAATATAGCTAAATGAAATAATTTTGCCTATTATATTTTCTGTATATAAAGCAATAAAATTTGTAAAGGTTATATTTGGTTGTATTATTTGGTTGTTGGTAGTGAAATTTATAAATATTGATTGGGAACAAGATTTGAAGAAATAAAATAAATGAAATTGGAAATTTTAGAACTTAAGTTCGGGGATATTTGAAAATTTCTTTCAAATGATTTTGGAATATAATAATAATAATATTGGTTATAAGTATTTTCTGATATAAATATTTCAGTATAATTTGAAAGAATTGTTTTAAAAGAAATTTTGAAAGGAAATAAGTTCAGTACTCCCCTCTTTGTCATTGGAAAATAATTTCAGTGATGATTGTATGCATCATCGATAGTCATTTTCGAGTTTCTCAGTGGGAATGCCACTGTAGTAGCTTTACTGCATGTACATTTTGATAAACAAATATAAATTTTAAATTGTTTTGAATATAATTGGATATATAAGTTGTAAGTGTATATATTTATCTATTATTTTAAAATTATTTGAAATTTAACCCGGTATTTGGTTCTTAAATTTCTATTAATCAATAGTTTCGATTATTGTAGTGAAATGGAATGTAACTAATTAATAGTTGGATCCTTTAATTAAAATAAGAGATTAAATGCTACGTTATAAATGAAATAATAAGAAATCTGAAATTTGTAATCCATAAAAAGCAAAGGATATGATTATTGAACATTAAATTAATGTAAAAGAAATGAGAAAACTTGTATAACTTTCAATTATATTCTTAAAGCACACACACACACACACACACACACACACACACACACACACACACACATATATATATATATAACTTACCAAAGGATTTAAAAGTTGAAATGTCTAATACAAAGATGTAATGGAAATTGTACAAATAAACTTATATGATGAAAATGTTCTATGGATTTGCTTTATAAGGAAGAATTTAATGTTATAATTGTTATAAACTTAAGTTATGACTGAAATGCTGCTAATTAAATATAATAGAAAGGTTATAAATAAATGATCATAAACTCAAGTAAATGTTAAAGTTATTTATAATGAAAATAAGTAGAAAGATGATTCATTGCATGAATTAAAAAAAAAAGAAAATTTATAAGAATAACCTTAAATAATGTAAGAATTTGTTGTTTGTTTGATTTATGGTTGTTTGGGAAAGGATACTTTAAAATTTGTTTGGATGTATGAATAATCTATCTAGTTTCATCTAAGACTGTTGAGTAAATGGTGCACGTTGTAGTTATTTTCCATTATGTGCAATTTAAAGTTTTTGAACCCAAACAACTATTTGTGTGTTTGATATGAATGGATAATTGATTGTGTTGATTTTATGTGATGGTTGTATGCTTTGTTGCAAGTGATAGTTGTTCATATTGATTTGTTTGCTATTGATTGAAAAAACTTTAAATATTTCATTTTATATAATTATTAACTCCTTTTAGATTAAATAAGTGAAATGCAGGTTATGGAAGCAATCACTACTGCTTTTGGTTTCATAATTAAGCGTTTGTTTGCCCGACAAATAGGTACGTTTTCAGATTACGGTTTTATAGCGCTATTATATTTTTCCCATGTTGGGATATATATTATTTTGGAAGATATATGTTATATATTGTTATATTTGATATTATATTTTCTTCCGAGCCTCTCCGTACAAAGGAGACTCTGCCAAATTTTTCCGTAAATTTGGGACTTAGAATTTTTTTGAAAAATGTTTCCAAACTTTATCAATTTAAGTATAAAAAGACTTAATGGTTATAAATTGATATATTTTTTTAAACTATTAAATTTTGTGAATTTATTTGTTTATAAAATTAATATTTTGAATATGATGTATTGACTACTTAATTCTGTCTTTTCCCTTTCCTTTTCCTTTTCGGGGACGAAATGTTTTGAGTGGGGGAGAGTGTAACGACCCATAAAATTTCGATAATTAAATTTGTTAATTTAATGAATCTTGTTATTTTATATTGGAAGAAATAAAAATTTGTAAGGTAATAATGTTAGTGCAAGTTGATAAATAACTAATTTAGTGCAATCCCAATTAATTGAAACAATTGTAAGGTCATAATTGATTGCATTTAGTAAATTGGAAAATAAATTTCAATAAGTGTAATTAATATTATGTTAATGTAAATTAACATAATAATTGAAAATAATGTCAATTCCATTCATATGGTTGATTTAAAGAATGGAAATCAAGATTTATTAATTTATTTGAATTTAAATTATAGTGATTGGTTTTATTGCAAATAAGTGGAATTAAATATTTAGATATTACGTTAATGGGAAATTAAGATGAAATTTGAAGGTTTTAATGTAATAAATCATGAACCAATGTTATTTGCATCTTTATTGGGATAAAAGATGTGAATAACAAGGTTTAAAAATTTATTAAATGGAATTACTGGAAATTAAATTTATAATTACTGAATTTAGTGAAATTGAGGTTAACACTGAAATTGATAAATTAACCAACTCTAGATTTACATTTAAATTTATTTAAATTAGTGTAAATGATTAAGAAATTTAAAAACGATAAAATTGTCAATTATAGAATTGAAATTGAAAAATTAATTTAATTGATTAATTTTTAATTTATTTAATTAATGTAAAAATAGCCATTTTGGCTACTGACTCAGATTTCGACGAAACTAGTTTCAGCGGATCCGTAACGGTGAATTATTGTAGGATTTCAAGTTTCATAACGATCGGATTTGTCGTTTGATCGTACAGACCTGAAACGCCCAGAAATCAATTAAATTGAAATCAATTGAAATCGATTTGAGATATCTTGATTTTAGCATAAGTTCTTCATACGATGGAATTTGAATTTGAAACCTGTCCCATTGCGTTTAAAATATTTAAAAGCATCTATTTTGATATATGGATTGACCCAATTTCGTACAGGAGTCAGAATGGGCTTTTCCGTCCATTTATCGTTCAACGGTCCAAACCAATCGGACCCGTTCCTCTATTTCTCAGCTCGACCTATATATATATATCCTGTTATAAATCCTAGCAGCCTTCTATTTCTCCTTTCTATACGTACAAAAATTTTTGTTCCTTCTATTTCCAATGGTTGAAAACCCTAAAACACCTCAGTTCAATTCCAATTCCAAATTTAACTTCAAATTCAAACTTCACAAATAATATCAAATTACATGAAAATCAAGGGCCGTTCGTGTTGGGGTTGTTGTTTTGACGGTGGATCTTGATTCTGGCGTCGTTCGGAAGACATGTACTCGTAGAGGTCGTCGAGTGATAGAGATCCATGTGGTTAGTCTGGGTTGTAGGTGACGGAATTCGCCGTGCTCGGCATTAGAAGGTGGCGGCGGACAAATTGGGGCGAGCCGGAGATGGCCGCGTTCGGCGATGAGGGGTGGCCTGAGGCGCGCGACCCTATGGTGGTGCACGATCGTTGGCCAGGCGATCACAGCAGCAACAGTTCGTGGTCAACGATGTGATTTTGGCGACCATGAATTGCTTCACGTACGAATCGGTGAGATAAAGGTTGCGCGTTCTTTTTTGCTGACGTGTAAGGGTAATTATGTTTAAATTATTATATTTATTTCATTTTAAATTTGTCGATTTTTCTAACATGTATAACTATTGCGTACGAGGTCCCATTCATGCACGGTTTCTTGCGCTAGGATCGTACCAAAATTTCAGAAATTTTGGCCCTGGTTCAGATGGATTCTTAGGCTGTTTAAATTTTGGGTTTAAATTGGATTTAAATTCAAAAGGTGAGTGTTTTAACCCACTCACAACTTCTAAAATTTCTTATGTGTGTTAAATTAAATTTTGATGTGATTAGAAATTTATTTATGACTGTTTGGCATATTTTTAATCATCTTCTTAGTTAAATTGAATTTATTGAATTAGATTGTTATTTAATTTATTTTTGCATATAAACTGCCAGTTAAATTGTTATTTAATTTATTATTGAATATAAACTGCCAGTAAATACCTATTATTTATTATCTGTTCTATATTGATGTTATTGATTAAATTGGATGATGATTGTGAAAAACGTTTGATGATTGATATTGGATGAATGGATGTTGTATTTTATTATTGTTATAAACTGCAAGTTGTTATGAATTTTATTTCATTCGGGATTGCAGTTTGAAATGATATATAATCGTATTTATATTTTAAATTACGGACTGAAATGAGAAATATTCGTATCAGTGGACCATAGGATAGAAAATTATATGCAGACACTATGGTCCATATATAAAAATATTTTGATATGATTTCTACGGTTTTGTAAAAGAATATATGGCTTATACAAATATTGATTTTAAATGTTACATAAATGTTATTCTATTATTGATTTTTTTTGCTATGTATAAATTTGTTTTGAAATACAAAATAAGTTAAATAATAAAGTTTGATTGTTTTATATAATGTGGTTAAGTATCTGTTTAAATTGTATTGTATATAGAGTTTATAATGACTTAAATAATATTAAGGTTGGGAGATAAATATGAAATTGATTTGAATTAAAGTATTTAAGAATTATACTCGAATAAATTTAATTTGAAATTTAAATAAAATTGAGATTTTAAAGGGTATGATTTTTATAAGTTGATTTTGGTTTAGAGTGATTTAAATGAATATCTAGTTGATTTAAATAAATATATCAAGTTATATAAATTGAAAGAAGATCCAGTTATTTGAAGTTAAAAGTTTTACTTAAATGATATTGGATATATTAAGTAAACATTTCAAATCCAAATAACAGTAATTGAATTTGATATATATGGAATTATCAAAAAATTAGTTTTGAAATGGTGGAATATTTAAAGCTTTGAAATATAGGGAAATTGAAATGGTTTATTTGGGGGTTCAAATCTGTATTTGGAATTGATTTGTGAAATTGAAGAAGCTATTTTATTATATAAATTAATTTAATATTTAAGCCATTCAAGTGGTGTAGTTATGTTTCTAAGTTATGAGTTTCAAAGTATTATGATTTGAAAGGGTATACTTTAAGTGTTTTGATTTTGAAGTGTTATAACTTTGAAAGTACTATGATTTTGGAAAAAGGATATATTTGAAATAAAAAGGATATTATATTGATTTGGGTTTTTATAGAAATGATATCATATTGATATGGTTTTTAAAACGGAAATGATATCGTATTTATATGGTTTTGAGATGGATATTATATTCTGGTTTTGAAGTATAAATTATTTTGAAAGGAACACGGTGTTATAATAACGTTTGGTTGTTAAAGAGACCGGGATTGGAAGTTGTCATACTCTCTGCCAACTCCGAAAACCACTTTAACAACCGTGCACACTGTGAAGATTACATAATGAAGTAGGATGGTGGCGACGTTCTATTAAGGTTTATACGTGGAACCGACTACCGTGAGTTGGCATATGGTGGCTAAAACATGAGCGATTCTCGGGCCAAGGAGGTAGCCCCTCTTATCGGACACACTCCTTCGATATTATATTCTGACTTTGGATTGTTTGGTGGCCACTTTTGATTTTTTATTTTTATTTTGGTGTTGTAGCTCGAGGTGGGCGGTAGTAGCCAATGACGACCCTGACTCGACCTTCGAAAATCAGCATCGAATACTTCACCGGTATTCAAATGCCGCAGATTCAAACGCCGAATCTAGTTCGCTGGAGCTTATAACACATTAAGTATAACAACACAGCGGAAGAAAATGAATAATATCATTGATACAACAATGAATACAATATCTGATACAATATGACACAACAATATCAGAGACAAATATACAACAGCGGAATATGATAACAACGGAAGAGATAACTCAAATATGATCTTCGATGAAGACGAATCTAAAATCTGCAACTCCAAACCAAAAGCTCATCCCAAAAGCTACGAGGACTCCAATCCAATAAGCTTGAACCACCATCATCGATGACTTAAGAAAGGTCAGTCATCCAAAGATTGAAGAAGATTTCCAAAGACTGAAAGCTACCGAATCTGCACCTACTATTTGATTATCTGAAAAATACAACTCTAGACTGCCTGTGTGGAAAATTATGGGCATCCAGAGTTTTGGAAAGGAACAATAAACTCCGGGTCAGTAATGGGACTGGTATGAGCAAACAAAAACAGTTTTTAACTTTAAAACAAACAACAAAAGGTTTTAAAAGTTGAAATCCGCAATGTTTTTTAGAAAATGAAACTACCATAAGGCCTCCTACCGCACACACAATGCAAACGCAGACTTGGAGGAGATTTCTCCTTATGATAGTCAAACATGATTGATACGCAAAATCCTTTTATATTATTATGAGTGCATAGTGCAGAAAACCTTTCGAAAGTATAATATTAATCTTATCCAGCATACCACATTTCGTCGTATGCCTACTATAGCTACCATGTTCAATAGCAGGTTACCGCCACATTCCATGGTAGGTTATACAACTAAAACCGTACATTGCGCGTATTGTTTTGTTTGGATTTCCAACAAATGGTCAGGCAAAGGAACTTCCCACACAAAATGGAACGCCTCTAAAGGGATGTCCCCGAGAACCTAACCGGATCTCTGCTACACAAGGCCAGGTTACCACTGCCCAAAAGTAACTACTGACATGAGCATGCTAACCCTCGGTCGTTACCCACCTTTATCCGAGGGCCCTTAATCCAACAACCACACAGTAAAGTATCTGGGCTACATACCATAGTACCACTTTTAAAATCACATAAGTAAATATCTGGGCTCCATACCATGATATCACTTTTTATCTAAAAGGGAATGGACATACCATCAGGGGGAGCTACCGCCAAATAACCTTGCTGCAACGATCCTGTTTGGACCATTACCGGGTTGTGAGGCTCGACGAAGCCACGTCCACAAAGCTAGCTTTTCACAAAATCCATGCTTTGATCAACAAATGATCAGCAACACTTTGTATTCCACATTACCAAATTGGGAATGTATCACTAGTAACCATCAACTACATAACCTCTGAGCTCATATGTCTCAGAGAAGGGTGTTAAGCTAAGAGAATAAATTCTCCGCCATGAAACATAAATGCATTTGATAGAAATCGGTTTTACATCTCAAAGTGTAATGTCAGACACATATCCATACAAGTCTATTCCGGGTCCGAACAAAGCCGAAGGCACTTCCAAAGAAGCCTTTGCAATTCTGGAAATTCCCAATCCAGATCGGACTTCCCATCACATATGGAGATCTCTATACCGACGTAACTCAGTGCAGAGACAATCGACGGGTTATCCTTTCGTTCTCGAAAATACTCGGTCTTCACCACCGGTCTTCAAATGCTATCCATAACGTCGTACCATTATTCGGAATGGGTTATATGACACAAGGTCCTCTCCCGACTAAACCGAGTAATGAGCGCAATATTTAAAAACATATGGATAATGGGATCTTAGTTAAGTCACAACTTTAAAATCCAAAACCTTTCTTTCAAATGGTTTAAACAAATTACCATTTCAAATCTTTAAACAAAAAGATTCACTTCATAAAGTTTACCAATCTTTCACAAAAATTCATTCATAGCCTTCAAAACCATTTCCTTTTCAAATTGGATTAACTCTTCCAATTATTAAGTCAAGAACTCAATTCATAGCTTTCAAATCCATTTCCAAAAAGACTCATGCACAATTCCCATTTCAAGTCTTTAATATAAAAGATACTCCTTTTAAAATCCTCTTCAATTTCAAAACAATGTTCAACCATCTTTCACAAAGATTTATTCATAGATTTCAAAACAATTCACTTTCAAATTGAAATCTTTGTAACACAAACTGGAATTTCTTTCGTTATGTGAAAGCTATTATTATTTGAAAACAAATAGTTTTCGTTTCGGAATAATCCAATTACATTTATACAAGTTAAAGCCTTTCAAGTATAAAACTTGGGTTAAATTCAAATTCCTAAAACAATACTTTTAAAATGGTTTAAAACCCATATAAACACATTTATAAATTGTATAACCTTTTTAAACCATAATTTCCAAACATAGAATTCAATTTCAAATACTGAATATATTTTCAAATTCAAATCTTATTATTTAAATTTCAAAACTTTATCAAGTTATTCAAATAACTTTTATTTTCAAAACTTCTTTTCAAAAGCTTTTCATATTTATCCCAATTCTATTTCCAAAATCATTTAAATTCAAAATCACTTTTAAAACCATTTCAAAAATATGTGACTTAACCAATTTCCTCGTGAAATCCGTATTTGTGTACGTATAGTGTGGTCCAGGGGTTTTGCACAATAGTGCAACATCATTAATCAACACAGATTCAAATACAACAATATATTTGATAAGCAGTGTAAACTATAACGCTTATCTTTATTCACAGATCACAGATAAATATTATAGGTATATCGCAGATAAATAAATTATATTCATCACAGATAATATGTTGCATTTCACAACTTAATCATATCACATAACATTATACATCAGGGATATCACACAATTTAAAGCATCCAATTCAATCCAAACATTCATAAGTAAGATCACTTAATTGTCTGATTAATTTAAATCAGGTTAACTAGTTATGAATTACTAATCCTGGTTAATTAATATTAATTAATTACAAACCATTTTGATCAATTATTCTTTAATCATTAATTATCCTTTAATTAATAATTAATCCTTTGATTAACTACCCTTAATTAATTACAATAATTAATTAATTAATCCTTAATTAATAATCATTCCTTAATCACTTGTATTAATTAATTAGCCTTTAATTAATTAATTAAGTAATTATTCTTTAATCATTTAAGTAATTATAAATCATTTATCTTGATTAATCATTTAACCATTATCAAAATCTTTAATTAATAAACCTTATGATTAATCATTATTAACACATTAATTTATTCAAGAAATTAAGGTAAATCAAAACATCATTTTATCTTAATTAATTACGTTATTTATTTGAAATAAATAAATAAATAAATAATGTCAAAAATTATATAAATTAAAACTTAATTACTTTAATCATAATCCTTTATTTATCTAAATTTGTAAACCAAAACAATTATTTAAATATTACCTTTATAATTAAATCTTTAAAAATTTGTCAAACTTGTTAACACTTTGCTTTGAAACTTGGTGATGTTTCTTTTGAAAACTTAATAACTTTAAAACTTGAAAATGCTATAATTAATTTCTTTAACTTTTAAAAATCTGGTTAATTCCACTTAAAAAAACCCGAGTCAAACGTTGAATATACTCGAGCTTTACTTCGAGTTTTCCCTCGCCTCAATCATCTTCGAGCCAAAACGTGATCGACTTTGAGCTGTAACTCAAGCAATTCATCTTCTTTCCAAACCATCAACATGAATCAGATTTCAAAGTACATATGTATACGTGCACAGTCGAACGACACACCTCATCAAGTGTCGTTTTCAATTGGTGTACATACGCATCGTCGACATCTTCGCTAACCCTTACATCCACCCTGATTAACGAGAACGACCATCAATCGAAAACGAGTTATTCAACCCAAATACTGGAACCACCCGATCATCAACAATCAGCTCGTATCGCCAACCACGAACATCTGAGACCATATCATTTTTACCAGAGGTACTCCACTGGCTCATAAACATTTTCCCTTCGGTGCGATGCATTCCGAAGCAACGTCGACGATGAAATCGTCTTGCAAACCCAAATCAAACAGACCTCCTCCTAAAACCTACTAGAGCTTCGCTGCGCCGCCACCGTGACTTTTAATTTCTCCGATTATTTTTCCGATGATCATTACTCTTCAAACTACCCTTGACAAAACTCACGACCCACAATTCGATGTGGATAACCAGCATTTTGCAAAAATGCGAATTCCGTTCAACCCATGAATTCTCGACATATACATACTTAAAAATCACGACACTTGTTTCAAAAATCACTACTTCGTAATACAAACATGATTATGCAACCGGATCTTTAAAATTAAGATGTTCATTTTGCTTATATATATTGATTTTACTATAAAATGTTGTTTTTAGAAATTTGCTTAATAATTTTTACCTAATATTATTTTTAAAAATAACCTTACCTTGTTATCAACAACTTCCTTTCAGGAATCATACTCTAAAATGTTTTGAATTTGAAGATATGATTGTTTTTCTCTGATGGATTCTGGGTTTGTTACACAGAGTATATACATATATACATTCACAGGCATGCAAAACACAATTCACACCATATATCATCATTTTTCACCATAACCACATTACAATCCTAAAAATATATTCAAATTCAAACTAGAACAGGTCAGTTTGCTCACTTGGAACCATGAAGCAGAGTACTGGAATGAAACTAGAAGTGTTTTGATCTGAGACTTTAATTTTGAAGTTGAAGTACTTAGCTTGATCTCAGGTTTAAAATCTGATCCCAGATTTTTGTTTTGATCTTCATTTCCTCAGGTTGAAAATACTGAACTTAGTTGTGGGTTTAATTGCTTCAGATTTTAAATTCTAATTATGATTTTGCTTGAATTACCTAAGTTGATCATTCTAGGTTTTAAGATTTGGAGATGATCTTTGTTTCGGTTGTTTGACTTTTACTCTTTGAATCCGAACATAATTTCTTTTGATTTTGTTTCCAGGTTGAAAACTTGAGGTTGTAAGCATCACAGATTTTGATTTTTTTTGCAAAACTGTTTCTTTATTGATTGAACTTTTGGTGAGAGGATCTTGCATTTGTATTTTCACTGGTCTTAGGATTAAATTTTTGTTGTTGAATTTGTTTCAATCCTCAGTTTGAAAATGAAAGAAAGAGATGAGAAGATTTTGAGAAATATGAACTGAGAATATTATTGAGAAGCCTGGATTTTTCTTTTCTTTGTTTTTCAGAAAATGGTGAAGAGAAAAATAAACAACCCGGTTATTTTCTCTCTTATACATGTTAATTAAAATTTAGTTTGAGATAAAACATATATTTCCCACTTGTCTATATTAGTTAACACTTGTAATTATATGTTGTTACTTATTAAACATTTACCACATGTTTTTTAAATTATGTTTAAGTCATCGCTCTAATTAATTTTACAAATTTGTGTTTTAAACCTTGTTTATAATTAATTTATAACTTTGCTTTAAACCCTTCTTTATTTTAAAGTTTGTGAATCATATCTTAATGTTTTTAGCTTATATGTATTTATAAATTATATTTTAGACCTTACTTTATTTTTAGTTCATGAAACATGTTTTATCTATTTTATACTTACTTAAATTATTATACTTAAATGGATATCTAAAAATAAACACTAGTGTTAAAAATGCTCAACTTAACTTTTGTGTAGCTATTGAAAATTTTGAACTTAAAAATATAACTTCCAAATCAAAATAGATATGTACACACACGCACACACATATATTAGAAAACAATTTTATTACTTTTAAAATATAGAGTTTTCAAATCCAATTTATTCTCAAAATATCTACATTTGAATTCCCAAAATAAATTCTTTATTTACTGTCTATTCAAACACATTTTTATATTTGTTTGGAAATACTTACAAATAATTTCACAATTTTATCCAAAAATTGTATTAAATTACAAAATAAATTTTGGATAAATTCCAGGAATGTTGCATAGATGCTACACGTTACCACCAGCCCGGATGCGTAATTGGTATATCTACCCTGGCGTTGCCTTGTGTGGTGTGTCACCTACACTATCGCGCCTTGTGCAAGTTTGGTTTTCCCCCGCAGCCCGTGTGGTATCCTCTGGTGGCTTCTCGATCAGGAGGGACCATGATACTGGATGGACTACTGGGACTATTACATGGTAAGGTGGAAAATGTAAAGCCTTAACGCCATTTAAAAGTAAGTTTATTTTACTATAGACATTATTATAATAGTGAAATATTACTACATGGTAAATAGTTTAATGGATCCTTAGGAGATGTGAATCCCGAGCATCTCTTAAGTTACTGCACTCACGTTTGACACTGGATAGGAGATGTCAAATCCCGTGAACATCTCTGACGCCGTTCCACACATATTACTTACATTGATTAAACTTACATAAGATCTTTTAGTTTTAACTCGAGTGTTTTGTCTTTTCAATTCGCTTGGGTCGGCCTGACCACTTCAGGGTTTCAAGACCCTACTTCCGGAGGACGAAAACGAAGATTGTATTACTATTATTTATTATATTATTCCACTGCATTCATACTATTCCGCTGCATTATTTATTATTGTCTGGTATGTGCAACTCTGATCTGTGTTGTATAAGTATAATTAAATGTTTTATAAAACAGCTTTATGAACTATTATTTGATTATTTTATTTTATTGTTCCGCTGCAAGATTCTGTTTTGTTTTTTCTTTCTCTGCTCTTTCTTATTCACCCCAATAACAATCCGCCCTTCTGTATGGTTTGAGTCTGACGTGTGTGGTTTATCGTCGATTTAAAACATACAAAAATGGCGGGATGTTACACATCAACTAAATTAAATAATAACTAATATATCTTAAATATTCAATCAATTTATAATATTTTATAAATTAATTAAATCATTTGGTATTTCGGATAATTCATCATTACGGTTGTGTGGCTCAAAGGTGTAAATTCAATCAATGATTAATATCAAACAATTTGAATATTAACGTTCACACCTCACCTTATCTAGTGGTGTGATATTTTGGTTCAATTTATCACTTACACATCGTTTTATAAGTCTAATTTTACTTACTAGAAGTGGTACCTGATAGTAACGATTATTTACGCCAATTCTCTTCGTGAAAACTATATCACATTAGGACTTATGGAGTTTGATTTTAATAAAAACTTCAACATCATCCGCATTCAATTTTGTTATTCTAAACAAAATCCTTGGTTCAGTAATAAAAATTATTATTAACTATACTGTTCTTGCCAGAGACTTTGATTTTGAGTTGACTACAGTCGACCGTGATACTAACCCCATATAACCAAGAAGATGAATTATTTATTGAATAGTGTTTCACTTCCAGTGGTCCAACTCAGACCCCACTGTAGTCCTTCGATGGAAGTTATGCCATGATTTAACTATTATCAAATTGGAGTGTCCATATTGAAGTTCCAAAGTATTCTTAGCTCAAGCGAATCGTTTAACATCGTCACTTCAAGGTTGTCTGTTTGACCTTTGTTATATTAACCAACAGAGAACTCTTAGTGAGTCATTCCAAATTGTCCAATAACTATCAGTACATAACCCCTTGGTGCCTCCAACAACCATAAGCAATACATTGTGCAATATCTAGAGATTGTTACATACTCTAGTCTCAATAGATGTATTAATATAAAACCTCGATACATCTTGACTAGGAAAATTTAAAATGATATGTTTCATTTCATCGTGATAAATTACTCATGTTACACTACATTGTAACTACTATTACAAAACATACTATTTATGGATTTTATATTAATTATACTTTTAATTAAATTAATCAATATGATGTTGTCTCAAGTATATAATAGAAAGAAAACACCTCTTATTTCAAACAAGATTGGTTATCAAGTAAGATATATATAACAATTACATAATTGCACCTAGGGCATGACACTATCTCTATCAGCTATAACATCCCCCACCCGGAGACCTAAAAATGGACGTTGATGATGTTGTAGTCATCATAGAATCATTTTCAAGCAACAAAGTGAGTTCAGTATTATTTTTCACAATGCTAAGTAAACAGAGCAACTAAATAAATTTCCATTATACAAATTGGTTTTACAAGATCCATTACATCATCATTAATCCTTTTCATTCCCATGCAGGGGTAGTTATAATAAGAAAATAGAATTGTATCATGTATGACATATGAAGATGTCAACACGACACTTAACCCCTTATAATTCCTGTTTTTGCACATCAAAATTTTCAAAATATCTTTTACAAGTAAGATAAGTCTCCTACTTCGTATTTGGGAAGTTTATTCGTCCATCCAAAAGGTACCTGTGTAATCTATAAACTCAGTCTACTGGAAGGAGTACCTGCAAGTTTATGGAAAATAATAAAAGCGTGGGTTGGACATAAAGCCTAGTATATGTAAAACCTATCCTAGGCAATCATAGTGAGACCACACCACTGTAGCGTAGAGCGGTTTTCTCGTCACTTCCCCATCGTAGAAATCACATCATTACATGCACATAATCATTAAATCAAATGCAACCATGTGTATTTCATTCAATCCATAAGTATACCCTATGCTTGTCATCTAATAATGAACCATGTCATATAACAACCAATTATCCATCAAAACATCAACCAAACCTTCATTTAGGTTTTTGTCTTTAAGTTATCATTAATGTTATCTAATGGTTACCTCCATAGGCTTGTCTATTGCTAATTTATTTTTTCTCGTACAATGTCACCTGATAAAATTGTCACTCATTCCACCAATAAGAGCCACCAGGACTCTCCTATGCAGTTGAATGTAAGCATCCTGATTACATTCTCCTAAGCATCCTTGCTAAGCGTCGATAGCCCCTCTTGGTCCCTGAAGCGCTATCGTTCACCCTGCGATAGCACCATACCATAACTCCCTTTTAGAGTTTATAAAATTTTTAGGATTGGACCCTATCGTGTCACCCTACAATATACCGTTGGACTTTAGACTAATAGTTAGGGTACCCTTTCATCCAATAACTTAGTGAACTAAATATATCTTTATGATCATAGTTCAACCCCTTTCTTTCATTCATTTGCAGTGTACCCCACTATTAACCGGGTTTTCAACCAAACCAAAGTCAGCAGTAGTCAGAACGTCCAGACTAAGATGAAACGACTCAAAAAATTAGAAGTACACTTAGAAGGAATAGAAAGGCAACTGAGATTTTTTTAGAGGGATTGGGACTTAGTAAATGATTCGGTACCGAGTCATTTAACTGAATGATGAGTTATTTTCTCCTCTCTTTTTGCCTCTCAAGCTCCATACATCTCATATACTACTCCAACTACTTGTGGATAGATGGTTTTCCCAAAGTTTGGACTAGAAATTCCAAGGATTGATGAGAAAAAGTGAAGAAAATAGGAAAATTCAAGTGTTATCGAGATGATCACTAGAATCAACAAAAAGTGAGAAGAGCTTGGAACACATCGAGTAGGAGATGAAAGAGCAAATTAAGTGAGAGGGACCACTTTTTCACTATTAAAAACATATCGGTACCAATCTATTTAGGTCGGTATTGAGTTGTTTTCTCAGTTCATAGTCCTCCATGCTCACTTATACAACATCGGGCTATCATCTGGACTTTAGTTCAAGCAAGCTTCTAACCTTGAACCTTTGTTTCTCTATAAATACAAACCCTACTGAAACTAATGAGGGATCTGATTCTCTGCTGGCATAAACTTTGCCATTTCTTCATCTTCTGCCTCCTTCACAATAGTCATCTAAGCAACTAGTCTTGGCAGTTCTAGGCTATAGAATTTGTCAAACCCTTGTACTAATGACTTGTGCTCCTAATTCTTTGTGAACAGTAATCAATAAAACTATAAAATGGATGTAAACTAAAGATTGTCGAATCACTATAAAATCTTGTGTTTTCCTATTTTATTTTATTTTCAATAGTATCTGCTAGATCTAGGTCCTATTGGTTCCCTACAATTCAACTTTGGACGGTGATCCATTTTTGGCATAAATATTTTGGTGCTTACATTGAGAAAATTGAACCCCAGATGTAGATCTAGCTTTCTATTTTGGATTTTTATTAATCAAGTGCTTAAATCTAGGAAATCTACTAGAAAAACTTGAAGGTTTGCTGCTTTGTAAGCACCATGGAGATTTGGAAGGTCTTCAGGAGCTGTGGCCAGAGGTAATGATAGGAGTACTCATTAGGTTGAAGTTAGTAATCAACAGGCAGTCCCCGGATCCTCTGCTCAAAAGGAAGTAGTTACCAAAAGAGAGCTTGATAAGATGATGCAAGAACTTAATCAAAAAATGGTAGATAGCTAGAAAACATGGTTTCCTTACTAACCTTGTAGCTACCCAGAAATTAGAGAACTAGAAAGGGAACTTCTCCTGTAATAGAGAAAGAAAACTCCTTAGTTTTCGGACAAAACAAAAGAGTTGGAAAGCAAAAATAGAAAGTTGGAAACTCTGGAGCTATTGAAGGACTTGCAAGTGAAACATGAGTGCTTCCCTCAAAAGAAAACCAATCGGTAGCGGGAGAAATTGTAACGACCCGTATTTCCGTACCCCTTGAGTCATTAAATCAACTCAAGATGAACGTCAATACGAACCATTAGGGTTAAAGAAGAAAGAGATAGAAGAAGAAAATAGAAACAACATCAGAATCTGACAAACGCAGCGGAATAAAATATAATAGATAATTACTGATCTTTACACAAAAGCAAATCTTTTTATACATTACATCACCAGAGTACACATAACACTCAACTGGACAGTAATCATAACATGTCCTCACAAAACTGAATACACAGCTAATCAACACAGCGGTTTTAAACAAGTACGGAAGTACATATCGCTCCACAGCATCCTTTCCTTTATCCTATAATACTCGGTCTGACCCGAGCATTATAGTTAAATAACACCCGAGTCGGTCTGCAAAACCAGCGTGAGAAATCACACTCAAATTGATTATTAAAGTTCCAAAAATCCTTTAAAAATCAAAAGCGTCTCGTAAGACCACGCCACAAATAAACATGTCGGGTTTTTACCTTATGATAGCTAAAACATTTCTTATAAAATCCTCTGATATTATAATAGGGTCTATATACAAATACTTATTCAAATAGCTGAAATTGTTACATGATTAAATTCCAGCATACTAGCCGCAAAGTGGGTTCTACAAACAAAAACCGTAAAAGGTGCGTAGGGAGAATGGATTTCCAACTAATGACTAGGCACTGGGGTACCACCTATCATGGTATGTGGCCTAGATCACCGTACCGAAGATTACTCTCAATCCCCTACAACACAAGACCGGGACTACCCCTTACTGGATAATCTCGAGTAAGATCACCCTGTGGTTGGGATCAACAACCGCCCACTAAGCCGAAATAAAAAGAGATACCTAGACGGGGATGACCTTACCCTAATGGGTGCTACCCACTTAGCCTTGCTGCATATCCCCTGATTTTCAGTCATTCCAGGTTGATGAGCCTTTAGGCTAAGCATTACCTTTTTAGAACATATCTCTTAGAGTGCTCACCATCCAACTGACGATGTTCTGTAAGCATTCATCCATACAAGTTCGTTCCGGGTACGAACGGAACCGAAGGCACTACTCCCACTATATCCATTTTGGAATCAACTCAGGATTAGTAGCGACTAGCACTTGCACTTCACTGCTCTACCTTCGAATCCAAACACTTGTTTTCCATACGAAAATGTTCAAACCGGATCGAAGTGGTTTTCAGAAAATAAATCCCGATCCCGGTCTCTTCGAAACGATCATCGAACTGGCCAATATTGATAGTCGGTTATTTAACTATCAATCAACATTCACAACATCTATCAAACATAAATAATTTTCCCAAATTATTTATTAATCTCAAATATCTTCATAAGATATATTTCCACTTTTCACCCCTTTAAAAACAGCTTTCAAACCACACTCTTCTCGTGGAATGAATTTCCAATTATTTATTTCCACTAAAACACCAAGTACAATACTTTAGATTTTTAAAATAATTTTAAACACTTTATTATAAAATATTATTTAATAATTAAATTGAAAACTACTTCAATACTTTATTAAAAATATATGCTTTAGGCATATTTAAAATGAGGTTACGTTATAAAATATAAAACTAGATTTTCTCCTTTAAAATAAAATACCATGTCACCTTTAAATAATTACTACGATAATAGATTTGAAAAATACTTACTTTAGAATTTAAACATTAAAAATAATAAATTTTCCAAAACATGCTTTTCAAAACAACATTAAAACTTTTAAGTTATATTTAAAATTTTACTTTGAAAACGTACTTGGCTATTTAGGAAAATACGCTTCTCTTTCACATCTTCTAAAAATAAATCACTACTTATTTTTAAACAAATTTACCCATTCCTTTAATAAATTCCCACCGTGAATTTATCTTTTCAGATCTCCACTGACATATTACTTCACTTTTATAAACCCAATTTATAAATTTCATAGCCCCATCCTCCTTTAAAATTACAATTTCAAACACTTAAATCAATTTCCAAATTGATTTTCAATTTACCCCATTTTGAAATAAATTCCTTTACTTACTCGATTTATTTCAAAACCCATTAACTTCAAATTTTTAATTCTTACTTATGATTTAAAGTCTTTTAATTGAAAAATACCAATTTCATATTTTTCCAAATTCCTTCTTTGTCCTTTTAAATAAATTTAAACCTTGAATTTTTAGAATTAATTCTTTATTCCTTTTAAATGATAACACTTGATAAGAAAAATCTTATTCCAATTTATTCAAAATCTCATTTTCCATACTTGGAATTTTATTTATTAGAATTCAAAAATCAACTTTTATTCTTTTCTAATTCATTCTTTAATTTATTCAAATTCCTATAATTGTTTACTTAAATTCTCTCTTTTTTTATCTTTTCAAAATCCAATGTACATATTTTAATAATTCAGCATTCCCAATTATATTAAATCAAACATAGCATTCAATATTTTCAATAACCAATATAATCTATCTCAGATTATCAAAATAAAAAATCCAATCATAGAATATTAGAACAAATCTACATGTTTTGAGAAATCCACTTGGATCCCTCCAACCTGTTTCCCTGCATCCACAGATGTTAGCACAATACAATAATACCAATTCCACTTCGAGGTGGAATATTGCGGTATATGGGATTTAAATAATATCATCCCCTATTATGCGGCGCATAGGATCTCATCCGCTATACAATGTGGAAAATCAATCACTCCAATATATACTATATATTACTATATAATATACCACATCCAATCAATTCAATCATTCAACTAAATATTTAGATTCAACCATTTAAATTTAAATTAAACCTAGATTGGTGAGATTAACTCATCTTTGATTTTATTTGCAACCCAATTCAAACCAGCTTGTTTTCTTCACGATTTCTTCATGATTTCAGACCTTGGAAAAAATTTAGATGTTTTATTAATATTTGAACTAATCGATCAATTAATTTCCGTTTTAGAATTTTAATTCAAGCTAATAAATTTTAATTTCAACTAATGATTTTATTTTAAACAAATAATTAAAATTTAAACTAATTTTCCTTTTACAAATCATTTAGTTACTAGAAAAAATTAAAAGTCAATTAACAAAATAAATTGCCTTATTTTAGAATAAACTTGTAAAGGGAAATATGTAAAGGTATATTAATTTTCTTCAGGAACTACATAATTTTTATAAAATAATCACTATAGATTGCATGAAAAATATAATTTAGATAAACTTTCAACATTTCTGTTTTAAACCTTATCTATGAATATAGTTATTTCTACTGTTTACAATAAATATATATTTCATGTTTTACTCATGTACATACTAACTTTAATAAAATAAAATTCTTATCTGTAAAAATAAAAACAGTAATTAACTTGAAAATTTTAAAACTGCTTAAAATAAAATTCTCTCCTTACTGTGAAATTACCCATAAAACAGATTACAATTTTTTTTAAATAAATTTTCAATCTGAATGTTAAATCAAGAAAATCGAACGCCTTTCTGCTTGTTGCCATGCGAGCACCGTGCTGCCGACCCCACCTTCCCTCGCCTAGACATCGTGACTTCGACGAAAGACGTGCTGAACCCCTCGACACCACTTCACGATTGACTCCTCAGGCCACACGAGCGCGAAGCCCTATCCTCGACTGCCTAGCCTCACGAAACCATCCATCACGACTAGGAGCACTTGCACTTCCATTTGACAATCACGCCTCCTTTGCTCGAACTCATGCCGTACGAACCCGCGGTGCCGCCTACCTTGCGTGCGAACGCAACCTGCCTTCGTCTAGCATAAATTCTCGATTTTGATTTTAAAGTGGACTGCCATTTTTTTTTTGCGTTATGTTATTTATGTCGATTGGAGGGAATGATTTAGAGCCCTTATTTTTCATTCACCATTATTTATTTTTCTCTGCGTTCGAACAAATAAAGAGAAGAAGGGACATGTACGTGATTTAAACAAGTGAAGTTCGACATTTCTTTTTTGATAATAGATAATAACTGATCTTTACACAAAAGAAAATCAGATTATACATTACATCACCATAGTACACATAACACTCAACTGGATAGTAATCATAACATGTCCTCACAAAACTGAATACATAGCTAATCAACACAGCCGAATATTTTAAACAAGTACGGAAGTATGTAACGCCATCCAGCTCGTCTCCTGAGCTCCACGACATCCTTTCCTGTATCCTATAATACTCGGTCTAACCCGGGCATTATAGTTAAATAACATCCTGGTCAGTCTGGAAACCAGCATGAGAAATCACACTCAAATTGATTGTTAAAGTTCCAAAAATCCTTTGAAAATCAAAAGCATCTCGTAAGACCACGCCACAAATAAACATGTCGGGTTTTTACCTTACGATAGCTAAAACATTTCTTATGAAATCCTCTGATATTATAATAGGGTCTATATACAAATACTTATTCAAATAGCTGAAATTGTTACATGATTAAATTCCATCATACTAGCCACAAAGTGGGTTCTACAAACAAAAACCGAAAAAGGTGCGTAGGGAGAATGAATTTCCAACTAATGACTAGGCACTATGGTATCACCTATCACAGAATGTGGCCTATATCACCGTACTGAAGATTACTCCCAATCCCCTACAACACAAGACTGAGACTACCCCTTACTGGATAATCTCGAGTAAGATCACCCCGCGGTTGGGAGCCCACTAAGCCGAAATAAAAAGGGACATCTAGACAGGGATAACCTTACTCTAATGGGTGCTACCCACTTAGCCTTGCTGCATATTCCCTGATTTTCAGTCATCCCGGTTGATGAGGCTAGAGGCTAAGCATTACCTTTTTAGAGCGTGTCACTTAGAATGCTCACCGTCCACCTGACGATGTATTGTAAGCATTCATCCATACAAGTCCGTTCCGGATTCGAACGGAACAGGTGGTACTATTCCCACTACATCCATTTTGGAATCACCTCAGGATTAGTAGAGACTAGCCATTGCACTTCACTGCTCCACCTTCGATCCAAACTCTTGTTTTCCACACGAAAACATTCAAACCAAATCGAAGTGGTTTTCAAGAAATAAATCCTGATCCCGGTCTCTTCGAAACGATCAACGCACTGGCCAAAATTGATGGTCAGTTATTTAACTATCAATTAACATTCACAACATCCATCAAACATAAATAATTTTCCCAAATTATTTATTAATCTTAAATATCTTCACAAGATATATTTCCACTTTTCACCCTTTTGAAAATAGTTTTCAAACTACACTCTTCTCATGGAATGAATTCCCAAATATTTATTTCCACTAAAACACCAATTACAATACTTTAGATTTTTAAAATAATTTTAAACATTTATTATGAAATATACTTTAAAAATCAAATTGAAAACTACTTCAACACTTTATTAAAAATATATACTTTAGGAAAATGAGATTACTTTATAAAATATAAAACTAGATTTTCTTCTTTAAAACAAAATACCAAGTCACCTTTAAATAATTACTACTATAATAGATTTGAAAAATACTTACCTTAGAATTTAAACATTTAGAAATAATAAATTTTCCAAAACATGCTTTTTAAAACAACATTCAAAATTTTAACTTATATTTGAAATTTTGCTTTGAAAACGTACTTGGCCATCTAGGGAAATACGCTTCTCTTTCACATCTTCTAAAAATAAATCACTATTTATTTTTAAACAAATTTACCCATTCCTTCAATAAATTCCCACCGTGAATTTATTTTTTCAAATATCCACTGATACATTACTTCACTTTTATAAACCCAGTTTATAAATTTCTTAGCCCCATCCTCCTTTAAAATTCCAATTTCAAACACTTAAATCAATTTCCAAATTGATTTTCAATTTACTCCATTTTGAAATAAATTCCTTTACTTACTCGATTTATTTCAAAACCAATTAACTTTGGATTTTTAATTCTTACTTATGATTTAAAATCTCTTAATTGAAAAATAGCGATTTCAGATTTTTTTCAAATTCCTTCTTTATCCTTTCAAATAAATTTAAAGCTTGAATTTTTAGAATAAATTCTTTATTACTTTAAATGATAACACTTGAGTTTTTAAGAAAAATCACTTATTCCTATTTATTCAAAATCTCATTTTCCATACTTGGAATTTTATTTATTAAAATTCGAAAATCAACTTTTATTCTTTTCCAATTCATTCTTTAATTTATTCAAATTCCTATAATTGTTTACTTAAAATTCTCACTTTTATTATCTTTTCGAAATCCAACCTACATATTTTAATAATTCAGCATTCTCAATTATATTAAATCGAACATAGCATTCAATATTTTCAACTATCAATATAATCTATCCCAGATTATCAAAAAAATCCAATCATAGAATATTAGAACAAATCTACATGTTTGAGGAATCCAGTTGGATCCCTCCAACCTGTTTCCCTGCATCCACAGATGTTAGCATAATACAATAATACCAATTCCACTTCGAGGTGGAATATCGTGGTATATGGGATTTATATAATATCATCCGCTATTATGCGGCGCATAAGGTCTCATCCGCTATATAATGCGGGAAATCAATCGCTCCAATATATACTATATATTACTATATAATATACCACATCCAATCGATTCAATCATTCAACCAAATATTTAAATTCAACCATTTAAATTTAAATTAAACCCAGATGAGTGAGATTAACTCCTCTTTGATTTTATTTGCAACCCAATTCAAACCAACTTGTTTTCTTCATGATTTCAGACCTTGGAAAAAAATTTAGTTGTTTTATTAATATTTGAACTAATCGATCGATTAATTTCCGTTTAAGAATTTTAATTCAAGCTAATAAATTTTAATTTCAACCAATGATTTTATTTAAAACAAATAATTAAAATTTAAACTAATTTTCCTTTTACAAATCTTTTAGTTACTAGAATAAATTAAATAAGTCAATTAAGAAAATAAATTACCTTATCTTAGAATAAACTCGTAAAGGGAAATATGTAAAGGTACATAAATTTTCTTTAGGAACTAAATATATTTTTATAAAATAATCTCTATAGATTCCATAAAAAATATAATTTAGATAAACTTTCAACATTTCAGCTTTAAACCTTATCCATATATATAGTGATTTCTACTGTTTACAATATATATGTATTTCCTGTTTTACTCATGTACACGCTAACTTTAATAAAATAAAATTCTTATCTGTAAAATTAAAAACAGTAATTAACTTGAAAATTTTAAAACTGCTTAAAATAAAATTCTCTCCTTACCTGACAATTACCCATAAAACAGATTACAGTTTTTTTAAAATAAATTTTCAATCCGAATGTTAAATCATGAAAATCAAATTCCTCTCTGCCTGTTGCCATGCGAGCGCTGTGCTGCCATGCGAGCGCTGTGCTGCCGACCCCACCTTCCCTCGCTTAGACATCGTGACTTCGACGAAAGACGCGCTGAACCCCTCAACACCACCTCACGATTGACTCCTCAGACCACACGAGCGCGAAGCCCTATCCCTGATTGCCTGGCCTCGCGAAACCATCCATCGCGACTAGGAGCACTTGCGCTTCATTTGACAATCGTGCCTCCTCTGCTCGAACTCACGCCGCACGAACCCAGGGTGCCGCCTACCTTGCGTGCGAACGCAACCTGCCTTCGTCTAGCGCAAATTCTCGGTTTTGATTTTCAAGTGGACTGCCATTTTTTGCGCGATGTTATTTATGTCGATTGGAGGGAATGATTTCGAGCCCTTATTTTTCGTTCGCCATTATTTATTTTCTCCGCGTTCAAACAAATAAAGGGAAGAAGGGAGATGTATGTGATTTAAACAAGTGAAGTTCGACATTTCTTTTTTGATTCCACTGAGGGGAGGGAACAGATATGAGCGATTAAAAATAAAGGAGACATGAGTTGAAAAGGAGTTTGCATGCTAGAGAAGGACTACAGTAATTTGAAGGTGAAAGGAAAAAGTATCGACGGGATGAAATTACGGATGAAAGAAAATTTGACTAGAAAAATATATTTTTATTAAATTTTAAACCGTCTCGATATTGCAACTTAAAATCTTAACCTCCTATCGAGTCGTGCCGCTAGGCGTTTATAGTGCTATACCCCTATTCCGAACTCAATGGAAAAGGTTTCGAAACCCAATTCAATCGTATGGAGAAGATAGCTTTTTGGATCAGTTATTAAATTTAATTTTTGATATAGATTTCTGCATGTTTATATATTGTATGCTCACACCACAACTCCAAACACTCCAAAATTTGAAATCCGATAATATTACACTATTACGGATCCAATGGAACTGGTTTCGTCGAATTCCGAGACTGTGCCTCGGAAGGCTATTTTTAAATTCAATTTAAACGATATATTATTAAACTGAACAAATCACCTTTAAATTAAATTTAAACCATTCTATTACCTTCAGTATCATCATTATAAATTTTATAAGCCTTCAAATTATTTTTAACAGGCTTAAAACTGAAAATTCAATATTTTACCCAGATTCAAATTATTACGCCAGATTCAAACTGATATTTGAAATCCAAGTTATACTAATTTGCAATTATTTAAAATTAATTAAATATTCCAATTTTGAATGCCTAAAAATTTCGGCTCGTCACAGAAATCCTCTCGATACCGAGAGAAATTTACAAGGGGGTGGCCCATTGGAAAGCGATGCTATGTTAATCTCTAATGAAAACAGTCTACAGCTTGGTGATGATGATTTTGAACTAGATGCTGATGCAAATGGAGACGGGATTTAGACAGTTTCAACTCAACCAACCACGCGCCCAAAGAATGCTAATGGAGTGGTTCTCCTAGAGACTGAAGGACCTGGGTATTAGCCGGTAAACCAAGATCTTTGCGGAGTCGAACACTCGGTGCAAGCCTTGATAGTCGACCTTCATATTATCGTGCTAGCGAAGAGTACATCGCTGACGTGGATGGTCAAATAGTTGATAGAGGAAAGTAAGGGTCAAAAGGATGGAGATTGGAGTTCTACACTAAGATGAGCTCCGTTTATGGAGAATATCTTGAGAGAAGAGTACCTCCAAAAATTCACAATGCCGACCATGCCGTTATATAATGGGATACCTGACCCTAGATAGCACCTATTCAAATACGAATGGCATATGGAATGAGCAAGAGCTATAGCTGCAGTTCACTTTAGATGTTTTCAATGTGGTTCACAAGGCTTGCACCAAAGTCTATATTGACCTTTGACAAGTTGGCCAAGAAATTTCTGAAGTCGTTCACGCTCCACGCTGGTTTGATTGAAGGATGTATTGTCTCTATCTAACTTTTCTCAAGGACCTAATGAAACTTTAAAGGGATTCTTGAATCGGTTCGATATCATTGTCACTGAAGTCAGCAATCCGAAAGTAGACTTGGTGTTATGGCATTGGTTCGTGGCATTCACCTGTATGGATTTCGGTAGAAGGTTAAAGATAAAGAAACCACCTACCGTGGAAGAATTTCACAGAAAGGTGAGTCAATTCTTGCACTTGGAAGAAGCAAGACTGGCCGAAAGAAAGGTTGGTGATGAACAATCGAAAGAAGCAATCCAGAGCTACATTGCAGTAAATGCTGGAAACTCTTGAAATTGGAAGAAAAGAAGTCAAAACTCTAGCAACGGGCATAATGCCAATGCGAAATGACCAAAAAACTTTAGATTGAAAGATTACATGCCCTTGAATGACACACGGAGAATATATATCTTGTTGCTCAAGGAATTTAGCAATATAAGAAGCTGCTAAGGATGGAAGCAACATAGCAAGATAAACATTCCAGGAAATACTATCGCTTCTAAGAAACTGTTCGTCGACGGAAATTCTATCGGTTTAGAAAACCGTCGAACGAATTTAAATTTAAAAATAACCGCAAGCGCACGGTGTACGAATGTAGCACGTGGCGAATACGGGTCGATCCACAGGGAATTGATGGTTTTAAAATTCTATTCAATCAAATTATACCGAAGTCGAGAGTGAATAGCTAGAAATGTAAGAAACTAACAAAAACTAGCAAAAGAAAATGATAAAAATAGGAGAGTTAAAAGAACAATTTAGAGACAAATCCACTCTCTAGATCATATAAATCAACAACATGAAGTTATGATCTCTCTTTTCTTGTCATTAGTGAATTAGTTGATGTGCTTATCGTAAGTATGGTATATTTATGCTATTAATTAGCTCAATATAAACCATCAAACTATAACAAAACCACTAATACACTTTTAAATCTCATAAAATATGACAACAAAGTTGAAAGCAAAATTTATTTTAAGCATGGCCTATTAACCATTAATTAGAAATATAAGCCATCAAATTTCAATTTCAACAATCACTTCTTTTCCATAATCATATGTAGATGAAGAGGCAATTTGTGTTTTGTTTGTTTAAGCATAGCCTATTTGTTATAAACAACATAGACTATCAAATTCAAAGCTAAACAACATCATTAAACCACTTTATTCATTCTCATTAAGCATAAAAAGAGAGCATAAACATCAAATTAAGTTGAAGCTACATGATTAGAGAGCTTCATTACCCCTAAATTGAAGGGGTTTAGCCTCTCATATTTGTTATCATATGAACAAATGTAGCTTGCAACATGAGAGAAAAAGAAAAGGAAAAGAGAGCAAAGTGAAATGGAAAACTACTCTAATTGCATAAAGGAAAATCTACACTACTTGCATAAAAGGAAATGAACATGTAATTAAACAAAACAATAATTAACATTCCATAAAAGAAAAGAATTATATAAGAGAAGAAATGGCTAAGTAGCCATGGAAAGAAAGAGAGTTTTGATTTATTTTCTAAACTAAAACTAACTAACTAAGAGAGATAGCTACATGAAACATAAGGGGTATATATACAAGTTTTAAAACCCTAATTCACTTTTTGGGGAATACCCAAAATGCCCCTTAGGAAGTGTAAAGGCCAAGTAATCATTAACATGTCTTAATCCCCCGTTAAATGTACATGAAGCCATTAAGTCCAAAAGCATGTGCATTAGCCTTTAATTTGTACATTAAGGTAGGTGGGTAGGTGAGGTCCTCCATGATCTTCACTTGAATTATTTCCATCTTCATTCCTTTATATTCTTTGTGCATGCATATTCCTTCATGAAACCACTCCTATTTGAGACCATTTTCCTATAAATATATATATATATAAATTTCCAATCAATTTTTCTCAAAGAAATATATGCACTTAAATGACCGTTTTGCCCCTATATGAAGATGAATATGTGAAAATTTGGAATTAATATGAATTTTGGTTAAAACAAGTTAAAATACCCAATATGATCATTTATTTAATTTAAATAGAATAAATATGGTGGTAAAAATATGCACATTTACATGCACATCAGAAACCCATGGACATAACACTAATGAATGTCGTAATCTAAAATATTTGATCAAGGAGCTAATAAGGAAAAACAAGCTCCAACATCATGTTAAGGAACTGTAGAATGGCGAGGAAATGGCAAGACCCGAAGGTCTACCTGCTCAAGTAAAACTGCCTAGACCCAGCGGAGAAGTGCCCAGGTGAGTCGATGAAAGACTGGTCAGCAACTAACCTTCAGGCTAGCCAGTTACCTAGAAATGAAGCAGCAACCTAAAACAGTACTATTTCATTCATCCTTATCTAGTTTCCTTTCGCAAATAAACCTCTTGGGGACATTGTGGGCATTTTAAATAGGCAAGACATGCCATTTTATCTGCTCGTAAATAAAATCTGCTTCTTGAAGCAATGGAACCATGTTCTTACGAGCAAAACTTCTACGCCATGTAGCCATCAGCACAGTCGAGAAATCACTACTCGATCCTTAAATAACGGACGGGGACTGTAGACTCCTAAACTGTTGGATCGATGGGTTGTATCGATCTCCTACCTTTTAAGAACCTGCCTTGTCCTAAGACTAGCAACAACAAGAAGGTTTAAACCACTGAGTCGACGGTCACCTCGATCCCTGCCTTCTGAGAATCGATATTATCCTAAGATTGACAATGTAGAAGATCTAAACCACTAGGTCGACGGTCACATTGACCCCTCACCTTCCAAAAATCAGCGTCGTCCAAAGACTGGCTATGTGAGGATGATCAAAATCACTGGATTGATAGGTCATATCGACCACCAACCTTCTAAGAACTAGCATTGTCCCAAGATTGGCAGTGTCGAGAAGGTCATAACCATTGACTCCGATAATGTCAGAAAGATCAAAACCGCCGAACAAACAGTCACATCGACCCCCTGTCTTTTAAGAACCATATCCCAGTAACGTTGGGAAGATAGGAAAAGTCATAACCACTAGATCGTCGAGTTATGTTGATCCCTTACCTTTTAAGAACTGGCATTGTCCCAGGAATGGCAATGCTGGGAAGGTCATAACTGCCGAGCCGATAGGGAATATCGACCCAAACCATTGGATCGACGAGGAAAATCAATCCCGACCTTCCAAAAATTGGTGTGGCCGCAAGATTGGCAACGTCGGGAAGATCAAACCACCGGGTCGATGGTCACATTGACCCTACCTTATGAGAACCAATGTTGCTCCGGTTACGTCGAGAAAATCCAAATCGATGGATTAACGGTCACATTGATTGCTGCTTTTTGAGAACTGGTATTGCCCCAACAACATTAAAAAGAGAAATCGACTTTCAGAAAGTCATTGCTGCGTGGAGACTGACAAGAGAAGACTATCGCCTGAAGATATGCAACGTTGGGAAGGGAAACTTTAACCTTCAGAAATCTGCTATTGCTCAAAGATTAGGGACAGCGAGAAGGTTCTCAAAACAAAACCAGGAACCGATTGGATAATTCGGCTTCAGCCTTTAGAAAATTTCAATCGCCCAAAGTCTGTTGATGGCTAGAAGGATTGATAGCTACTTAAGGATCAACCCGATTATTTGGTCCTAACTTGTAGGAATAAGCCATCGCCCAAAGATTGGCGATGCTAAGGGGGTAGAATGGAACCATCGATACACTAGCTTTTGGAGGCAGAAGTGGGAACTCAATCTAATATTCAGCCTAACCTTTTAGAATCTGATGCTACCCAAAGATTAGAAAAATTAGGAAGGTACCAACTTATAACATTCAGAGGCCCGACATCACCTTAAGATAGGCAATGTCTAGATGGCGTAGTCATAAAATCTTCAAGAAGACATAAGAAAGAAGTATTTTCTTTCGAGTCAATCAAATCATTCGACTTTAACCTGCAGATATCAGCTATTGCACGAAGATGGGAAATATCAAGAACGAATCTTCAGAATCGAATTACTAATGTCCCAATTTTCGGAGATAAAAGTTGATGTACGACCTGATTTTCGACCCCAAACTTCGGGAACTCAATTTTTGCCCAGAGATAGGTAGCCTCAAGAAAGGATTATTCGAAATTGAGCAATTAAACGGCCAGTTCCTGGAATTAGGGACTAGTGAGCAGACTGGGTTTGGAGATCGCAAAGGGAGTGGAATCATGAATGACTGCCATAAAGGACTATTTGCTCAAAGGACTACTTCCTAGAGACAGGAATGAGCATAGGAAACTTCCTTTTAAAGCATTACGGTTCATAGTATAAGACAAAGTGCTACATAGGAGAGAATTCTCCACCCCTTGCTTCGGTGTGTAACCAAGGATGGAGCTAGGAAGACCATCATGGAAGTTCATGAAGGTAGATGTGGTGATCATACTGGGTGGCAGACATCGACAAAAATGTTGCTTCGCTATGGATATTTCTATTGACGATAAATCAGAATGTTTCTAACTACACTAAATACTGCCATCGGTGCCAGAAATTTGCGAATATCCTAAAAGCCCTATCAACGGAACTAAGGCAAATGGTTAGTCCATGACCATTTGCAATTTGGGGAGTGGACATTGTAACAACCTATGTTTTACGTATCGGAGGATCGTAAAATATTTTTGTTTTATTTATGGTGAGGTCGTACGACTATAAAATTTTATAAAGTGACTCTTAGAGATATTTTCCACTTTTTCTAACCTATCCACTTCCAATTTAACTTCATTCTGAATTAAAAATGTTACCCTAAATGCATCGCTAATTCAAAGTTTTATATTAGGATGATATTTCTAATATCTCTTATTCTTAAATTTCACTATGATTTTAACCTAATCAAAGTGTCTAAATTTAAAATTATCCTATCTCCTTTGTAAGTTATAGAACTTTCTTTTTCATATTATATTTGCCCAAAGTCTCAATTTAGGCGTATATTTTATCAATATTTCATTGATAAGAATTTTTCTACATGTGCAACTCTAGTTACAACTTCTAGCTTCAATATTATCATCAAATATCTTATAGTTAAATCATGAATATTGCTTCACAAGATACTTGAACTTAGCTTTTAAATCCACCAATTTTGATGATCATTAAACTATTATTTCTTAATAATCAAATATCTACTTGTGTATGATTAAAATTCTAAATTCTAGCTTTCAAATAGTTGATTCCATATGGAATACCTTATAGTCAAATCATGCAATACTAATCACAAGATATTCATATTTTGGTTTTACTATGCTAAATTACAAACAATCCTTAATTTCTATTCAAAAAATAATAATATCCCCTTTTATATTTAAAATATAAACCCAATGTAAAATTATTTCATTCACCAACTTTTAAAACAAAAACATTTTTATAAAATTACCAAATACGCGCTCATAAATATATAATACTCTCATAACCCTTTCTACGGTATCACTTACCCCATCTCTAATGAGTTACCCATCCTAGGATATTATAATCCTATCTCTGATGAGACTTACCTCTATCAGGCTTCAGTGTTCGCTCAACCAAAAGCTCTGATACCAAATGTGACGTTTCGGATTTTAGAACGAGTTAAAATTGCCTAAAAATCCGTCTTTTTTAAAACTACTAATGAAAACTACAAACTTAATACACCATATTTGATAAATCTTCAATATTACTAAATGTATAGGATACAATTTCAATTATACAACTTATCAAAGTAATTAATTTATTTATTAATTCTACAAAGTGTTCTTTAATACATACCAATACAATGACTATAAATCTACCACTGCACAAGTCTGATGATGGAGACAACACTATTCTTACCTGCAAACTTAATAAACAATGTAAATAAATTGTAAGCATAAAAGATATAATAACACAAGATAAACAACAACCAGTAACAGATAAATATGGAAGGATTATATTGTATTAGGGGCTGCATCACGACCACTTGCGACTGCCTACGTACCGCTATCTAGTTGGGCACCCAATTAGATATAGGATCAAGCCAACGTAGTTCTCTTACCACAAATAGGACTCATGGAGCCTACGATGCAACAAACAATATGCAATTCTCAAATCTACCCGCTTAGGCTTAATCTTCAATTTTAGATTTTCAAATCTAATCACCTTTACGGAAACGATCTCTTTGGACTTTATTCTTGAGTTCTTATTTCAAAAATTTTGAAATATGTTTATCTTTTATATCCAAATTATACTTTACTTTAGGATCTTAAATCAAATCACTTTTGAAAAGTTTATATGGAAATCCCAAATACTATAATAAAAACATAACAAATCATATGCAAACAGATCGGGAGGTTTCTTCCAATAACAAGGCAATTGGGTCGCAGCCTTCATACAATCGGTAAATAATTTACATCCCTCTATTCCAGGAGTGGACTATACTAAAAACATGTGCCCACTTTTCAGTTATAGGTTACCCGAATCATCGATAACGCAACAAATCATTTTATATCCTGAAGCGATAAATAATTTCACACTAATATTCTCAAGTACTTTCAAATCTATAATAATTTTCATTTTCCAAATCCGTTCAAAAATCATCTTAAAACCATTGGGTTTAGTACTCAAAATTCTTTTCGTTTTATAAAACATTTTTATAAAACCATTCTTATATAAATCACCTTATATAATATAACTTCAAAGTATTCATTACCAAACATTTCTATTTCTTTTAAAGGGAAAACATTTCATAACATTTCAACTTGAAAACCAATTTTCAAAATGAGTCATTAAATTGAAGTGAAACAAATATTACTGCTAAACACGTTATAGTCAATTTGTGAAATAAATCACAAGGTGTTAGCCTACAATTGTTTTCTACCCAGCCCATGCATATGGATAATTAATTGCTTATAAGCTGGTTGAACAAAGTCAACAATCAATGAATAATAATCAGTGCTCATAAACTTCTCTAGCGCAATCCAAACAACCAATTAACAGAATAAACACAACATTAAATGATAAATCAATGCTTCATTCTATCAAATACTTATAACACATTTTATTTAATCTTGATTTAAAAAGATTTGATATTTATTTTGGAGCATCCAAAATTTCCCTTCGACATGTTCCGTCCTCCGCCCAAGTCTCCTTGGATCTCACTGACGAAACACATGTACTAGTCGTTTCGTGTACCCCATTAAATATTTAACTTCTAAACTTTAAATTACTTAATTAACCGTCCAGACATAATATCGAACAAGGAGATCAAAGCATTGTTTTAGAAAACAAAGTAAACAAGCATTCAACAAGGGTTTTCAAATAACATTTAACACTTAAAGTTCCTTCAACTTAGCAATGATTTTAACGAACTTAAAGGAAGAAATAACTCACTTTGGATTCCACTCCGTGAAACTTTAAGGCAAGGAACTTAAGATCCATTGCAAGCTTCACACCATGCTTCGAAACCAAATGAAAATAAACCTAAATTCCTCCTTCCTAATGCTTGGACAAGGCATGAAATGGAGATTGGCCGAAAGTATAGAGAAGAAGTGGTAGAGCTTTGAACTTGAATTCTCAAAATTAGACTCGAAAAATAGGTCATCTTCTATCTTGTTTTTTACTCTCTTACTCTCAAAATTTGAAAAAGTTGTAAACTATAAAGTTGTTGAAAATTATTTTTTCTAGAATTTAAAAAAAGAATCACTTATATCCAAGTATTTTTAGGGAGATACGATAGAATTAAGAAGAGGTATTGTCGGATTGAAAAAAATTAAGCCTGAAAATGCAATTCAAAGAATTGAGTTTCAGGTATTGCAAACCTCAAAACTAGAAAAAGTGATCAAAATAAAAGTTGTAGTCACTGGAATTTTCATATGTTTTTAAAAAAACGTTTCTTAATTTAGATCTGGTATTGTCAAAACAAAATAGCTTATTCTCTGGCTTAAAAACTGGGCCAGAGAATGCAACGCAAATGAGTGAAATTTTGACATAGTTAGTTTTAGAACAAGACAAAATGGTCAACATAAAAGCTGTACCCACTGGAAAAATACATGATTTGAAAAAAAATAAGTGTGCATTTTGATTCTATATTGAGGAAGTTATGGCCAAGAGAATGAGAGGTAAAATGTGGAGAAAAGAGGAGTTTGATTTGAAGAGGATGAACATTGATTTCTTTTGAATATTTTGTAAATATTTTGACATTATCTCTTTTTAAATTTTTCCTATGGCTTGGAAGCCATTAAACAAAAAAGGAAGAAGATAAAGAAGCTTGAGAAAAAAAAGAAGAAAAAATATGAATGAATGTGAAGAAGGATGTGGGTATTTATAGAAAAAGAAAGAAGTGGTAAATTTACTAAAATAACCTCTTTCCAAATTACTAAACTAACCTTAATTAAAACTAAAGAAATCTCCACTTTTTTAATACTTAACATCATCTTTCCAATCCTTGATTTATGTCTTAGTTACTTAAAGATTAAGTAAAGAATATCGTAATTATGTTGGCTTTGATTTGATGTGATTTGATGTTTACTTTTTCTTACTTTTGTTAATTCTTACTTACTTTTACTAATGACTTCTAGAAGTTTTCTAATCTTATTTAGTTAAAGTAAACATATTTAGTTATTAAAATGCGTAATATATGTGGTAAAACATGTTAACAAAGGTGTGATAAACTTGCGGCAACTTATTTTGAACAAAACGTTGATTTTCAACAAAACGTTTTAAGGTCACATTTTGACGTTTTTGTTAAACTATTTATCTATATAAGCCAAACTTCAAAATTGATTTTCTATTATATTTAAATAATTAAAACAAGTACATTTGACTTATAAAATAATATCCAGATCTATCGGTGAAAATATACATCGATTTATCGGTATGCGACGAAATTTGTCAACTTTATAAAAACAATTTTATATATTTATCGAACCATTTTAAATTAAATTACTATTATTATCAAAGGAGTTTGATAATTACATATATATATATAAATATACACAAAAGGAATTATTTATCCTTTAAACAAATTTCATGAATATTTATCCTACTTTATTGGAATCCGACTTTTGTCAATTTTACAATGGAACTCCAAAATCTTTATTCAATATCAAAAATAAGTTTATCACTCTTATTTATCATATAAAACCTGATTGTTTAAGTTTGAAAATTATATATTTGAATATTTAAAATAAATTAAACATTCCATTTCAAAGTGGTAAATATACGAGTCGTTACACTCATAGGAGGCGCGATAAGGCATGTGAACACTGCACGCGAGGCAATACCAGGGCAGCTATACTGTCTGCAGATCCAAACCGATGGCAACACATAGCAGCTAATATCACCCACCTCGAGACACACTCCCAAATCAAAGGTGCACCCAATCAAATCAAGAAGTAATAGAATGGTATCGAAAAAATGCATCCGATCGGAGGAATAACCTCACTTGGTCCGGCATGGCTCTTGATTGATTCACATATAAGCTGACTCACGAGAGTCAGGGATACATAAATACCTCACACAGAATGTCACCAAACCATCTTACTTCATTTCTAGAATCTCCACCATGTACACAGTTGTTAAAATGGATTTTGGTATTGGCAGAGATTATGACAATATCCGATCCTGGTCTCTCTGACAATCAAACATTTATTTCACACCATGGTCATTTGTAATGTCAAACAGTCCATACTTCATATTAAAATATCGTACTTATTTGAAAATCATATCATTTTCGATATCATTTTCACTTCTAAATCATATTACAGTATTCACATTTAAATCCATTTAATCTAAATCATAATAGTTCCAACGTACATTGTTTAAACATTAAAAATGGTATGTATATATATATTTGAAATAGTTATAAATTTAAAATAGTTTATATTTAAAAGTAGCTTATAGATTAAAATAGTTCATATATTAAAATAGTTTGTATATATTAAATTACTTTATATAATAAATTTAGTTTCCTTCAGTTTCACAAATCAATTCAAATCAACTTAAATTTTAAAATTCAATTTAAATCTATTCCAATTTAACAATTTCAATTTAAAAGGTTAAAGATTCAATTCAATAAACCATTTCAATTTATATCGATTTCAAATCCAGGTTTGAACTATCACTTCAATTCCAATAAGATTTTAAGTTTAAATGTTCAAACATTTACACCATAAGTTTCATTTATATTTCAACATTTAACTTTAATTTTATTCAAATGGGAAAATATTCACTTTATTTTAATAACAACTAAATAAAATCTCAATTTATAAATTTAAATCAATATTAAATAACCAGTCTCAGTTTTATTTCGAATTGAGAATATTCATTTAGTCTCTTTTTATCAAATCAAGTTATAAATAATATCTTTCAAAATCTCAAAATCGATATGTTTAAATCAATTCTTATTTAAATTCAATTATTAACCAATTTAAATTCCAAGCCAACATTAATTTATCTTCCTAGCTTCTATTATTACTGTTATTAAAAATCTATTTTTAAAATATTAATATAAATTTAAATAAATACTTAAACATATTATAAACTAATTGAATTAAATTTTATTAAATTAAATCTTATTATTAAATATATTTTATACTAAATCTTATTTTATGTATTTAAAAAAATTATAAGTAAAATTTTATATTTTTCAAAACTAACTTATAAATCAAAATTTTCAAAACATATTACTTAAAAATCTAAATTTTTTACCCATATGAAAATAACATTTATATATTATATTTTAAAAAATAAATATTTATTAAAACCCATATATTTCCTTTCAAATTTTGGAAATCATTTTCAATATATAGACTAACGGTGTCCGTATATAATTTTCTATCCTGTGGTCAACTGATACTAATTTTTATCATTTCAATTCGCCATTTAAATATTTACAGGTATATTCCATTTCAACCCGCAATCCCAAATTTTAAATTCAATAAAAATTGCTTGGGTTTATTATTTCAATCCATAACGATTTTCCCTTGATCTATAAAATCGTTCGGCTATGTATCATTTCAATCCATAGGGAATTCTAAACTAACAGGAAACTTGTAGAGTGGGAACAAATATGATAATAATATTACATATTAACAATAGGCATATAAAATCAATAACGAATTAAATATAATATATACAACAGGTTATGGTTTCATTTGTCTCAAGTAAACAACTGCATATATTAGCATATCATGTTTAACAATTAAATAACTTAGTAATTCAGATTTAACAGCATATTTCAATCTTCATTTCATGTGAATTAAATTTACTACATATAAGAATGCTAATCGTGAGTGATTTCTCACCTTTCGAGGCTTGAGAAATTAGAAAACATAAATTACAAATTGAATCACGAACTCGACAATCGACCAATTTTGGACAGCGGCAAGGCAAAAGCAAAGCACGACGAATTGGATTCGATGAAAATTAATCATATAAGTGAACTTATATATAAGCTATATATGTTTTAAAATCATTATTTTATTTAAAACACATATTAGAATAATATATATATATATATATATTTGTATGTATGTGTAACAACCCTAGATTTTGCAAATATTTTTAGATTATTTTAAAATAAATTTTATTTCAACATTTTATTTTTAAAACATTTTCAAAGTGTAGTAGTAATTTTTCCAATACTAGTTGCATTTTTGTATACAAATTTTAATTCTAGTTTCAATATAATAAACTATTTTCTTCATTTACTTTTTATTTTTCCTAAGAATAATTGTTTATTTCCTTTTTCACTTTATTTTGTTTTCATTTTTATTTTATTTACTTGATTTTTCCTTTGGTTTATTTGAATAAAAGAAATTAGAAATTCTAAGAGACAAAACCTTTTCAACTTATGACTCTTCAATGCCTAGTCTCTTCGTTTCTTTGGCCATACAGCTCTTTGCAATAGCCGTGAGTTTTTTTTTGTATTTCACATAAGAAAACTTCTCGTTCCCATCAAAAAATTTGGCCATTCATTTCTAAAAAAAATTGGTAATGGCTTCTTCCATTTTTTTACGTTTTCTCTTCATTTTCCTGTTGATTTTTCCATTGTTTTGCTTGATTCTTCTTGTGCTTTGCATGGCCTAACCCCTTCACCACCTTCGTCGACCACCACATCACTTCCTCCTCATCACCATCCATAGCCTGACCACCTCCTTCTCTGACCAATACTGACCGTGACCACCAAATGGAGCAAACACCACAAAAATTTGCAAAACCCCTTGAACAATGCCTAGTAGAGCCTAGTTTTCCCATCCCCTTCATTTTATTGCTTCGGCCACACCCTTAGCCACCACCACCAGCAAGTACACCACCTCTAGCCATCACTTCAGCCATCATCTGACCTGAACCATGCAAGGCCGAGCCTAAATGGTGCACAAAACTCCTCTTTTGCCTTGCCCTTTCATCTTCCTTAACCTTGTAACTCCTACCTCTTCATATCCTTGTAGCTGTGCCTATATGACCCATACTCGAGCCCAAAATACCATCGTGGCCGAACCAATAAAGCATTGTGGCCGAGCAAAAGTTGTTAGTCGTCAAGCAAAATCGATTGAAAAACTTGATGATGTCTTTTGTAAATTCTATTTCCTTTGTTCCAATAAATTTTGGTATGTATTTATATTTATATTTTGCTTTGTTTTGTTGTTGAATACAAGATTAATATCTTGGCTCTCTCCACTCACTTGAATTAAAAGTCATGCCATCATGCTTTCTGGATTTTGTTTGTGTGTTTGATAAGCTAACTCTAGCGTAAAGAGGTGAGTATTCACTCATGACATTTATACTTATATAATTTATGAAGTGACAACAAGTGAATGTGTAGAAATATTATATCATGTTATACCTGCCTGTGATATGAATCATATGATGTTAACTCTGTTTATAAACCGTCATACCATCTATTACTGCCATATGTTGCTATATTGTTTATTTATTTCTGTTTCTCACATTACAAGTTCCCTGCAGAATAGAATCACTATGGGTTGAAATGATACATACCCAAATGGACTTTAGAATAGGGAAAATCGTTATGGGCCGAAATGATAGGCCTGAGCGATTTTTATTTATTTTATTTAACTTGGGATTACGGGTTTAAATGATAGAACCCAGATTTTTCCTTGTAAATTACAGATTGAAATGATGTATTATCCGCATTACTTGACTTAGGTTAGAAAATAATATACGGACCTGTGGTTATTATACATATTTTTCTGGAATTTTTAAAGTATTTTAAAAATGTAAAAATATGATAATTTGATTTAAATTTGAATTTATAATGACTTAATAAAGTGTTATTGATTTTTCTATGAATTAAAATGGTTAAATAAATGAATGCTTAAAAGTGTAATCTGAAATATAGCCTGACTTGGAAATGTGAAATCTGGTTTAAAAGTAAAAGTTAAGTTAAGAAAATAAAAATGGAAATTAAGTTTAATTTATGAAATGGTAAATTAAATTTAAGTGTAAAGTAAATGCAAAAATTAGGGAAAATTGTACATTGACTTTAATAGGTGAAGCATTGAGAAATTTGATATTTATTTATGAAATTTACTTTATAAAAATCATAGGTTAAAGGGTATTTAAATGACCATTTTAAAGTGCAAAATATGAAATTTTATAAGTTAAAATGGTTTAAATTGAAGTTTAACTGTTGCTGAAATTCTATTGTAAATATGAAAATTCTTTTAGTAGCACTTCAGAAATGTTATCGTTTCTGAAATGAACTAAAATCTGGAATAAATGAATCGGCGACACTTTGTAAGTGCTGTAGTTGCTGAAGTGAACTAAAAGGCTAAATTTAACTAAGGGTTATTGTAGCACTTAGTAAGTGTTGTAGTTGCAAAAACTAAAACTTGAACCTAAGACTAATGAAAGAGCTACTGTAGCACTTGTTAAGTGTTGCAGTTGGCTGAATTGAGATTTTTGAATATAATTGAACTACTCGGCAGTTTTGTAAACGCTATCTTTGCTGAATTGAATTAAATCTTTTGATTTAAACCCTAAACTATTACGGCAGTTTTGTAGATGCTGTCTTTACTAAATTGAACTATTTTTCAACTAAAACTGAACACTACAGCAGTTTTTAAATGCTATCTTTGCTGAATTAAGTTGTTATCAAATGTAACTTACCATAGCACTTTCTAAGCGCCGTGAAAGCTGAAATTTCACTGTTTTAATGTATTTAAGTGAATAAATAGCTCAGAAAAAGCTAAATTTTTTAGAAATTGAATATTTGATTTGTAAATATAGTGACTTCAGTTTTAAGTGGTTTAAATGAAGTATTTTGATTTGAAATATAAACTATTTTTTGAAATTTATAACCATGGGTTATAATAACGATTGGTTGTTAAAGAGACCGGGATCGGATATGGACATACTCTCTGTCGATACCGAAAACCACTTTAACAACTGTGTATGCGGTAGAGATTACAGAATGAAGTAGGATGGTGGCGACGATCCTATTATGGTATGAACGTGGACCGACTCTCGTGAGTTGGCATAAGGTGGCTAAAACAGGAGCGATCTCGATCCAAGCGAGGTCATTCCTCCTATCGGACAGACTTCTTCGATAACATTCTATTACTTTATGATTGATTGGGTGCTCCCCTTTGATTTTGGGAGTGTGGCTTGAGGCAGGCGTAGTGGCTGCTACGTTACCACCAGCCCGTGTGCGTAATTGGTATATCTACTCTGGCATTGCCTTGTGTGCCGTGTCACCCACCATAATGAACTTTACTACGAGTTTGCTTTTCTCCCATAGCCAATGGAGTATTTAGGGTAACCTCCCGTTCTGGAGGTATGCTGATATTGGATGGACTACTAGGACTATTACGTGTTAAGGGCTATATGAGTAACCCTTTAACGCTATTTAAAAGTAAGTTTATTTTACTGTAGACATTATTATAATAGCGCAATATTACTACATAGTAAATAGTTTAACGGATCTTTAGAGGATGGGCGGTCTCAAACATCCTTTAAGTTACTTGTACTTTATTACAGTTCACTTGAGTTGGTTTACATTGTATAAGTATGTATGTCCTGACTCGAGTGTTTTTGTTTTATTTTTGCTCGGGTCAGCTTCAGTATTCACAGCTTTGGATTTCACTTTCTGGAGCTAGGAATCGCTGGAGATTCTGCTTATCTAGTTATTTATCTATTTCAGTTTCTGTGTCCTGTTTCAACTCTTGTATTTATGGACTTCTATGTATTTAGGATTTCTATTATGTTTGTTTCAGACTGATATTATGTATTTGTTTTGAGACTTTGTTATAGTAGCTTCATGAACTAATATGGTATTTTAATTTCCGCTGTGAGTTATTCTGATATATCTGTGTCTGTGATTTTGTGAATGATTTTATTTGCTCCAAATTTTATTACAATCTGTTATTTTGAATTATTCAAGTCCGGCATGTGTGGATTATTGTCTATTTGAATGGTCCAAAACAGTGGGTCGTTAGAATATATATATATATATATATATATATATATATCAAAATCATTATTTAATTTAAAACACATATTAAAATTTAAAATAGGACCGTTATATTATATTTGAAAATCAAAACACGTATTAAAAATAAAATGTCTATATATATTATAGAAAAAATCAATATTTATAAAACCTATAAACTTCTTTCAAAAAATTCCAAATGAATGTTTAAACAGAAGATATATATATATATATTAAAAGATATTAACATAATTTTAAGTACATAAAAAACTATTATATATATACAAACTTAAAAAAATTGACAAACAGGTGCAGGAAAAAGTTATATACACACACACACACACACACACACACACACACACACACACACACAAACCTTCTATATATAAGTAGGTGGATGCCAAATGAAAGCAGGCTTGAACAAAATAGATGCTACTTCACAATATATATACGAATAGTATATATGTATCTCTTTTTTAGATAGAATGAGGCGGGTCACTGCTGACTCAAGGTGAAGAGAGGAGGTGACAGGTGTTGTTCGTTTGACATGGGAGTTGCCGACTATTGCTCAAGCATTGAGGGTAGGAGTTGCAGAGAGAGGATATTGGTTGAAGGCGGATAGGCGTCATGGTGGAGCAAGCAAGGGGATTAGTGGTCGGGGAAGGATTGCGAGTTGTTAGGGTGTAGAGGCCACGACTGCGATGACCAAAGGCGAAGGGTCTGAGGTGGCCAAATATAAAGGTGGCGGTCAGAATTATGTAGAGCGGAGGTTAGCCGCTTGTGGATGGTGCAGGCTCGAGGCTGTTGGCTACGATGGGTTTGGCGTAGGTAGAGGGGCATTTGTGGTCAAGGTTCAAGGGGGCGGAGGTTGGAAACCTAGTTGAGTGTATGTGCAAGGAGTGGCGGATTACCTGAGGCGACGAGACTGGAGTGGTTTTAGACGTGGATGGCGAGTGGAAGAAGAAGACGTGGGCTGCCATGGGTTCGGTGATGGTTTCGATGGGCTTGGCTGCACGCGGAGGCGGATGGAGTGGAGTTTTAGCAGGTGGAGCAGGGATGGGTTGGTTGGAGGAATCTATGAAGGCAAGAGATGATGGGAAGTGAAATAATGGGGAGGACGAACGGGTTTATAGGAGACGAAAATATAAAGCTTTAATATATAAATTTGTCTATTTTTTTTGTGAAGAACAGAACAGAACATAATATAAATTGAAATGAACGAACCAATAATTGTAAACTGAAATGGTGGGAGAGGAAACATCATGCACGAATTGAATTTCAAGAAATAAATGCTAATGACCCTGGTATATTGCGGTAGTCAAATAAACGGACATATAGAAACCAAAAAGGATCAAAACAAGTACCGATATGGATAACCATTTCATGCATTTCGCCGTGCACCGAACTTCGAAACACACAAATGAATATACTGTTGAGATCAGCACGACGAGACGAACAGAATAGTACACAGATATGAGAGATATGACCTCTTATCAAAACTCAATTTTTCGCAGCCAAAAATGTTTATAAAACATCGAAAATAAGATAAATGGACCTAGAGCATTCCAAATTTGACGAAACGAAATATGAAGTCTCACTCAAAAAATAAATTACAAATTTATTATATAAAAATATTCAAATTTCAACAATATTACATGTTCAACAAATTTACTGATTTTAAATTGGAATTGGAAATTACATAGCAGAACTAACTTCCATATTTTCAAATGAAAATATGTCATTTGCTATGTTAAAATAGAAGTATTCCAAATATCAAATTTTCATTGCTAAATTTAATTGTATATTTCCAAGCAAAAATTCAGTTAATTGCGTTATTTAAACCGTTAAAATTTATGGGTCGTTACATAATTTAACTCAAGTTTCTAAATTAGGTTAAATAAGATATGAAGATTTTACTAAGCATTATTTTATTAAAACCATGGTTTTTTTAAATAACTAAGCTATGTAAACTATTGGGAGTTATTGGACCGGTTAAATAAACATCTTTCTTAGAATACTTCAAGGTAAAATGGTCGAAGTAGTCGACTCAGTTTTAAGACCCATATAATATTTGGGCCTCCTTCTGAATTTTGAAAATAATAATAAATAAAACTAAAATTGTAATTTTGTATATACTCTTAGGATGTAGATGAATGTTATACAAGTAAATAAAAGTGGAAGTTTTTAATTTAGTGTTTTATAAAGTTGAGCCTTTATAAAAAAATTATAAGCTTAAGTGAAAATTTATAGAATAATTCATAAACAATTTTAGTATTATATAAGATACTATAAATGAACATTAAAGCGATTTCGAAAATGATTGGTGGAATTAAGAAACCAATCAGATTAAGAATGACATAAATCATTTATTCGCACGATTCTTGAGCTAGGATTCGAGTACATTACTTTGAGATAATTCATAGCAGTCCGAAAAAGGATTTCTCACTTGATTCTTGTCCGTGAACACGTGATTCAAATTCTCGATATGATACTATGGTTTTTATCATAGTATATAGCTATATAAGAAGAATATAGGTTTCTAATCAAGGAACCTGATCGAAATTCTCACTAAGAAGGTCGAGTCCGCAATAAGTAAAATTTATGTATCCTAGCATGTGGTAGGATCATATATGTGCAGGATGATTTACGTATCGTACGAGCTTAAGTATGTTTGAATGCATTGTTTTAGTGGCTTAGGGAAGTTAAGGAATGACTTTCAATTATGTTCTAAGGTAGCGTAGATAATCTTCTAAGCAATAACCGAAGGCTGATGAGTGTAATCATACACTTAAAAAATTATGTGTATCCTTGGATGATCGGGAAAGTTATGAACCTAAACAAAAATCTAAATCTTGTTTATCGGTTATTTAACATTTTAAATGAAGTTAAGTGTTAGTTTATTCCTTTGTGGAACTTGATTCGATTGATAGTGTGATTTTGTAGACTATGGTTTATAAAGTTGTTTGTTAGAACTTAAATACCTGTGCTTCAAAAAAGTGATTTAAAAAGAATTTGTGGAAGAAATCATAATATTATTATTTTGAAACCTTTATAGAAGTATTATTATTTTAGGATATTTGATAGGAGTTTTTGTAAAGTGATATTTTAAATATTGGTTCTGACTAATATTTGGGAATTGGGAGTTTTTCGATTTGGAAGACTTGCCATGCATATTTGTTTACTCTAGTTGTTGTTTTAGGAGGAACCGGAATATCGCTCGCCATGTATATTTTATGCCTCATATATGAAAGGTCACTTGGCTTTTGTTCTCTTTACTTGATTTGGGTTAGTTGTGGCAAGTTGTAGTTTTTCTGAATCAGTCGCATAAAGGAGATGTTGCCAAAATTTCCATGGTATAAGGAACTTTAAGAGTTTAATAACTCATTTTGATCAACAGTTTTTAAACCTTAAGTGTTTGGAGACATTTTCTTCCTTTGGGAATTTCAAGGACGAATTTCTTTTAAGGAGGAGAATGCAACATCCATGAATTTTATCGTTTTAATTTTGAATATTTAATTAACTACAAATATTTAAATAGTTAAATGTCAAAATATAAATAACTTATATTTAAATATATGGATTATTTAAATGTTTGAATGGTGTATTAAATATTAATTAAAAGGATTTAATAGCCTTATTTTACTCATTTAATTGATAAATAATAACGGTAAACTCATTTTATAAATTTATTTATAATAATAAATAATTTAAATAAATAATAAGAAAATCAGTTGTTAATAAAACGACTTGATTTTTGTTGTAGTGTTTTTAATTGAATTCATTGGATTTTTCATAATTTTTAATTTGAAAAATATATAAATATCCGTTCGATGTATTTGACAGCAATTGATTGTATTTTTTAAATTTTATGGAATAAGATAACCAGTGCATATTATTCATTAGCCTAACCTAATGGAGGTTGGTGTCGGTCACTAGGAACATTTGGTCTTGAAGTTGGTTGCCAGCCGACTTCAGCTGATCAACAAATCCACTCAACATCCTTAATCGACCTCAGCAGAATCAATGGAAGCTCCTGTTAATGGGCAAGCTAAGTAATGGAAAGAAAAGAAAACAAGGAAAGGAAGAAATAAGCGAATACTTACTAGGATTTTGAACTCGAGATGCCAAAGCTCAGGGTTAACCCCATGAGGGACAAAGAAATATCTCTCTATCTAGCGTAAGGTGGCTTTGCTAAGGACACCCAAGAAATTAACTGGCTTGATGTAAGCTTGAAAGTGAAAGTATTTTCCAACCTAGTACCCTACTTACTCGTGCAGTCGAAAAACTATATTGATTAAAGGAGAGTTCGACCCGGGAAGGTTGTTTTCAACACAAGCAACATAAATACCATAGAGGAACCACTATTTGTTTGGAGTTAGCTAACCGAGGACAAGTTCGAAAGCATTAAGGATAGATATAAAGTAGGGATGGAGAGGTAGCATGACTCTTACCTTAGGATTACCCAAGGTAAATGCAAAATAGTCCAGGGGAGGGTGGCCCGAATGCACAACAGCAGAGGGATATCTAACCATCCCGAAGTTTTTTCCATAACCGACCAAAATCTTAGCCAAGTAAATTTTCCCATATATTATCTCAAAGATCTTGAGGCTAGCAACGGAGCATAGGTCGACTTGTCGACATAAGCTGATCATGAAGTGGCCATCTATAACATAATTGGCCCATATTAGACAAAACACGACATCTTTTCTCGACAACATCCTAAGGCGAAAGCTTGACAATCTTCTTCATGGCATGCTCAGGTCGAGCAACCCATAGTGGTCGTTTCACAACTAAAACTCCAAAGCTAAATGACAAACCTTACGACTCCTACCTCTTACTCTATTTTTACTCAAGGACCATAGCCATAAAATTGGGCCTAGTCCACGGCTCATTACAAAGGTTATTGCTAATATCATCATTAAAATTTGTAAGCCCATAATAGAGTTCGCCAACGTCAAGCAACTACTGCTAACAAGGCAGCGATGTTCAATCGACGTCCAAAGATGGCCAGAGAAATGCAAATTCTGACCAAAACATAACTAAGAAATACCAGCATTATTAAGCAAAAAATATTAGCGAAACACAAAGAAAAATGACTAAAAGCGAAAAAGTGCAAAAGCTTAAAACTTTGTAATGGTCGTCGCCTTCCCAGAGGAGGCCTTAATGTTTCTTAAAGAGTGTTAATGGTCAAGGGTTTTTGAATTTTTAAAAAAAGCTTTAATGGTTGAAATTTTTATCTAGTTTGGTAAATAATGGAAGGAGAGAAGATGAAGGCTGCCTAAATACCTACCCCTACAATCTTAGCTATTGGATTCGAAGAGCCACCAAATCTTGACTGTCTAGGTATAATCAATGCCCCTGTCAATTCATAAGCGTTCAAAAAATTCGCACCCTGCCATGTCTGGAAAAAGTGAACCATCTCTACCAATGACAAAGCGTCACACGTGACATGTATTAAATGCATAGAAGAAGAACTAGTCGGTAGGATCTTTATGATTTGACAAGCCCGTCCCTATTCATAGAGGCGGGCTAAGTAGGAAAAATGCTGCTTTAATTTCTTGCAAGTATGATTAGCTAACTGATTAAGCATAGCTCAACCCAATCCATGTTGGCTCCACACATCTAAGCCTGGCCTGTCTATGCCGGCTTAAACTCAGTCTAGCTCCATGCCGGTCAATCTACTCAGCAACTCTGATCTATTATCGACCGGCTCAACTCAAGATGACAACAAACAACTTATTAGGCATGACCCGAACCAAGCGTGACCTGTATTTGGCCCAACTTCATCATAGCCCAGCTCCAACCGATTCCTATGTCGCCCATCTCATCATCTCACAATTGGCCCAGTACATCCCCTGGAAATTTGTCCTTACTAAGTTCAGATTTCCTCAACAAGCTTCGGCAGCAAGTGATAGGTCAGCATTGCCCGGAAGAGGCTACTCATCCGCCTTGCCACATAAAAATACAAAAGTAAATGACAATTTGCATAATCGGCCATACTAGGTATTGCAGCTGCTCTTGTTGTAGGCCGCCATCATCAAATGCAATATAAATGCAAAGTATGCATCTGGTATGGAAGGATAACTAACATACTTGTAACATTCCCATTTTAAAGTCAAATTTAAATTGATAATCGAAAATAAAATTTTGGATTAAATTGTGAATAAATTTTAATTTTTCAAATAAAATAAGATATTTGTTTGTTTATTAATATAAATGTATATAAATACGATTATATATAGAATTTTGATTTGGAATTTAAAAATAAGTGTCTTGAAAATGAATTGGATTCAAAAATTCTATATTTAAAACTAATAAGAATTTGTTTTCTAATTTTAATGATATACATATGAAATTATCCTGGAAGTTATGATTTAAATATGAGAAATTTTCAAAAGCTATTTGAAAAGCTAAAGTTTATGTTTTAAGGACTTATATACATAAATATATAAATATAGGAAAATGTATATATATAAATAAATATTTATTAGAATTGATAAAAAGGTTTAATACATTTTCTTTTGAAATTTAACTAGAGATAAATGAAATTTGTTTAAATAGTTCAAATCTAAGAACATAAGTAATTTATAAAATGCAAGGGTTTAAAACAAAATTTATAAATTAAAATAAGTGAAGTATTTAAACATAAAAATAGATGTTAATGACATTCGTATAATAAGTACCAACATATGTTAACATGTGTAAGTAAAATAACATGAATTTGTACAAGTGTTAGCTTGTATTAACAAATGGCAAATTACTTTCTTTTAAAATATTAAAATATAATAACATGTATAAGAACACAAAACCAGGCTTTAAACTTCTCAGCTTCATTTGTTAAAAAACCAAACTCAAAACCTGGAAATGATGATAAAAAAATCAAACTACAGATCAAACAAAACTGAAAACAAAACCGAAGCCTTAGATTAAAACAAAATGAAAATTAAAACAAAGTTCAAACCTAAAACAAAGATTTCAAATTTAAAAACATCAACCTGAAACAATCAGGCATTGTTCAATAAAGCAAGAAAATTTCAAATCTGGAAATCAAAGCTAAATCAAAGTTTCAACCTGAAAGCAAACTGAAGTTATAAATTCAAATCAAAGATCATCTCAGCATAGGTCAACTATAAGTGAATCAGGGTTCCAATCTGAAGCTAAGTAATTCAGATCCAAGTTCAACTCAGATTAAAATTGCAGATTCAACAAATCAAAACCAAATACCAAATTCATTTTCCAGTTTTAAAACATTTCCAGGCCTCTGTCTTCATCCAGGTGAGCAAACTTCTAAATTTAAAGGCTTGAATCTGTTTGCATTTTGATGATGCTTGAAATAAAGTTGTGAAATGTGCTTGCATGAATGTAAATGTGCTTGTGTGTATGTATGTATGTATGTTTATGTCTTTATATAGGTACATCAGGCTCTGTTCTAAGTCTAGAGGTTTAAAACCTGATCAAAAATAAAAAGTTCCTCTTCAATTCTTTTTAGGCTTAGGTGTTTAAACAAAAATGTTCAAATTAACAAGATGTTAATCTTAAAAATGGTTTCAAGTTGAAATGTTTGGTAACTATTTTGAAAATATGAAATAACAGTAAGAAATCAAATTTAAGTCAAAAATTGATGATCATGATTTCCAATTTCCACTGCATCATCTTGTTCGTCTTGGAAAACCATGAATTTTACAAGTAAATTCAAGATTTTTAGCATTGTATCGATTGAGGAATGCATGGTTGAACGGAAAATAAATTTTGGTCAAATTCTGGTGATCTCGGAGGTTAGGGGTATCGGGATTGCAGATGAGGTTAGCTTGGAGGTTGCCGAGGTTGGGAAAAATGATCGAAAAAAATTCCCGATCACTGTGCCGGGGGCATGGTGGTTTTGTAGGGTTTTTGGCCCCTATTTGGTCGACGAGGGTTGAAGAGAAAGTCTGTCGTCATCGTGGAACCGGAGTGGACCGGACCAAGGGGGTTTGATGCGTAGTGTCAAGATGAAGCTTCGGTCGGGATGGCGTGGATGATCGAGCTTGGATTCGTCGATGAGAGGGTGGTTTTGTTGATTGGGTTGGTTCCAGTTAGGTGTTGATGTGCTCGATCTAAATTTTTGCACGAGATCATCGATTTAGGTAGTCAATTGGGTAGTTGTGATCAGTGATGACTTGCTGATGGTAGCATGGTTGGTTGGAGACGTCCCGACTAAGTGTGCACGTGCATGAATTATCATCTGTATCAGGTAAACGTTGAGGCATTTGGGAAGAAAGGTTGCTCAAGGTAACGCGCGTGAAAACGAAGGCTTGATTCGAAGCAAGAGATAGATGTGGGTTACTCGAAGTAAGGCTTGGGTAAAACAAGAGTTGGGCTCGGATTTGTTCTAACCAAGGTTTAAATTTTAAGATTTTAAAATAAATCAATTTTTAGAAATTAAATAAATCAAGTTTTAAGACTCTTTTCTTAAATCAAATTCTTTTATATATAATATATTTTTATTTAACATTTGATTTAAGAAGTTATGATTTATTTAACTTAAATCTGTAGGTTATTTTAAATTTAATTTAGAAATGTAATCAAGTATTAATCTAAGGATAAAATGTTTAAATTTTATATGTAAATGTTAATTAAGTAATTAATAAGATAAACGAATTATCTTAAAGTTAATTAAGGTTTTTGATGATTAATGATTAAATAAGTTAATAAAGTAATGAAAGAGTACTTCATTTATTTAATTAATTAATGATTAATTAAGTAAGATCAGGGAATTAATTTTTAAGTTCTTACTTTAATTTGAGTTTATTAAATTAATTATAGCATGGATTAATAAGTCTTGCTTATGGATTAAATATAATTTTGTTTCAAAGATTAAAGGTTTAAAAGTTAAATGTTTTTAAAGTTAATTAATGGATAATTACTTTGTGTAATTAAATTAAAGCTAATTTCTTTGTGTAGTTGATTTAAAAGCTAATTACTTGGTGTAATTAAATTAAAGCTACTTACTTTGTGTAACTAGTTTAAATTAAAGAATGATTAATGTAACTAATTAAGGGATTTATTAATTAAGGTTAATTAATAATTAAGAGAAATTAGTTACTTAAAGATAACTACTTAATGAAAGTAAATAAGGACTATTAATTAACGATTAAAGGTTGATTAATCAAGTGATTAAAGAATAATTAATTAAAGCATAGTCAATTTATGTGATTAATTAATTAAGGTAATTAATTTAAGGATAATTAATTAATGAAATTAATTAGGGATAATCACTTATTGTAATTAATTAAAGATAATTAATTAAATGGTTTGTAATTAATTAATATTAGTTGACCAGAGTTAGTAATTCATTCATAAGTAATTATTCTGGTTTAAGTTAATTATAATCAGATAGTTAACTAATTTTGCTTATGGATGTTTGGATTGTATGAAATGCTTTGAATCGTTTGATATCCCTGATATATGATGCTTTGTGATATGAATTATTTTGATTTGAGCTGTGGTGAATGTAATTTATTTAACTGTGATGAATTTATATTATTTATCTGTGAATCTGTGAATGAAGATAAGCGTTATAGGATTATACAGCTTATCGATATTGCTGTGCTTGGATTTGTGATGATTGATGATATTGCACTATTGTGTAAAACCCTTGGACTACACCACACAGACAAATATGGATTGCACGAAAAAATTGGTTAAGTCATAGATATTTGAATTAAATATTATGAAATGGTTTTAAAGATTGGATTTTGAATCCAAAATGATTTTCGAAATGGAATTGGGTTGAATTTGAAAAGCTTTTGGAAAGAAAATTTGAATTGAAAATTGGTTTGAGTATAATATACCTTGTTTAAAGTTTTGAAATTAATTTGGAAACTATGGTCTAAAAAGTGGTGATACAAGTTATATAACATATATGGATTTTAAACCATCTTTAAAGTATTTTAAAAGTATTGTTTTGGGAATTTAAATTTAACCCAAGTTTATACTTTAAATGCTATAACTTGTGCATATTTGATCGGATTTTCCCAAAACGAAAACATTTGTTTTCAAAAGATAATTGCTTTCATATAAAGAAAGATCTTCCATTTTAGTTGAAAGGATTTCCAAGTTTTGGACTAATCAAATTTGAAAGGGAATTTGTTTTGAAAGCTATGAATAAATCTTTCGTAAAGATTTAGTAAATCTTGTTTTGAATTAAAGTAAATTCTAAAGATGGATCTTTTGTGTAAATATTATGAATAAATCTTTGTTAAAAATTTGGTGAACTTTGTTTTCAAACAAAAGAGGATCTCAAAGATAGATCTTTTGTTTAAATATTATGAATGAATCTTTGAGAAAGATTTGGTGAACCTTGTTTTTAAATTAAGAGGATCTTAAAGGTGTATCTTTTATTTTAAAAGATTAAAAGTCGAAAATTTTTAAACCATTCAAAAGAAAGGTTTTTGGGCTATAATTTGTGACTTAATTAAGATCCTATATATCCATATGTTTTGAAAATTTGCGCTCATTATTCGGTTTAGCCGAGAGAGGACTTTATGTCATATAACCCATTCCAAATAATGATATGACGAAATGGATAGCATTTGAAGGCCGGTGGTGAAGACCGGGTAATTTCGAGAACGAGAGGATTACTCGTCGAATGACTCTACACTGAGTAGCTATGGTATAGAGATCTCCAAATGTGATGGGGAGTCTGATCGGGATGGTGAATACCCAGATTGCAAGGGCTTCTTTGAAGTGCCTTGGTTCCGTTCGAAAATGGAACGGACTTGTATGGATGTATGTTTGACATTACACTTTGAGATGTAAAGCTGGTTTCTATCAAATACATTTCTGTTTGGTGGCGGAGAATTTATTCTCTTAGCTTAACACCCTTCTCTGAGACGTACGAGCTCAAAGGTTATGTAATTGATATTTACTGATGATACATTCTCAATTTGGTAATGTGGCATACTAAGTGCTGCTGATCATTTGTTGATCAAAGCATGGATTTTGTGAAAAGTATAGCTTTGTGGGACGAGATTCATCAGGACCTCACAGACCAGAAATGATCGAAACTTAACTTATGTGGTTAAAAAGTGTAACGACTGGGGGATAGCGCCCCTTAGGGTATTGGGGATAGCTCCCCTTAGGGTATGTCCATTTCCTCCTGGATAAAAAGTGGTATCATGATATGGAGCCCAGATACTTAACTTATGTGGTTGTTGCAAATCTATTGTTTTGTGGTTGTTGCTTTATGGTTGAGGATCCTCAGACAAAGGTCAGTAACGACTGGGGGATGGCATACTCGTGTCAGTAGTTACCTAGTTACATAGGTAAACCGGCCTTGTGTTGGAAGAGAGCTGGCTAAGTTCTCGGTGCGTCCCTCCAAAGGCATACCCATGTGGCATAGGAAGTTCCTTAGCCTGACCATTGTTGAAAATCCAATCATCCAATACGCGCCCTTTACGATTTCAGTTGTATAACCTGCCATTCTTAAATGGTAGATACAGCAAGCATAATATAATGGTACATATGCTGGCTAAGATTAATATTATACTTTCGAAAGGTTTTCTGCACTATGCACTAATAATAATATTAAAAGGATTTTACATATCAAGCATGTTTGACTATTATAAGGAGAAATCTCCCCCAAGCTTGCGGTTGCATTATGTGTGTGCCGGGAAGCCTTATGGTAATTTCACTTTCCAAAAAGCATTGCGGATTTCTTTTAAATTCTTTTTGTTTGTTTTTGTTCAAATAAACTGTTTTTGTTTGCTCACACCAGTCCCATGACTGACCTGCAGTTTATTGTTCCCTTTCTAAACTCTACGTGTCCACAATTTTCCATACAGGCAGCCTATGGTCGGGTTTTCAGATAATCAGCTAGTAGTTGTAGATTCGGTAACCTTCAATCTTTGGCAATATTCTTCAATCTTTGGATTTGGGATCGCATTTGTTTCACATGACCGACCTTTCTTAATACAACGTGATGGTGGTTTGAGCCTTTGGTTTGCAGTTTTGGAGTTGGGGATTAAAGATATTATTTCCGCTGCTCTGCCTTTTGTCTTCTGCTATTGTTTTTGCCATTGTTGCATATATTTTGGGCTCTGATATTTTTATTCCGTTGTATCAGAATGTTATATAAAATATTGTCTATCAATGATAAATTATTCATTTCGTTTTCTGCTGTGTTGTTGTGATTAATGTGTTATAAGCTCCGACGAACCACATTCGATATTTGAATCTGCGGCATTCGAATACTGGTAGAGTATTTGGATGTCGATTTTCGAAGGTCTAGTTAGGGTTGTTACAATACTTGTCAGCCACATATTCCCTTTCACATCTATAATTGTCTTCTACCAACGCATATGACCAAATCAATGGCCATACATGCTTCTGAATGTTTTATGGTGTAATCTCATCCGACTATCATCCATCTTAGCTAATATAAATACCCCATGCCTTACTGCATCAAAGGGATTTATGGTTGACTTTTATGCTTAGAATACCTTATTTCCAACAAAAAAATCCTCTTAAAGCTCTTAAGTTTAGAATCATTGTAAACTTAATGCTAATTTTTTATTATTCTCTTATAATTTCTTATGATTGTAAGAGATAAATATAGTAAGAGATCTTCATAGTGGACGTAGGTAAACATCCATCAAACCACTCTATATCTTATGACATTTACATTATTTCCGATGTTGGCTAATTTATTAGTAAACAGTTCTATATCAAAAAATTTACCTTGATATTACTAATTGTTCAACAATCAATTCGAAGGCAAAAATCCAAATATTGAGCCCAATAAAGGAACTGAGAGTAAGTTTAAGAAAGATATAAGTACATGTTATTGTTATATCATTATAACTCTGCAAATGTTTATTATATATTAATGTGTATTAAATTAATTTGATAGATTGATGATAATGGAATCACAAATAGCTATTATAGAAAGCTTGCATTTTTCCCAAAGGTAAAATATAGGAAATATATAATCCTTTATGTAAACAATTATAAATTTCACACATCAGAGTTTGCAGCAAATAAAAGAACTACAGTAATGGAGTATATGTTAAAAGAAATAACGAAGGTAATGATTTAGAAGATTATTATGGTGTATTACAGGAAATACTTGAACTTACTCTCTGTTATTAGAGCATAATTTTTTTATTCAGATGCAAATGGTTTCACGGTAGGAAAGATGTTGGAGTACATCGTATACATAAAGATTATCCGCTTGTTGAAGTAAACCACAAAATCGATATCAAGGTTATGATCCATTTGGGTTGGCTCTACAAGCAACATAAGTTTATTATGCATTTTTTCATACTCTAAACAACAATAAGGCAGACTGGTGGCTATTGTTAAAATGAACCAAGATGGTCATTCAACTCAAACATGATCATAACCGACTGTAACGAACTTCCCTTCTGACCGCCCCTAGTCGGTAATTAAACCAACTTGAAACGTTCAAAATGACGGATTGTTATTCAGTTTATAGAGTTTAAACAGAATCAGCCATAGAAACACAGAATAATTATATTTCACAAAATGAATTTCTTTTACATATATCAGAGTTTATACAATGAATTAAATTTATACAGCGGAATTATTTCTCTAAGTATAAAAATAAATCCCCAAAAAGCTAAAGTGAAGCGTTATCCCCCTCTCTCTCTAACTTTGCTGCCTGAAAATCTTCAAGCTGTAAAATACTCAGTCTAACCCGAGTATTACGTTCAAAAGAAAATAATACACGGGTCAGTCTAATTCAAACTCAGTTATTAGTGCATAGAGGCAATAATAATCAAATAACAATTAGACGAAAGTCAAATATAAATTCACCTATCCGATCCTTTAACAAAGAAATTGGATAACGGTAAATATGACACTTAACGGCGTTAAACAATAAATCAGCAGATTCAAATTATCAACAAAGATAGATGAAGGAATTATAAATGAAGATAATTTAGAAAAAAAGAAAAAAAACATCAAAATTGCCTAAATGGCAATTAACAACAAAATCATCAAATTATAACCAAATCAATTCAAACAATTGAAAAGTTAATTTAAAATTTCAAAAACCGTAGGCATCACGCCCCTCAAATTACGCTTTGGCCTCTAGATCGCAGTTTACGCGGCGGTTGCGCCACTATCCCAGTGGAATCGCTTGTAACTGTAGGCATCACGCCCCATGAATTAAGCTAGCATACATCATCATCAATTCACATGATCCCATCACGATGATCCATCATGAGGGATTCTAATCCAAATGGACATTCCAACTTATGGAAATTCTACGTAGCTACGAATTTCAAATGGACACTCACACCGAGTTCCAACACCTTCACAAATTTTAAATGGAAGGTACTTGTCCATATCCTCAGTTTAGAAAACATAATGTCATATACATATAGTACATCATTTCACATTTCGTACATATCATACCTATGTAAACTTACTTAGGATTTTCATAATAATGACTTTCCAAACTGATGGTTTTCGAATTATTACATTCACATATATAAGTTCCAAAAACCACAATATCCCATACCCATAATAAATAGAGGATTTCTAAATTTTTCATCTCGTTGCCGATTTAAAATTTTCCTCTAAATCGATTTGAAAATTTAAGGTTATCTCAAACCCAATTCACATTCATAATTCAATTCATTATCGACTTCACATTCGATTTGGATTTCACGTTACATCGTCAATTCTCAACACATAATTGATGTCTACCGATATATAACCTCTAAGCTTGTACGTCTCAGAGAAGGATGTATATAGCTAAAAGAATAAATTCTCCGCCCACCAAACAGATATATATTTAATAGAGATCAATTGCTATGTCATCAATTCATAATGTTAGACATACAATCCCAATCGACTATCCGAAATTCAAAACTCAACTTATATTGTTTTTGGTGTCGAAATTAAACTCAATTTAACTCAAAATTCAATCTTTTTTTTTGAAAAAATTCAAGTTGAACTAATTGTTCAAATTTTCCACAAATATCTTTACAAGATATATATAATTTTCCACACTTAAACATTTGAAACAAATTTCAAATATTCACTTTTCAATTTATCTTTAAAAGATAGAATTTCAAACTTTCCATTTCATGTTGGAAAACATTTCCATACTTATTTAATAATAAGTAATTCACAAATCCATTTATTTTCAATACTTGAAATTTTTTCAATATACTTAAATCATAATCAAGTATATATTCCGTTCTTTAAGGAAAGCGTTCTTTTAAACACATTTATTTGAGTCAAAACGAATGTTACGTAAAACATTGTTACGACAACTCAAAATGTCTAGTGTAGGGATTCGAATTTAAGATAGATATATAAATCCCAATACTATATAAAACATTTCCTTTCGGAAACCATTTACTATAACAACAGTGTTATAGTCCATCCTTATTTCTCGAAAACGTCTATTTCATCAATGAATGTTGAAATCTATGTATTCGATAGTTAATACATTTTTAAAACATCTTTTAAAACAATTAACTTCATTCTTTTAAATTTCACTTCTCCAAATCATATCCGTTTATTCAATAATATATTCACTATCCAAAATCGCAAATATACATCGTTTACCAAATTCAACACTTGGACTTATTTCATAGTTTGAATTCCGCATACTTTCCACAATATTGGTTTTAAACCGATTTCAAACTTTTCGATATTAAGTTTTTCACTTACTAAATTCTTTGATGTTCAAATTCAAATTCATTACTGAATCTATTAAATCTATTATAGATTATCATGTTGACAACTTCAAATTTTAAATCTAAATTCCATTTGAATTTTTGCATTTGCTTTCTATTTCCAAATTAATCAACTAATTCTTTAGTAAACCATTCATTGACTTGGTTTCGTTAGATTCATATCTCCACATTAACTATTTTAGGCATTAGTTTACACTTGAAATATAAGCTTTACATCAAAACTAGTTTGATTCATACAGTTAAGTCAACAAATAAATTTCCTTCCTAAGATGCTATTTTATTAAAATACTTCGTTCCGTACAACTATCCATAGCTTAATACCTTTAAAATACGTACATAAAAGATTTTGGATTACAAAAGGTAGTATTACAAAATATATTGATTGGTTTAAGATTCAGAATTATTGAGGACTATCGAATTCCTGTCTGGTAGTACGCATCTTTGACAAACTTCCCTCCTTTGTTTACACTATTTCAAGTTGTATTAAAGGAGGACTAACACATTCAAAATCTACATGTCCCCAATTCCTACAGTTCCCGCAAAAATATGAGATGTTTCCATACTTATCTATCACCCATACACTTTTCGCTCTAGCTGATCGGGCTATAGCTTGCTTTCCATGCTGCCTTTCAGTGCAATTTCTGGCTATATGTCCAGTCTGGCGACAATGGTAGCAGATTGTCAATCTGTCGACGGGTAAATCGAGTACGCTAGCAGATTGTCAATCTGTCGACGGGTAAATCGAGTACGTGCTTCTTCCTTTTCACTTTAGGGCAATGACTAAGAAAATGCCCTTTCCCCTGACATTTAAAACACACAATCTCAGGACGAGCGAACCGGACATCCACATTCCTTTTCTTTCTCTTCTCTCGGCACTTAACGGCATAATGTCCCTTTTTATGACATCGATAACAGATAACATCATCATAGGGACCAGGTGCTTGCCTTTCATTTATTTTCCTTTCGATTTCCGCACATGCCACTGCTGCTTCTCTATGGGCAATTTCTCTTTGTTCACGACGTGCTGCTTTTTGTGCTTCGGTTTTCGCCATTTTAATTAACAAGATATTTTTGAAGTTCCTATTAAAATTTACAATCATTATTAGCAAAGGTTGGATTATTCAATCATTTTCCCAAGACAATTTGCAAATTTACATTATCCTGATATATAGGATTATTATTCAACCAAACTTGAGATTCAACTCTGGATTTTATTTCAAACATTTGAAATCAATTTCCAAAAGAATTCAAAAATCAAATTCCCAAGTTATAGTTTAATGATCCTCTTGGCTATACTAAATTGACATGTCATTTTATTTCACAACTATTACTTTGGAGATATTCAAAATATTTGATTCAAACCAATTCATTAATTCACTTAACTTATATTTTATTTTTCATAAATCTCAACAATTCGATAATGGTTTTCGAATGATCGGGAGCCAAATCTAAGGAGACCTTACCGAAGAGAAACTATCGCAAACCTAAATTTAGAGAGGGGAATTTTCGAAAAGATTTGAATTTTCAAAATACCTTTTATTTTCAAAAAAACAACAAATTTTTTTTATACTTCATTAGATTTGAAAAACGTTTTCTTTAAAATGATTCTAGTAACTATTCATATTAAACATTATAAACTGAGCTTTGTATAAACCAAAGCTCTGATACCACTTTTGTAATGACCCGCCCTTCGGACCACCCCTAGTCGGTAATTAAACCAACTTGAAACGTTTAAAATGACGGATTGTTATTCAGTTTATAGAGTTTAAACAGAATCAGCCACAGAAACACAAAATAATTATATTTCACAAAATGAATTTCTTTTACATATATCAGAGTTTATACAATGAATTAAATTTATACAGCGGAATTATTTCTCTAAGTACAAAAATAAATCCCCGAAAAGCTAAAGTGAAGCGTTATCCCCCTCTCTCTCTAACTTTGCTGGCCGAAAATCTTCAAGCTGTAAAATACTCGGTCTGACCCGAGTATACATTCAAAAGAAAATAATACACGGGTCAGTCTAATTCAAACTCAGTTATTAGTGCATAGAGGCAATAATAATCAAATAACAATTAGACGATAGTCAAATATAAATTCACCTATCCGATCCTTTAACAAAGAAATCGGATAACGGTAAATATGACACTTAAAAGTGTTAAACAATAAATCAGCAGATTCAAATTATCAACGAAGATAGATGAAGGAATTATAAATGAAGATAATTTAGAAAAAAAGAAAAAAACATCAAAATTGCCTAAACGGCAATTGACAACAAAATCATCAAATTATAACCAAATCAATTCAAACAATTGAAAATTTACTTTAAAATTTCAAAAACCGATTGGCTGCAGTACACGCACGCGTGTACGGCCTCGCCACATTTAAAACGTTAAATCTATGTGGCTGTAGTTCACACTTGCGTGCACTGCCTTGCCACTATAGTGATGATGTACCCAAAAGATCAACGAACCGAAATTTATGAAGAATCAAAAATCGATGCAACGCAAACCGACAAGGCAACTGCATAAACGAATCCCAGGGCAACTGCAACAATAAACTGCAGCCACCACAATATCAAATGAACATGCAATAAAGGAGGCAACAAGTGATGTACACATGAATGCAACAGTGGTCAATACAAGTGCGGACATGATGAAGTCAGTGCCAACAGCGAATAACAGCAACTCAATCAATATGATTTACAACCTGGACCACTTGAACTCCATATATACATGAATACTATGATCCAGTATACATATACACACGTCGACCAGACAACAAACAAAATCAACAATGGCAATGCGAATTTTCTCTAAGAATGATACCAGTATCCAAGTGCAGGAAGACTACAACAAGTACAAAATTCCCCAAACACTCAAGACTGCACACTTCCATAAGTACAAAACTTTATGTAAAATGAAATTGCAAAGCCAAACCATTAACAAGAATGCAAAGGTCAATTCAGTGACTCAACGCAACTGCAACACCAAAGCACAAAGCAGCGATACAACAATTCAATGAACAAGTAAACATAAAGGCTATAGGTTCGACACCACCAGACAGTGGCGCAAACACACGAACACGTATGTAGGCAATGAACATGTGAAAATCAGGCTACAGGAGCAACCCAGTATCAAATACCATCAAGTAAACAAGACTCTAGATAGTACAAATCCATTAATATGTGCATACACACATACAAATATATGTATGCCTATATATATGCAGACTTGAACAAACAGGTGATAGATCAAAGCCACCATTTAAAACAAATTGACGCAGCAATAATGATTCAAGTTCGAATATACAAGTATAGCTAGCCAAATCAAAATGGACAGCGGCTAGTACACAAATGCAAGAAGGTCAAGCACCTTGACTCAACACAACTACAACACCAACGCAGCCACCACCTGAATACAAGGGCACAGCAGCTACAAATTGCAACTTCAAGGGGAGTAATAATATATGATGAATCTGAGGCCACAGTGGCACTACACATGACAAAGAATACAAGTGCACTAGCAAAATAGAAATAAGGAGTACTGCTGCAGATTAACAAATAGCATATAAAACTCGAACACAGTGAAGCCAACATTCAAATGGTGCAAGAAAATGACCATAAGCAATAGCAACTATATATATACATACATGAATGCATATATATACACCTGATAATGGAAAGACACATATATGTACAAATGAAGACACAGCAAGGCTACATGAACCCTAAATTTTCACAGAGCAATGTAAAGCACTCTGAATCAAATGCCAGCAGATAATCAAAGCATGTAAAGGCATCAGGAAATACGTAACCTGATCATCTAAGTGCAGACAAAACGAAGTCAAGGCCAACTGTAATGGTAACAACTCCATCAAGCCGTGGTTCAAACCCAAAATGCAAGAAAAATCAAAACCAGGGAATGCGCTACTGCTACATAAACGTATAGGCAACTACGTGAAAAACTAGCGGTAAGCAGTGCCAAAGAACAACAACCCAACCGTACAATTTTTTTTCTTCCATAAGCCAAAACAAGTGGCCGAAGACACGGAGGTCGAAATTAATGACCAATTCAAAACGAGTCAAGGACATAATGGCCAGAATCATAAGACAACGAGATACAAGTGAGTGTATCTGTAAAATCCAAGTAAACTCAAGTAAAATGTAAATGTACAGAGACTTCAAGCTTGCAGCATTTCAAACTCAAAGCAACTCTCACGTGCAAATTTCAACAACCAAAAATGTATGCACATAGTCAGGCCAACTAAAGCACAAAACAAAACAAGTCGATATAATATGATCAACAGCAGGTCAAAAATATTGAACAAAATCAAGTTAAAGCCGAGGCTATGGAAAACAAAGTGATCCACCAAGTTCGAATAATATCCAGCATGTTAAGAAATCAAAATGGCCAAAGTCATGAAACCCCATACTAAAAAACAAGACCGAAGTCACAGTTCAAAAATCATCAAACTCAGAAATCAAAACCAAGGGTATCAATCATTCAAACAACGAAAATCACAGATTTGAACAAGCTAAAAATCAAGTAACAAATTTTTTACTAATTTGAATTAGATGCGAGTGATAGAATCACTCACCTTTGTCGAAATGAGGAGCACGTACGATAGACGCAAAGAAGAAACAACCGCGAGCGAGGCGTAGAATCGAACGAGCAAACCAGCGACTTCGAATTCAATCAAGCCCTAATTTGGATCGAAGAATGAAGCCGCCATTAATTTTTTTTTTCGTTTGATTTTGAAGTGATGAAGGAAGGGGTATCGGGTATTTTCTGAGGAAGGGGGAAAAGGACACGAGTTACTTAAAAATAGAACGAGACATACTTTGCACGATTTCTTTCGTGATTCTCTGTGTGGTTTTAGGAGTATGTAGCGGCGTGATTTTAGGGTGCTGGTGAAAAGAATATCATATTATTATTTTCATTTTCAATCCAATTTTTTTTCTCAACATCAATTTTTATCAACGCGTTTATACGTCGTATGCTCACAAAACAACTCAAATAAATACGAAATTTGAAATCCGGTAATAATTCAACATTACGGACCCAACGGAACTGGTTTCGTCAAATTCCGAGACTGTGCCTCGGAAGGCTATTTTTAAATTCAGTTTAAACGATAAAATTTCAAAACTGTACGAATCACTTTCAAATTCAATTCCGAAGCTTATATTATCTTCAGTACTATCAATGTGAATTTTCTAAGCTTTTAAAATATTTTTAATCAGCTTAAAATTGAAGATTCAAATTTTTATTCAACTTTCAATAGATTAAATTCTAAAATTTAATCGCCAAATTCATTCTGATAATTTGAAATTTAAGTCCAACCATCATTCAAATATTTAAAATTAATTAAATATTTTCAATTTAAATTGTTCAAAATTCAGGGTTGTTACACCGACACTCAACCATATCAAAATGATTCAGACCTTGACAAAATACCACTAATCATAGACAGTACAGATGATATAGGGATACTAAATAATGAAGTATTTGATGGACTCGAATTAACTAAAGACGTTGAGGTTAATGAAGAGAACATAGAAGTTGATGGTAATGATGATGTTGATGTTGACGAAGATGGGTATGAAGATGAATATATTAGTATAAACATTGAGACTGATGATGATAATATAGACCGGTAATATGTATATTTCGATGTTATACTTTACTTTTATACATGTATTTATTCTCTTATTTTTCAACTGTCAATAATATATGATTCGGTTACTTTCCTTTGGTTTGTTAGCTTTATGTATTCAATTCAATAGTTCATGTTATTCAATGTTGTAATTTCATTCACCAACATACCTATGGTTATTATGTATAGTAGTATATGTTGTATTGATCGTTGTTATGGTTATGCCTTCTCATGGTCGTGCTCATTCCATCTAATCAATAGATTGCGGTGGATCGCCTTTAGATCGGTAGAGCGCCTTTAGAGCACCATGCTAATCAATATATCTCGCCTCCTATTTTATGATCATGTGAATCTTACTCCTGTTGATGCTAATGATCCATCCACTCGTGCATCCATGGTAGACTCTATGTCCATCTCATGGGTCATATATTTGAAAGAGAACAATGAGGGTAAGTAATGATATTAATAAAATTTATGCATTGATATAAATACACACACAAATGTATATATGAACAAATACATTAATATATATACATACATACAATCACATACTTATATGCGTGTGTTTGTGTAGGCACACATTTGCTTTGATATACACAAATATTGATACACGCATATATACAATATATTATATTCTTTGTAGCAATCATAGTAATACCGTTATTCATGTAGATGCCACTTCATCTATAGCGATACAGCTATGGCATGTTAGCATGGGCCAATGGTTTCTAGCCCACATTCAAAAATACCGTTTGATGTCAAGAAAGTGATGTTTGATAAGTTTATGGTAAAATTATCTTGTCATACACAACAATATAAACTTTTATTAATGAAGTTGTCCACTTTTATGATACTATATATAATCGCATGTGCAGAATTAATTTTGACGGAGAGATGATGTTTTCCTATAAATAGTAAAGAAGGTGTGGATCACAAAAGCAAGCAATAAATATAAAGAATGGATGCATAATACGAAAAAGAGTGGGAAGAATCATCCACCACTTGCTTAGGAGATTTTCAAGCGATTTTTGGTACATTAGGAATCGAAGGAGTTCAAAGAGCGTTCACATAGGATACAGAATGTAGAATGAAAAACCCCAAGCTACATTATGGTGGTTCAAGATTCTACGCTAATTACCGTGATGATTTGTACTTGTAATTTAAAGTTTATTGCCATTTAAGTTGAAATATTTGCAAAGCAAGGCGATTTTATAGTGGACAGTCCACTTTTATTACTAAACAAAGTGACAAAACTAGAAACTAAAAAGGAACCGAAACAAATTACAATAACATAACAAACCAAGAAAGGCCTTAAAGGTAATGGCTAATAGTAAAAATTCGCTTAATACTCCAATAAATGGAGAATTAAATCGAATTTAAGTCCTAAGCGCACCCCAATTATGTAAAAATTTATGAAACAGAGATGATATAGGGAGAGTAGTCCCCTTAAACAATCTTGCATTCCTTTTTTCCCATACAATGCATAAACTCAACAAGCAGAATTTATAGCTCTACTCGCCAAGCTAATCACTGATTTTAGAGCTCTCTTATGAAAAGGCACTGCATGCTGTTTCATCTCCCTTGCATCGTTCATCTTTCAAAAAAAAATCATCAAATTTCTGAAGAATCAAAGTTTCGAAGAAGAAGATTTTTATTTTGAGGTCGGCGAAAACCCTAGGCACAATTTGAAGGAGGGAATTAGTGAATGATGCATAATGCGGCTGAGTATAGTGTAATATAACATATATGCGGTATTGTTATTCATAACTCGCAACCCACTTCATTATGGGCCAAGCCCAATATAATTATTTCCGCTTTGTATATAATAGCTGCATCACTTTGTATCAAACTGTAATCATCTTCTGAGATAATAAAATTCTCCAATTCTATTTCATTTCTTGTTCAATATTCAATAGGCAAGCATTAGGCAGTCGAAATCATAGCCGTGCACACAAGAGCTCCAAGATAAATGGCTTTAGAATCCAAAGGTTGCAAACAAGTTAATGAAATAATTGCATTAGCAGTAAAAGATTTTGAATTGAAATGAAGAAATGAAAATCTTTTATTGATCACTGAAGTGATTTGATACAGAGAATTATATTTTCGTTACATAATGCTTGCTGAATTCATATACAATGATATGAGATGAAATGGGCTTCAATAGTATCGGTCTGTATCCATTATATTCCTTTGTAATTTGAGCATGAATATGAACCGTTGTGATATGAATGGATGGCTGAGATGCAAGTATGCTACTGAGTCTCGTATATACTTGTTATATCCTGTGACCATTATAACTTATCTCATTCTCTTATTCTCCCCCTCAAACCCAATGTCGGCTAGGGTTTGCTTGAGAGAAATGAGATCTGTTTTCTCTGTAAAATATATGAAATATATTCGATGGATTAGAGACGATCTTAGATATGATAGTCTTCTTCTTCCCTTATCTGTCATCAGATGGGTTAAAGTCCGCGACTTGAGTGGAGAGAAAAGGGAAATTGATGAAAATTTTTGCAAGTGACTTCGAGAAGAGTTTTTTCTGAGTCGCTTGTCTTCACCAAGTTCTTGAACAGCCTCTTGAGTAGAGAGTAAAGAGAAATTGATGAAAAAACTTTTTTTTGCGAGTGATTTCAAGTTGAGTTTTTTCTGAGTACTTGTCTTCGTCAAGCTCTTGAACAGTCTCTGATATATACACTGGGACTTGAGATCTTTGATTGATGTCAGCAACATCAACGTTTAACTCTCTTATGAACTGGGCAAAGCTTTGTCGTGAAAGAGGTTTAGTAAGCATATCAGCCTTTTGGTAAGTTGAAGGTATGTAACTTACTCTAATTTTGTCTTTCATCACTTGTTCTCTTATAAAATAAAGATCAAGTTCCATGTGTTTGGTTCGAGAGTGTAAAACAGGGTTGACTATAAATATTGAACTGATGTTATCACACCAAATTGTTGCCTTTCTGTTGGTATTAACTTGTAATTCACTAAGTAGTGATCGTATCCACATGATTTCTGATGTTACGCTGGCAATGCTTCTGTACTCAGCTTCAGTACTTGATCTAGATACTATTGATTATTTTTTGGCACACCAAGATACTGGATTTTTTCCTAGAAAAATGCAGTAACCAGTAATAAATTTTCCTATCACCATAGCCAGTGGCCCAGTCTAAGTCTGCATAAGCATTGATATTCAGTGATTTGCTTGATTTCATGATTAGACCTTGATCCAAAGTACCCCTGAGATATCTTAGAATACGTTTTACTGCTTTCCAGTGTTCGTCTAATGGCTTTTGCATAAGCTGGCCAACTTTGTTCACATTGAAAAAGATGTCTGGTCTTGTTATAGTGGCATACTGTAGTGCACCAACTATGCTTCTATACTTCTTATCATTAGATATGGACTCACCTCTGTGTTTTGATAGATGCAAGTTGCTTGTCATGGGTGTAGGCAGTGGATTTGCTTCATTCATGTAGTTTCTTACGAAAATCTCTATGATGTACTTCTTTTGATTCAAATGGATTTCATTGCTTGATAGTCTTTTAACTTCAATTCCAAGAAAGTAGTTCAAGTCTTCCAAATCTTTGATTGTAAATTCTCCGTGTAGAAATTGTACAGTTTTTTCAATTTCTGACTTGTTGTTGCCTGTGATAATAAAATCATCAACATAAATTAGTACATATATAATACTCGTTTGAAAATTTAAGAAATAATGAGTTGTCTGATTTTGTTGAGTTGTATCCACGTTTGGCAAGTGTTGATTTTAGCTTTTCGAACCACACTCTTGGTGCTTGCTTGAGTCCACAAATGGCTTTGTTTAGTCTGCACATAAGATTTTCATTGCCTTTCTCAATGAACCCATGTGGTTGTTCCATGTACAACTCCTCCTGCAAGATGCCAGTAAGGAAAGCATTATTAACATCTAGTTGTCTGATAGTCCAGTTTTTGTGCAAAACAATAGTTAAGATAATCCTAATGGTTGAGGGTTTTACAACAAGAGAAAACGTTTCATTGAAATCAAATCTATTCTGTTGTGAATATCCTTTTGCCACTGGTCTTGCTTTATAATTAAGAACTGAACCATCTGGATTTCTTTTAATCCTGTGTGTCCACTTGCATCCAATTATGCTTATGTGTTGGTAAGGGTACAAGATCCCAAGTTTTGTTCTTCATTAATGCATTGTACTCTTCCTTCAGGGCTGTTCTCCAATTAGTGTCATGTACTGCTTGTTGATAAGTACTTGGCTCAGTGCAGTCTGACACAACACTGTAGATTTTTGGTTTAAATATGCCATTCTTGGCCCTAGTTATCATGTGATGTCCAATGTTTACAGGTTGAGCAGATTGTTCACTGCTATCTTCAGTAACACCTTGTTGAGTATTGAGTGATACGGTATCACTTAATATTTGACATGTGTCAGACTGTTGACTGGTGTTGGGTAGAGGAGGATCACTTGGTCTTTCAGAAAAGTTGCCTTGCTCTTGACTTGTTTCACTTGCTGACTTGAAGAGATTAGTATTTGAATTGTCTCTTCCCTCATTATCAGCAGTGCAATCAGAGGCTAACTCTTCAGAGAAGGGAGTTATTGGAGGTAATGAGAATCTAGCATTATTTATTTTATCAGATATCTTGATTTCTACATTACTAAAAGGAAAGTCTTGTTCATTGAAGAATACATGTCTTGATATATATATTCTTCCTTTGCTATCAAGACACTTGAACCCCTTTTTATTTGATGTATAGCATAGAATGTACAGGGTTGAGACCTAAATTCTAACTTGTGATTATTGTATAGTCTTAAGTAAGAAAAACATAGGCATCCAAATACTTTTAAGTTTTGATAGTCTGGCTTGACTTTAGTTAGTATTTCCAATGGACTCTTATAGTTCAGTACCTTTGTGTGTAGTCTATTAATCAGATAGACTGCTGTGAAGAAAGCATCAGCCCAAAATTTTAATGGTAGTGATGCCTGAGCCAATAAAGTCAAGCCAGTTCCTACAATATGCCTATGTTTTCTTTCTATAAGACCATTTTTTTCATAAGTGTAAGGACATGTAGTCTTTTGTGTGATTCCTTTTCTTTGAAATTAATCCTTCAGCGGTAGAAATTCTTTTCCACCATCTGTTTGAATGATTTTTACCTGACAGCCTGTCTGCCTTTCTGCATTTGCTACAAACTGCATTACTGCATTGTTAGTTTCAGACTTTGCTTTTAAGAAATATATCCATACATGTCTAGAATATGCATCAATGAATGAGATATAATATTTATAACCATAATCACTGCACATTGGGGCTGGACCCCATAGATCAGTAGCAATTAATTCTAATGGTTTATGATAAACAGTCTTAGAGTCTGGAAATGCAAGCTTATGACTTTTGCCCATTTGACAGAATGTACAATTATAAGAAACTGGAATTTTACTAACAGATATGTCACTGCAATTGTTTACAACATGCTTTAAAAAATTTATACTAGGGTGACCCAGTTTACAGTGCCAAGTATCAAAAATTTTACTACTATCATCAGTTTTTAACTCAGAAATGTGATACCAATTTTCCTTATGATCATCATTTCTTTAATTTGCAACATCAAATTTGTACAGTCCTTTATGTTCTTTACCCTACAAGAGAGTTTCCCTTGTTAGTTTATCTTTTACAAAGCAATGATTTGGATAAAACTCAAAGTGGACATTGTTATCTTTGGCAAACTGTGATACACTCATTAAATTCTTCTTAATAAGTGGGACTCTCGGTAAATTGTTGAGATAAAGTTGTCTTATACCTCTTAAGCTTGCATTACCAGTATGAGAGATATGAATTGGTTTGCCATTCCCTAAATATAGTAATTGTGTACCTTTGTATTCCCTATTGTCAAGATTTAAGTTGCTCAGATTGTTTGTTATATGATTAGTGGGCCCTGAGTCAGGATACCAACTATTATCATGTATGTCTTCAATTTTGGCTCTGTCATCATTCCTTTGTTCAGTTTTAACTTCTGGTTGAGTATTAACCAGGTTTGCACTAGGATTTGAAGCTTTTGAACTATTACTACTTTGTTGAGATGGAGTGAAATTTGCATTGAATCTGAAATAACATTTGCTTGCTGTATGTCCATACTTTTCACATATTTGGCATCTTGGTTTGTTGTTATAGTTATGCCTGACTTCTCTGCCTCTGGATCTATTGTATTGACCACCCCTTTGATTATTGTTATGTTGATTTCTTGCCGCATTGTTACTTTCTTGGTTTCTGTTTCTGCTATTAGCAATATAATTGATTGAGTAATCTGAGTTGGTTGACTTCTTTTGCTCTAATCTGCCTTCATGAGAAAGAAGTATTGAGTGGACATATTGTAGTAATGGTAATACTTCATCAGAATATTTTACTACCATCACTGACTCATATTCTTCATCAAGACCATTCAATATGGATAGAACTTGCTTCGTGTCAGATACTTTATGCCCAGCAGAAGCAAGTTGTTCACATATTATTTTAGCTTTTGATAGATATTGCCTCGTACTTAGATTATCCGTCTTTAAGTGATGCAGTTGTCTTTTATACTACATGATTCTTGCGGCTGATTGAGAACTGAACACTTGTTCATTAGTATGCCATATTTCATATGTTGTTTTGCATCCAACAATTTGTGGCAATAGATTTGCACTGATTGAGGATAACAACCATGAACTAATCAAGCTGTCTTGTCTTTGATGTGTTATGTAATCTTTATTGCTTATGAGTTTTCCATCTTGATCTGCAGTGAATTTGGGTAGAACACTTATGGTTCCAAGAACATAATCTTCAATTTCATGGCCTTTGATAGCAGTTTCCATTTGGAATTTCCACAACAAGTAATTTGATTCTTCTAACTGGACAGTGAATGCTTGACTCTGTGGCTTGATGATGGAATTCATGAGTTCTTGGGTGATATTGGATTGAGTCTGAGTGGTTCTTGGAGTGGCTCTTGGTGCAGAGGTTGATGATGCAACAACATCCTCATCAGCCATGATGATAAAGTTGAATCAAGAATCAAGAACTGAATTTCTCTGATGATAAGTGGGATATACTGGTGAAAATGATGAATAGATTTCTCTGATTCACCTTTTTCTAATACAGGTTAGGTAATTTCTGTTACTGATGAACTTCTTTGATGGTGAACTGATGCAGCCAGTTGGGTGGTGGGTGATGAATTCTGACACCTCCTGGCTTGGCACGACACAGTTAAATGATAAGAACTGTGATGAATTCTTGAATCTCAGATGATGATCAATGATCTGATGAGATTCAGATGTGCAGCCTATTCTCAGGTGATGAAATTGTTTCTGATGAGATTATGGCAAGACACAATGCTGTTAAGCAAATTTTGGCTCTGATACCATAAAAGATTTTGAATTGAAATGAAGAAATGAAAATCTTTTATTGATCACTGAAGTGATTTGATACAGAGAATTATATTTTTGTTCCATAATGCTTGCTGAATTTATATACAATGATATTGAGCTGAAATGGGCTTAAATAGTAACAACCCGTATCCATTATATTCCTTTGTAATTTGAGCATGAATATGAACCGTTGAGATATGAGTGGATGGCTGAGATGCAAGTATGCTGCTCAGTCTCGTATATACTTGTTATATCCTATGACCATTCTAACTTATCTCATTCTCTTATAAGCAGCAATCAGAGATAAGCCCGCAATTCCAATTTGAAATTTCAGCTTGTTAATGTTCAGTCCAGTCATAGTTTTAAATAGGTCCAAAGCGTTAAATGTATTTGTAATGGAGTAAAAAGGATGGTTTAGTGAATAATAACAAGTCATCATCGAACATTAAATGGAGATTTTATGCTCTTTGCATTTTGGGTGATTTTCAATCAGTTTATCATCAATATACTGATTACTCAGACAAGTAAGCAATTCCATGACCAATACAAATAAGTAAGAAGATACAGGATCTCCTTGTCAAATATTTTTATTTGAGCCAAAGTAACCAAAGCTTTCCCCATTCAATGGTAGTGATATCTTAACAGATGATATACATTTATGCAACCAAGCTAAGAAAGGCAAACGTAAGTTCATTTTGGACATAATAGATATGATAACAACCCAGTTGAAGGTGTCATAATCCTTCTTAATGTCAAGTTTGAGAACACATCAAGGAGATATATTTTTCCTATTATAATCTTTTATAAGTTCTTGAGAGAGAAGAATGTTCTCAATTATAGATTTTCCAGGCAGAGAACCAGTTTGGTTGTTTGATATTATCACATTTGGGCAGTACTTCATTCTACCAGAGATGGTCTTCGCTATACATACATGCATACATACATACATACATACATACATACATACATACATACATACATATATATATATAGATATATTGATTGAATGCTCAGTTTTTGTTATTTATCTTTATTAATGACAAAGTGTATTTATACACAGCTATAGTTACAACAGATCCTGTAGCTTAGGATCTATATTAATAATAATTCAAATGCTAACCATAACATCACAATCTACTTGTTCAATCATTGACTATATCATCTATCACCCCTCCTCAAGCCGAGTGTAGGAGAATCCGTGAGCGAGAGCTTGGCGGATAAATCTTTATGCTTTGCTGTTACTTGACCCTTTGTGAAAATGTCGGCTAGCTGATGCCGAGTAGAGATGTATGTGATCTTTAACGTACCACGAGCAACACGTTCGCGTACAAAATGATATTCGATTTGAACATGCTTAGTGTGTGAGTGCATGATAGGATTTAAGGCCATGTATGTTGCACTAACATTATCACAATATATAGCAGGTGGCTGTTTGGTGAATATTGAAAGATCTTTTGGAAGATATTGAATCCAAGCAATGTCAGCTGGTGTGAGTGCTAGTGCTCTATATTCAGCTTCAGTGCTACTACGAGCAACTGTAGGCTGCATTTTGGATGACCAAGATATAAGATGATTGCAAAGAAAAACGCAACTACCTGTAGTTGAATGACGTATATCCGGATTACCTGCCCAATCTGCATCACTAAATGCTCGAATTTGATATGAGGAGTTAGAACTAAAAAATAAACCATGTCCTAATGTTCCCATGAGGTATCGCAATATTCGCTTAACTACAAGAAAGTGAATGTCAGTCGATGCATGCATGAACTGACTTACTTAGTTAACAGAATAAGTTATATCTGGTTTCGTCATCGTGAGATATTGTAATGCTCCCACTAAACTACGATACAAAGTTAGAATACAAAGTACCATTAAACATTGATAACTTTCCTCCAGAAGAGCAAGGTGTTGAGACAGGTTTGGCGTTTATAAGATCGATTCTATTTAGAACATTAAATGTGTAACGGTTTTGGCTGAGATGAAGACCAAATTTAGATCTTGTAATTTCCATTCCTAAGAAGTAATGTAAGTCACCAAGATCAGCCATGGAGAATTGCTTACCAAGATCATTAATCAAAATGGGCAAGGAAGGATCTGATCCTGTTAATAATATATCATCAATGTAAAGAAGTAACACCAAAATTCCTTTAGAGGACTGACGAACAAAAAGAGACGTATCTAATTTTGAGGCTACAAATCCGAGCTCAGACAAGAAAGAAGTAAATCTATTAAACCAAGCACGAGGTGCTTGTTTGAGGCCATATAAAGCTTTATGAAGCTTACAAACATGAGTAGGATTTTGTTTGTCAATAAAACTAGAAGGTTGGCTCATATAGACATCTCTATCAATTAAACCATGAAGAAAAGCATTTTTGACATCTAATTGTCGAGTAGGCCAAGATTCAGTAACTGCAATGCTCAATACTAATCGTATGGTAACAGGCTTTACCACAGGACTAAAGGTTTCCTCATAATCCAAACCATATTTTTGAGAATATCCTTTTGCGACAAGACGAGTTTTATAACGATCAATACTGCCATCAGATTTTTGCTTAATTATGTAAATCCATTTACAACCAACAAGATTCATATCAGGTTTATATGGAACTAATGACCAAGTTTTGTTTGAGAGAAGAGCATTGAATTCATCATTCATTGCTTCTGCCATTTTGGATCTTTTGAAGCAATGGTGAAACAAGTTGGTTCAGGTGGTATATCGTTGATAATATTGAGAAAACTTTGTGGAATTGGATGTTTTGTGGCAAGAAGAGAGAATGGAACTTTTGGTTTACGAATACTAATTTGGATCTGGTGACAATGGTACGCTGGGGAGGCACTGAGGCAGAAAGTGGTTGAGTATGGAGTGGTGAACCTTCCGCTTGATCAATTTGACCAACATTTGTATTTAACTCTTGAACTGAATGAATAACAGGTGTTGTACTTTGAGAATGAGTACCAGCGCTTGTGATGGAGTTGGATAAATTTGAAGTTTGTTGTGATTGAAATGCATCGGATAAAGTCGGAGATGATGATATGATTTGGTTTTGTGGAGGTGATACATTGCGGCTAGCAGGTATGCTAGATTCTAGACTATGATGTGTGAAGGAGTAATGATTGGGTTGAATTTGGACTTGATTGGTAGGGGTTACAGAATTTGTGGAGGTGAGTGAAGGTACAGGTGAAGCATGTATGCTTAACTCATGAAGCCAAAGATTGGTAGAATAGTCAGCGGGTGGTAAATTTTCATTAACTTTTGTGGCAAATGGAAAAGATTGCTCACCAAAATAACATCTCGAGAAATGTAAATTCTATTTGATTTTGGTTCAAAACGCTTGTAGCCTTTATGTATGTCACTGCAACCCAAAAAAATGCACGATTTTGTTTTTGCATCCATTTTGTTTTGACAATAAGGAACAAGAAAAGGGTAACAACAACTCCCAAAACTTTTAGAAAGGTATAATCAGGAGAACGGTTGTATAATTTTGCATAAGGAGAAGAACCTTGTAAAACTTTAGTTGGCATTCGATTTATTAAGTAAACGGCAGTGCTAAAAGCATCAGGCCAGAAATATTTTGGTAATGAGCTTTGATGAAGTAGAGTAAGTCCAGTTTCCACTATATGTCGAATTTTGCATTCGGCTACACCGTTTTGTTGTGGTGTATGAGGACAATAAAATTGATGAAATGTTCCGTTCACAATTAAATAATCACGAAGAGAATGAGATACATACTCTCCACCACCATCACTTTGCAAAACTTTAATAGATGTCAAAAATCGATTTTCCACAAGTGTTTTAAAATCCTTAAAGCATTGATAAACTTGGTGTTTGTTATGCAAAAAATACAACCAAGTAAACCGTGAGTAATCATCAACAAGCAACAAAAAATAACGAAAACCAGACTTAGTTACTGGAGCTGGACCCCAAAGATCGGAATGAATTTTGAACAAAATATCACTAGATTTATTTTCATTCAGAATAGAAGAAAGTGTTTGGCATGGACACAACTGCTACAAAGACCTGATAACTTTTGTTTGTTCAAAGAAATGCATTTATTTGAGGTTAATGATTGAAGAACATGTTGATGAGAATGACCCAGTCTCATATGCCAAACATCAGCTGTAGTTTTCACACCAACATGTGCAGTAATAGAAGGAGTACTACTAAGATTAGGCGATTTATTGATTGAAAGCGGATAGAGACCACTCTTACTAGTTCCTTGAAGAAGTATTTTCCCTGTTGGTCGGTCCTGAATAAGAAAACCATAGCGATAAAAGGTAATGGAGCAATTTGAATTATGTGTAAGTTGAGAAACAGAAATGAGATTTTTTTGTATGTGAGGCATATGAAAAACATTTTTAAGAGGAAAATTATTATTAAATGGAGTTTGTAAACTAATATCACCAGTATGTAGAATAGGAAGAAGATTACCATTTCCGACAGCAACTTGTTCTGTACCCTGGTAAGAAGCTCGATTCACCATTTGACTATCATCTGAAGTCATGTGATGTGTAGCACCTGAGTCAGGATACCAATGTTGGTCATATGGCGTTCCATTTAGTTGCATTGCAGCAAAAGTTTGTGGAAGATCCGTTGGCTGGTAAGAGTGATCAAAGCGATGATAGCATTGGAGGGCAGAGTGCCTTAGTTTCCCACACACTTGACATGGGGAATGATTACCATAAAATTGAGGTGGTGCACAGAGTATGGACTGTTGTGCTGTTGAAGAACCATAGTGGCTACCATATCCACCACCATAATTTCCACGACCTTGATTACGACTCCCGCGATTACCGCGTCCATAACCACCACGTTCGCCGTTTCTACGACCACGATTATAGAAATTATTATGTTGATTGCTCATGATATTGTGGTTACGGTTTGTATTAGCTTGAGAGTTGGGATTGGAATGGTTTGAGTTGTTGTTGGAGGATTGGTTTTGAGCAATAAAGGCTGAAGATTGGGAACTGCTTAGAGTGAGATTTTGGGACTGAAGTAGTCTGACTTCATGATTCAGTGGAAGTGGATAAAGTTGAGCAAAGGTTGAAAGATTTTCTCTAGTTTCAATAGCTGTAACAAACCGATCATATTCAGAGCCAAGACCACGTAATGTGTGATGCAGAAGCATTTGGTCAGAAACCGGAGTGGGTGTGTAGGTGAGTGAATCTGAAAGTGTTTTGATGTTCCCTAGATACTCATTGATTGATTTGCTTCCTTTTTGAATTTGTTGAAGTTGTGTAAGAAGTTGATGAGTACGGGAAGTGATTTGAGCAGTAAAAGCTTTTTCGAGGTAAAGAAAAAGTTCAAGTGAAGAAGTGAAGATTGGAGTTCGAGCAAGGAGGCTGGTAGAAAAGGTGGCTTGAAGAAAGGTGAGTAGAGTTTTATCCACTTTTTGTCATTGAAGAAAGGAAGGATTAGGAATATTCATATTAGTTGTTTTGTCGAGAATTTCAATAGGAGGAGGTGTGACACTTGAATTAATATATTGGGAGATTTCAAGAGAGTTGAGAAGAGAATTAATCTGTTTCTTCCACACCAGAAAGTTCTCGTCATCAAGCTTAACTGAGATGAACTGCAATTGTTTTTCTAGATTGAGAATATCAGAGGTTATTGAGGAAGGAGATTGAGAAGTAATGGTAGTCATTTGATGCTTTGATACCATGATTGAATGCTCAGTTTTTGTTATTTATCTTTATTAATGACAAAGTGTATTTATACACAGCTATAGTTACAACAGATCCTGTAGCTTAGGATCTATATTAATAATAATTTAAATGCTAACCGTAACATCACGGTTTACTTGTTCAATAATTGACTATATCATCTATCATATATAACACTACAACAAGAAATTAGACCGAAATTGTGTGACATCTTGAGGGAGTTTAGATTTAGGAATTAGAGCCAATCTTGTGTGGTTAATGCGACTAAGCATAACATTGGACTTGAAAAAAATGCATAATTGCTTTAAAAACATCAGATTTGATAATGTCCCATGTAGATCGGAAGAAATGAGCAGTAAAGCCCTCAGGTCCTAGAGAACAAGATGGTTTCATTTCGAAAATTGCTTTTGAGAATTCTTAGTATGATATTTGCATACTAAGGTTGCTTGATTGGACATCAATTATGTTAGCTATGTGAAGATGATGCAAGGGAGAGAGATCAGAGTGAGGAATAGGAGTGTCATATAATAGATGAGTGTAATAAGATTAAAAAAAGCATCCTTTATTTCAGCTTAAGAGTTTAAATGAGCTCCATGATGATCTGTTAGAGTATGAAATTCAAAGTGATGAAAAGGTGCATGATTAAGATTATGTATGTGAGTGCAGGTTGGAGCAATTTGATTAGCAGTTTTAGAAGTTAGTTCATTATTGGGTTTAGTTTCACAAAGAGCAAGAAGTTGCAAATGGCTATTGTGGAGTGGATGTTTAATTTCATTAATTTTATTATCATCATGAGCTCCCCTTACATTTCAGAAACCAATGCTGCCATAAATTTTTGTTTTTGGTGGTAGAAAGCCTTGTGATCCTTGTGGTTGCATTAGAGGCTGTCTTACTTGCCGAGGAGATATTAGGAAAAAATTATGCATGTGTATTTTCTGCACCAGAATTCAGGTCATCTGAAACAGTGGACTACTTCTGTTCGTTTTTATTGTTTAAGCTTTTTCCTTTTATTTGAGGAATTCTCATTCTCCCCATTGGAGTTATTAGCGATGGTATAATCTGAAGGAAGAGTTGAATTTCATCAGGTTGGAAAAGAATGATGGAATCAGAGGGTTTGAGGTTAGCATATGGACTAATAGAATTTGAAATGGAAACATGCACATGGCTCATGTGCATGTCAACTTCAAGCACAGAATTTGGAGGTGTATCAGGAACTGTTTAATTTGAGATTAAAGGAGGGTGCTCCTGAATAAATAGAATAGGAGTGATATTTATTGCAAATATGAGGATCGGAATTCAAGTTTTGAAAGAAGATGGGGGATGATTGTGTGATACTGTCAAAGATGATGGAAGTGACAGGTGAGACATGTGCAGCAGTAGTGTGAAGAATAGAAGTGTTTGATGTCGGAATTGAGGGTATCATCAGGAATTGAATCAGAAATTGCATTTTCAGAATTCATCCCATGATCAGAGACTTTCCTTCTTTCAAATCCTATAATAAATCAAAAGGATTGGTTGAGGTTTCAATTGTGTTGGAATTAAGTAGGGTTTGGCAGCCATAACTTTTTGAAAAGGAGAATGTACAATTTCCAATTGTTGTTGTGTCCCTTCGTCACTTTTATTGCCTTCGTTCGCTTTAACTTGCAAATACAGGATATCTTCTTTATTATTGCTGTCAAATTTGGATTTCTTTTGCCAGACTTAAGCATTTACTTTTGCTTTGGGATGATTCACTTTATTAATAGTCTTATGATTTTGGTCAGAAGCATTTGCATGTGCACGAACAAGGAGTTCATCATTCTACTGCCCACATTGTTTATTAGAAGGGACTGTGAACTATATTATTGCTGTGCATGCCACAGTCGAAAGTTGCGTGTCCAAAAGTGTGACACGATGTGCATATCAATGGTTTCCAAGCATACTCAATATAAACTCCATGACAGTCCCATTCACCCACGTTTATAGATTCTGATAGCTCTTTGTGTGGTGTAATTTTTATCAAACATTTAGCATATTCAAGTCGCTCTTGCTTCTCCGTAGCTTCGTTAAAGCATATTAATTTTCCGATAAGGCAAGCCAGTCAATTAATACCAAGTAAAGTCCATGTTAAATAAGGAATGTTGGAGAAATGCACCCATATTAGTACATTCTTAACTTGGGGTTGCACTACACCAAAGGCCGGTTTCCAAGTTATGAAAAACATTTGAACTTTTATAAATGTAGGGTCAGAATGCAAGACCCTCTTTCTATCTCCTTTACAATTAAACATGAAGAAAAAATTCCAGCCATCGGATTTAATGTCATAGGAGTCCTTCAGCTTCCATATTCGCTTAAGATGAGATATTACACCCATGTAGTTTATTTTTTCACCTAGAAAAATGCCAACCAGATAATCTTGCCAAATAGAAATACCTTCGTTAACAACATCTTAAGGAGTTAGAGCAGAACCAACGAAGTTTAAAGAAAAATCACATGGAGAATAAGTCCCTGCATTGCAAGGCTTGGACTTAAATAGGGAAGACCATTGCATTGATGAGGGTTTGCTCAAAGAATCAACAGAGTCTTGCACTTGACTCAAGGTGTAACCCGAAAAGGTAGAGGGAAGAGATTGGTTAATTGGTAGGAGAGTAGCGCAGCAGAGTGAGAAGGTGGATCAGGAGGACAAGGGGGAGGAGAAATGATTTGAATGACCTGAATGGGAGAAGGAATGACGGGTAAAGGAGGAGGAATGACTCAATGAGGGATAAAGGTGGAGGTATGGGAATGGCAGATGTAAAGTAAGGCATGGCAGCAAAAATATAGTTGTTTTGTGATTTTTAAGTCAAAATACATTATGCGTATGATAATACATTGTTTATATTTTTCAATATGATGAACTTCATAGAACCAACCTCATGGAAATTTATTATAAGACTCACAAGGTCGGTCGGTAGAGGAATCAACCACTAGTGGATGGGTTGCTGAGGCTGCAACCTAGTTTATTGTAAATCATCCATACAAATTGATTTAATATTATATATACATATTTATGATAAAATATGTTTTACATATATTCTAGGCGTTAGAATATTTCTTGCATTTATTCTCTGATCTGACGATATTTTTATTTGGTTAGTGTTTATTTAGTTACCTTTGTTTTAGCAAATCAGTTGGCTAATTTGTAGCATCTTTATTTGGTTAGTATTTATTTAGTTACCTTTGTTTTATCAAATCAGTTGGCTAATTTATAGCCTATCTGGACTCTTGTAACCATATATATTATTGGATGTTGAATACAATGGGCAAGCAATTGATTTCTAAATTGATTTTTATCATAGTATCAGAGCCTCTTACGATCCTATTCTCCTTGCCTTAACCTTACTTATCTTCTTCTCCATTCTTCTTCTCCTATCTTTAATTCTTTTCCATAGCAGACTCGTCCAAGTTTCATTCCGCACTCATCATCACTAATGTTAAATCTCTTATTCCCGTAACATTAGACGATGAGCAAGCCATGTATCATTCTTGGGCTACTCGGTTTACCAATCTTGCTAAGATTCATGATCTTTACGATCACTTGGTTCCACCAATGGAGGAGAAGGCTATGGCTGTCTATACCCAGGCTAAGTCCACTGATCCGGCTCTTTGGAGGCGTTTGGATGCCGTTGTCTTGTAATGAATTTACAGCACTATTTCTTCCGATCTTCTCCTTGCTATCCTCAGACGTAATGACACGGTAAAGGGGGCATGGAACCGTATTGAAGCTCTTTTTCAGGACAACAAAGCCTCTCGGGCTACCCATCTCAAGGAGGACTTTACGAATACTGGTTTGAGGCTTTCAACTCGATCGACAATTATTGTAATTATCTACAATCTCAGGCGGACAGGAAGGCTGAAGTTGATGCTCCGGTGACAAATGGTCGTCTGGTTTTACGTCTCACCGGGTCCTTACCAGAGGCGTATAGTGGTTCGGTGGACTATATACAAAATCAAGAGTCTTTTTCATCCTTTGAGAGTTGTCGTTCAAGGTCGAAAATAGCTGAGCGTACTATCAAGGCTTGTCAAGCTCGTGAAACTGGTGGTTCTGAGAGTCGGTCCGGTGGTGCTGCCATGGTTTCCACTGATTCGTCTACAAGAAACAAGCGCAACAACAATAATAAAGGGAGGAACAATTCGAAAAACAATTGGAAGAAAAAGGCCCACCAAAGTACTAATCGGTTCAGTTCTAGTCAACCGCCATATCAACGGCACCAGTGGCAGCCACGTCAGCAAGCCCCACCGCCACAGTGGCAGCAGATGTGGCAGCCTGGTTGGGGAGGGTGGAATATTCCTCCTTGCCCATACCCCGCATACTCTTGGCAGCCAAGGCCCAATCCAACGTCCCTCCTCCTCTGGGTCAGGCTTACTTCGGTCCAGACCTCAAGCTTTCAATGTCGTTGCTCCTCCTAGCTACATGCCCACCGACATTGAGGCCGTTATGCATGCTCTTTCGTTCTCTCAACCAGATGGGAACTACTACATGGATACCGGTGCTATATCTCACATGACGGAGGATGCATGTATTCTCTCTTCTTATTTCAATTCAAGCAATAAGCATCGTAACATTGTTGTTGGTAGTGGTCATTGGTCACGGTCGCACTACATTGCCTCCACCTTATCCACCATTTACCCTATACAATGTGTTACATGCTTCCAAGCTCATTAAAAATCTGGTCTCTGTTCGTAAATTTACCACAGATAATAGGGTTTCTATCTCTTTTGACCCTTTTGGTTTCTCTGTTAATGACTTACAGACAGGGAACAGACTAATGAGATGTGATAGCACCGAGGGCTTATATCCACTTTTCTCCAACTCTCAAGCCATTTCTTTCAATGATCATTCTGCTTTTACTGCTTTGCATACGAATATTTGGCACACGAATATTTGGCACAATCGTTTAGCTTATCCTGGCGATGCTATTCTCAAGTCTTTTTGCAGTAAAAAGTTTGTTGATTATAATAAGGCTTGTAAAAAAAAATTCTTCTTGTCCTCTTGGAAAACATTTTAAGCTACCTTTTTATGATTCAGTGTCATATACTTTTCTTCCGTTTGATATTATTCATAGTGATCTTTGGACTTCTCCTATTGTTAGTACTTCCGGCCATTGTTATTATGTTCTTTTCTTGATGACTATAGCAAATTTTTGTGGAATTTTCCTATTGCAAAAAAATCTCAGGTTAAACAACTTTTCTTAGCATTTCATGCTTTAGCCAAGACACAATTTAAACGTAATATTAAGATTTTTCAGTGTGACAATGATATGAAATACATTAATGGAACTTTTAAGGATTTTTTTGAACAACATGGCATGCTTTTCCGTCTCTCATGTCCTCATACATCTCCTCAAAACAGGAAGGCCGAAAGACACATAGAATTCATAAATAATATCATCCGGACTATTCTTGCTCATGCATCTTTGCCACTCTCCTTTTGGCATCATGCTCTCTCCATGGCTACATATCTTCTCAATATTCCTTCCAAGGTATTGAATTACCAATCTCCAGCTCAAATCCTCTATCAAAGTGATCCGGATTATTCGGGTTTGCGGGTTTTTGGTTGCTAATGTTTTCCATTATTCCCCTCTTCTACTATTCATAAATTACAAGAAAGGTCGATTCCTTTTGCTTATTTAGGTCCGGCTCCTAATCATCGTGGCTCCATATATGAGTAGCCAAGTGATTCAAGTATCCTTGACGAATTCTGGAGGATCTTTAGAGCAGGAGGCTTCAGTGTGTTGATATATAGTTAGAGTTTCCGTTGTGTGTTATTCTGTATAGTTGTTCTTGCATTATATATTAGACAGAAATGTTATAACTGCCTAAATTGAGATGTATAGTTGTGTACTCTGGTGTTTATGATACTATATACATGTTATATATTATATTTCACTCATTCCGCTATGAGATTCTGATGTGTTGTTGTTCTTTCTTCTCTTTCTTTTCTTCTTCTATCACTTTCTTTCTTAAATAGTGATGTGTCTTTCTAGTGATAGAAAGTCGGGTCGCTACAGCAGTGATGACCCACCATTCATCTCCACAGAATGACACATCATCTTGAAGAAAGAAAGGGGTAGAAAAGAGAAAAGAAAGAAGAAAAAGAAGAAACATCACCAGAATCTCAACAACGGAACGAATAAATTATATAAATAACATAAGTATTACATAGTATACAACAATTATCAGAGTTACACAGACAATACAACACATACTAGATAGTTATAAACACCTGTCTAGTTATTACAACTCTATACAATACAAAGAAATCACTCAGAGATACCAACACAGCGGAACACTATATAACTACAACGCAGAAGCCTCCTGCTCCATTGCTCCTTGAATCCTTTAAAACTTGTTTGAATGCTTTTTAATACTTAAACTTGAATGTTGCTTGCTGACAGATTGTTGCATGCAGGTAGCTTAATTTTCCAGATTTTAGAAGAGTGCAGGAAATAATTCTCAGGCTAAAGAGAAATGATGAATGCAGTTGGTTGCTTTATTTCTAGATTTTTGAAAAATGAATGCATGCTGGATAATGTTACGGATTTTAGGAATGCAGTTTGAATTGATGAACAGAGAATAATTTTACAGGTTTTTGAAAATGGATCAGGGATTTGATTTTGTACTTTGAAGATGGACAGATTACAGAATTTTGATTCTCAGATTAAATTTAATTTGAGGATTGTTTAAAGTGGAAGGGTTTCTTAGCTGAAAATTTCTTTGTTAAGAATGAAAAATGAGAAAAAGAAAGGAATGGAAAAATGCAAGTTTATATAACAATATTTAAGACAAGTGTCAAATTTTAATTTTAATTTTCTTTGATTTTTTAATTTATCTACCAAGTGAGACGACCCAACTTTCTCACCACAGAAAATCGTATCATCTTGAAGAAAGAAAGGGATAGAAAAGAGAAAAGAAAGAAGAGAAAGAAGAAATAACACCAGAATCTCAACAGCGGAACGAATAAATTACATTAATAACATAAATATTACAAAGTTTACAACCATTATCAGAGTTACATAGATCATTCATCACATACTAGACAGTTATAAATGCCTGTCTAGTTATACAATTCAATACAGTACAAGGAAACTACTCAAATTTTTACGAGTAGCCAAGCGATTCAGGTTAGCTTTGACGAATTATGGAGGTGCAATGGAGCAGGAGGCTTCTGCGTGTAGATATATAGTTTTCCGCTGTGTTGGTTTCTGAACCTCAGAGTCAACGAACATAGCCTTTGCACTCTAAACCATCATCTCGAACCTGTAAGTACTATTTCCGTCAAACTCATCTCGGAATCACCCCCAGAGTTATACTGACGAATAGTTCTTACACTTCGAGTCTTCACTAAGCTCCACTTGGATTTACGACCTAACGTTTAATTTGGATCGATGTGGTTTTCAGATATAAAACCCGATCCCGGTCTCACCGAATCCAAAACGCCATTTTAATGTCCAAGTTGTACTTAAGGGTTTAAACAGTAGATATTCATAATATCACTTAACATAAATGAATTATTCATAACACACGAATAAATAATCCATTATCATCAAATTCAACTACACATATCACAAAGCAGCATATATATCACATCTCAGATATATCACATTCATATCATTACATATCAACCAATGACATTCAATATCATCCAATATCATTAACTCATACAATGATATTTATCATCCAAAACAAGGTTTGATCCAAACTTAATTAATTTAATTAATCCTTAGTTAAATTAATTCCTTAGTCACTTGGATTATCATCGATCCAACTTACTTATTCATTAATTAATTACAAATTAATTAATTAAACATCCCTTAATTCTCCACTTTAATTAATCTCCCTTGAAACACAAAATTATCATCCAATTCCACTAAAAGATCTTTGAGACGGGTAGACATCTTCTCAAGAAACTCGGCTCCAAACCAGACACCAACCACTTGTTCTTCTTAAGGAAAACAATGAGTCCATGTCCGAAATGCGGTAACTCATCGACCTTAGTCTCATACTTCAATATAGATAAGACACCCTTACTTAAGATCCAGAAAATCTCTAAATATTTGAATCTTCCATGCAGTAGGCATTAATGTTCCTTCAATACCATCTTAATTTGGCTCCAAAAGAACATCTTCAGAACCATCTATGGATACTGCATCCCATCACACAGCTATTCCTTCTTGAAGTCACCAAGATACCATCACCTGCTTCTGCTCAGCTGACAGATTCAACTCTTAGAAATCCCTGCTCACTCGAGAGCATATCAACACAACATTCACCAGCATCACCACATTGCTCTGTGCACATGTACAGTGCCTCCGGCCACCGCTGACCAACTACTCGACCACTCCACAGTCGCAAAAAGAAAGTTCAGTAGTAGGATTAAATTCAACATGCAAAAAGGAAAGTTCAGGAGCTAAGAAATTTCAGAGCCTGGAAAACAAAATTGCAGTTTCTGTTCTCTGCATTAAAGGTGAGTAAATGATTTTTTTTTATAAAATAGTTTAAAACCTGGTTTCAACTTGTTATTGTGATGGATATCATGATGTTGATGAATACTTGAATTAAAATTTGATGCATGTTTGAATGTTGAGTATTTGAATGCCTGTGATGATGATATGGTCTCTATATGCTTATAAACAGGTTGCATCTTCATAATATAATTCAACAATTCAATTTTTAATCCAAATTAGCTTATGATTTGTAAACAAAAGTTGTTTGAAATCATGTAACCTTTCATCAAAAAATAGTTATAGGTTTTTAAAATGGATGATTGGCTCGAAATTTTCAAATTTACAGTAAAAATCAAATTGGGTCAAAATTTTATGAATTCAATTTTTAGTTTTGATTGCATGATTGAAATAGCAATAGGAAATCATGATTTTTAATGCTTGTATCATAATTTTAAGTTGGGTAATTAGTGAGATATCTAGGTTTATCTGTTTTGGACATTATGGCCAATTCACGGCGAACTACGGCGAGCTGAGCGGCGAGGTTGAGCGTGGAGGTCAAGGAGAGGACAAAGATCATGGGAAAATTACTTTGATAATTTTTAGTGGATCGTGTTGACCGGAACTCGATGTAGTAGGGTTTTATACCCCGAGATTGTCGTCGTAGTTTGATTGGATTTTGTGGCAACGAGGGGCTACCGGAGTCGTGCGCGAGGGGTTCTGGAGGTGCTTGAGGTCGCGACATGGCTTCGGGGAGGTTGGCGTGGCGTCTCGTGTCAAGGATCATCGGTGGCGGTCGTATTTCGTTGAAGTGTGCTTCAGGCAAATTTGGGTTTGAGGTCGAATTTATGAATTTCAATCGAAACATGGTTTTGGGTTTCGCGAAGTGTTGTCGTGGTCAAGTGCGACTTATTGGAGGCCGATGTGGAGTTCAACGTTGGCCAGGGTGGCGGTGCACGTTGATGTGCACGGTTTTGTGCATCAGGTTTGGGTTTGGGAGAAGAAAGGTTGGGGCTCGAGTTTTCCTTCGGGTATCTGTTGTGTTTTCTCAAGCAAGGTGAAGGGTTTGGGGGACTCGGGGTTTTTGCTTGATTTCTCGAGATCGACTCGGATCTGTGTAGTGGGATGCAGTATCCATAGATGGTTCTGAAGATATTCTTTTGGAGCAAGATTTAGATGGTGTTGGAGGAACAGTTGATGCCTACCGCAGGGAAGATTCTGATATTTAGAGATTTTCTGGATCTTAAGTATGGGTGTCTTACCTATATTGAAGTATGAGACTAAGCTCGACAAGTTACCTCATTTTGAACATGGTCTCATTTGTTTTCCTTAAGAAGAACAAGTGGTTGGGGTTTGGTTTGGAGCCGGTAAATGCTATGACATATCTAGTGGTAAAATCATAATTTGTTGTCATGTTCATTTTGTTGAAAAAGAATTTCCATTCTTCGAACTCCACAAAACAAAACCTTCGAATTATGATTTTTTAAGTGACAATATTAATCCTCAATTAATACATTTATCTCAAGATACCACATACCAAAATATGCAGCTTGACCCAACAACGCAGTCCAACGACTCGTCCTCTCTTCCTCAATCTGGACCACAATCTCACACATGCCAGATTCCACACCTTCCACTGCTGCCTACACTCGGTCCTCTATTCCTTTTGGCCAGATGCAGCAGCAACCCACTCCACCTCTTCATCTTTTGGAAGACGCTACCTTCTGTAGTCCTATTTCCTCCTCCGTCCCATCCTCTCTTTCCCACATCCCAACCCCATCTATGAGCTACCCCACTTTGACCATTCCTCACACCACATCTAGGCCTTCCAACACCATTTCAACCCGCATGACCACTCGTGCATCAAATGGAATTTTTATACCCAACCCTAAATACTCTTCCAATTACTACACTACCACCACTACAGATATTTCTCCTGTTTCAAAAAATCATGTTAGTGCTTAGTGAGCATAATTGAAAAAGTGCAATGTTGGATGAATTTAATGCTTTAATTGACAATAAGACTTGGGAATTAGTGCCTAAGCCATCTAAAGTTAATTTTATACGGTCTATGTGGATTTTTCTTCATAAACATAAATCTGACGGTTCTTTTGAGCATTATAAAGCTCGTCTTGTGGGTGATGGAAATACACAGCAGCAGGACGTTGATTGTGATGAACGTTTAGCTCCATGGTTAAACCGGTCACCACTAGAGCGGTTCTCAACATTACTCTTTCTAAATCTTGGCCATTCATCAAATGGATGTCAAGAATGCTTTCTTGCATGGTCATTGTTTGCACAAAAAGTGGGCAAACGCCTCCAAGACGTATAATTTAGTCGATTTTATGTTGTTCTTAGCGATTTGGGTGATTTATGCAAATATGTAAAAAGCAGGGACTAAACTGTAAAAGACACACAGATTTATAGTGGTTCGGCTAGAATGTGCCTACGTCCACTTTATATGTTATTCTCCTTTACTGTTCAGATTACAAGTACAAAGCTTTGATTACAAGTATATGAAAGTTGTTTGAAAGTTTTATCCGTGCTTGAGCTCTCAAACTTGTCTGCCATTATTGCACCCCTACCCCTCTATTTATAGAGTGACGCTGGGGGTATGGGTCTTGAATATATATAGCTACTGGTGGGCCTGGAATGATGTAATCTGGCCTGGCAATGTTGGTTCGCCAAAGTCTTGGTCCGGTTGGAGTGGCTTTCGGTCCGATAGTGGTTGATTCGGTAGTGGTTGATCCAGTGGAGAGTGGTGAGTGAGAATCGGTTCGGTAGTAGTTGATTCGGTAGTAGCTGATTCGGTGGAGCGTTAGTCCGGTGGTAGGTGATTTGGTGTTTGGTCCGGTGGTAGGTGAGTTGGTGTTTGGTTCGGTGGTAGGTGAGTTGGTGTTTGGTCCGGTGATGAATGGGTTCGGTGAGGCCTTGGATAGGTGGTGAGAATTCGCCCAACATTTGCCTCCCAAAGTGGGGCATATGCCTGCATATGTCGCGCTTTGTTTTAGGCCATTCAACTTGGACACTCTCATTTGATCCCAAGAACCGAACCAGTTGGTCCGGTCGTCTGTGTTGGTCTATAAGTAGGGGGCTTCGTGCCTCTGTTATTCCGTACTAGCCGAACCAAACTCTTGTCTTTGCCGAATCACACGTATCACCAGACCTCAACTGCCAGACCAGGTGAGGCCCTCTTCTGCCGAATGAGCTTTCGCTTTGACTTACCGGATGAACTCGGGGATTCCGAGTGCCGAATGAATCTTTAACCTTGACTTATCGAATGAGCTTGGGGATTCCGAGTGTCGAATGAATCCTTAGCTTTGACTTACCGAATGAGCTCAGGGATTCCGATTGCCGAATGAATCTTTATCTTTGACTTACAGAATGAATTTGGGAAGTACGAGTGCCGAATGGACTTTAGTCTCGAATTACCAATCGAGCTTTTATGTTTTGAATTATGAACGATATTCCAGGTCGTATGTGCTTGCTTATTTATGTCTCCGCACTCCTTATTCTAATAATGTGTTTTCTCCTGTTGCAGATAATGTCTCATAAAGTAGAAACCGTTCCGACAAGAAGAAATCCAAGGACAAAGGCGAGTCCCCCATTCTGCCCCAGTTCAGGCAGGACCAGAACGTCATGGACCAACCCTGAGATCATTAGTAGACGGGTATGGCCCTCAGGAGCTCTTGAACTCTCCGCCTGACTGTTTTCCTAGCTCCCTCAAAGATGAGCAGCTTGATGTTATATCTCGCTCTTTTGGGATTGACAGAGCGCACATGTTGTTGCCGGGGGAAGGAGTGATGCCTTATAACCCCCCCCCCCGAAGGATACTTTGCTTACAGTAGGTATCATTGCATGTGCGGAGCCATCCCTCTGATCAATGCTTGGATAGTTAGCTTTATCACATATTTGAAGGTGGCCCCTTTCCAGCTTCAGCCCAACTCCTATGCTATCTTGGTGAGTCTATTTATTATCTTCCAGAGAAAATATAGGCGTCCCCCTTCCAACCGGGAGATCAAGTACTTGTACAACTTGAGAGGCTACAAGAAGGGGTCTCCATATATCAGCTTAGAGACGACCGTGTCTTTCAAGCCAGTTCTGGACTTGTATTCGAAATTTAGCATGTTCAAGAAGGAATGGTTCTTTGCCAAGGATGACTCTGTTTCTTTCCACCGGTTCACCTCTGGCTGTAAGTTGAATCTTATTTATAATTTCTGTTTTGACTACAATGCTCCTCCTTATGTGCTTTATTTCTTGCTAGCGACAGGTGGCTTTGCGGTTGTAGAGAGCGATCGTCTGGTTCAGATGGCTGCGGAGATAGAAGCCATTCCGGAAAGGGAGAGGGCAGCCTCTTATTTGATCAGGAATGCTACTCTTCTGGAGCTCAACTTGATTCTGCCACGCCAGTCTGTGGTTAACCAAAGAGACACAGCTGAGGAGAAGGCTGCCAAAGCTAAAGGTGGGGCTACCGCGAAGAGCAGCAAAAGGAAACCCTTCTCGAAACATCCAATCGTCGGGGGAAGAAACTTAAGAAGTCCGATGGACCCTCCTCCAGCACATGCCCAGATGTTCCGGAGGAGGAAGATGTGGAGGAGGAAAGAGACGAGGATAAAGGAGGTGAGACGGAGAGTGGAAGTGGTGGAGAAGGTGATGGTGATGGTCACGGTGATGATGGTGGCGAAGGACAAAGCGGTGATGGCACTGGGGCTTTGTCTTCTGGGCAGGCAGGTGAGATCCAGGAGTGGATAGATGATGCTTTCCGCCTAGCTTTTGAGGGGTTGGAGGAAGGATCGGCCTTGGTGGAGAAGCCAAAGAAAGCTGACAAGGCCGGGACTGGTGCCGATTCATCTTCTAAGAGCATTTCAGCTAAGGCAACTCCTGCGATTCAAGGTGAATTTTTGACTCCTGCAGACTCCATTTATGATAGGGATTTAGGAATATTTTATGATCGGCTTCCGTCCTGGAGTGGGATCCAGGACTTATTGCAGTATCCTACTCCTCCCCGGGGTTGGTATAACAAAGCATTTCTTTACTCTTCTTAACTTAATATATTTCTTGAATTATAGTTCAATGTATGCTTGTAACACTTGGTTTCATATCACAGAAGCAGGTAAGGTGGCCAAGACATCAGACGTTCGGCATCGTCTCGAACAATACAAACTCCTCAAGGCTTCTACTAAACCAAAGCCTCCGACTAACCGCCCCGGAGACGTAGTCGGCTGCCGTCCTATTCTTGGAGTTATCAAAGAGGATATCCAAAGGAAAAAGAGGAGTCGCTCCTTGCTTGAATCTTCACCTGGTCCTTAGCTTCCAACTCAGCCTCCCCAGGATACCACGGAGGAGAGTACTGGGTTTATACCTTCTCCGCATCCGTCTGAAAATCCTACCGTTACCCAAATAGATCATCCCGGTTTAGTCCGTAATCCGTTTGCGGGTCATTCGGATCTGGATCCAGGTTCTCGTGATGTTACCTTCGATGAGGCTACCGGTGAGCACCTTCTCCCTCGTAATCCTATGGTAAGGGTACTCGATGAAGCTAAGTCCCTGGACCTTGATTTGCTTACCACTCGGGTTGTAGCTTTGGGGGACGAAGCTAAGGCAAACATCGACCGGGTTGCTGAGGAGACCAGGAAGCTGATGGGGCATCATGCCCGACTGGTCAAGGCTGGGGAAGAAATCAGGAGCGCCAACATTCGACTGCGGTTAATGGTTTTCGACCAGGCCAAACAACTCGCTGATCGGGCCATCCAGATCTCTCAACATGAGGCCGCCTCTAGGCAATTAAAGAGAACCATGGAAGAAGCCAGCAGGGCAGAGTTGCGGAAAATGGAGGCTGCTTGTAAGGAACGGATTGATATGACCATTGCAACGGTGGATGAGGTTCGGAAAGCGGATCTTGAGTGGGTACAGGAGTTATCTGGGAAGCTTGAAGCCGCAGAGCTTGCTCAAACCAAGCTGAAGGAGGAGATGGAGGTGATGAGGAAATCCTTTCAGGCTGACTGCTCGCGATACCAATCGGAGAGGGATGCTGCCATTGCAACGCTGTTGGCTTCTGAGGACCGAATAAGGGAGTTCGAGGAGAACGAGGGGATAATGGATGAGATGCTTCAGGATATGTACTTTCGCACTTGGAAACAGGGCAACTTGTCTTGGATGGATGATTATCCCCGAGTCATGGCCAGGATTTACCTTAGGGCCCTGGAGGAGGCTAAGGCCGATGCAGATAAGGAGGGTGGTGTGGCCTTCAGAATGGACGTGGTCACGGCCCAGTTCACCAAGGAGAAGAAAGCGGCGGTGAAGGAGGGTATGCGGCTGCTTACCGCTGAGGAGGTAGGGGTGCAGTTGGAGGATGATGATCAAGGAGCAGATGCCGGTAAGTCTTTCCTTTCAGTCTTTTCGTAACTTGATTGCTTATTGTTGTGACTATTAATGGATTCTTTCTTGAATTGGACAGGCGGGACCCCTGGAGCACCAACTACCTCTGGTCAACATGCTGAGAGTTCCGATCCCGCGGTTAAGTAGATCTCTGGGGGCCAGTAGGATAGAGGTGAAGCTCTAATGCAGCCGACTCCCTGACTTGACCTGGACATCTTTTGGTTTACCTGACATTGTTGTCTATGCTAGTCCCAAAACATTAATGTAACTTTTAGGTTGTAATTATGTTATTTGTAACGAACAACTTCATTTTTGGCATGTAATTTTTTAATTTAAGCTGGTTCTGTTATATTTAAATGCTTTCGTTATTTTGGTGTGTTGCATAAGAAATGCAGCTATGCATATGCCTGTGATTCAATTGTGTTTGATGTCAAGTTCTTACTTAAAATATAATTTCATATCTTGCAATGTTATTGTGATGTGTGAATAAACTATAGCTACGCATTCATAGAAAAAGGAAGAGAGTACCGCCCTTCATGTTTTAGTTGTAAATGGTAGCTTTGAATGTCTTGTGTGAATGAGTATGAAATACAGCTGAGTGTCATGTCATCCAGTTGTGAGTTCCTATCCCCATTTGCGGGTGTCTCCTATTTTGTGCCCTGTACTTTAGGGATCATTATATAGAATAGGAGGAAAGTTTTTAAATAAAATAGGAATATAAGAAATAGCAAAACTTCCAATCACGGAAGGCCTTCGATGTGCTTAAGTTCGTGGCAAACGGGTTTTGTAGTCACTTTCCCTAGCTGTGGGTCTTGGAGACATTTGTCACCCTAATGAGCTGCCTCGGCTATAGTCGGCCTTCTCGGTGGCTTATAATCGGCTCACTACAGTTGGCTTTAAGGGCCGATCGCGAGCGATGAGTTAACCCGCAGCAGAGGGATGCTGGAGCAAAAGTGTCTCATTGGCGAGGGCATAGATTCGTATAGTACCTGTTAGGTCTTGTCCAGGGGAGGTTGCGCCGTGATGCGTCTTGAATGGAAATGCCATTACACAGGATTTTGTTCAACAGAAAAGGATAAAGTTAACAAGCAGCCAAGATATAAAGGAACAAGTTAAAAAAGAGACAAGTTTTTAAAGTGGTTCGGCACGAAAATGCCTACGTCCACTGATTCTCTTTGTTAATTCACTTCATATGGGCGGTACAAGTTAAGAAAAGTATCGACGAAGGTGTTAGATGTTCCATGCCCTCTGGAACACCTCTCCGTCCACTGTTGATAAAATATAAGCTCCGTTGTGGAGATCATTATGAATTACATATGGTCCGTCCCAGATTGGATCTAGTGCACCGGGGCGCGGGAAGATTCGTTTGAGACAAGATCTCATTCTTGTAAGCTACGATGCTTGACTTTGGAGTTGTATTGCGCCGCCGATTTTTGCTTGTGAGCTGCTGTTTTGAGCGTTGCATCGTTTCTCCTCTCTTTAATTAGATCCAAAGACATGTGAAGGAGTTCTTCGTTCTCTTCTGGGTTATAGTGGATCCTGTGGTAGGAAGGTACTACAGTTTCGACTGGGAGCATGGCCTCCGATCCGTGTGCCAAAGAGAAAGGAGTATGCCCCGTTGATGTTCTGAAAGATGTGCGGTAGGCCCAAAGTGTCGTAGGAAGTTCATCCACCCAAGCATTTTTTGACTTTTTAAGTTTCTTCTTGATTAGAGTTTTGAGAATTTTGCTGACAGCTTCGACTTGTCCGTTGGCCTTGGGATAAGCTACAGATGAGGAGCTTTTGTGAATTCCATGCTCTCGGCACCAGTCGGTAAACTCCTCGCTATCAAACTGAAGTCCATTGTCCGATATGATTTTGAGTGGAACTCCGTACCTACATAGAACATTTTTGATTAAGAAGTTAATAACATTTGTCGAAGATATTTTATTTAGAGGTTCTGCTTCCACCCATTTGGTGAAATAGTCAACTACCACTATCGCATATTTGGCTCCGCCTCGGCCTACTGGCAGTTCGCCAATCAAGTCAATTCCCCATACTGCAAAGGGCTAAGGGCTGGTCATTTGAGTAATCTCATTTGTTGGTAGACGAGGAATCTTGGCAAATTTCTGACATCTGTCACATTTTTTAACGAAGTCTAAGGCGTCTTTGTTTAAGGCGGGCCAGAAATATCCATATCGGAGTATTTTCTTTGCCAGAGTCTGCCCTCCAATGTGATCCCTGCAGTTTCCTTGGTGGATATTGGATAAGATTTCCTTAGCTTCCCTTCCAGCGACACATCTTAATAAGGGGTTAGAGAAGCCGCGCCGATAGAGGATGCCTTCTTGTATTGTGTAGCGGGAAGCTTTCCTCAAGATTTTCCTGACTTCGTTACGCTCGTTGGGAAGTATGTCATCTTGTAAGAATTTTCGGATGGGAGTCATCCAAGTATCCTCTTCGATTGCAGCTACCAGATTCACTTGCTTGAAACTTGGGGTTAGCTGCTTTGAGATGGCTACTGTTCCGGAAATGGTACCGTCTTTCATGCTAGCTTGCTTTGCCAGCTCGTCGGCCTCTTGGTTCTCTTCTCGAGGGATGTGTTTGATTAAATAGTGATCCAATTAATCGAGTAGCAGCTTGGTCTTCTTTAGATATGCTGTGAGTCGTTTTCCTCAAGTCTGAAATTCTCCTAGTATTTGGTTTACAATAAGTTGAGAATCACTATGAAGACATAAAGAACTGACTCCAATCTAAGGCATGTTCTAATCCAGCTATTACTGCTTCTTATTCTGCATCGTTGTTGGTGGCAGCGAATTCCAGCCTTAGAGCATAGTGTAGCTTCCTTCCCGTGTAAGTGATTATTACAAAACCTGCCCCCGAGCCTTGTTCGTTTGAAGCTCTATCCATAAAGAGATTCCAGTTAATGTCTTTTGCTATTTCAGATTGCTCCTTACCTTCGTTGGTAGTGAATTCAGAAATGAAATCGGCCATGGCTTGTCCCTTGATGGCGGTGCGAGGATGGTTGGTGATATCATATTGACTCGGTTCAATGCACCATTTAAGTAGTCGTCCAGAAGTGTCGGGACGATGGAGTACCTGCCTTAGCGGTTGATCGGTTAGAACTCTGATGGAATGAGATTGGAAATAGTGTTGCAGTTTCCGTGGCGTGATTAGTAAACAGTATGCTAGCTTCTCAAGTTTAGGATATCTGGCTTTTACCCCTATTAACCTCTTGCTTACAAAGTATACTGGCCGTTGCGCGCGGTTGTCTTATCTCACCAAAGCGGCGCTTAGAGCATGAGATGACACAGTAAGGTATAGGTATAGCTCTTCGCCTTCGTTTGGAGTTGAGAGTACTGGTGGTCTCTGGAGGTGTTCGATTAGGTTAAGTAAGGCTGTTAAGCATTCGTCAGTCCACTCGAACTTTCCTTTGTCTTTCTTTAGAGCCTCGAAGAAGGGGACGCACTTGTCAGTCGCTTTAGAGATGAATCTGCTTAGGGCGGCCACCTTCCCATTTAGGCTTTGCATTTCTCTTCTAGTGGAAGGTATCCTGATATCTTTCAGGGCTCCGACTTGTTCGGGGCTTGCTTCAATCCCCCTGGCATAGACGATGAATTCCAAGAACTTTCCTGATGACACTCCGAACGAGCACTTTAGAGGATTCAGCTTCATTCCATATTGGCGAAGTACGTGAAACATCTCGCCCAGGTGGCTTACGTGATCGTTGGCTTTCCTCAATTTTACTAGCATGTCATCCACATAAACCTCCATAGTTCGTCCTATTAGTTCCACAAACATCTTGTTGATGAGGCGCTGATAGGTAGCTCCGGCGTTTTTAAGTCCGAAAGGCATTACTCTATAGCAGTACAATCCCCGGTCAGTGATGAAACTAGTGTGGTCTTGATCGGGGGCGTGCATAGGAATTTGGTTATATCCTGAGTATGCATCCATAAAAGATAAGAGTTCGTGCCCGGCTGTGCTGTCCACAAGCTGATCGATTCGGAGGAGTGGGAAGCAATCCTTCGGGCAAGCGTCATTTAAGTTGTAGAAGTCAATGCATGTTCGCCACTTCCCATTAGCCTTTTTTACTAGTACCGGGTTAGCGATCCACTTTGGGTAGATGACTTCTCGTATGAAGTTGTTGGCAAGTAGGTTCTTTACTTCTTCATCGAGGGCTGCTGATCGCTCTGACCCCATACTTCTCTTTTTCTACTTTACTGGCGCCTTGGTAGGATCGATGTTTAGTATGTGGCATGCCACGTCTGGGGAGATTCCAGTCATGTCAACGTGCGTCCATGCAAATACATCCAGGTTGTGGCGGAGAAAATCAATGAGTTGATCCCTCAATTCTGCTCTTAGTTGAGATCCGATTTTCAACAGTCTACTTAGGTCGTGTTTGTCTACAGATACAAGCTCCATAGCCTCAGCCGGCTTGGCGGTGGCCTCCTCCTCTTTGTCCTTGGGGTCTAATTCATTGAAAGGATCACTGGTATATCGAAGAGGAGGGGCTTTCTTTAGTTTCTATGCTTCCAAGATTTTGGTGCAGAGAGTAGTTTCTGCATTCTTCCCTTTATCCTTCCTGCGGTTATTGCGAAGTTCAGTTACATAGCAATCTCGAGCTACGTCTTGATCCCCATCCACTTCCCCTATTCCATTGTCTGTCGGAAATTTCATCTTCAGACACCACGGGGCCAGGACAATTTGGAAGTCGGACAAGGCTGGTCTTCCCAAAAAGGCGTTGTAGGCCGAGTGGTTTTCTATTAACACAAATGTTTGTTTCCGCACAACGGAGCGGGGATGACTTCCTATTTCAACAAAGAGGTCCAGTCGCCCGAGGGGCATCTTCGCATCTCCCGTGAAACCGTGTAGTGGTTTGTTGCAGGGAGGCACATCCTTCATTGACAGCTTCATTCTGTCGAAAGCATGCTTGAATATGATATTTACTGAGCTTCCAGTGTCTACTAGAATTCGAAAAACTTCGGCTGTGCCGAACCGGGCAGAGATGACTATAGAATCCATGTGAGGGCACTGCCTTCCTTCCAGGTCACGCCTATTGAATGTAATGTCATCATTCTCTTTTCGCTTCGGGTGGCGTTCTTCCATAACAGAATTAACGTAGCCTTCATTATTTCTAAGTGACTGTCTATATTTTTCCATCTCTGCCCAGCTTCTATCGGCGATGTGTGGTCCTCCCGATATGGTATGGACCATTATCTTCTCATGACTGGGGCCGCCGGTGTTGCGATTTCCCCCTCCTGTTTCTGGGAGGGGTAGCCTTGGGTTCTCATTGGCAGGAGCTGGGGTCCTGTTCTGACCTTTTACATAGCATTCCAGTCTCTTCCTTCTGATGTGTTCTTCAATTAAGTCCCGGAGATGATGACATTCATTGGTATCATGCCCATGAGATTCGTGGAAGCGGTAGAACTTTCCAGACTTAATTGCGTTATCTAATTTCTTCTTGTATGGAGGGCATCTGTATTTAACTTCATCTTGGGTGGCCAGGAAGATGTTTTCGATTGTCTCATTCAAAGGAGTGTAAGTGTCAAACCTCGGTCCTAGCCGATATAGACGTTTTTCTCCCTTCTTGCCCCCAGCATTGTCTCTAGAGTCATTTCTTCGAACGTCCTTTGCTACAGCGGGTGTGTCGCCATGAGCTGCCTTGGTTTGTTGTCCTGTCTATCTTTCAGTGGCAGCGTCTTCAAGTCTCATATATCTTTCGGCTTCATGGAAGAAATCGGGTAAGGTAGCTGGTTTTTCTTTCGTTAATTTTCTAGCAAACTTAGTATCCGGATGCACACCACTACAGAGTGCCATTAAGATAAGTTTCTCATCGGCATCTTGGACTGCAGCCGTTGCAGCATTGAATCGGGTTAGATATTGCTGCACTGTCTCTCCAGGCTTCTGTTTGATATTAGATAGGGAATAAGCGTCCTTGGGTTGTTCCACATGAATGCGGAACTGGCTGATGAACTTTTCTTTCAACATTTCCCATGAGCTGATGGATACTTGGGGTAGGTGGCAGAACCAGGAGGTAGCTAGATCTGCCAAGAATAGTGGAAAGCATTTGCACAATACTCCTTCTGTGGCTCCACTCATGAGCATATGCTGTGTGTATCTCTGCAAGTGTACAACGGGGTCAGAGATTCCCTTGTAAGGTTCCATTGTTGGCATTTTCCATTCTCGGGGGGTGATGGCAATTTCAATTTTGCGGGTGAAAGGGCTGGTTACCCTAGCGTCTATCCCACGATCTCTTTGATCCCGTTGGACGCACTCTCTGAACAATCGCGCTATCCTTTCATCAGAATTTGGAGCAGATAGAAATGAGTTTGGTTCTCCTCTGCGGGGTTGATTCTGTCCAGATGACCTGTAGGGATGGTATCGTCTATCACTCCCAATATTTTTCAGTGGCTGTCTCTGGTCTTCTGAGAGAATGCTAGGGTCAGCTACAGTTGGCCCTTGCCTTGATCTTCCCCTGCTGGATTCTGTTCCAAACACTTCCTCGGGTCCAACCTCGGGCTGAACTCTAGCTCGGCCCCGTTCATTGGTGTTTCCATGGTTAGGCAGCATGACCGGCTCAGCTACAGCCGACCCTCGCCTGGTACTTCTCCTGTTGGGTTCAGTTCCAAGCGTTTCCTCAGGTCGGAGTTCGGACTGAGTTCGAGCTCGGCTCCTACCATTGTTGTTTCTGTTGTTAGCTTCTTCGAAGAAGAAAGATCTTTGTCGCCTCCGAGATCCTCCAGACTAGGACTCATCCCATGATTCAGTGTTGCGGTTGGATTCTTCAACATCCCTTAAGCATGACATGAGTTGGTTCACCAAGGCTTCTTGTTGGGATGTGAAGCAGTCAGTCACTTCAGCCACAACCCTATCTAGATCTGCCCTAGTAATTGTTGTTGGTTGTTCTGCGGCAGGGGCTGTCGGATTTGCCTAATTTCCATTTCGTACTGCTATTGAAATGGGACGGTTCTCTTGATCTGTGATCAATGGATCTGGAACGCTGCTAGTTGCGATGTTCTTTCCTTTTCTAACATCTTTCTTCTGCCTGGGAGGCATGTCTTCCAAGCAATGAGCGATGCTGTCGGGAAGAAGGTCAAGTGGGAGAAGCTGAAGCTTCTACCTCAACTTCTCAGTGAAAGCACCAAAAATGTTTGCACAAAAAATGGGCAAACACCTCCAAGTCGTATAATTTAGTCAATTTTATGTTATTCTTAGCGATTTGGGTGATTTATGCAAATATGTAAAAAGCAGGGACTAAACTGTAAAAGATACACAGATTTATAGTGGTTCGGCCAAAATGTGCCTACGTCCACTTTATATGTTATTCTCCTTTACTGTTCAGATTACAAGTACAAAGCTTTGATTACAAGTATATGAAAGTTGTTTGAAAGTTCTATCCGTGCTTGAGCTCTCAAACTTGTCTGCCATTATTGCACACCTACCCCTCTATTTATAGAGTAAGGCTGGGGGTAGGGGTTTTGGATGTATATAGCTGTTGGTGGGCCTGAGCTGATGTAATTTGGCCTGGCAATGTTGGTTCGCCAAAGCCTTGGTCCGGAGATGGTTGGAGTGGCTTTCGGTCCGGTAGTGGTTGATTCGGTAGTGGTTGATCCGGTGGAGAGTGGTGAGTGAGAATTGGTTCGGTAGTGGTTGATTCGGTAGTAGTTGATTCGGTGGAGCGTTGGTCCGGTGGTAGGTGAGTTGGTGTTTGGTCCGGTGGTAGGTGAGTTGGTGTTTGGTTCGGTGGTAGGTGAGTTGGTGTTTGATCCGGTGATGAATGGGTTCGGTCAGGCCTTAGATCGGTAGTGAGAATTCGCCCAACAGTCATCGCAGTGAAGCAGTTTATATGCATCAACCCATAGGTTTTCGTAATAAAAATTATCCGGATCATGTTTGCCTTTTGAATAAATCTTTGTACGGATTAAAACAGGCTCCTCGAGCTTGGTATCAAAGATTTGCTGATTTTGTTGCTACCATTGGGTTCTCTCACAGTACGTCAGATCACTCTTTATTCATCTACAAGAATGGTTCTGATATTGCTTATATTCTGTTATATGTGGATGACATTATACTTACAGCTTCTTCTGATCGTCTTCGTAAGTATATTATGACTCTCTTAGCTTCTAAATTTGCTATTAAGGATATAGGTCCTCTGAGTTTCTTTTTGGGTATTTTTGTCACTTGTCAAGCTCATGGTCTTTTCTTATCTTAGACACAGTATGCTGCAAAAATTATTGAATGTGTCGGAATGTCTAATTGCAGTTCGTGTCCTACTTCTGTTGACACTAAGTCCAAACTAAGTGCCACCGATCCGACTAAGTATCGTAGTCTTATAGGTTCTCTTCAGTATCTTACATTCACTTGGCCAGACATTTCCTATGTCGTGTAGCAGAACTGTATTCATATGCATGCCCGACTAATGAGCATATGAAAGCTCTTAAGCGTATCATACGCTATCTCCAGGGTACCCTTTCTTTTGGTCTCCGCTTGTACAAATCTAATATTAATCGTATTATCTCATATACAGATGCAGATTGGGGTGGTTGTCCTGACACCCGTCGTTCTACCTCTGGTTATTGTGTATTCCTAGGAGATAATTTGATTTTTTGGTCTTTGAAACGGCAACCTACTCTTTTCTGTAGTAGTGCTGAGACGGAGTACAGGGGTGTTGCTAATGTTGTTTCAGATTCGTGTTGGATCAGAAATTTGCTTCTAGAGTTGCATTGTCCTATTCAAAAGGCTACTCTAGTTTATTGTGACAATGTGAGTGCTATATACTTACCCGACAATCCTGTTCAGCATCAACGCACTAAACACATTGAGATGGATATTCATTTCGTTTGTGAGAAAGTAGTTCATGGCGAAATGCGTGTGCTTTATGTACCGTCCCGTTATCAAATTGCTGATATTTTTACAAAAGGGCTTCCACGCGTATTATTTAATGATTTTAGGGACAGTTTAAACATACGAGAACCTCCCGCTTCGACTGAGTGGGTGTGATAGAATATATTTTACATATATTCTATGCGCTAGAATATTTCTTGCATTTATTCCTTGATCTCACGATATCTTTATTTGATTAGTCAAACCGACCGTAGGGAGGTTTACTTACTGTCACTGACCAAAATCAATTTTTCTGAAGCCAAAAAAACGTTGATTTTGTCTCATCACGGTTTCCCTAAAAACATGGATCTTGTCTCATTGCGGTTTCCCTAAATTCCTCCTTTTACTTTGCGCATCAAAGATTCCAAATTCAAATCTATTATGATTTTCAAATTCTAAAATTTCAATTTCAAATCGATAATTTTGAATGCTTTGATTAATATTTAAATTTGAAATTCATATTTTCATATTCAAATCTCAATTTATTCTTTTCCAACATATTATCACTTAATGTTTAAGTAATATTAACAAAATTTCTAAATGTATATTTCTTATCAAAGTTATACAATCGAACGGTCGGTTTCTCCACCGTTGTGCGGTTATACTAGTATTTATTTAGTTACATTTGTTTTAACAATTCAGTGGCTAATTTGTAGCCTCTTTATTTGGTTAGTATTTATTTAGTTACCTTTATTTTAGCAAATCAGTTGGCTAATTTGTAGTCTATCTTGACTCTTGTCACCATATATATTATTGGACGTTGAATACAATGGAGAAGCAGTTGATTTCTAAATTGATTTCTATCAATTCTCTTAAATATGAAATATACAAAACATGAAAAGATGTCATGTCCAGATAGAAGGGCTTAGAAGTCAAGGTACGGAAATCACACACGAAATTTAGGAAGATATCTTTAGGTTGCTCAGCTCTTCACTAGTCAAAAGGGCAGATCGTAAGTCCAACTATGGAAATATTCCTTCGGTGATTTTCTTAATTTGTTTAATAACAATTATAGATTTCTGGAGCTTAATTTTTCAACTAATATCCCATCATATATTTTGTGTTCTCCATGATATATTATCTATGTAAATCTTTAGATGTTGATAAAAATGGCTAACCTGAATCAGCCTTGGTTGTTATTATATTCTTTTATATGTATATTGTGTTGTGCATGTTGTGTTATATGATTATAGATCACACTCGTTTTGTCACCATAACATATATTTTGCATGGTTAGCTTTAATTTTTTTGTTGGAAAACACTACTATTATAGACTGCAAAAAATGTACTCAGCGGTTTGGAAAATGAATTTTTTTAAACGGTTTAAACCTTTTTCTTTCTTTCATATTCCTTCATTCAGTAACAAAATTCACAGCTGATACACATACTACTGTTTAGTAGATCAGCTAATACACAGTAAAATGTACTCCTTCATTCAGTAACCTTTATGAGTTATGTTGCTAGCCGCGACATGAGGGATTGCTAAGACAGATCTATTCTCTAAAGTAGAATAAAATACAAATTAAACATGGATTGCATATATAGAATAAACAAAAGTTAAAACATGCATAAATTTCAAGACTAAGAACAACAGCTAAGCTACTTCTTAGTCATGCCCTGGTCAATTACTGCAGCAAACCAACCTAAAGAGCTTACGTTACATTTGACCTATGTAATTCAGCTCTTGTTACAGTAATCCGAGTTGAGTATGAGCACTATTGTATCATGGTCGATTCTTAAACATTTTCCACTAAAAAAGGGGAGGAAAAAAATCTTGAACCATCTGAAATAGCTTGAGTATCAGATTTATTTTCAAATTAGATAATTTTTAGAAATAAAAGCAAAAACAAATGCAAATGTGGGAAAAAATGTACCATTTCCCCAAAAAGCACTTCATTTAAATTTAAATCAAATTTAACTTGCACTTTTCTGAAGTACTTAATTTAAAATTTCCTTTATTTCTTCCTTTTTTTTAAATTCGGTAAAACCAAACTATTTTTGCAATAAGGTGAATTAGTGTTAAATTCATTTTCACAAAGCTTATTTCAAAATTTTATCCTCTGTAATTCCAAGGCAGGCAATGGCTTACATTTTCAAACTAATTTTAAAAGTTGTTCAAATTTATGCTTTGTATTATGAAACGATTAAATGAATTAATATATATATATATATATATATATATATATATATATATATTATAAAAATAAAAGCTTCCATTTTGGGAACTAAAAGGTACAGCTGAAATATAGTGGCAACAGCATAATTTTCATCACCAACAAAAGCACGTCGCACAGAACAAATTCAGTACCAAACGAAGAAGAGAAAATACAGGGGAAAATAACAGTTTATAATAATAAGATACTCAAAAGGGAATACAATTACAAATAACTGTAAAAGGAAATAAATAACACTTAACCATCATCCTCTGAAAAGAAAGTCTCAAAACTAAAAATAAAATTTATAAAGTAAAGAGTTCATCAGTATAGCATTAGAAGAAGAAAAAAAACTATAATAGTAACAGTAGTAGTAATCCCCTATTTAGCTTTGGCAGTAGTACCATTGGAGGCAGCTTTCCGTTTAACAGAAAAGGCAGCAGAAGGGTTGAGCTCGTCCTAGGCCTGATCCATGTAACCATGGCATCGGCCAGTTTGCTGAAGTAGAGGTCAACCTTGCTTAGCTTGGCCTTGACCTGCTTAGATAGCTCAAGGTAGCACTATTTGATTTGTTAGCAACTCCATATCTTGATATACATCTAGCTAGAAGCTATTTGATTGAATTAAATTCAAGCAATTCACGCCAATGCATACTTGGTGCCTATTCACAATTTATAGGCTTTGTAGACTTGATGACCCCAACCCCATATGTATTTTCAATGCAACAAATTCATCTATTTCAATTGCTTCATTCGTATTATTATCACTTGATTCACCATTTTGTTCACCTATTCATCAGTGGGTTTTATACTCTAGGTGTTTATTGTAGGGTTCTTTAACCTCTTAGTTTTATACTACTGACACAAAGACACTATACGTAGCCAAACTTCGAGCAGTGTGACGTCATTAGTAATAATGAAATGGCTAAATTTAGTTAGATGATCTGTAACCAAGTTATTTGTTAGGCTCAAGTAGTCCTTGAATAAAATCCAAAGATATCCACACTTAGTTCTAAAGTTGAGATCTCCAAAGGTTGCATAAGTGCTTCATTAATTTTGATCCTCTAACCTCACTTTTTGATATAAAAAAAAGTTGAAATTATTTTCATAACCGATAAACTTCTAAGGGAAAATTAATTCAGAAACTGGATCTATTGCCAGACCTAGACATCCATTTTTCATTACACCACATCTGCGGACACTTTTTGATAATTTATAAGTAGAATTGCATTAAGCTTCCTAATTTCCCAAAATATTGACATCTCCTCGTCTTGAAGCCTTTTTATTCAACTAGTATGTATGTTGAAACAAGAATATAACACATCATAAATTAGGAAGATATTCAACCCTTTCTCTTCCCAATAGAAATGTATTATGTATTAAAAGGACTAATAATTAGTTTGAAGTATCATGCATGGAATACTCTTCTCCTTATGTGTGGGTGGCAACCGTTCATAAGATAAACTTTGAGAAATTATTTACTCAACTAAGTTAACCAAGCAAAACTTCTAAGTATCACGCATGGAATACTTCTCCTTAATGTTTTCTTTGTTTTTGTTTCTTTATTAATATTATTTTAGTTGGCAACCTGCATCGCTCAGAACACCTACCTGTTAAAAGATGATACCTGAATTTGGGAAGAAGCCATTGGAGGATCTCAAGGAAGAAGCCATAGAATCGGAGCTAGGTTTTACCAAACCAAATACTTGGATCGGTGAGGCAGTAGGCTGGACCAATTGATCCAGTGAAGGAAGATGTCGAACGAGATTTTTCATCCGTTGTTGCTTGGATTTGCCGCTCCAGATTTCTAGAGCGGTGACGACTTCAATCGGTGAAAATTAGAGGAGTTCGTTAGGTGGTGGTGAGCTCGGTCAGTGCTAATTTGATTTGGAGCGGTAGCATGAGATATGAAGAAGGTGTGGAAGCTTCGTTCGGCATTGTGAAAGAGGTGAAGAACGTCGAACCAAAACGTGCCACTCCAGAATTTTGGTTCGGTGATCCAGTGAAGAAGAAGACGATGAGCGAAATATCTCATTTGGTATTTGGTGATGCTGGTCCAAATGCTATGTGCCGAACCAAATGCCAAGCTTTATGTGTTGTTTGCCGGACCATATGCATGCCTAACCAGATTGATGCCGAATCAAAACCCAAGGCTGCTATATAGCAGCTACCCCTTCTTATGTCTTCACTGTATAAATAGTGGAGTTTCTGAACAACAATGACAGCCATCCTAGAGAGATGAAACTCGGCAGAATTTTGTGTGTATTGTTGATTCTTCTTATATATAGCCTCCAAAAGAAAATCAATCTCGTAATTCTAATCTTTCAGTGATTAATAAAGTCTCATCTCCCCAAGTGGACGTACACTGCCTTGCGGTAGTGGAACCACTATAAATACTGGTCTTATTTATTTTTTCTGCATTGCATAGATCTGTGACCATCTGTTTTGGTGTTTTTCTCCGTTTGTTTCGTCTCACTACAATCACAATCCAGTTGTTTTCCACTGCTTTATGTTTTTTATTCTCTTAGATTGATCATCTGAAGGAATTTTCCCCAACAGTCTGATATCAGAGCTGCAATGTTGATTGAGGAGTGTTAGACGCTATGGCTGGAGATGAAATGACTCCAGTTGTTACACGACCATATACTAAAGGGATGTATATCACATCAGGATCACAGTTGGCAATTGAGGAATGAAATAGAGATAAAGACTTCGAGAAGTGGCAATGGATAATGAAGGCTGTTGTAATGAGAAATAAAGTCTATCCGGTAGTGTTTGCCCTTGAGGAGTTGACGGCTGACATCTCAGTTACAGAAAGGAAGGAGATTGAGAAATAGGCGTTTACTACTTTACAACTAGCTATGAGAGAACGTGATTTCAGAGATTAACAGTGAGACCACTGCTAGTGGCATTTGGACCAAGCTAGAAAATCTCTACTTGAAGAAATTTCTGACTAATCGTCTAATATTACTGAAGACATTTTTCACCATGCGGATGGGAGAGAGAACTTCAGTGAAGGAACATCTTAATTTCTTTGATGATTTCATGATGAAGATGAAGACTGTTGACTTGAAGATGAATGAGGAGCAAATGGCAATAATTCTTTTGTGTTCTCTTCCGAAGCGATATACACGTTTCGCTAACAGCCTTATCTTTGCTAGAGACACATTAACAGTGGAAGATGTGAAGTCAAACCTTCTATCTAAGGGCTTGAGATATCAGATGAAGGAGATAAGTAAAGGAAGTAGGGGTGGAAGTAGTAGTCATGTCCTATTTGTTGAAAGAGGTGGAGATAATTAGAAGAATTGGCACTTTAGAGCGCGTTTCAAGTCCAGGAAGCCCGTTAATGGCAGGAGAGGGAAGTCTAAGAATCGAAGTGCTTTATCTGCCAAAAACTTGGTCATTGGAAAAATGATTGTTCAGATTTGAAGAAGAAGGAAGAAGACGGATCTTCATCATTTGCAGTGGAGAAGTCTATATCTGACGATGTGTTGTCTGCAGCAGTATCAGATGTCTCAGACCGTTGGGTGCTGAACTCGGAGGCATCTTTCCATATGACGCCTAATAAGGATTACTGCAGTTCTTTCGTTGGACGAAAAGGAAGCTCTATTATTATGGGTAATGATCCTAGCTGTAGAGCAATGGATGAAGGTACGGTGAGGATCAGGATGTTTGATGGAATGATATGCACTTTGACAGGTGTGTTATATTCCAAGTCTTCGGAAGTCCTTAATTTCTTTAGGAAAATTAACATCTTTGGAATGTAAGTTAACTATCAAGAAAGATAGTCTGAAGGTTTCGAGAGGTGCACTAGTTCTTATAACAGAAGATGTGTTTAAAAATCTGTATTTGCTGAAAGGAACCACAGTTCTTGGAGAGTCGTGTGTTGGAATAGACAGTTCTCGTGCTTTGGATGCCACAAGGCTTTGGCCTCTCAGGTTGGGTTATATTGCAGAGAAGGGCTTAGAGTTGCGTCAAAGATGGAAGATGATCAAAGGAGAAAGCTTCGATAAGATGGACTTTTGCCAGGAGTGTGTTAGGTAAGTAAATTAAAGTATATATTGGAGTTGGACTCCATAGATCGAGACGAGTATTTGAGTACGTGCATACAAATATTTGAAGACAAGGTGCTACTCCTTCTCTAGAAGGAGCCAAGTATTTTATCTCTTTCATTGATGAATTTTCTCGAAAAGTATGGGTGTATGTGATGAAGGCCAAATCAGAGAGCTTTGAGAAGTTCAAAGACCGAAAATCGCTTTGTTTAGAAACAATTTAATTCTAGGTTGAAGGTGTTGGGATCTGATAATGGCGGTGAATTTTTCTCTCGAGATTTCCTCAATTTTTGTAGACAACATGGCATTAAGAGACATTTCACTACACCCGAAGATCCGTAATCCAATGGGATTGCAGAAAGGATGGACATGACTCTACTGGAGAAGGCTCCTTGCTTGAGATTGACGACGAGCTTGTCTAGAGGCTTTTAGGATGAGGCATTATCAACCGCGATGATATCATAAATTGGATTCCGTGCTCAGCCATAGATGGAAAGATTCCAGAGGAGAATTGGAAAGGTAAAGCAGTGTATCTTGGTTACTTCTGAATGTTTTGCTTGTCTTGTGTACATTCTCCATATAGGTGATGACAAGTTGGAGGCTAGAGCATACAAGAGCATACTAATGGGATACACCAATGGTATCAAAGGGTATCGAATTTGGAACCCTGTTGATCGGAAAATTGTTCATTCCATACATGTTACTTTTGATGAGTCTGCTATGTTCAATCCGAAGGAGAAGCTACCCACTACATCAAAAGATTCCGATAGGCCTAAGGAGATGGAAGAAGTTTTTATGTTCCAGCCAAATAGTAGAGTTGTTGTTGATGCTGTCGAGGAAAACACAGTTGACAAAACATCACAGGATAGTCCATAGATACCTTCTAGTAGTGCTGGTGATATGCATGAATTTAGACGAAATTCAGTTCAAGGTGGAGCTGGAAGGAGTTTAAGAAAAGCAGTACCAACTCGGGTCATTCGTTGGACTATTAGGTCATCCGAAACATATGGTGATTGGCAGTTTGCGAACCTTAGCCTTGGTGATCGGTTTGACTATGCCTTACATGTGGCTTATGTGGAGCCGCTTGACCTTGCTGAAGCTTTGAATTCATGTGACAGTTCGAAGTGGATGTGCTCTATGGAAGTGGAGTTAGAGTCGTTAAAGAAGAACAAGACTAGACTTCCTTAATGACTCTAACTCCACTTGCGAATTGGTACCACTTCCTCAAGAAAGCCTAGCCATAGGTTACAAATAGGTGTTCAAGGTGAAGGATGATGGGAGATACAAGGCTAGACTAGTTGCTAAAGGGTTTTCACAAGGAAAAGGATTGAAGTATGATGAGATATTCTCTCCAATAGTGAGGCATACATCCATTTGCATTTTGCTCGCTATCATCGCAGCCATGACTTGGAGTTGGAGCAACTGGACATGAAAACCACTTTCTTGCATGGAGACTTGAAAGAGACCATCTACATAAAGCAGCCAGAATGATTTGTTGTAGATGGAAAAGAAAATTGGGTTTGCAAATTACAGAAGTCTTTGTGTGGACTTAAGCAGTCGCCTAGACAATGGCACAGGAGGTTTGATTCTTTTATGCTTTCACTTGGTTTTGATCGTAGCATCAAAGATGCTTGTGTGTACTTCAAGCATTTAAAGAATGGTAGGTGGGTGTACCTACTCTTGTATGTGGATGATATGTTGATTGCTTCCAAGGATAAAGCTGAAATCGATAGTTTGAAGCTAAAGCTAAAAGCGAAATTCGAAATGAAAGATCTTGGAGAAGCAAAGAAAATTTTGGGTATGGAAATCCAATGGGCTAGAAAGCTAGGAATTTTGAGCCTCGCTCAAAAGGAGTACATTCGAAAGGTGCTTACTCGGTTTAGCATAGAAAAGGCAAAGGCAATTAGCACATCCATGCCTTTGCACATATAGCTTTCAAGTAAAGGCTCTCCAATCTCAAAAAGGACAAGGATTATATAATGAAGGTCTTATATGCAAGTGCAGTTGGCTACTTGATGTATGCTATAGTCTGCACTAGGCCAGACATTGAACAGGCTGTTGGATTGGTGAGTAGATTCATGGCGAATCCAGGAAAGACGCATTGGAAAGTAGTAAAGTGTATCTTCATATACTTTATAAGAACTCCAAACCAAGGACTTGTCTTTGGAGGTAGTTTCAGCTTGGTTGGATTTTGTGATTCCGACTATGCCGGTGATAGAGATCGAAGGAAGTCAACCTCCGGATATGCGTTCACCTTTGGTGGGACAGCGATCAGTTGGAGAGCGAGGCTGTAGACGATTATGGCTTTGTCTACTACAGAGGCAGAGCGCGCTTTATTTGAGGCGACTGTTGTGTGATTTTGGCTTCGTATATAAAGGCGTGGATGTGTATTGTGACAGTTAGAGTGTAATTCTTTTAGCTGAAAATCTGGCATTCATCTCGAGGACGAAGCATATTCAGGTGTGAGAGTTGTTTCTTGTCTCAATAAGTGAAGAGAAGCTAGTTCATCTTTTTAAAGTTCACAAAGGAGAATGCAGTAGACATGTTTACCAAGTCGTTGTCTATTGCTAAGCTCAAGCATTGCTTGGACTTGATTCAATTAATGAAGTGCTAGGTCCCACGGGATGGCATGGGGGGAGAGTTGAGATGGTTCATGGAGACGTTTTTTTTCATGGTGGAGATTGATAGGTTCTACACGGACTGGGTACTTCGAACACTTTGTTAACGGACGGTGGCCTTGCCAGAGTTCATTGACAGAGTGTAATGGGTGATGACATTACCAAGCTCATTGAATAAGTATCCATTGCTTGGAGTATGAAGGTCTAAATGGAGTTGGAAGGCTTGTTTGGAATTCAGTATCAAGGTGGAGATTATTAAAGATGATACCTGAATTCGGGAAGAAGATATTGGAGGATCTCAAGGAAGAAGCCCTAGAATCAGAGCTAGGTTTTTCCGAACCAAATACTTGGCTCGGTGGGGCATTAGGCCGGACCAATTGATCTAGTGAAGGAGGATGTCGGACGAGATTTCTCATCCGGTGTTGCTTGGATTTGTTGCTCCACATTTCTAGAGCGGTGGCGACTTCAATTGATGAAAATTGAAGTAGTTCGTTCGGTGGTGGGGATATCTGTTAGTGGTAATTTGATTTGGAGCGGTAGCATGAAATTTGGGGAAGGTGTAGAAGCTTCGTTCGACATTGTGAAAGAGGTGAAGAATGTCGAACCAAAATGTGCCACTCTAGAATTTCGGTTTGGTGATCCAGTGAAGAAGAAGATGCCGAATGAAATATCTCCTTCAGTATTTGGTGATGTCGGTCCAAATGCTATGTACCGAAACAAATGCCAAGCTTTATGTGCTGTTTGTCAAACCAGATGCATGCCGAACCAGATTGATGCCGAATCAAAACCCAGGGCTGCTATATAGCAACTATCCATCCTATTATCTTCAATTTATAAATAGTGGAACTTCTGAACAACAATGGCAGCCATCTTAGGGAGCTGAAACTCTATAGAAGTTTGTCTGTATTGTTAATACTTCTTATGTATAGCCTCCAAAAGTGAATCAATCTTGTAACTCTAATCTTTCAATGATTAATAAAATCTTCTCACCTCAAGTGGACGTACACTGCCTCGTGGTAGTGGAACTACTATAAATATGAGTCTTATTTAATTTTTTTGCATTGCATAGATCTACGACCGTCAGTTCTGGTGTTTATCTCTATTAGTTTCATCTCACCACAATCACAATGCAGTTTTTTTCCGCTGCGTTGGGTTTTTTATTCTCTTAGACTGATTATCTAAAGGGATTTTTCCTAATACTAATTGTACCACATGATTGACCTATGATTGATTAATAACAGAGGAAGGTGAAAGTCCTTACCTTTTGATGTAGTTGTCCTTCAATTTGAGATTCAACTCAAACTCTAGGTTTAATCGGTATGCCATTTAGATATTTTGATGAAATTTAACAAAATAAATTATTGCAAATCTCTACTTCCTTGCTCTATGTAAGTAAAGATGTGCATTCAAAATGCATATAAAGTCACATACCAAACCCGTAAATGAAAGTTACTTATATTACGGAATATTGACTAATATATATACTAAATTTTATTTTAAAATTGCAGAAACATCACAGAGATTGAAGGCAAAAGCTACAACTCTAATGAGGCATAAGAAACTGCTAAGTTGCAGCTTCAGAGACAATTTCAGGAGCTTTGAGAGACGTTCTATCGGTAGTTCAATAGTGATTTGATGAACCAGGTTCAAGCCAAAATGATGTTCTAGATCAGTGTCAGGATGATTGATGCATTTTATTTGGATGTTATGCAGTCAAAACACTTAGCGGTTCTATAGCGGTCGTGCTGCAAAAAGCTATAATGGAAATAAAGCAGGGATATAACAGAAAACAGCGTAGATGCAAGAAGCTTCATTAAATAATAAAATCAAATATTTAAAGCTAATATTGTTTCATTCTAACATCGTTTGTGTAGAAAAAAGAACTATTGTTTAATCCTTTATAAAAAAAAACAAAGAATATCATTATTAATGCAGTGCAAATTTGGTGACTATAACAGATTTGTAGCGTATATTGAACACTTATGCCTTAAAACTAGGTCTTTGCTCTAGCTTCTTTGATTTGGTTTGAAAGAGAACCGGTCAAATCAACCATTTTATATTAATGTTGCTAAAAAGGGTGCTAAAAAGTCTTGATTTAGCGGATGTGGTGGAAAATAACGGGACTTAAAGTGGGTCTACTACTTAATAGGGCTAAATTGAAAAAGCGCAGTGGTCGAATAGTGTTACACGCTATAGCGGGGATGTAGCAATGCTTTAATTATTAACTGCACTATGTGTGTGTGTATGTATATGTGTGTGTATAGATATATAATATTGAATGGACATGCATGATATGGATGTAGTATTGAGATATTATTTGCGTACCGTTTGACTACTATATATTATGTGATATTGAAAGATTTTGTTGTTGTTAGTCTACGATTTGATTTGTATTGTTTAAATGTGAAATCATTATGTTTTGATGTTATATATATTGTCATAATTGCAAGTTTGACTTATTTGACTATATATTATTATCGCGATTTGTGATTGAATGAAAAATACAGCGAAAGTTCTTTAAAGAAACTGCATAAATTCTCTCGTTAAATTGTAGGAAAAATCACAAAATTACACATTATCAAATTTCGTAGCTAAATCATCACAAATTCATTAAAATTATCATGTCGCCAGGATGTCTTCGCGAAATGACACATTCGATTAATTATTGCTCAGTTGACAAAACCGTTGGTAAATGCTTCAAAAAAATAAAGTCGCTGGAAACTTCCTTAGCAAAAGTCATTGCGATGGTTTCGAATTTTTCTTCATGGATATTTTTGAGATGGCAAGTTGTTGTCAGAAACAAGGTTTTCCATGACTTTGCGAGACTACTTGTTATCAAATTTTCAACAATTTTTTGTAATGTAATATTTACTTCAATGGTGAAGCTGTTAATAGGATTATCGTTCTTTAATGGAATTCAAAAATTCATCAAATTATCCGATGACACAAATGAGATTAATGTAAGTCAAGCTACAATGGTGATCATATTGTAGTTGTTCTTAGCGCATTCCATTTTATCATGTGTAACCTATGTGTTTCACATGGTATGTTTAAAACAAATAATTTTATAAACATTTTTACAGAATTGAAGTCATTATACAACTTATGGTGAATTTTTTAAGATAATGAGTTATGTAATGAGCTTATTATGTTCTGAGTATATAATTTTTGTTATGTGATTTATGTATTTTTATATTTGTATAAAAACTTAAATTGTCATTTTTGTAAATGCTAAATTGTTATATACATATTTATTATTTTTAGCATTTAATATTTGTTAAAAAAAATAGACGAATAATTTTAAATAAAATATTTTAATGAATTTCAACAGAATAATATTTATATACATAGATCTTGTATTTAATATTTAGCTTTTAGTATATTTATTTAAAAGATAAATGATATATAGATTTACTTTCAAATATTACTTGAAAGAACGAAAAATATACCTAAAAAAACTAAAATGTAATGGTATCGAATAAGTATGTCTTTATGCATTTAAAGCCCTTGCAATTGATATCAGCATCAGAATCAAAGGGATAATCAAAATATTTATTTAATGACTAAAGGAAAATTTGATTTTTAAAAAAGTCACAAATCATATTGTTATTTTAGTTACATAAAGTAAAAACTTTTTTTAAATCATTGTTTCTTGACTTAATAAAACCAATGTATAATAAAACTTCTCAAAAAATAATTGACACGCACCTCAAAAAAAAATACAGAAGGAAATATTTCTAGTAAAAACATGTTAAATTTTTATTCATTAATTAACGTAAACTATGAATATGTATAACTAAATTTACCAATTTCACAAAACGTATTGATTGAAAATATTTATTTTTCAAAACTACAAACAACAAAATTTATCATTTGCCATTAATTTAATGTCATTCTTAACAAAAATAAATTTTTTTAATGGCAAAAAATCCACTTGACATATCAATTTTAGAATGATAATATACCTATTTTACAAAGAAAAAATTGTTTATATGTTTATTTGTAATGAAATGCAAACTTTAGGAAGAAAGCTTATATATATTTTTATTTGTAATAAAGTACCAATTATAGAAATAAATAAATTAGGTAAACTTAAATATAGAGTAACGTAAGAGAATTAAAAGTAATTTTGTTTGTACTACAAAAATTTTAAGTTATATGCACTTGAATGAAATATTAGTTTTACAGTTTTTTCAATAAAAGTGGTATACAATACATTGAATTGTTATATTTTAGGGCTTATTATAGCAAATAATAAATATTAGTTAATTAGATTTAATTTAAAGAACAAATTTTTAAATATAAGCATCTCAAAAAACCAGTTCCAACTGTACTATTCTTTAGAAACTAATTGTAAAAATATGCCTCTTTTTTAGATTCGGCGTTTTATACATACGCGTTTATGAAATTTCCAACAAATGGAATATATATAACTGTAACAATGGTGTAGTTGGTAAGAATATGGATTTAATGTATTATTGGATTTTGTCATAGGGTATGGGTCCAAATCCTCGCTATCTTTACATTAATTTTGTTTTATTTTTCATAATCAATATATTTGTAAAAACTTTTGTAGTATACTTTTTATCACTTACAAATCATACTTTTTTATAACAATCGCCTTTTCGACCACTGAATGTCGACACTAATACACTCATGGTATTCACGTATCGATCATCCAAATGCTGGAAAGACAGAACATTAGGGTAAAATAAAAGAAGAATAAAAACAAGAAAGAAGAGAACAATAACATCAGAATCTCACAATAGAATGATGACATATAATATCAAAATGATCTTTTACAAAGGAAAACGGTATAGGTACGATAATCAGAACAAATTAACCTATCATCAGCCTGGAGAGTTATAACAATCTATCATCACAATTGCTGATATAAAAAATAAACAAATTAATGCATTAGAAATAAAATCTACGATAGGTAATCATTCAACTCTTTTCTTAGAGCTCCAATGAATCATCGACGTTATCTGGAAATATACACGGGGCTGACTTGAGCATTGTAAGACTTGAGCATTGTAAGAAAATAACACCCGGATCAGTCTGATAAACTAGTGTGAGAACACTCAAGTAATTTGAATTGCTATATTTGTAAAACTCTTTAAAAAATAAAGGTATCTAGTAAGACCATGTCACAAATAAATACGGACGAGTTTTACCTTACGATAACCGAACCATTTTATAGGAAAATTTAGTGTATTACAATAATGTCTAGTGTGTTCAATATATATATATATATATATGTATATGTATATATATATGTGTGTGTGTGTGTGTGTGTATATATATAAGTCATAGCTGAAATGGTTATATTGGTTACATTTGATAACATATTTAGATATACAAAAAAAATTGTTAAGGTAGGTTCGTATAAATGGATTTTCCATGGAGACCTCTTCGGTATACTTGTAACCCATACCGAGGCCGATCACCTATGATAAGGGTCAGAAACTACTTTTCGAGCGTCGTATATCCCTAGATAAAATATACCATACGGTAAACACCACCAGCCCACGTCCTAACATGTGAAACGAGTATCATCAACTCCCTATGCGCAACAAACCTTTAAGCATACTCTAGAACATGGAGTTGAAGTACCTCTTATTAGGGTTAGCTGAACCTGGGATCATGCATCCTACTTTGCCTTTATTCATTTTCCGATGTCGAGGATACGTTCAACATCTTTACACGAGTTTTCAATGAAACTCGATCAAATAATGAATCCCACATGAATCCCATTATCTCAACAGATTTCGGAACCACACATGTTTTCCATTATTCCACTTCCAAATCATAGAACCCCTCTAATAGTTTGGAGCGGTATTCGGTATGTTAAACACTTACTGATCCCGGACTCTTCAAAACCAATCGATGAATCTCCGGTTAATTCAATTCCTACCCTTTTAAAAGTAATCGAAAGCAAGAGGCATTTCATACCAATACTCCTTCCTAGGGGTTCTTATCGGTATAAATCCACAAAGCATTCGGTATACTTGTAAGTTAAGTTTGGTCAAGATCGGTAGCCATCTAATCGACAACGAGCCTTGAACGCTTGCTTATGGGAATCAAGGTTCAATACTTTATACGTTTCCGACCTTTTTGCTTAACTATTCCTCGGTCTAGAAGAATGCCGATAGGTTAGAGCTCCACTACTCCATACCTACCTAAACATCAATCTTCTTGACTCTCACAACTAGAGAAGCTGACTCGTTCGACTTTTAATGTTAAGCATATCAGTACTAACATCCCATAAACAATCAAACTAAGGTCATTACATAGTTGTTACTTATCATCCAAGTATAATCAAGCCACATAAATGATTTTTAATCCATTTATAATTAATTTATCCTTTCTTAATAAAAACCCTTTTTTATTAGTAAAACGACTTTTTATCTAATAAAACTTCTTTTATAAATTAAGACCGCCTTTATTAATTAATACACTTTTATTAATTAAAACTTCCTTCATATACTTGTATAAATATATTAGATTTCTCTTCGTAAATGATATATATTTGTCTTTATAAATTTGTTAACGCCAAAATTGGTCACTAACACCCAAGTCCAGATGAAAGCACCAAATCATAGTAATAGATAACAGATAGAATGTATATAGAGTGAATAAATATGAAGAACGGTAAAAATTATTAAGGAAGCAATAATAACAAAGGATTTATAGTGGTTCGGCTGACTCTAGCCTACGTCCACTCCCAAAATTTCCTTTTTATTGGTATGAGAATGAATTATAGTTACAATCCAGAGTTTTTGAAATAATAACGACAGAGTATCCTTATGAGGAAGAAGAAGGAAAACAGAATGGAGACCCCCCTTTTCTAAAGCCCCATATGTAGTATTTATAGGCAAAACCGGAGTTGCAGAACTTCCTGAGTGATCAGGGCCACCAAGACCATAGCCGATCCGGACTCTTCATTCCAACCGATCCCAAGCTCTCCATAAGCCGATCTCATCCACTCTTGCCGATCCGAAAACTAACACACATCGACCCAAAGATTAAAACATGCCGACCCGAAGACTAGAGGAAGCCGACCCATACATGCCAACCAGCCTATGCCGAACCACTTTGACCAAACCACACCAAGACCAAACCACTCCAATGTCGAGCCAGGACTAAACAAAGCACCTTAGCCGATCCATGCATGGCTTCCCTTCCTTAACCAAGCGGCATCTGCTGAAACATTTGGACCGAGCGGCACATACCGAATCATCTAGACCGAACGAAACATGTCTCCCCTGGCTGAGCGAGTTGTGACTTTGCGCTTTTAAGGCCGGACCAAATCCACACTCAAATCTGAACCCTAATGACCGAACGACATGGCCTTCCTACCTTCGTCCGATCGACCCTCCTTAGCCGATCCACTTTGACCGACTCTACATGGATGATCCATACTACGAAGACCCTCGATCCATGCTTATGCTAATCCAGCCTACGCTGATCCATCTTTATCCAAGCCAATGCCCATCTTCCAAGCACACCGCATCGTTTATCCATCGATCATGCGTAATCCTGACTTCATATTAATTATCCATCTATTTGAACCAAATCTATGATATTCCAGCCTCGATAACCGTGAAGTTTACTAGGTTGAACCTGCCTGTATATGGCCTTGCCAAAAGACGGGTTAACATTTACCCCCCAAAACATGCCTTGCGGTAGGAAGGTGTATTTTGAATAACCTAAAATCCGATATCCAAAGTCCATATGTTATCCATAGCCATACTTTTCGGTTCATAATCCAATCCATTCTACTCAAGTGCCATTGCCATATCCTTATCTGAATCTACGACTGCTTTGTGTCGATACCCAATTCGTATCCAGTAACCAAATCCTATCTGATTCCACATCCATTCAAAATCAACTAACCAAATCCGTGATCTCTCCGGATCACATTATCCAAATCCGGGACCTCTTCGGGTTTAACTTCGAATCCGTAGACCTCGTCGGGTTGCGTTATCATGTTCCAGCCTCGACTCACCAGTCAAGGGCTTGTATGTTTTCCAACTTTGACTCTCCAGTCGAGGCCTTTTATATTCTCCGGCCTCGGCTCTCCGGCCGAGGACTTTTATATTCTCCAGCCTCGGCTCTCCGGCCGAGGACTTTTTAATATTATCTTCAATTCCATTCCATCGCTCTTCAACGAAGGGACTCGTAACTTGCAATCACTGCCCCATCTCTCCGGTCGGGACCGTGATCGCGAGAAATGTATTGTTTATTACATTAATCCAAATCCAATCATTCAAAATAAGAGTTTTTATAACCAAGGAAAAACAAATAAATGTCTGTACATCCAAGGAAGAAACCAAGTTTTTAGAAAAATGAAAAGAAAAACAAAATTTAATAGACACGAGCGACATGATTTATCATCATCTTAGAGCATGCCTAGGGACCGTCCTCGATCACATACATGTGTAAGTGACTTAGCCGTATCTCTTCGAGTTCTATTACTTATCAAAGCCATAAATCTGCTTAGTTGATAATAAGCTGACGTTGCTTATGTCCAGTGCCAACTTCGTTCGAGGTGGGCGATGGTCGCTCCTGTTCCACTGCCACAGCTCGATTCCTTACATACTACCATAGATGACCATTCCTTACATGCTTCTCAACGATATCTTTCAAATACCTGCAATCGTTTGTGTTGTGCCCATCCAGCTCATGGAATAGGTAATGCTTTCTCGATGCCCGCTTGTATTTAGAAGGTTCCCTCCTTGCCGGCCTTTGATACTAGAGGCACCCTCGAGTATCCAAGTAAATCCTTTCTAGAGTCTCAGTTAAATCTATGTAAGAAGAAAATTTTGACTTCCTCTAAGGCCTTTTCGAAGTGCTACTATTGTCGTTGAATTTACTTTTTCCTTTATCATCTTTATTTGGATCCTCCCTGGGTGGACCTCCACCCCTTACTGAATAAGCTTCAGCCTCTCTCCCTTCTTTCTTATCCTATGCCTCTTCCTACCTCACTAACCTTTCTGTCTCATGGTAAAACTCCCTAAGATCCTCGGTGGGTCCCGTTCCAATGATATCTTGAAATCTGAATTATATGCAATTCCTGAAACTGCCTCCATCAAAACCATTGATGGATCGGGCTGATCCACTGAAGCCACTGCCGCATTGAATCTGGTTGAGAAATCCCTAAGTGACTCTCCTTTCCACTATTTCATCGATGTTAAAGTCATTACATTATTGATTCTAACTATATGGACCTAACAATGTCTCATAAACCTTTATATCAGCTCCGTCCATGTGCCGATAGAGCCACTTTTCAGATGTCTGAACCATAATGTTGTGATATCTGTCAAATACAAAGGGAAGAATCATGCCATGACCTCCTCCGATGCCCCAGCACTTCCATATGCCTCATTTACCTTGTCAAGTGAACAGTGGGATGCATTCTTCCATCATACATCTCCAGTGTTGATAGTTTGAAATTTTGTGGGTTTCTAGCTTACCTGATTGCAGGAGCAAAGGGACTCCTATTCACAACCTATAAGTCTCTATTTACCAATCTGCCTCTCATGGCCCACCTAACCATCTCCGCCAACCTATCACTATCGCCGAGCTGTAGTCCTTTTCCGTTGCCTCTAATTTACCCTCCGAGTTCACGAGGGAATCCTGGGACCTGCTTTCCTAGATGAGCATTCATTCCTCTATCGACACCATGTTGTACAGCTCCACCTGGTACTCCGTCCGGGATTAGATCAACATGCTTCGAGTGAGTGCCCCCTAGTCCTAGTGCTGCTCCTAATGGTCCTGTTCCATTTTGAATTCTGGTTGCTCTGTGCTTCTGACCCTTGTTTCCAGCTATCTCCTACAGTTGCGTTCCCTTGACTCTGCACTCCAACTTGTGCAACTTGTCGAAGTAGGTTCTGCATCATCTCTTCTTGCCTTTTCAGCGTTGTTTCCACCTCGTCTCTGGTGATGAAAATCGAGGCCTGATTAGCTCCCAAGGAAGCCTCCTGACTCCCCTCATGCTGACTTCTTTCAGTCCTCTGTCTTCTTGCCGATTGGCTTGCCATAGGCTCTAGAATCCAAGTTCCTACGCCTTTAAATCCAAACTCCAAGCTTCTGAATCCCTGAGTGTTAGCGTTCTCAGTAAAAGCACCAAAATGTTAGCGCCAAAATTGGTCACTAACACCCAAGTCCAGATGAAAGCATCAAATCATAGTCATAGATAATAGATAGAATGTATGTAGAGCAAATAAATATGAAGAATAGTAAAAATTAATAAGGAAGCAATAATAACAGAGGATTTATAGTGGTTCGGCTGACTCTAGTCTACATCCACTCCAGAAATTTACTTTTTATTGATATGAGAATGAATTATAGTTACAATCCAGAGTTTTGAAACAAAAATGGTAAAGTATCCTTAATGGGGAAGAAGTAGGAAAACAGAATGGAGACCCTCCTTTCTGAAGCCTTGCATGCTGTATTTATAGGAAAAACCGGAGTTGTTGGGCTTCTTGAGTGATCCGGGTCCACTAAGACCATAGCCGATCTAGACTCTTCATCCCGACTGATCCCAAGCTCTCCATAAGCCCATCACATCCACTCATGTCGATCTAAAGACTAACACACGCCGATCTGAAGACTAACACACGCCGACCCGAAGACTAACACACGCCGACCCGAAGACTGGAGGAAGCCGACCTACACATGTCGACCGTCTTATGCCGAACCACTTTGACCAAACCACATAAAGACCAAACCACTCCAATGCCAAACTAGGACTGAACAAATAACCTTAGTCGATCCATGCATGGTTTTACTTCCTTGACCGAGCGGCATCTGCTGAAACATTTGGACCAAGCGGCACATACCGACCCCTCTAGACCGAACGAAACATGTCTCCCCTGACCAAGCGACGTATGACTTTGCGCTTTTAAGGCCGGACCAAATCCACACTCACATACCAAAGCGTAATGACTGAACGACATGGCCTTCCTACCTTCGTCCGACCGACCCTCCTTAGTCGATCCACTTTGACCGAATCTACATGGCTGATCCATACTACGGAGACCCTTGATCCATGCTTAAGCTAATCCACCCTATGCCGATCCATCTTTATCCAAGCCAATGTCCATCTTCCAAGCACACCGCATCGTTTATCCATCGACCATGCGTAATCCTGATTTAATATTAATTATCCATCTATTTGAACCAAATCTATGATATTCCAACCTCGATAACTGTGATGTTTACTAGATTGAACCTACCTGTTTATGGCCTTGCCAAAAGGTGGGTTAACAAAATTTAACTATTCATTTATTCTTTTGTACTTAAAAAGTATTCATATACTTATTCCAATGGTATAAGTGTATTCATAAGTCGTTTAACAAGTTTTAGTACTTGGAATATAATCAAAGAGATTAAAGAAATTATTACCAAAACATTTTTACAATAAACTCCTTTTCTTTTATAAAATAAACATATAACATTTTCAATCCCTTTATAAAAAATTTCAATACTTGTTATTATCTTTAAGATTCCATTGTTAAAGATTTATACTATTTTTTCAAAATATAATTCAAGGGTTTAAAAATAAATGTTGCTAAAACATTGTTTATTACAAACCCAAACTCATTCCATTTAATCATTGTTTTAGAACTCTCCTTCTAAAGGTTTAATTACATTTAAGGGTTAAAGACAAGTATTGCTAAAAACAATTGTCACAACAATCGCAAACATTTTATACTTCGAAAACATTCTTCTTTAAAACCTCCTTCTTAAATATTTATTTATATTTAAGGGTTAAAGACAAGTGTTGCTAAAAATAATTATCACAACAAACCCAAAACCATTTACCTGTATTTTTCTGCTAGATATCCATTATTAAATATCTAATTATATTCCCAAGTATAACTAATAATAAGGGTTAAAAACAGGTGTTGCTAAAAACACTGTCTACAACAACAAAAATCTATTTACCTATCATTAATAACTTTAAACATTTATTTAAAGATAAGAGCATATCCACACTTATTAATTAAGGCAATACAGTTTAGGTCCATAAAACAATTTATTTTAACTTAAGAGTTAAACCCAAACCCCCTTTATTATATTCATAAAATACTTAATTTAATATTTAAAAGTTGTACATATATATATTTAAAATACTTATTAATATGATAATATATTTTTAGAAAAATTAAAACATATGATAAGTATTTATATTGTGATATTCCGGAAATTTGAGGCAATATCAATTTAATAATCTGTGATAAAATTAAATTGATTTAATAATATTTGTTAATGATAATTTGAATTGATTTAATAATCCTCTTTTAAATAAATGATTAACTGATAATTTATCTTTTAAAAGCCAATTAAATTGTGTTCTATTTATAATATATATATATATATTGTAAATAAATAACCTTTGTTTAAAGTTGAATAAAATAAAGACATGATTTCTAATTATAATATTTTTGGAAAATTAGAGATTTGATTTGACTTAATATTGAATAAATAATAATATGATCTGAAGAATACTCAAGATAAATTTAATTTGTTTAGAAATAAATTTAGCTTAGAGTTTAAATTTAAATAAAAATTTCTTTTGTTTTATAGCTTGATAAAATAAGTGACTTATATTATAGAGAATAGTTCTTTTATAAATTATTTTAATTTAATAATAAGTTATATTTAAAACTATATCAATATTGTAATATTTTTGAAAATGGGTTTTTAATATAAATAGAAGTTGTTATTTTAATATATGTATATTTTTGCAAAGAAGTTATGATATGTAAATTTAAAATAAAGACTTTCAAAAAAGTTAAATAAAATAACACTTTATAAATCCTAACATAAGCATTTAACTGTTTAAGTTTTCAATAAAAGCAACCCAGAAGTAAATAAATATATAAGTTCAAACTATAATAGGCCTGTAAATAAAAATGTTTGAAATAGAAATGCAAAAGTATGAAACAAAGCAAATTAACAAAGTAAGAAATAAACTAAACAAATGCAAATAGCTTATAGACTAAGGTTTAGATAAGTATGAAAGCAAAATAAAAAAAAAAATCACCAGACAAAATGATTTTTGCTGTCTAATGTAAAACAAAGTAAAATGATAAAGCAAAACAAAGCATAATAGAAATATCTTTGTGTATGTTCAGCATATAGAATAGTTTGTAAAGCAAGCTAAAAACATGCAGGTAAGAGAAATGTCAAAAGAATTTAATTATATCAGAGTATGTAGGAACATAATTACTCAAGCATTAAATGCTAGCACAACTTTAATCTGTTCAACTTGCTAAAAAAAAATCTTTCAGCCCTAATTAAAAGATTATGCCTGATAAAACAAAATGTATACAGTGTACTTACATACACCTGATCCAGTTATCACCTTTCCCCCTGAAACTTCTTATATACATCTTGTTTTAGTTCGTTCATAAAAAAATATAAAACCTGAAACAAAGAAGTAACAACAGACACTTCCATTTATACAAACTCAATTGTATTTACAACTTAAGATAAGCAAGGGAGGATTTAGGAAATGCAGGCAAACCACTTTACAGTTTTTAAGATCCAGATTTTCAAGCAAGCATGCTCTGTTCATTCTTTTTCTCACAAGTAAGGTGAGTAACATCTTTCATTTAAATGCTTAAGTATATATTTATATGTTGTTAAATTTTGATCTGATATGAGCATATATCTTGATGATTTCCTGTGTTTACACGTTACTGCATGTATATGTGTTTGACATCCTGTAACCACCTCTGTTTTAAAGGGTAGCAACATCAAAAATTTAATGATTTAAGTATATTTTGTTCTGTTGCAAATTCTTCTCTGAAACTTAGTTGTATTGCTCTGCGACAAGTATGAGTACTATAATGAGTATCTCAGGGTTTTATCTGCCTCTAGTTCCAGGTTTAAAAATCCTCAACCAAATTTCTTTTTGTTCTTAATTCCAGGTTAACAAGACATAGGTTAACATAAACTGCTGGTATGAATGAAGACTTGAATTTAAATATTGTGTAAGAGTAAAACAATGTTCTTTGTTCAGGAAAACATAATATTACAGAAGAAAACTAAATTTAAGTTAAAACTCAATGGATTTAATTCATGAATTCAGGGTTATGGATCGAACATACATACCATAATATGATTTTTAAAATGAATATCATGTTTTCTAGTCAAGTATTTTAGGTGCAGTTTACCTTTGTTCAAAAAATTGGTTTTTGGGTGATTCTTGGTGTTCTATGCAACTGGAGGAGGTCAGGTTGGGTGAGAAGGTGGAGGAGCTTGCCAGGGTGTGCGGAAAAATGCTCGGTGATGGGTCTGAACACGGTGGCGATGGTGGCGGTGATTTATTGTCTGCAACCCTAGTTTTTAGGGTTTTTGAATTTTTGATCGTTGTGCCCTCTACTGTGCATCGAGTTGCACGAGACTTCGTGGGGTGGTAGATTGGTCGAAGGCGAGTCCATGGCCGGAGTTATGGACCATCTGGTGGTCGGGGTTGGCAGAAGGAGGTGATGACAGGTTGGGTAGGAGATGTTGTGTTTATTTCCAGGTTTTGTGTTATTTCCCCTTTTTGATTTGAAGTCGTGGCGATGGAATTTGGGGGTCGTGGTGGTGAATGGTGGTAGTCAGTGGCGTGGTGGAGCATATGTGGGTGGTCGGAGTTGACTGGGGCCACGGTGCACGTGCACCGTGCCCTGTGAAGTGTTGAAGCAACAGGGGATATGCAGGAGTTTTTGGACCCGGGTGCATACTCGAGTTTTTGGGTACGTGACTCGAAGCAAAGGTGCATTTGACCCGAAGCATTCCTATTTTGGTCTCGGGTTGAATATTATTGCTACAGGTAGCTTAAAACTGCCTGCAGTTTTTAATTTTAAATTAAAATTAAAAATAAATTAAACTGCAAGCTAGTTATAATCAGTGTAAAACTAGTGTGATGTTAAATTCAAATGAAAGTTAAATCCAGATTGAAGTTTAAATTCAAATCTTATATTTCTAGATTTATTTTGTAAATGAAATAAATGTTAAAAGTTTGAAGTTAGGTTCAGGTTTAAAACCTGACAGAAACTAAAACCTGAACTATATGATTTAAACAATGTTTAAATCCTAGAGTGAAACTCAGTATTTGAATAACTATCTTAAGGTTTTATAAATGGATTTGGATTTGAAAAATCAAGTTTTTAAAACAAAGTGTTGAAGGGAAGTTTAAATCAAAGTTCTTAAATCCAAGGTAAATCAGTTTTTTTTAAAATATAAATGTCTTTTGGAAATTTACATTTAAATTAAGATTCAAGCAGTTGAAGTTATGGGCCTTTCCTATATAAGTCCATATATGAGAATTTAATGTTATTTATAGGATTCTAAATTTAATTAAAAATTTGACAAATGTTTTGAATAAGAATCATATTTGAACCTTAAATTCAAAATGAAATTTTAATTTTGAAATGTAATGTTCTAATAGATTTTAATATTAATAAAGTCATTAATAAAGAAATGAGTTATTTTAGGGATAATTAAGATATTTAAATGATAGGATAATTAAGAAATGTCTTATGTATTTAAGTTATAAATTAATAATTTAGATTAATTTATAATTAGGGATCAAATAATAAGTAGATTAAGAAAAGTTATAAAGATAATTGATTAAGGATTATTAATCAATTAATATTTGTGATTAATTTTGGATAATTAATTAGGTTCATTAATTAATCTATTATAGATTGTTAAATGTAATTATTTGATAAAAGAAATGAAGAAATTAATTACTTATTGTAATTAATTTGATAAAATGATTTATTTAAGTTAATTAATTTAGTTTAATTAATTTAAGAAATCATTTGATGATTTGATTTATATAATCACTTAGTGTATTCAATGGAGCATAATTACTTGAGGAAGTAATTAATATAATTACTGAATGTAATTAGTGAAGAGGATGTGTTAAAGAAGTAATTGGGATAATTACTTTTGTAATTAATCAAGGGATTAATTAAATGGAGATAATTAGTTATGGGATAATTAATTTGGTAATAAGTAATTAAGGGTAGTTAATTACTGGTTGGTATTAATCAAGGTGATTAATAATTGTGTTTTATTAAGAATTAATCATTTAATGTAATTAAATTAAACAAAGTAATTTGATTTAAATATGAATTATCATTAATTAATGTAATTAATGATGAAATTAAGAATAGTTTAATTAAGAAATAATTGGTAATGTGGTGATAAATTAAGAAAATGTAACTAATTGTATTTAATTATAAATAAAGTAATTAGATGTTAATTACTATAAATGATTTAGGATAATTAATTTGTAGAATTAATTTAAGACTAATTACTTACTGTAATTTGAAGGTGATTAATTGAAGAAGTTAATCAAGATAAATATCTAGAGATTGATTAATTAAGTTGATTTAAAATTAATTTAACAGTTGTATAAGCGAGATTTATAGATGAAGTAATTGATTTAATTTACTTTAAATTAATTAGAGATAGACTTAGTTAATTTAATTCATTTTAAATTAATTATAGATTGTGATTTATAAATCATTGCTTATGGATGAATGATATTGATTTTTCATTTGATGGTTGTGCATTCAGATCTGACTTGAATAATATCTATGTGATATGGATGCTTGATTTAAAGTATAATAATATTTAATTATCTGTTTTGATGATAATATGAGCTATCTGTTTATGATGATGTGATTATCTATTGTGATATTATGAATTATCCATCTGTGTGTATATTGATGATATTGAATTGAACTGTTAAGACTAAATAGACAACTTGGCCTTAAAAGACACGTTTTGGATTTCGATGAGACCGGGATCGGGTTTTCCGCATTAGGAACATCCGAAAACCACATCGTTTCCAAATTAACGATAGGCCGTGAATCTGAAGTGAAGATGAAGATTCAGAATGCAAGGGTTATCATCGTTAACTCTGAGGGTGATTCCAAAATGAGTGTAACGAGATAATGCCTTCGGTTTCGTTCGAACCCGGAACGAACTTGTATGGATTGAATGCTTTCAACACATCGTCAGGCGGGCGATGAGTATTCTAAGAAATGTATTCTATAAAGGTAATCGTAGCCTCAAGCCTCATCAACCGGGAATGGCTAAAACAGGGGAGATGCGGCAAGGTTAGGTGGGTCATGCCCAAGCAGGACAAGGATATTCCCCTGTCTAGATGTCCCTTTTATTTCGGCTTAGTGGGCAGTAGCGACGGCTATCTGCGGGGTTATCTTGTTCGGGACTTTTCAGTAAGGAATGGTTCCGGCCTTGTGTTGCAGGGGATGAAGGGAGTAATCCTCGGTACGGTGATCTAGGCCCCGTACTGTGACGGGCGGTACCCCAGTAGCCCTGCCATTGTATGGAATCCACAATCCAATAAGTGCCAACGGTTTTGATTATATTACCCACTTTTGTGGCTAGTAGCTTGATTTGATAAATGTAACAATTTCGGCTATTTTCTATTTACTTGAAAACCCTAGACCTATTATAATATCACAGAATTTCCTATAAAAAGTTTTGGTTAGCGTAAGGTAAAAACTTTTCCATGTTTATGTGTGGGGAGTCTTACGTGATACCTTTTGTTTTCAAAAGATTTTCAAAGTTAAGCAACTTTAACCTGTTACTCATACCAGACCCATGTCTGACCCGGAGTTTATTTTTGTTTTTCATAAACTCTCGGGTACCCAAATTTTTACGGGTAGCCAACGGATTCGGGTCAGCTTTGACGAATACTGGAGGAGCAATGGAGCAGGAGCCTTCAGCGTTATAGATATATATATTTATAGTTCCGCTGTGTTGGTATCTCTGTGTTGACTTGTGTATTGAGTTGTATAACTAGACAGGTGTTTATAACTGTCTAGTATGTGATGTATTATCTGTATAACTCTGATTGATGTTGTATATTATGTAAATACTTATGTGATTATTATAATTTAATCGTTCCGCTGTGAGATTCTGATGTTGTTGTTCTTTCTTCTCTATCTTTTCTATTTTCTCACCCCTTTCTTTCTTCAAGACGAAGCGGTTTTCCGGGCATAGAAATCCGGGTCGTCACAGTTGGTATCAGAGCGCTAGGTTGAGTGAATACCTAGGCTCTTGAGTGATTTCTATCCTGAGAGAGTGTATTTGTAATTTTTAATATATATATATATATATATATATATATATATTTATTTATTCCTACCTATTTTTTGGGTTACCTGTTCAGGTTTTCCAATGAGTTATAAGGGTAGATAGGGTAGTGGTGTGTGTAACACTTACTACCAATGGTTGGAATTTGAATGTTGAGGTTGGTAGTGTATTTGTCGAGACTGTAGACTTAATACCGTCTCGAGTGAGTTTTGGATGGTGTAAGGATTCCATTGATCTCTGAAGGAAATCTGTTAAGCTTCAGAGTTCATTTTGGAATGTAGTTTGGATGAGCTAGAGTTTGGATCTGTCGGTTGGACAGAAGCATGTAATGATATCTTGATTCATCAAGGTGTAGTAGCTGTGTGATGAGACACAATGACTATGGATGTCTCCGAAGATGTTTCCTTGGAACAAGTAGGAAGTGTATTTGCTTCGGTGTGGTGGCTGTGTTCAGCTGGGAGTTTCTGTTTGCTTTGAGGTCTGAAGAGCTTTGGATTAAGTAGTCTTTGGCTTCTGGGTTAGCAGTGGAGTTTAGAAGCTGCAGAGTAGTTCCATTTCTTCGATGGATTGGCCACATAAGCGTAAACTGTTCTGATTGGTAGAGAGAGTGGTATCTTTGGAATTAGGCTGGATCAATCGCAAAAGTGACTTGCGATAGTTTGAGTGTTCTCTTGTGTTCCAAAGAAATTTTTCTGGATGTCTTCAGGAAGTCAGAGTTTGGCCAGCATCTGAAGATTGAATTTGGTATCGACGGAATTTCAGAAGTGGTACCGATGGTTCAACTCAGTAATAGGATGACTTTTGAGTTTAGTAAGTAACCTGGATTTTGGAATGTGTTGACCAGTCTATGCTTGAGTTCATCATCAGCATTTTCATCTGCTCAGTCAGAGTTGCGCAGTGGAAGCATGGTGGTAGCTGTTTTAGTTTGGAAGCAATTGGATGTTGCAGTGTTTGATTTGGAGAGTTCTACAGAAACTTTTTCAGGATCTGAGGCCAGATTGGAGTGCACCTGTTTAATCTTTTCTAGATGCGAGAAGTGAGTTCTATTTTCTGATTTGGAATAGAGTTGTGTTCTAAGTTTGGATGAGATTGGAAAGATCATTTTGTGGATGGTATTTGGTCCAGTTTGTTTCTAAGGACATCAGCAAGAGTTAAGCTGATCAGTAAGGATGAAGGAAGCCCAAGATCGTCCGGAGAGTTTAGTGGATAAGAGACAGAAGAATTTGGATTTCGAAGTCGGAGATGTGATGCTGGATAAGTGTTTAGTTTTCAAGATTGGATTGTCAGTTTGGATAACTGGAATTCGTTGTGTTTCACGTATCTCTGAGGGAGTACGTATAAGATCTATCTTGATTTTAGAACCAGCAGTTCAGGGAGTTTTAGTTGTTGATTTCAGGCTTGTCTGTAGTTTGATATCCTGTCTTGTTTTATGGATCTAGATGAGTGAAAGTCCTGTAGCTTAGTAGTATTGTTTGTTTAGATCCTATAGAGCGAGTAACCCGGTATTTATACTTGGGGAAACTCGAGGAAACTCTATCTAGAATTCTGTCTAGATAGTTAAATTTTTTTGATTGAATGAATTGGTTGCTATGGTTGTTAGCATATGATTGAAATATGCTTGTGTTTTAAAATTAAATCTTAAATTAGATTATTAAATTACCTTTGTTTTAAATTTCGGGGACGAAATTATTTTAAGGGTGGAGGAATGTGATATCCCGGAAATTTGAGGCAATATCAATTTAATAATCTGTGATAAAATTAAATTGATTTAATAATATTTGTTAATGATAATTTGAATTGATTTAATAATCCTCTTTTAAATAAATGATTAACTGATAATTTATCTTTTAAAAGCCAATTAAATTGTGTTCTATTTATAATATATATATATATATCTATATATATTGTAAATAAATAACCTTTGTTTAAAGTTGAATAAAATAAAGACATGATTTCTAATTCTAATATTTTTGGAAAATTAGAGATTTGATTTTATTTAATATTGAATAAATAATAATACGATCTGAAGAATACTCAAGATAAATTTAATTTGTTTAGAAATAAATTTAGCTTAGAGTTTAAATTTAAATAAAAATTTGTTTTGTTTTATAGCTTGATAAAATAAGTGACTTATATTATAGAAATAGTTCTTTTATAAATTATTTTAATTTAATAATAAGTTATATTTAAAACTATATCAATATTGTAATATTTTTGAAAATGGGTTTTTAATATAAATAGAAGTTGTTATTTTAATATATGTATATTTTTGCAAAGAAGTTATGATATGTAAATTTAAAATAAAGACTTTCAAAAAAGTTAAATAAAATAACACTTTATAAATCCTAACATAAGCATTTAACTGTTTAAGTTTTCAATAAAAGCAACCCAGAAGTAAATAAATATATAAGTTCAAACTATAATAGGCCTGTAAATAAAAATGTTTGAAATAGAAATGCAAAAGTATGAAACAAAGCAAATTAACAAAGTAAGAAATAAACTAAACAAATGCAAATAGCTTATAGACTAAGGTTTAGATAAGTATGAAAACAGAATAAAAAAAAATCACCAGACAAAATGATTTTTGCTGTCTAATGTAAAACAAAGTAAAATGATAAAGCAAAACAAAGCATAGTAGAAATATCTTTGTGTATGTTCAGCATACAGAATAGTTTGTAAAGCAAGCTAAAAACATGTAGGTAAGAGAAATATCAAAAGAATTTAATTATATCAGAGTATGTAGGAACATAAGTACTCAAGCATTAAATGCTAGCACAACTTTAATCTGTTCAACTTGCTAAAAAAAAATCTTTCAGCCCTAATTAAAAGATTATGCCTGATAAAACAAAATGTTTACAGTGTACTTACATACACCTGATCCAGTTATCACCTTTCCCCCTGAAACTTCTTATATACATCTTGTTTTAGTTCGTTCATAAAAAAATATAAAACCTGAAACAAAGAAGTAACAACAGACACTTCCATTTATACAAACTCAATTGTATTTACAACTGAAGATAAGCAAGGAAGGATTTAGGAAATGCAGGCAAACCACTTTACAGTTTTTAAGATCCAGATTTTCAAGCAAGCATGCTCTGTTCATTCTTTTTCTCACAAGTAAGGTGAGTAACATCTTTCATTTAAATGCTTAAGTATATATTTATATGTTGTTAAATTTTGATCTGATAAGAGCATATATCTTGATGATTTCCTGTGTTTACATGTTACTGCATGTATATGTGTTTGACATCCTGTAACCACCTCTGTTTTAAAGGGTAGCAACATCAAAAATTTAATGATTTAAGTATATTTTTTTCTGTTGCAAATTCTTCTCTGAAACTTAGTTGTATTGCTCTGCGACAAGTATGAGTACTGTAATGAGTATCTCAGGGTTTTATCCGCCTCTAGTTCGTGGTTTAAAAATCCTCAACCAAATTTCTTTTTGTTCTTAATTCCAGCTTAACAAGACATAGGTTAACATAAACTGCTGGTATGAGTGAAGACTTGAATTTAAATATTGTGTAAGAGTAAAACAATGTTCTTTGTTCTGGAAAACATAATATTACAGAAGAAAACTAAATTTAAGTTAAAACTCAATGGATTTAATTCATGAATTCAGGGTTATGGATCGAACATACATACCATAATATGATTTTTAAAATGAATATCATGTTTTCTAGTCAAGTATTTTAGGTGCAGTTTACCTTTGTTCAAAAAATTGGTTTTTGGGTGATTCTTGGTGTTCTATGCAACTGGAGGAGGTCAGGTTGGGTGAGAAGGTGGAGGAGCTTACCAGGGTGTGGGGAAAAATGCTCGGTGATGGGTCTGAACACGGTGGCGATGGTGGCGGTGATTTATTGTCTGCAACCCTAGTTTTTAGGGTGTTTGAATTTTTGATCGTTGTGCCCTCTACTGTGCATCGAGTTGCACGAGACTTCGTGGGGTGGTAGATTGGTCGAAGGCGAGTCCATGGCCGAAGTTATGGACCATCTGGTGGTCGGGGTTGGCAGAAGGAGGTGATGACAGGTTGGGTAGGAGATGTTGTGTTTATTTCCAGGTTTTGTGTTATTTCCCCTTTTTGATTTGAAGTCGTGGCGATGGAATTTGGGGGTCGTGGTGGTGAATGGTGGTAGTCAGTGGCGTGGTGGAGCATATGTGGGTGGTCGGAGTTGACTGGGGCCACGGTGCACGTGCACCGTGCCCTGTGAAGTGTTGAAGCAACAGGGGATATGCAGGAGTTTTTGGACCCGGGTGCATACTCGAGTTTTTGGGTACGTGACTCGAAGCAAAGGTGCATTTGACCCGAAGCATTCCTATTTTGGTCTCGGGTTGAATATTATTGCTACAGGTAGCTTAAAACTGCCTGCAGTTTTTAATTTTAAATTAAAATTAAAAACAAATTAAACTGCAAGCTAGTTATAATCAGTGTAAAACTAGTGTGATGTTAAATTCAAATGAAAGTTAAATCCAGATTGAAGTTTAAATTCAAATCTTATATTTCTGGATTTATTTTTGAAATGAAATAAATGTTAAAAGTTTGAAGTTAGGTTCAGGTTTAAAACCTGACAGAAACTAAAACCTGAACTATATGATTTAAATAATGTTTAAATCCTAGAGTGAAACTCAGTTTTTGAATAACTATCTTAAGGTTTTATAAATGGATTTGGATTTGAAAAATCAAGTTTTTAAAACAAAGTGTTGAAGGGAAGTTTAAATCAAAGTTCTTAAATCCAAGGTAAATCGTTTTTTTTTAAATATAAATGTCTTTTGGAAATTTACATTTAAATTAAGATTCAAGCAGTTGAAGTTATGGGCCTTTCCTATATAAGTCCATATATGAGAATTTAATGTTATTTATAGGATTCTAAATTTAATTAAAAATTTGACAAATGTTTGAATAAGAATCATTTTTGAACCTTAAATTCAAAATGAAATTTTAATTTTGAAATGTAATGTTCTAATAGACTTTAATATTAATAAAGTCATTAATAAAGAAATGAGTTATTTTAGGGATAATTAAGATATTTAAATGATAGGATAATTAAGAAATGTCTTATGTATTTAAGTTATAAATTAATAATTTAGATTAATTTATAATTAGGGATCAAATAATAAGTAGATTAAGAAAAGTTATAAAGATAATTGATTATGGATTATTAATTAATTAATATTTGTGATTAATTTTGGATAATTAATTAGGTTCATTAATTAATCTATTATAGATTGTTAAATGTAATTATTTGATAAAAGAAATGAAGAAATTAATTACTTATTGTAATTAATTTGATAAAATGATTTATTTAAGTTAATTAATTTAGTTTAATTAATTTAAGAAATCATTTGATGATTTGATTTATATAATCACTTAGTGTATTCAATGGAGCATAATTACTTGAGGAAGTAATTAATATAATTAGTGAATGTAATTAGTGAAGAGGATGTGTTAAAGAAGTAATTGGGATAATTACTTTTGTAATTAATCAAGGGATTAATTAAATGGAGATAATTAGTTATGGGATAATTAATTTGGTAATAAGTAATTAAGGGTAGTTAATTACTGGTTGGTATTAATCAAGGTGATTAATAATTTTGTTTTATTAAGAATTAATCACTTAATGTAATTAAATTAAACAAAGTAATTTCATTTAAATATGAATTATCATTAATTAATGTAATTAATAATGAAATTAAGAATAGTTTAATTAAGAAATAATTGGTAATGTGGTGATAAATTAAGAAAATGTAATTAATTGTATTTAATTATAAATAAAGTAATTAGATGTTAATTACTATAAATGATTTAGGATAATTAATTTGTAGAATTAATTTAAGACTAATTACTTACTGTAATTTGAAGGTGATTAATTAAAGAAGTTAATCAAGATAAATATCTAGAGATTGATTAATTAAGTTGATTTAAAATTAATTTAATAGTTGTATAAGCGAGATTTATAGATGAAGTAATTGATTTAATTTACTTTAAATTAATTAGAGATAGATGTAGTTAATTTAATTCATTTTAAATTAATTATAGATTGTGATTTATAAATCATTGCTTATGGATGAATGATATTGATTTTTCATTTGATGGTTGTGCATTCAGATCTGACTTGAATAATATCTATGTGATATGGATGCTTGATTTAAAGTATGATACTATTTAATTATCTGTTTTGATGATAATATGAGCTATCTGTTTATGATGATGTGATTATCTATTGTGATATTGTGAATTATCCATCTGTGTGTATATTGATGATATTGAATTGAACTGTTAAGACTAAATAGACAACTTGGCCTTAAAAGACACGTTTTGGATTTCGATGAGACCGGGATCGGGTTTTCCGCATTAGGAACATCCGAAAACCACATCGTTTCCAAATTAACGATAGGCCGTGAATCTGAAGTGAAGATGAAGATTCAGAATGCAAGGGTTATCGTCGTTAACTCTGAGGGTGATTCCAAAATGAGTGTAACGAGATAATGCCTTCGGTTTCGTTCGAACCTGGAACGAACTTGTATGTATTGAATGCTTTCAACACATCGTCAGGCGGGCGATGAGCATTCTAAGAAATGTATTCTATAAAGGTAATCGTAGCCTCAAGCCTCATCAACCAGGAATGGCTAAAACAGGGGAGATGCAGCAAGGTTAGGTGGGTCATGCCCAAGCAGGACAAGGATATTCCTCTGTCTAGATGTCCCTTTTATTTCGGCTTAGTGGGCAGTAGCGACGGCTATCTGCGGGGTTATCTTGTTCGGGACTGTTCAGTAAGGAATGGTTCCGGCCTTTTGTTGCAGGAGATGAAGGGAGTAATCCTCGGTACGGTGATCTAGGCCCCGTACTGTGACGGGCGGTACCCCAGTAGCCCTGCCATTGTATGGAATCCACAATCCAATAAGTGCCAACGGTTTTGATTGTATTACCCACTTTTGTGGCTAGTAGCTGGAATTTAATAAATGTAACAATTTCGGCTATTTTCTATTTACTTGAAATCCCTAGACCTATTATAATATCACAGAATTTCCTATAAAATGTTTTGGTTAGCGTAAGGTAAAAACTTTTCCATGTTTATGTGTGGGGAGTCTTACGTGATACCTTTTGTTTTCAAAAGATTTTCAAAGTTAAGCAACTTTAACCTGTTACTCATACCAGACCCATGTCTGACCCGGAGTTTATTTTTGTTTTTCATAAACTCTCGGGTACCCAAATTTTTACGGGTAGCCAACGGATTCAGGTCAGCTTTGACGAATACTGGAGGAGCAATGGAGCAGGAGGCTTCAGCGTTATAGATATATATATTTATAGTTCCGCTGTGTTGGTATCTCTGTGTTCACTTGTGTATTGAGTTGTATAACTAGACAGGTGTTTATAACTGTCTAGTATGTGATGTATTATCTGTATAACTCTGATTGATGTTGTATATTATGTAAATACTTATGTGATTATTATAATTTAATCGTTCCGCTGTGAGATTCTGATGTTGTTGTTCTTTCTTCTCTATCTTTTCTATTTTCTCACCCCTTTCTTTCTTCAAGACGAAGCGGTTTTCTGGGCAAAGAAATCCGGGTCGTCACATATATAGAATATTATGTAAAAATAAGGAATTTTGAAATAAATATAATAACAAGTTTTAATTTTAAATGCTACTTAGTTTAGAAATCCATAATTAATTATTAAAAATATATTTAAACATGAAACCAATTTTAAAAATCTTTATCGTAAGTTAGAAAACAACCCTAAAAAGTTCAGGGAAAAATATCAAATTTAAATATCATTTTAAAACAATTTTCATCTTCAATTACAATGGTAGCACTTCTAGAAGTGCTGCCCAAAGTTCTGATACTAATTTTATCACATTTTTGCTACAACTTTGTGTCTAGTTTTCAATACCTAACGAATGATTTAGATCCATTCTTGTTGTAGTAGTTTGTATACTTTGGGTACTCGCAAACCATGAAGTAAAATTCCAGAGGATATCTTTTAATTATTTTAGAGAATTTCCCAAAAAGAGGGCATTTTACTGAATTACACTTATAGCGACTATTTCGCTATAACTTTTTACATTTTGTTCAACTAGCTATCAAATGAATTAAGCTTCAAAACTTTTCCAACGGAAATAATATATTATTTGCTTGATTAATTGCTAAAGAAAACCCTAGGAAAATTTCTACAAAAATGTCGTTAATTTCAAAGACGAACTATTTTTAAAAGTGTCACTATAGCGACATTTTTATTTCAATATTTTGTTACTTTGATTTACTTCTTTTATAATTTTCCAAAACATATTCTTTGTTTTTCAAAACACTTATAGAAGTATAGATAATAACCACACAAATTATTATTAAGATATGTTATTAAATCACCATTTTCACAAGTTATAGTTTAAGGGATTCAAAGTATGTCTATAGTGACTATCCCTATACAAACAATTCCGTATTCAATCCAATATTTGGTGTTATCCACTTTTAAACACTTAGATCATTCCAAGTTCAAACCATATCATTTATAACATATATGAACATATGTATTTAAATCATTTGTCCATTTTAAATGTCCGTATGAACTTATCACAATTCAATGGTTTAATAAACAACTATATTATCCGTTTACACATCTAATAAAACATATATTCAAGGGTGTAACTTTTGGTATTTAGCGTCTATTCTTATTAATATATAGTAAGCATCTTAATAAATGTTCCAATAAGCATTTATCAAGCTCTGATACCAACTAACTGTGAAAACTTGTTTTACTGAAATGCTGCTTGAGTTAAAAACTTGAGTTGCTTGTCTCAGATTTACATGCAGTAGACAAATTAAATACAAATTAGATTTTAACAAAATTTAAAAACAATTTAAAAACCCTCTTAGTCAAATGTTAAAGAACACTTATCTTTATAAAAGAATTTATATAAGAGTTTTAAACCAAATTATTTAGATTCAATTTATTTCTAACATTTTAAAGTTGTTAAAACATTTCAATTTTATAAAACTTTATTTATGTCCAAACTAAGATCCAAATTAAATTTGAATCCAGATTTAAACTTTGTTTAAAACTTTGCTTTACATTTTATCTTTAAATTTCAAAATTCATTTTAAAATTTAAAAACAATCGGGTATAAAAACCTGTAACTAAAACATGACTCAAGCCATATCCTAAAGTCTTCGAGCCAAATCACTCATCACTTCGAGCACACACTCAAACTACTCGAGTACCTATCTCCCCTTCAACCCCGGGCTTCAGCAGATACAACAAATGCACCATGTGACGACCCGCCTTTCATTCCATAGAAAGACGCATCGTTAATAAGAAAGAAAGAGGTGGAAATAGAATAGAAGGAAGAAAGAACTCAACAATATCAGAATCTCACAGCTGAAATGGAATAAAATATAATATATAACATAACTATTACATAGTCAATAGTCAATACATCAGAGTTACACATATTACAACGACATTACACATTAGACAGTTATAAAGATCCGTCTAATCCATTACATTCTAATAAAATAGACAAAAACTCAACACAACGGAAATAGATAGATATAGCTACGCCTAGACTCCTGCTCCAAGCTATCCAATATTCGCCAAAGCTAAAACCAGATCTCTTGGCTACTCATAAAAATTTGAGTATCCAAGAGTTTAAGAAAAATAGAAATAAACTCCGGGTTAGACATGGGTCTGGTATGAGTAAACGGGTTAAAGTTGCTTGACTTTTGAAAACCTTTGAAAACAAAAGGTATCACGTAAGACTTCCCACACATAAACATGGGTAAGTTTTTACCTTACGCTAACCAAAACATTTGATAGGAAATCCAGTAATATTATAATAGGATCTAGGGTTTTCAAGTAAATAGAAAACAGCCAAAATTATTACATTCAGTCAATTCCAGCTACTAGCCACGAAGTGGGTAATACAATTAAAACCGTAAGGGCACGTAGGAAGAATGGGTTTCCATCAATGGCAGGGCTACTGGGGTACCGCCCGTTATAGTACGTAGCCTAGATCAACGTACCGAGGATCCATCCTAAATCCCCTACAACACAAGGTCGGAACCATTCCTTACTGAACAGTCCTGAACAAGACAACCCCGTAGTTGGCTGCAGACCAACTGCACACACAGCCAAATAAAAGGGACATCTAGACAGGGGTAAATCTCGTCCTACTTGAGCGCGACTCACTTAGCCTTGCTGCATCTCTCTGTTTTAGCCATTCCCAGTTAATGAGGCTTGAGGCTACGATTACCTTTATAGAACACATCTATCTTAGAATGCTCATTGTCCACCTGACGATGTTCTGAAAGCATTTAATCCATACAAGTTCGTTCCGGGTTCGAACGAAACCGAAGGCATTATCTCGTTACACTCATTTTGGAATCACCCTCAGAGTTAACGACAATAATCATTGCACTCTGAAACTCCATCTCGATCTTCACTTGAGATGTCATGACCTAACGTTTAACTTGGATCGATGTGGTTTTCGGATAATCAAATTAATAACTTGAACCAGGTCTCATCGAAATCCAAACGTATCTTAAAGGCCAAGTTGTTTAAAGGTTTAAACAATTCAATTCAATACTTTGAATTCATACAGCATTTATTACAGATAAATATCACACATTATCACTGATATATCAATATCATATCACAGAATATCATAGCATATCATCCAATAGATAATCCAATTCAGATATTCTACACAACAAATCATCCATAAATAGGAATTATTAATCCATGTCATATGCAACATTCATGAATCTCAGCTAAAAATAATTTTATAATTAATTTAATCTTTGGAATTAAATTATAAAATTTTGGTAATTTATTTTAAAATTTTAGATTTAAAAGTTGAATCAATTGAAAGATTTCCAGAATAAATAATGATATGCATATTTAGATTGAATTTGGAGTTTGAAAATTGAAAAATAAATATTTTGAGAAATAAATTGGATTCTAAATATAAATTGAGTTTAATATTTTTAAGCTAATAAGAAATTGTTTTTAATTTTATTTAAACTATGCATTATAATTTGAAAATGAAGTTATGAATATGATTTTAAATATAATATGAATTTGATAAAAGATTTTAAAACACCTTTTCTTTAAAAATGAATAAATATAGTTTTTATATTTTTGAATTTAAAATGTAAATAAATAAAAACCTTAAGTATGATTACTTAAGTTTAAAATGAAAGTTTTAAAATAAGTATTTGTTAATAAGTTTAATATCTTAAGTTTAAAAAAAATATACATATGTATTGAAAATAAAATAAAAATTATATTTACGTACTTATAAATATTTATTAGTAATGTATAATTTCAAACCATTTTACTTTAATTTGTGAAAATATAAATAATACATAAGAAAATAAAATAGATAAATATATCTTATAAATTAAAATTATGCGAGGCTTAAAACACAATTTATAAATTAAATTTTAGCAAAGGATTTAAGCATAAAATGTTTATAATTCAACAAGTGTTAATGTAAACTAACAAGTGTAAACAAAGAATATAAGTGGCAATGGTTTTATTTATTTTTGAAAACATTTTACTAAAAATGTATTAAGTAGAAAAACTTAGCAATTTATTTGAGTTCAACACATTCTCTTCAAAAACAAAAGAAAAACTGAAATCAGATTTAAAGAGAAATTCAAAACCCAAATTCTAAATCTGCTCAAAAATCTGAAATCATTTTTTCAAGTTTCAACTTCAAAGTGAAGATCAATTCAAACTCTGGCAAAAAGAAATAGAGATCTGCTGTAGTTTTAAAATCAAACTACAAACCTGAAAATAGAAATCTGGAAATTAAACTCAAGTCAAAACATAGAAAGGAAAAAAGAAGAAGAAACTGAAGGCAAGAACAGTTTGCAAAACTGTGGGAGACCATCTCAAACAAAAAGGAAATCAATGTCTTTAACCTAAGTTTGAAGCCTCAAGAAATTTAAAACAAAGCATAGGATCAAGTAAATCAAGTGCAGATTTAAAAACAAAATCCTAAAAAACAATTTTTGGATTGAAACTGAAAATCTGATTCACTAGCAATTCAACAAGATCAAGCAATAGCTTCAAGCAACAAGTAAATTAAAATCAAGAAGCAAATTAAAATTCAAAGGCAACACAAACATGTAAGTTTAAAAGCATCGGTAAAAAAATATAGTGTCTGGTTTCTGTCTTCATTAATCCAAGGTGAGTAAACTCTTGTTTTCTTTAATTATTGTTGATATGTGTATGCTTGGATGATGTAGGAAACTTAATCCTTGTTTGGCATGCAAGAATTTTGGTATATGATTGAAGTTTTGGCTGTGCATGTTAAACAAAATGCAATTTCTGTTTTAGTTTCAGGAAAACAAAGTAAAATCTGTCAAATTGCTCTTTCTTTCCCTCTGTTACTACTTTCTGTTGGATTTGAAAAGAAAACATAAACAAGATGGAGTGGTGTTTAAATCTATACCAGGTTCAGTAATTAAATCAAAGAAAAGTTTTGATGTTCTTTTTTTCCCAAGAAATTGTAAAAAGAAAAAAAATAAAAACACACTAACATTGAGTTAAAGGTTTACAAAGTAACTCATTTCAAAATTTTACATCTCTCTCCCCCTCTTTATTTATGAAAAAGAGTGTAAACAAGTTAAAAATATTGTTTAATCCTGTATTTTATTTTAGAAACGAATTTAAAGCAAGTTTTATGATTTTTTTTTACTGGAAACAGAACTGATTTTAAGTATCAGGTTTAACAGAGTAAACCATGTAAAAAAAATTCAAAATCTTCCTCTCCATCCTCCTTTGGAATTAAAGGTATAACTAAATTAAAGTAATGTTGAATTGCATTTGGTTTACTAACAGCTTAAAAAAAACAAAGTAACATGTTGTTCTCTCTGGAAATATCAAAACACAGTGGATTCTAAATTTTGTTAAAATCCAATGGGTTAAATTTTAAGGTCTGAATGCATGATCTTATTCATGTTTTCAAATCATGATTTTTAAAATTAAAATCCAGATTTTTAATTACGTTTTCAATGAGAAATTTGAAGATGAATGTGACATGAGTTTTTATGGAATTCTGATGATCGGCAACTTATTCCATCACGTGATCATGGCAGGAGCTAACACGAAGTTCAGGGATCATCAGAAAATTCTTGGATAAATTTATACATCGTTGTGGCGATCGAGAATTGTCGATTTAGGGTTAGAAACCCATATTTTCTCTTGGTAGGAAATTGTACTGCTGCATCATCATTTGTCGATCGGAATCGATCGCATTAGGGCCAATTGAAGCATCAAATGTCGGCAAGGCTTTGGCCATGATCACGTGATTTCTGATGGTATGAGGGGAGAGAACGAGGCGATCTTGATGGCTCAGCTTTGTTCTAGAATTTGATCGTGTGGGAATATTTCGAGTTCACCGTCGTTCGAAGTTTCTGGGTGATCTGGTGGCTTGGGGAAGTTGCCGTCGACTCGTCGGTCATCACAGTAGTGATCGGAGTTCGCCAAAACTCTGGTGCATATGCACCGCGATATGGTTGTGTTAGTGAAGATGGAATTGGGAAGAGGAGTGTGTGACTCAAAGAAGTGCTCGGGAAGAAGCAAGGGTAGCTCGGGCTTCAACTCGAAGTGGATTTTGAGGCGTGAGTAAAATACTTACAAATTTTTTTAAAATTGAAGTTTTGGGTCACATGAGTAAATTTGGGGAAAAACCCGAAGTAGGGTTCGTGTATGTGGGGGATTAGCTCGGGTTTCACTCGTGTTTCCTAAGGTCTTGTGTTTCTGAGTTTTGAACTATAGCAGATTAAAAAATAAATTTCTAAGAATTGTTTCTTTATAAATGATGATTTTATTATTAAGATAAAAGGTATAAATTTAAGGTTTTTTTTGAAATAAAGGATTAAAAACAATTAAGTGTTAAACTTTATTTTTTAATAAGTTATTTTAAATGAAACTGAATAACTGATTTAGAAATAAAAAATCAAATGTCTTAATATTTTAACTTAAAAGTAAGTTAAGTTATATCATTAATGATAATTAAGCAATTAATGATTTGTGATTAAGATTAATTTATTAATAATTAAGAATAATTATTATAAATGATGTTTTAAAAATGGTTGAGTAACTTTCGAAGTTAAGTTAACATATTCGTTAAAAGGAAAATTATTATTTGAGGTGAATTACTTAATGAAAGTAATTAAAGTAATTGATTAATAATTCAAGCTAATTAATCAGGAGATTTATGAATGATTAAATAAAATTAATAATTACTTAGTAAAAGTGATTAAGGGTAGATAATTAAACACTAAAGATTGATTAATCAAATATTAAGGGTTAATTACTTTGAAGTATAATTAATTTATGTGGTTAATCCATTAGGGTGATTTAAATTAAGAATAACCAATTAAGGATAATTAATTGGAATTAAGATTCAATTAATTACAATCAAGGATTAATTAATTAAGTAATTAATTAGAGAGATGATTAGTTAATGGAGGTAGTTAGGACTTAATCAGTTGTAGTTAATAATAATTAATCATTGATTAAAGATTACTAATGAAAGTAATTATGTGGGTAATAAATTATAAAACCACACGTTTTATTCACCTTAATCAAAGATGTTGATTGTTATTGAATGGTGTATGATGGATTGATATCTTTGATATGTAATTGTAATGCTATATGAATTGCTTTGTGCTGAATTGTAATATTTGTGATTATTTCTGTGTAGATATGAAAACCCCTTGGCCGTAAAATGGCATTTGAAATTCGATGCGGTAGAGAGTCGGATTCCAGTTGGTTATCCGAAACCCACATCGAATCGTAATGATGAATATTTGAAATTGATAAATTTACTTTATCTGTGAATAAGGATAAGCATTGTAGATTATATCGCTTATCATTACTGCTATGCTTGAATCTGTGATAATGGATGTTGCTGCACTATTGTATAAAACCCCTAGACTACACTTATACACACACAAATATGGTTTGCACGTGGAAATCAGTTAAATCATAGATTTTTAAAATAGTTTTGAATTTGAATTTTAAATTCAAATGGTTTTGGAACTAAAAGGGGTTTAATGTGGAAAACTTTTGAAAAGGTATTTTAAAAATAAAAGTTATTTTGAATAACTTAATAAAGATTTGAAATTTAAATCATTTGATTTAAATTTGAATTCAATATCAGAAATTGAATTCTATATTTGGTATTTATGACGAAAAAAGGTTATACAAGCTATAAATGTGTTTATATGGGTTTTTAAACCATTTTTAAAAGTATGGTTTTGAAAATTTGAATTTAACCCAAGTTTTATATTTAAAACGGGAATCATTTTGAAGGTTATGAATGAATCTTTGGAAATTGTTTTGAAAGCTATGAAAAGATTCTTTGACTTGAAGACCCGAAAGGTTAATCCAATTTGAAAAGGGAAATCGTTTTGAAAGGCTATAAATGAATCTTTGTCAAAGATTGGTGTATCTTGTTTAAAATTGAAAGGGGTCTTTAGGTGAATCTTTTGTTTAAAAGATTTAAATGTGGAAATTGTTTAAACCATTGAGGGTTTTTGAAATGAATCTTTTTGTTTAAAAAGAATTGTAAATGGTAATTAGTTTAACCATTCGAATAAAATGTTTTGGGCTTTAAGCTGTGATTTAACTGAAATCCCATTATCCATATGATTTTAAATATTGCGCTCATTATTCGATTTAGCCGGAAGAGGACCTTTGTGTCATATAGCCCATTCTAAATAATGATACGACGATATGGATAGCATTTGACGACCAGTGGTGAAGACCGGATATTTTTCGAAAATGAAAGGATTACCCGTCGAATGTCTCTGCACCGACTGGTCCCCGGTATAGAGATTTGATCACCCTTTGTGATGGGGAGTCTGGACGTGATTAGGGATTATCCGGATTGCAAGGGCTTCTTCGGAAGTGCCTTCGGTTATTCGAACACAGAACAGACTTGTATGGATGTGTGTCTGACATTACACTTTGAGATGTAAAACCGGTTTCTATCAAATACATTTCTGTTTGGTGGTGGAGATTTATTCTCTTAGCTTAACACCCTTCTCTGAGACGTATGAGCTCAGAGGTTATGTAGTTGATGGTTACTAGTGATACATTCCCAATTTGGTAATGTGGCATACGAAGTGCTGCTGATCATTTGTTGATCAAAGCATGGTTTTGTGAAAAGCGTAGCTTTGTGGATGAGACTTCGTCGAACTTCACGACCCGGAATGGTCGAAACAGGAAGAATGCGGCAAGGTTATTTGGGCGTAGCGCCCCCTGAGGGTATGTTCATTTCCTTCTGGATAGAGGTGGTATCATGGTATGGAGCCTAGATACTTAACCTATGTGGTTGCTGCAAATTTATTACTTTGTGGTTGTTGGTGAATCCCGGGATAAAGATTGGTTACGACCGGGGGATGGCATACTCGTGTAGTAGTCACCTAGTTATAGAGGTAACCCGGCCTTGTGTTGGCAGAGATCCGGTTAGGTTCTCGGGATGTCCCTCTAGAGACGTACTCATGTGGCAATGGGAAATTCCTTGGCCTGACCATTTGTTGGAAATCCAATCACCAATACGCGCCTTGTACGGTTTTAGTTGTAGAACCTGCCATCTAACATGGTAGCTATAGTAGGCATAATATAATGGTACCTATGCTGGCTAAGATTAATACTATACTTTCGAAATGTTTTACACTATGCACTAATAATAATATCAAAAGAGAATTTTGCGTAGTAAGCACATTTGACTATCATAAGGAGAAATCTCCCCTAAGTCTGCGTTTGCATTGTGTTTGTGGCAGGAGGCCTTATGGTAGTTTCATTTTCTTAAAAGCATTGCGGATTTCAAAATTTAAATTCTTTTATTTGTTTTAAAGACCAAATTGTTTTTGTTTTCTCATACCAGAACCACGACTGACCTGGAGTTATTGTTCCTTTCCTAAATTCTGGCTGTCCATAATTTTCCACACGGGCAGTATAAAGTTGGGTTTTTATATAGTAGATATAGATATCGATCCGGTAGCTCTCAGCTTTCTCTTTGTATTCTTTGGAGATCTTGGATATTGTAGTCTTTGGATTCATGGACGAGACTTGCTTGTCTTGGTGCAAGTTGTTGGTGGTTCGAGCTATTTCTGGATTGGTGCTTTGGAGTTAGAGTTGCTGTTGCTGTTTGGAGTTTTTGGTTCCGCTGCTATATCATATTGTTATTCCGCTATAGCATTGTTATCTTGTATCTCTGATATTTATTCATATTGTATCATTGTTGTATCGAATATTGTATATCAATGATATTATTCATTTCGTTTTCTTCCGCTGTGTTGTTTACTTAATTGTGTTATAAGCTCCGGCGAACCAGATTCGACGTTTGGATCTGCGGCATTGTAATACAAGTGTCGTATTCGGTGCCGATTTTCGAAGGTCGAGTCAGGGTCGTTATAAGTGGTATCAGAGCTGAAGGTTGAAACTTTAGCTCAGGAGTATAACGCATTAAGTAACTCATTAGAGATAGGGTACAATATACCCAAGAATGAGTATATCCCTAAGATATCCGTTCGAATGCCTCGGTAAATTCTCTTACTATCCACTGATAGTGAGTATGAGTGCAAGAAGAGGACGAGATATGGGACAGGGGAGTACGACTACAAATGGTCAGTGCCTTGCAATAGCGGAAACAACTTTCTCTATCAATTTCTTTTGATTCATCTTTTCAATTCCTTGATGATTCCTGGTAGCTCCAGGAAGAAGCTTTGATATATTTGCGTGGGATACAAATTCCAAATGGGTCAGATTTGTTTGCTTTGGTTGCTATGGCTGATAGGTATATTTTGATTGTTTAAACTAAAAGATTTGGATTGTATCCATATATCAGTTTATTCTGTTGGGTTCCAAGTATATTCTACAAGTGGTTAGTTATCTTTCGAACTAACCAATATCCCTGTATATTCGTATTTCTGGTGACCCGAGTATCTTGATTCATTCTTATATCTATTATTAGTGATATTCCGATTTGGTAAGCCAAATGCAAAATAGATACCCGATTGATTTGGAAACTGTCCCTCTATCTTTGTGAATCTGTCCTTTGTTGTCTCCCTTACAAATTTCGAGGACGAAATTTTCTCAAGGGGGAATCTGTAACATTCCTAAATCTCAGCTAAAAATAATTCGATAATTAATTTAATCTTTGGAAATAAATTATGAAATTTTGGTAATTTATTTTAAAATTTTAGATTTAAAAGTTGAATTAATTGAAAGATTTCCAGAATAAATAATGATATGCATTTTTAGATTGATTTGGAGTTTAAAATTGAAAAATAAATATTTTGAGAAATAAATTGAATTCTAGAGATAAATTGAATTTAATATTTTTAAGCTAATAAGAAATTGTTTCTAGTTTTATTTAAACTATGCATTATAATTTGAAAATGAAGTTTTGAATATGATTTTAAATATAATATGAATTTGATAAAATATTTTAAAACACCTTTTCTTTAAAAATAAATAAATATAGTTTTTATATTTTTGAATTTGAAATGTAAATAAATATAAAGCTTAAGTATAATTACTTAAGTTTAAAATGAAAGTTTTAAAATAAGTATTTGTTAATAAGTTTAATATCTTAAGTTTAAAAAAAATATACATATGTATTGAAAATAATAAAAAATTGTATTTACTTACTTACAAATATTTATTAGTAGTGTATAATTTCAAACCATTTTACTTTAATTTGTGAAAGTATAAATAATACATAAGAAAATAAAATAGATAAATATGTTTTATAAATTAAAATTATGCAAGGCTTAAAACACAATTTATAAATTAAATTTTAGCAAATGATTTAAGCATAAAATGTTTATAATTCAACAAGTGTTAATGTAAACTAACAAGTGTAAAAAAAGAATACAAGTGGCAATGGTTTTTTTTATTTTTGAAAACATTTTACTAAAAATGTATTAAGTAGAAAAACTTAGCAATTTATTTGAGTTCAACACATTCTCTTCAAAAACAAAATAAAAACTGAAATCAGATTTAAAGAGAAATTCAAAACCCAAATTCTAAATTTGCTCAAAAATCAGCAAAGCAAATCTGAAATCATTTTTTCAAGTTTCAACTTCAAAGTGAAGATCAATTCAAACTCTAGCAAAAAGAAATAGAGGTCGGCTACAATTTTAAAACTTAAACTACAGACCTGAAAATAGAAATCTGGAAATTAAACTCAAGTCAAAACAGAAAAAGGAAAAAAAAAGAACCTGAAGGCAAGAACAGTTTGCAAAACAGTGGGAGACCATCTCAAACAAAAAGGAAATCAATGCCTTCAACATGAGTTTGAAGCCTCAAGAAATTTAAAACAAATCAGAGGATCAAGTAAATCGAGTGCAGATTTAAAAACAAAAGCCTGAAAAACAATTTTTGGATTCAAACTGAAAACCTGATTCACAAGCAATTCAATAAGATCAAGCAATAGCTTCAAGCAACAAGTAAATTAAAATCAAGAAGCAAATTCAAATTCAAAGGCAACGCAAACATGCAAGTTTAAAAGCATCAGTAAAAAAATATAGTGTCTGTCTCTGTCTTCATTAATCCAAGGTGAGTAAACTCCTGTTTTCTTTAATTATTGTTGATATGTGTATGCTTGGATGATGTAGGAAACTTAATCCTTGTTTGGCATGCAAGAATTTTGGTATATGATTGAAGTTTTGGCTGTGCATGTTAAACAAAATGCAATTTCTGTTTTAATTTCAGGAAAACAAAGTAAACCTGTCAAATCCCTCTTTCTTTCCCTCTGTTTCTACTTTCTGTTGGATTTGAAAAGAAAAAGTAAACAAGATGGAGTGGTGTTTAAATCTATACCAGGTTTAGTAATTAAATCAAAGAAAAGTTTTGAAGTTCTTTTTTTTCCTAGAAATTGTAAAAAGAAAAAATAAAATAAAAACACAGTAACATTGAGTTACAGGTTTACAAAGTGACTCACTTCAAAATTTTACATCTCTCTCCCCCTCTTTATTTATTAAAAAGAGTGCAAACAAGTTAAAAATATTGTTTAATCTTGTATTTTATTTCAGTAATGAATTTAAAGAAAGTTTTGTGATTTTTTTTACTGGAAACAGAACTGATTTTAAGTATGGGGTTTAACAGAGTAAACCATGTAAAAAAAATCAAGATCTTCCTCTCTATCATCCTTTGGAATTGAAGGTATAACTAAATTAAAGTAATGTTGAATTGCATTTGGTTTAGTAACAGCTTAAAAAAAACAAAGTAACATGTTGTTCTCTCTGGAAATATCAAAACACGGTGGATTCTAAATTTTGTTAAAATCCAATTGGTTAAATTTTAAGGTTTGAATGCATGATCTTATTCATGGTTGCAAATCATGATTTTTAAAATTAAAATCCAGATTTTTAATTACATTTTCAATGAGAAATTTGAAGATGAACGTGACACGAGTTTTTATGGAATTCTGATGATCGGCAACTTATTCCATCACGTGATCGTGGCAGTAGCTAATAGGAAGTTCTGGGATCATAAGAAATTTTTTGGATAAATTTATACATCGTTGTGGCGATCGAGAATTGTCGATTTAGGGTTAGAAACCCACATTTTCTCTTGGTAGGAACTTGTACTGCTGGATCGTCATTTGTCGATCGAAATCGATTGCATTGGGGCCAATTGAAGCATCAGATGTGGCCAAGGATTTGGCCATGATCACGTGATTTCTGATGGTCTGAGGGGAGAGAACGAGGCGATCTTGATGGCCCAACTTTGCTCCAGAATTTAGTCGTGTGGGAATATTTCGAGTTCACCGTCGTTCGAAGTTTCTGGGTGATCTGGTGGCTTGGGGAAGTTGCCGCCGACTCGTCGGTCATCACAGCAGTGATCGGAGTTCGCCAAAACTCTGGTGCATATGCACGGCGATATGGTTGTGTTAGTGAAGATGGAATTGGGAAGAGGAGTGTGTGACTCGAAGAAGAGCTCGGGAAGAAGGAAGGGTAGCTCGGGCTTCAACTCGAAGTGGATTTTGAGGCATAAGTAAAATACTTAGAAAAAAATTTTAAATTGAAGTTTTGGGTCACTCGAGTAAATTTGGGAAAAACCCGAAGTAGGGTTCGTGTATGTGGGGGATTAGCTCGGGTTTCACTCGTGTTTCCTGGGGGCTTTGTTTCTGAGTTTTGAACTATAACAGATTTGTAAAAATAAATTTCTAAGAATTATTTCTTTATAAATGATGATTTTATTATTAAGATAAAAGGTATAAATTTAAGTTTTTTTTTTTGAAATAAAGGATTAAAACAATTATGTTTTAAACTTTATTTTTTAATAAGTTATTTTAAATGAAACTGGATAAGTGATTTAGAAATAAAAAATCAAATGTCTTAAATTTTTAACTTAAAAGTAAGTTAATTTATATCGTTAATGATAATTAAGCAATTAATGATTTGTGATTAAGATTAATTTATTAATAATTAAGAATAATTATTATAAATGATGTTTTAAAAATGGTTGAGTAACTTTCGAAGTTAAGTTAACATATTCGTTAAAAGGAAAATTATTATTTGAGGTGAATTACTAAATGAAAGTAATTAGAGTAATTGATTAATAATTCAAGCTAATTAATCAAGAGATTTATGAATGATTAAATAAAATTAATAATTACTTAGTAAAAGTGAGTAAGGGTAGATAATTAAAGACTAAAGATTGATTAATCAAATATTAGGAGTTAATTACTTTGAAGTATAATTAATTTATGTGGTTAATCCATTAGGGTGATTTAAATTAAGAATAACCAATTAAGGATAATTAATTGGAATTAAGATTCAATTAATTACAATCAAGGGTTAATTAATTAAGTAATTAATTAGAGAGATGATTAGTTAATGGAGGTAGTTAGGACTTAATCAATTGTAGTTAATAATAATTAATCATTGATTGAAGATTACTAATGAAAGTAATTATGTGGGTAATAAATTTTAAAACCACACGCTTTATTTACCTTAATCAAAGATGTTTATTGTTATTGAATGGTGTATGATGGATTGATATATTTGATATGTAATTGTAATGCTATATGAATTGCTTTATGCTGAATTGTAATATTTGTGATTGTTTCTGTGTAGATATGAAAACCCCTTGGCCGTAAAATGGCATTTGAAATTCGATGCGACAAGGAGTCGGATTCCAGTTGGTTATCCGAAACCTACATCGAATCGTAATGATGAATATTTGTAATTGATAAATTTACTTTATCTGTGAATAAGGATAAGTGTTGTAGATTATACCTCTTATCGTTATTGCTATATTTGAATCTGTGATAATGGATGTTGCTGCACTATTGTGTAAAACCCCTAGACTACACTTATACACACACAAATATGGTTTGCACGAGGAAATCGGTTAAGTCACAGATTTTTAAAATATTTTTAAATTTGAATTTCAAATTCAAATTATTTTGGAAATGAATTGGGTTTAAAGTGGAAAACTTTTGAAAAGGTGATTCAAAAATAAAAGTTATTTTGAATAACTTAATAAAGATTTGAAATTTAAATCATTTGATTTAAATTTGAATTCAATATCAGAAATTGAATTCTATATTTGGTATTTATGATGAAAAAAGGTTATACAAGCTATAAATGTGTTTATATGGGTTTTTAAACCATTTTTAAAAGTATGGTTTTGAAAATTTGAATTTAACCCAAGTTTTATATTTAAAACGGGAATTGTTTTGAAGGTTGTGAATCTTTGGAAATTGTTTTGAAAGCTATGAAAAGAGACTTTGACTTAAAGACCGGATACGTTAATCCAATTAGAAAAGGGAAATCGTTTTGAAAGGCTATATATGAATCTTTGTCAAAGATTGGTGTATCTTGTTTAAAATTGAAAGGGTTCTTTAGAGTGAATCTTTTATTTAAAAGATTTAAATGTGGAAATTGTTTAAACCATTGAGGGTTTTAGAAATGAATCTTTTTGTTTAAAAAGAATTGTAAACGGTAATTTGTTTAACCATTTGAATAAAATGTTTTAGGCTTTAAGCTGTGATTTAACTAAAATCCCATTATCCATATGATTTTAAATATTGCGCTCATTATTCGGTTTAGCCGAGAGAGGACATTTGTGTCATATAACCCATTTCGAATAATGATACGATGATATGGATAGCATTTGAAGACTGGTGGTGAAGATCGGATATTTTTCGAAAACGAAAGGATAACCCGTCGAACGTCTCTGCACTGACTGGTCTCCGGTATAGAGATTTGATCATTCTTTGTGATGGGGAGTCTAGACGTGATTAGGAATTATCCTGATTGCAAGGGCTTCTTCGGAAGTGCCTTCGGTTCTTTTCGAACCCGGAACAGACTTGTATGGATGACACTTTGAGATGTAAAACCGGTTTCTATCAAATACATTTCTGTTTGGTGGCGGAGTTTTATTCTCTTATCTTAACACCCTTCTCTGAGACGTATGAGCTCAGAGGTTATGTAGTTGATGGTTACTAGTGTTACATTCCCAATTTGGTAATGTGGCATACGAAGTGCTGCTGATCATTTGTTGATCAAAGCATGGCTTTTGTGAAAAGCGTAGTTTTGTGAATGAGACTTCGTCGAACTTGACAACCCGGAATGGTCGAAACAGGAAGAATGCGGCAAGGTTATTTAGGGGTAGCGCCCCCTGTCATTTCCTTCTAGATAGAGGTGGTATCATGGTATGGAGCCCAGATACTTAACCTATGTGGTTGTTGCAAATTTATTACTTTGTGGTTGTTGGTGAATCCCAGGATAAAGGTTGGTTATAACCGGGATGGCATACTCGTGTAGTAGTTACCTAGTTTAGAGGTAACCCGGCCTTGTGTTGGCAGAGATCCGGTTAGGTTCTCGGGGCGTCACTCCAGAGGCGTGCCCATGTGGCAATGGGAAGTTCCTTGGCCTGACCATATGTTGAAAATCCAATCATCAATACGCGCTTTGTACGGTTTTAGTTGTAGAACCTGCCATCTAACATGGTAGCTATAGTAGGCATAATATAATGGTACCTATGCTGGCTAAGGTTAATATTATACTTTCGAAATGTTTTACACTATGCACTAATAATAATATCAAAAGATAATTTTGCGTAGTAAGCATGTTTGACTATCATAAGGTGAAATCTCCTCCAAGTCTGCGTTTGCATTGTGTGTGTGGCGGGAGGCCTTATGGTAGTTTCATTTTCTTAAAAGCATTGCGGATTTCAAAATTTAAATTCTTTTGTTTGTTTTAAAGACCAAATTGTTTTTGTTTGCTCATACCAGTCCCACGACTGACCCGAAGTTTATTGTTCCTTTCCTAAACTCTGAGTGCCCACAATTTTCCACACGGGCAGTCTAGAGTTGGATTTTTAGATAGTAGATATAGATATCGATCCGGTAGCTCTCAGCTTTCTCTTTGTATTCTTTGGAGATCTTGGATATTGTAGTCTTTGAATTCATGGATGAGACTTGCTTGTCTTGGTGCAAGTTGATGGTGGTTCGAGCTATTTCTGGATTGGTGCTTTGGAGTTATGGTTGCTGTTGCTGTTTGGAGTTTTTTGTTCCGCTACTATATCATATTGTTATTCCGCTGTAGCATTGTTATCTTGTACCTCTGATATTTATTCATATTGTATCATTGTTGTATCGAATATTGTATATCAATGATATTCATTTCTTTTTCTTCCGCTGTGTTGTTTACTTAGTTGTGTTATAAACTCCGGCGAACCAGATTTGTCGTTTGGATCTGCGGCATTGGAAGATAAGTGTCGTATTCGGTGCCGATTTTCGAAGGTTGAGTCAGGGTCGTAATATTATAATTAATTTAATCACCTTAAATTAATTAATTACTTAAAAATTAATCTCCTAATCCTGCTCAAATAATCATTAATCAATTACAAACTTTTAATTAATTAATCACTCCTTGATTTCCTTATCAATCAATAAATTAATCTCTATCACGGATTAATTATCCTTTAATTATCAATTAATAAACCTCAATTATTAATTAATCTCCTTCAATATAAAGTAATCAATTAATTAACCATTAATTAACTGATTAATTATCCATTAACTATTAATTAATAACCTTAATTATTAATCAATATCTCTCAATACAAATTAATTAATCCATAATTACTTTTGTAATTAATTAATTAATCTTTAATTAACTAATTAATTATCCCTTAATTATTAATTAAGAAAACTTAATTATTAATTAACAACCTCAAAATTTGATTTAGTAAGCAACATTTCAACCATATTTCAAGTGACATTATCGATTGAATTAGCAATCAATTTAACAAGTGATTAGCTAACATTTTCAAGCAATATTTAAACTTAACATTCAACAAAATATAATGCAAGTCAAAGTGAGATTTACTCTTTATTATCAAATCACACTTCTTCCTACCAACCTTCTTTTCAAACAACATTTCATAATTTTATACTTCATCCTAACATCACTAAAATCCATTCTTTCCTCTCCTAAACCACACGCACGCCCTCCCCCTTCACTATAGCTCACAGCCAGAAGCCTTCATCTCCTTCCATGTTCACCAATCACTTCCTCCTCCCGTCTTTTCCATAGGTCCAAGACCACGCCATTCTCTCCATATACCTCATGCCTAAGGTAAGAAGAGGGAAAGTATGAAGACATTTGTGAAGAGGAATAAGTGTAAGAACTTGGATTTTGTTTGTGAATAAATGAGTGTGCATGCATGTGTATTTATAGTGTTAGGAAATGGATGGGTAAGTGCGAATAAACCCCTCTTTAGCCATGAAGTTAAGCATGCAAGACCATGCTCTTACGCAACCATATCCCTAAAACAAACCATTAAACATGGTCCTTAAATCAAGCCTTACTTAGGGGTCCTTATACACTAAATGTCTCTTTAATCTTATATACTTACATTAATTATTTTGACTAGGATAAGTGAGATTTTGTTACTTGTTAATATGTTCATACGATAAATATTCAAGTTGCAAAATATTCACACAACATATTTTGTAATAAAAGTTGATTTTTTAGAAAACTTTTTCTAGTCACATTTTCAGTATTTATCCAAATATTTTTGTAAACACATTTCAAAAATAAATTTTCTAACATTAGTTATTAATTAAAAGTGTTAAATAAGGTTATAAAATCATATTTAATCACATTAAATCTACGATTCAAATATGTAAATAATTCGGATATTTAAATACGAAGTGTTTGAAATTCCGGGTCGTTACATTCTCCTCCCTTTAGAATATTTCGTCCTCGAAATTCCAATACAAACAATCCAAGAAACAACCATAAAATAATACTTAACAATATTACTTTTATTAACATACAAGGCCAATGGTTTGCTCAGGCAAAAAGTCTTCCCATCGCATAAGGATGATAAATAATTTACTAAGTGTATCTTTCGCTCAATAGCCTCATGTTATTACTTAGTCGATTATTCATATTACCTTAAACTATCCAAAGAGTCATTTCCCGAACTTTCCACAAGCCAAAGAACATAGTTTGTAATTATACTTAAGCTCATATGATGTGTGTGTATCATTTCTACGCAATATTGATCTGATCACTTACTTAATTAGATGGATTTCACTTCCGAACTAGTATATCTCAATTGACTTCTTTAGTGCAGATTTTGATCTGGTTCCTTGATTGGACACCTCTATTCTTCTTACATAGCAATAAATTACAATAAAAAACTTAGGGATCATCTCAAGAATCCATATCAAATGTTCACAGTCAAAAAGTCTTGTAAAAAAATTGTTTTTCGGACCGGTGTATAACAACTTGAAATAATATACTCAAATCCTAGATCAGGAACTGTCATGCGAATAAAATGATCCATATGCAACTCACAAACTTAACTCAAATGCTTACTTAACCACACCAATTTCTTTCCAATTCTCATTTATTTACGCAAAATCATTTTTTATGTAATATTAAAATCATTTATGCAAGATTTCTTAAAACATTACTTATGTTCTATAAGTATTTCCTAAGGAATTAACTTTATTTATTTTATTTTATTTTTTATACATTTTATTAAAAAAAAAATTATTTTTGAAAACATTTCAAGACTTAAGTTCATTATTCGTATAATACTCTGTTATATCCTAAAAGTGTATACAAAACATTCTTTTACAATTTTACTTTCTAAAATTTCGACGAAGACCAAAAATAAATTTGGATCTTATAATTGAGTCATCCATCCAAACTTCTTTATCCGCTGGGTTAGGGAAGTAGCTAGGTAGAGTAGGACTCTGGTATCCAAACTCAAGACTAGAGTCTACTTTCCTTAGAAGATCCTAAAATATAGACGTTTACTAATTGGCCTAATAACATCAAGTGCCCTATTTAGCAAAGATGTTAAACAACTTTTTAAACTTGTTTTAATTTACTATCTTTTCAACTTAAGAGTTATAAAAGTTTAACTTCTATATTTTATTGAATACTTAGCTTTAATTTCAATATCAATTCGGAAGTTTCCTACTCTCTAGAATCGTCGAAAGTCACCTTTTATTTATTAATCGAAAACTAACAACATAAGATGCATAACCATACTACTCTAATGCGAAGGATACATCAGTCCATAATATATCTTAAATGAAAGCTTAAGAACCAAACTCTAGGTTTTATTTCCATCCATTTGAAATAATAATATATACATATATCTTTTAGATATCAAATCATACTTTTTGGGATTAAAACAAAATCATTTTCTAAAACCAACTTCCAAAATATTTTCTTTAAAATCCCTAGAAAATATTCATAAGATCGAGTAACAACAAAATGATACAAGAAACTGGGTCCTACAAAAAGGTACAATATAATCCCTTTATAAAGAAGGGAAATACTAAAGAGAAGTGCTTTCCAACCGAACACATCTCCTGCCCAATTTTAGTCACTTTCAAGCCAGTCAAACTAGCTAAAATAAAGATACTTTGCTTCCTGAGTCGACTTGTTGATTTCGAGAGTAATCTCGAACTCGAACAAATATTAAAGCTCTTCTAATAATATTAGTCCTTTAGAATAGTTTCAAATCATACTATTATTATTTCATCAAAAAACCTTAGAAACCATTTCCAAGAACACCGAGATATAAGTTCACAAATTCTCAATTTAAATCCTTTATAATTTATATTTATACTAACCATATTTATATAAATTTAATTTCTTATATGAAATCATTTCATAAGCGTTTATCTTTTTAGTATCTTACCTTTCCTATTAAGCTATATTAACAACTTTGTATTTGAGTTAACTTTTTAACCCAACATTATCATTGAATGCTTTATAGTCAAATTGTGAAACTTTAAGGTGTACGTTTCAATGTTTCCTTAAATTACTATCTACCTAACCCATGCTGTGAAAAAGGTAGATTCAATAAATATTAGCCAATCCCCATAAACTGGTCGAGCATGACTAATCAAGCAATAAATGATAATAATTTAACAATATCGTTTCCTAACAAACAAATACATTATAAATAACTATGTTAATTGTTTAAAAATTATTCTTTATTATAAAATATAATCCTAAGTAAAACTATTTCATTTACCAATTTTGAAAATAATACTATATCGGTTTGTGTTGTTTAAGTTTTTAAGAATCCCTATCGATAACACTGTTTAGACGCATCGACTAGAATCCATAAGCACTCAGCAGACCAATCAACACAATACAAAATATTGTTACAGCACTAACAATTAAGCTCTCATAAGTATAATACACTTAAACTCATAATAAGGCATTCCAGTAATATATCTTTTAATGAGTTATACCCAACCGAAGCCAAGGTTTTCGCTTAACCTTCAGCTTCGATACCATGATGTAACAATCACCTTTTCGACCCTCGAATGTTGGCACTAAAACATCCACAGTATTCACGTGCTGAGCACCCAAGCGTCGGAAAGACAGAATTAGGGTAAAATAAAAAGAAGAAAAGAATAAGAAAGAAGAGAATAATAACATCAGAATCTCACAATGGAATGGTGACATATAATATCAAAATAATCTTTTACATAGGAAAACTATATAGGTACAATAATCAGAGCATAATAACCAATCATCAGCCTAGACAGTTATAACAATCTATCATCACAATTGCTGACATAAAAATAAACAAAGTAATGTAGCGTAAATAGAATCTATAGTAGATAATCATCCAACTCCTCTCTTGGAGCTCTAATGAATCATCAATGGTATCTAGAAATATACATAGGGCTGACGCGAGCATTACAAGAAAATAACATCCGGATCAGTCTGGTAAACCAGCGTGAGAAAACTCAAGTAATTTGAATTACTATATTTGTAAAAGCCTTTAAAAAAATAAAGACATCTCGTAAAATCATATCACAAATAAACACGGATGAGTTTTTACCTTACGATAACCGAATCATTTTATAAGAAAATTTAATGATATTATGATAATGTCTAGGGTGTTCAATATAAATATAAATCGTAGTTAAACTAGTTACATTGGTTACATTTGATAGCATATTTAGGTATACAAACAAAAATTCATAGGTACGTTCGTATAAATGGATTTTCCAAGGAGACCTCCCCAGTATACTCATAAGCCATACAGAGACCGATCACTTATGACAAAGGTCAGGAACTAGCTTCCAAGCGTCGTCTATCTCTAGATTAAATATGCCATAAGGTAAACATAGCCAGCCTACGCCCTAACACATGAACCAAGTATCATCAACTCCGCATGCGCAACAAATAAATAAGCATACTCTAGATAATGAAGTTGATGTACTCCCTATTTGGGTTAGCTGAACCCGGGATCATGCATCCTACTCTGTCTTTAGTCCTTTTTCAATGTTGAGGCTACGTTCGCATCTTCACATGAATTTTCAACAAAACACGATCAAATAATGAATCCCACATGAATCCCATTGTCTAAATATATTTTGGAACCACACATGGTCTCCATCATTCCACTTCCAAATCATAGAACCCGTATAATTGTTTTGGAGAGGTATTCGGTAAGTAAAACACTTACCAATCCCGCACTCTTCAAAACCGATCGATGAATGTCTGGTTAACTCAATTCCGGTTCTTTTAGAAGTAATTAAAAGCTAGAGGCATTTCGTACCAATATTCCATCCTGGGGATTCTTATTGGTATACATCCGTAAAGAGTCCCATATACTTCCTAAGTTAAGTTTGGTGAAGATCGGTAGTCGACTAATCGATTATCGAGTCTTGAACGCTTACTTATGGGAATCAAGATTCCACACTTTACACAATTCTAACCTTTCTGCTTAACTATTCCTCAACCTATAAGAATGCTGATAGGTTAGAGCTCCATTGCTCCGTCCCTATCTAAACGTCAGTCTTGACTCTTACAAATAGAGAAGCTTACTCGTTCGACTTTTAATGTTAAGCATATTAGTACTAACATCCCATAAACAATCATACTAAGGCCATTACATAGTTGTTACGTATCATCCAAGTATAATCAAGTCACATAAACGACTTTTAATCCATTTATAATTAATTTATCCTTTCTTAATTAAAACCCTTTTTTATTAGTAAAACATCTTTTTATCTAATAAAACTTTTTTTATAAATCAAGGCTTTCTTTATTAATTAATACTCTTTTATTAGTTAAAACTTCCTGTATATACTTGTATAAATATATTGGATCTCTCTATATAAAAGATATATACTTTTCTTTATAAATATAACTATTCGTTTATTCTTTACATACTTAAAACTAATTATATACTTATTCCAATAGTAAAAGTGTATTTACAAATTATTTAACAAGGTTTACTTATTTAAAATATAATCAAAGAGATTAAAACAATTATTATCAAAACACTGTTATAATAAACTCCTTTTATTTTATAAATTAAACACATAACATTTTTTATCTCTTTATAAAAGATTTCAATACTTTTTAGTATCTTTAAATTTCCATTGTTAAAGATTTGTAGTATTTCTTCCAAAATATAATTCAAGAGTTTAAAAACAAATGTTGCTAAAACATTGTTTACTACAAAACCAAACCCATTCCATTTAATCATTTTCTTTAAAACTCCCCTTTTAAAGGTTTAATTACATTTAAGGGTTAAAGACAAGTGTTGCTAAAAATAATTGTCACAATAACTCCAAACATTTTATACTTTGAAAACATTCTTCTTTAAAACTCTCTTCTTAAAGATTTATTTATATCCAAGGGTTAAAGACAAGTGTTGCTAAAAATAATTGTCACAACAAATTCAAAACCATTTGCTTATACTTTTCTACTAAATGCCCACTAATAAATATCTAATTATATTCTCAAGTATAATTAATAATAAGGGTTAAAAACAAGTGTTGCTAAAAATACTGTTTACAACAAGCCAAAACTATTTACTTATCCATAAATAACTTTAAACATTTATTTAAAGATCAGAGCATAACCACACTTATTGATTAAGGAATAAAACTTTTCGTTGATTTTCATAAAACAATTTACTTTAACTTAAGTGTTAATATCCAAACTCCCTTTATTATATTTATAAATGCTTAATTTAATATTTAAAACTTATATATATACACAGAAATATCTTTAAAATACTTATTAATATGTTAAAATACTTTAAAAAATACTTAAAATATATGACAATTATTTATATATAATTTTATGTAAAAATAAGGAATTTTGAAATAAATAGAAAAACAAGTTTTAATTTTAAAAGATACGTAGCTTAGAAATTCATAATTAAATGTTAAAATATATTTAAACTTGAAACCAATTTTAAGACTTTCTACCATAAGTTAGAAAACAATCATAAAAATATTAGAGAAAAATATTAAACTTAAATATCATTTTTAAACAATTTACATCTTCAATTTACAATGGTAGCCCTTCTAGAAGTGTTGTCTAAAGTTCTGTTACAAATTTTATCATATTTTGCTACAACTTTGTGTCTAGTTTTCAATACCTTAACAAATGATTAAGATCCATTGTTTTAAAGTAGTTAGTATATTTTGAGTACTTGGAAACCATGAGAAAAATCCCAAAGAATATATTTTAGTTACTTTAGAGAATTTCTCGAAAATAGGACATTTTACCGAACTGCACTTATAGCGACTATTTCACTATAAATTTTGCATTTCATTCAACTGGCTATAAAATGAATTAAGCTTCAAAACTTTTCCATATAAGAATAATATGTTATTTATTTGATTAATTGCTAAAGAAACCCCTAGGAAAGTTTCCATAAAAATGCGTGTTATTTTCGAAGACGTTCTATTTTTAAAAGTGCCACTATAGCGACCTTTTTACTTCAATATTTTGTTACTTTGATTTTATTCTTCTATGACTTTCCAAAACATATTCTTTGCTTTTCAAAAAAATTAAAGAAGTGTAGATAATAACCACACAAGTTATTATTAAGATATGTTATTAAATCACCACTTTCACAAGTTATAGTTTAAGGGATTCAAAGTGCGTTTATAGCCAATATCGCTATATGGACAATTCCGTATTCAATCCAATATTTGGTGTTATCCACTTTTAAACACTTATATCATTCCAAGTTCAAACCATGTCATTTATAACATATATCAACATATGTATTTAAACCATTTGTGCATTTTAAATGTCCATATTAACTTATCACAATTCGGTGGTTTAATAAACAATTATTTTATCGATCTACATATCCAACAAAACATATATTCAAGGGTGTAACTTTAGGTAGTTGGTGTCTGTTATAGTAAATATATAGTAAGCATCTTAATAAATGTATAAATAAGCATTTATCAAGCGATTTAGAAAGCAACATTTCAACCATATTTTAAGTGACATTATTAAGTGAATTAGCAATCAATTTAACAAGTGATTAGCTTTTTCAAGCACTGTTTCAAGCAATATTTCAACTTAACATTCAATAAAATATAGTGGAAATCAAAGTGAGATTTATTCACTTTTATCAAACCACACTTCTTCTTGCCAGCCTTCTTTTCAAACAATACTTCTTCTATCATTTTATACTTCATACTAACATCACTAAAATCCATTCCTTCCTCCCTTAAACCACACGCATACCCTCCTCCTTCACCATAGCTCACGACCATAGGTCTTCATCTCCTTCCATGTTCACGCAATCACTTCCTCCTTCCTTTCCACACGTCCAAGATCACCTCCAACCCATACTCAAGGCCCTAAGGCCATTCTCTCCTTATAGCTCACGTCTAAGATAAGAAGAGAGAAAGAAGACATTTGTGAAGAGGAAGAAGTTTAAAAACTTGGATTTTGTTTTTGAATAAATGAGTGTGTACGCATGTGTATTTATAATGTTAGGAAATGGATGGGTAAGTGTGAATAAACCCCTCCTTAGTCATGAAGTTAAGCATGTAATATCATGCTCTTACACAACCATACCCCTAGGACAAGCCACTTGCTCCCTTGCACTTGGGTGCCCATGTATGATGTCCTATATGATGAGTAACTGCAAGGATTATCTAGCTCGGTATTACTGATTAGGTCTAGGAGAACCTTTCGGGAATTCTAACCAGGTATGCTTACCACAGACAGCTTAGCACTAAACACTGATGCAGTAGAACAAGAGAGGTTTTATTACTTTTTTATATGTTCATATGATAACTACACAAGTTGCAAAATGTTTACACGACTTATTTTGTAATAAAAGTTGATTTTCTACAAAATGTTTTCCGGTCAGATTTTCAGTATTTTCCAAATTGTATATTTTTGTAAACAGATTTCAAAAATAATTTCTAACATTCGTTATTAATTAAAAAATGTTTAATAAGTTTATAAAATCGTATTAAATTATATTAAATCATGGATTCAAATATTTAAATAATTCAGGTATTAAAATACGAAGTGTTTGAAATTCTATATTGTTACATTTTTAATAATAAAATGTTTCATAAAAGTGTTATTTTATTTTAAGGAGCGGTTATTGAACATAAAATAAAGAAAAAAATGAGACACAACAAATATGATCTGTTGGATCTTTTGTCTTTACATGAAAGGTGGAATTCGGGTGAGATATAATCAAAGTCTCTTGTATTCCATTTTGTGTAGTCCAAATAGAAGTTTCCTTTATTTTATCAAACTAAAAACATATTCCAACAAAAAAATTCATTTGTCGGTCGTTATTTTTTAATAAATTTTGTAAATACTTTTAATCTTTTACTCACCATTTTGTGTGTAATAATGAATTTGGTTCATAAAAGCATTGTTATTCATCGAACTAGAGAGATATTCCAACAAATATCTTTCATTTGTTTAGGATTTTGATGCAGCATGCATGAATAATGTTACTATCAATAACCATTTTTTCTGTTATTGCAAAAGTTAATAATAAAATGTGAAATCGACATATTTTTTTCTTGGTTATGAATTATATCTTATCATCATGATTATAAAAAAGAAAAATATTCTTTACTATATTTTGAAAATGCAACTACTAACTATATTTTTACTACAAAAATAAGACAATTTACTGATAATACCAATTTCATTTTTATTGAAAAGGTTTTTTAATCAATAAGTTATATTACAAAAGTACAAGTTAGTTGATAATAACATTATTCATATATATGTTGCATCAAAATTCTGAACAAAATGAAAAATGTCTTTTGAAATATTTCTCTAGTTCGATGAAATATAACAACGCTATTATGAACCAAGTTTAATATTACAAAAATTATAGTTAGTAAGAGATTAAAGGTATATTACAAAAGTTATTAAAAAATAAAGATTGATGTAAAAAGAATATTTGTTGGAATTTTTCTCTAGTTCGATAAAATATAATAACGCTTTTATGAAATAATGCATTACCAAAAAAATATGGTTAGTAGGTGATAAAAAGTATATTGAAGATTGATAATGAAAAATAATATCAAATTAATAACAAATAATAATAAGAAAGTGGGGATTGAATCCATGACCTAGAATAAAATTCAACTTTACTTTAACACCTTCAACTTACGAACTACGCCACAAATGCAATCATTTATATATTATATCTTGCACAATTCATAATGCGCATGTGTAAATGCTAAAACTAAAAAAAGAAACTATTTTTATAATTAGTTTTAAAAGAGTCATACAGTTGGAATTAGTTTTTTTGAGATGCATGTATTAAAATTGTCCTATTTAAAAGTTTAAATTTCAGATCACTTAATTAGTTTAAATATATAGACTTGAATGTAAAATAATTTGATAAACTTAGGATAATTTTGTAAGTAGTTGTAGAAATCATTAAATCTGATATTTAAATATAAATTGATAATTAGTGGAACTTTGTAATCTTTATTAATAGTTGGTTTGGAAGCGCAAATTGTTGGTCCGACGGCGTACTTTCAAAATTGCCCTTTATATGTAATTCTTTGTTAATAGTTGTAATATATTTGTTGTCACATTTTTTGGTATCAGCATGAAATACCAAAAATGCCTCTCTACATATATTATTAAAATTTAACATCGCTCAAAATTAGGATCTAAGAATTAAGCTTCTTTTACAAATTCAAAACTTCGTCTACAAATATTTATTAATTCTTAATATCACTTAAAAATAAGATCTAGCAATTAAACTACTTTACAAATTTGTTTTTATTAATTAATATTATAATAAAAATTTAAACTCACAAGAAATCAGATATTGTAGCTTAGAAATAAAATTTCAAATTGCCTATGTATCATTTAACACAAAAATATGACTAAATATATGTGGAAATCATTTTGTTTTTAACGTATTAAATAAATACAATTTATAAAAAAAATTCAGCATTCTTCATCACGCGTGAAGCGCGTGTCGTAATGCTCGTAACTATAACGATGATAAATTGTAGGAATTGAAAATAAAATGTACCAAGAGAATTAAGAGAAAAAGAAATCCATAAAATTAATGAAAAGGAATGAAATTCTTGTGCTTTATTATTACTATTTAATAGTTTTTTTTATACTTATTTAAATGTGGAGATATATTCGATCGTAGTTCATGTATGGTTTCCTAATACTTGCCCAAAAAATGGATGTTTTCGCGAGATAAAAATACAATTGAGCATTTTATTGATTTTGAGATTAGCAAGTTTGACCAAGTTATTTTTTCGCTATTGTTAACCCGCCTTTCGGTAAGGCCATGGAGAGGCAGATTTAACTAGATTGACTTCTCGTTTATCGAGGCTGGAATATGATCGATTCGGTTTAAGATGATGAAGTTCACTTGGATATGTCATTCGGTCAAGAAATGGAGAAGTTACATGGCTCGGTTTGGAAGTTGTGGGTCGTTCGACATGGATGTCTCTATCTGGATGCTTTGGATCGCTCGGCATTGAGGTGAAAGCAGGGTGGCTCGGCATTGAGGTGAGAGCAGGGTGGCTCGGCATTGGTGGGATGGCTCGGCATTAGAGGTAGCTCGGTATGGTTTGTGTTGGCAAGGTGATGTGGGTCTGTATCGTACCTCACTCGGCATTGTACCTCACTCGCATTGGACGTCGCTCGGCATTGTGGTTCGGTCAGAGTCACTCGATGTTGCCGTTCAGCCTTGGTTGCCAATCGGCATGGGTAGGTTGGCATAGTAGGAGGTTGGTGTTTTAAGGTAGGAGGTTCGGCACTTGGTTGCTTCGAGTTGCAGGCAAGTTTATTCCGAGCCTTGGATAGAACTGCTTCGAGTCGTACCTAGGAGATGTGGATCAGCATAGGCGGGTCGGTAGATGCCGCTCGATGAAGATTGGAAGTCCATATGTGGATCGGTCATTGGTGGAGTGGTTCACCATAGGTCGTTCGGCACGGCAATGTGGGTCAGTTATGGTGAGCGATGTTGGCTTGGCTATGGTCCTGGTGGGCCCGGATTACTCAGGAGGCCCAACTACCTGGATTTGAATATAAATACAACATGGGGTCTCTAGTTAAGAGGATCTTCTTTTGGCTCCCTTACTTTCTCTTCTCTGAAGCTAAGGCACTCAACCATTGTTAAACTTTGGATTGTAATTGTAATTGATTATTATAGCAATAAAAAAGAAATTTCTGGAGTGGACGTAGGCCGGAGTTAGCCGAACCACTATAAAATCTGTTGTTCTTTATTGCTTTCATTTTAATTTTCACACTTCTTCATATTTATACTCTCTACATACACTCTATCTGTGGGCTGTGACTGGTACTTGATGCTTTTATCCGGATTTGAGTGTTAGTGACCAATTTTGGCGCTAACATTTTGGTGCTTTCACTAAGAGAGCTAGCACTCGGAGATTTTGGAGCTTGGATTTTGGATTGAAAACCTTGGAAACTCAGATTTTAGAAAGCAATGGCTAGACCACCAATAAGGAAGCAAACAACGGAAAGGAGAAATTAGGAAGGAAGTCAAGCGGCCTCTTCTGGAGCTGGAGAGGATCATGCATATGTCTACATAACTCGGGATGAGATGCAGGTTATGATGAATTCTATGTAGGAGCAGATGATGAAACGGCAAGAGGAGATGATGCAGGCTCTTCTCTAGCAATTTGGATAACCAGGAACTGCAGATGCTCAATTTCTTGGAACTGGACTAGAGGAACTCAACCGGCAGGTGGATGGAGTGATTCAACAGGAGGCAACTCCCAATCGACAAACAGCTAACAATCTAGATGGACCTAGACTCAGGGGCACATCACCAGGTAATGTTGGACCTGTTTATGGAGGGATACCCAATGACGCTACGCGGCCCGACGTCAATAAGAATGCAGGAGTACGTGATGAGGAGTATGTGCCAGAATTTCCTCGGGGACTTGGAGGGCAGTATGGAAACATGGATAGGGGCAACCCTTGGTTGGAAATGCTGGATTGGCAGACATTATCATGCGGACTATTCACGGTGGTCTGACAAACAGGGGTTCGAAGGAAGTTAACAAAAGTCTGTTTACCTGAAACACCAGGACAGCTAGGAATCCACCCGATTTCAAACTGCCCACTTTGGAAGTATACAACAGGAAGATGGATCCCACTAACCATTTGATTAGGTACACAAGGCATATGGAAGTGCTGAGGGCAACAGAAGAGGTTATGTCCTGATGTTTCCCCCTGTACTTGACTAATATAACTGTTATGTGGTTCAGACAGCTGGAGGATGAGTCCATTGGTACATGGACAGAGCTGGTGGACAAGTTCTTAGGTCAGCTTCGAGTTCACATAAAAAGGCAAAGAACGTGATGACACTGACATCAGTTAAACAAGGGGAGGATGAATCGCTCGGGACATTCTTGACCCGATTTAATGCAGCAGTTGCTTCGGTGGACCGGCCGGATCCATCAATGGTTCTGATGGCTGCGGTATCAGGAGTCGGAGATAATTCGAATTTCAAAGTATTGTTGATACGGGACCCACCGTTGGATCTTGGGGAATTCTTTCATGAAGCTGAGAGATTTCTTCGAAAAGAGAATGCATGTTTGGACATGAGGTTAAAGGAAATAAACATGGTTAAGGATGGAGGACTACCCGACGAAAGCTCGGGTAAGGACAAGGATAAAGGGAAAAGAAAGCGTTGGGGAGAACCAAAGTTCTCCAGTTACACAGGATTGAATGCAACATTGGAGAGGATATTCTTGGATACTCGAGATCGCCTTGCGTATCGAAGGCCAGCGAGGAGGGAGCCTACAGAATGCGAAAGGGCGTCAGGAAGGCATTGTCTTTTTCATGACCTGGACGGACATGATACTAACAGCTGCCGGCATTTGAAGGACATAATCGAGGAGCATATAAGGAATGGTCAGTTGCGATAATATGTCAGAACTTGGAATGCGTCTGTAGAACATGAGCAGCCACCGTCGATCTTGAACGACGAGGGCATGAGTCCTAGGAATGGTGGCCGGTTGGTCATCAACTAATCTTGAGGGTTTGGAATAAGTAACAAACTCCGGGCAAACGACTAAATCACTTATTCATATACGGGGTCGGAGACAATCCTCGGGCATGCTCTGAGATGGTGGTTTATCGAGAAGCTCTGGTTTGTGAAATCTGTTTTTTCCCTTTGATTTGGACATTTTCTTTTTCTGGTTTGGTTTTGGAGTTTGGTTTGAACTCCCTGTTTTGCTCGTTTTCTGGTTTGCGTTCGGGTTTAGATGTTTGTTTTTTGGTTTGGATTTTTGATGTGGATTTCTGGTTTTCTGGTTGGATTTGGATTTTGGCTTGGATTTTGATTAGATTTTCCTTTGGATTTTGGCTAAAAGGTCGTCGAGTATGGACTATGATCGGCAAGGGTCTGGAGAGACCAAGATTCGACCTAGAACTTAGGCCTTATATTATCGGTTTTTATCACAGGTCGTCGAGTATGGATTATGCTCGGTAAGGGTTCGGAGCGATCAGGATTTGGCTGAGGATTTAAGCCACGGCATTATTCGGCGTTCAGGGACACTGAACCAGGGACATCATGGAATTACTTAACACATGTCGTCAAGTGTGGATTGTGCTTGGCAAGAACCCAGAGAAATTACAGATTTGGATATTGGCTATGAACAACTAAGGATTTGGGCATGGACCCGGAACGATCCCGGATTTGAACATCGATCCGGAGAGGTCATGGATGTGGTTATTAGTTGTTGGATATGGATGGATTAGAACTCGGTTGTTGAGTTCAGACGGATACGGATTTGCCTAAGAATTTAGTTACTGGATTCGAAATTTGATATCAACTCAGAGTAGTCGTAGATTCGGATAAGGATACGACGATGGCACTTGGATAAAATGGATTGGATTACGAATCGAAAAGTATGGATGTGGATAACATACATACTTCGGATATAAGACTTGAGGCTATTCAAAACACGCCTTCTAATAGCAAGACATGTTTTGGGGGGCAAATGTTAACCCGTCTTTCGGCGATGCCATGGAGAAGCGGATTTAACTAAATCGACTTCTCTTTTATCGAGGCTGGAATATGATGGATTCGGTTTAAGATGATGAAGTTCACTTGGATATGTCATTCGGTCAAGAAAGAGAGAAGTTACATGGCTCGGTCTGAAAGTTGTGGGTCATTCGGCATGGACGGCTCGGTCTGGATGCTCTGGGTCGCTCGACATTAAGGAGAGAGCAGGGTGGCTAGGCATTGAGGTGAGAGCAGGGTGGCTCGGCACTGATGGGATGATTCGGCATTAGAGGTGGCTCGGTATGGTTTGCGTTGGCAATGTGATGTGGTCGGCATCGTACCTCGCTCGGCATTGTGTCTCGCTCGGCATTGGACATCGCTCGGCATTGGACGTCACTAGGCATTGGACGTCACTTGGCATTGTGGTTCGATCAGAGTCACTCGACGTTGCCGTTCAGCCTTGGTTGCCATTGGCATGGGTAGGTCGACATAGCAGGAGGTCGGTGTTTTAAGGAAGGAGATTCGGCACTTGGTTGCTTCGAGTTGCGGGCAAGTTTACTCTGAGCCTTGGATAAAACTGCTTCGAGTCGTGCCCGGAAGATATGGATCGGCATTGGCGGGTCGGTAGATGCCGCTCGGTGAAGGTTGGAAGTCCATATGTGGCTCGGTCATTGGTGGAGTGGTTCGGCATAGGCCGGTCGACACGGCAGTGTGGGTCGGTTATGATGAGGGATGTTGGCTTGGCTATGATCTTGATGGGCCCGGATTACTCAAGAGGCGCAACTATCTGGATTTGCCTATAAATACAGCATGAGGGTCTCCAGTTAAGGGGATCTTCTTTTGACTCTCTTACTTTCTCTTCTCTGAGGCTAAGGCACTCAGTCATTGTTAAACTTTGGATGGTAATTGTAATCGATTATTACAGCAATAAAAATGAAATTTCCGGAGTGGACGTAGACCGGAATTGGCCGAACCACTATAAAATCTGTTGTTCTTTATTGCTTTCATTTTAATTTTTACGGTTCTTCATATTTATACTCTCTACATACACTCTATCTATGGGCTGTGACTGATACTTGGTGCTTTCATCTGGATTTGGGTGCTAGGGATTTTTTAGCTATTGTCCTCTTCTATTCATGTGCCCGTTCTGATTCCTTGAAACATACTGCTTTTGATTCCTCTAGCTCTTGTTTGTTGATGGCATGATGCTTTTGGCCATTTGTTTAAAGGAATAAATAGCCTAAGTGAATATCATTATATACCCACCTTTATCTGGTTGTTATCTTCTGATATAAGTGGTGCACGTTGTGCAACATGTACGAGTGTGCACTTTGTATTTTGGAATTCTTTGACCAGGTGGCAGTTCGCCTATTCATTTTCCATTCCTTAGTCATTTTAGTTTTCATGCTTATCCCTTTAGCTGCTTCTTGCAATAGGATGATAGATTGTTGAGTTTGCTGTGCCATGGGTTTGTCGCAGTTTGTTCCCAGCGCAATTTCAGGTATTTATGATGACGATCAATTGACTATGTTCCCTTGATTTCTTGTAATAAGATGATTACTTTGTAAATGTGTGGTATATCAGTATATTTCTCTTACGTATGTTGCATTCGTTGCACTTGTTTCCTTTGGACCTGCTTACATTACATGGAATATCTAAAATAAAAGCTTTTGATTTGTCTATATTTTCTGCATCTATTTTTCCCGCTGTTTTAACTTATTTTCATGTATACATAATTTGGGAGTTTCACAAACCAATATTTCTACGTAATTTATTAGCACTGCGAAATATCTGAACTAATCAAGTATCATCGTAATCAAACATCTAAATTAACATCTTCAACGACTCTGCCAAATTTCACACCATAGAGCATGGTATAAAGTATAAACAAAGCTACACAAACAAAAGTATACTGACTAGTCAAACTGCCTAAAATATGATTTTTTTTTTTTTTTTTTCGTAGTTTACATCTCATCACCTAGATAGAAACTTTATCTAGCATCCTTGGAAGAAAGCACAAACTCAGCATACAAGTTCTTCAGCGCGATCATCACTGTCATCAACAATGGCCCCATTATTGCTCCCTAAGTTAATTCAAAAGCCATAAGCACCACACCATATAAAATTCAAATACCTCTAAAAGAGAGATTAAACATTTACCTCCAATGCAGAAGGAAACAAAGCCATTCCACCCAAAATACTAAGCCCGGTTAAATAAGCATTCTGCCCTGGTATCTCATCCTGTATAGCCACCGTCCCATAATCAAGCAAAAACAAATGCACACCCGCCAACACCACTGCTTCAATATATCTCCCTTCCACCGCCATCTGCACTGCAGCCGGTATCGACGACAGCCACATCGGAGTTATAGGCAGAATCGCGCTCATCGTAGCTATGAAAGTCGACACATACAAAAAATGTATCCTATAAAACCTAAACAGCAAATACGTAAAACACCCATGAAACAATGCCACCTTCACCGTAGCCAATAACACACTACTAACAGCATGTCCAAGTACATGTGCACATCGAATCCTCGTACTCTTCGATATAGGAAGCATTTCAAGCACATGATCCATGACCCCACCCGATTCAGAAGCAACAAGGTAGTATAAAAGCCAGAAGAAAACAATGAGCTCGGAGAAGAAGTTCATCAGCCCTGCTGCTCCTGAAATTATCGATAAAGCAACCTTAAAAATCAAATGAGCACTACCCGACACAACCATCGTGCTGCTTTCGAGCACACGTTTAGAGACGTCTATGCTCTGAAGAGCCAACGCCTTTACTTTGTCCATCAAATCTTCTCTTGAAATCACCGATATAAACTCGTTGAATAGTTGTACTGATTCCACGTAGATGACTTTCCATTCTCCATTCTGAAACCGGAAGAACAAATTTCGAAGCTTCATGAAAGGGCGGTTAGACCGAGCTCGATGAACTACGGAGGTTGAATGTGGGCGAATCAGGTAATGCTTTAGACCATCTACAAGCTCGGTGGCGTTATACTGAAGGGCAATGGAGTCGACGCACTGAGAGACGCTGTCGTAGAATTTGTTCGTCCATGTTTCCATCATTTCTGGCACATCGTGGTCATCGATCCATCGCTGGAGCCCAATCCTTTCTGAGTAGTTGTTTTCTTCTAGGTGTGTTTTTAGTGAGATGACGGCGTCTTTACTTTCGATTCCAATTTTGTACGAGAATAGGATAATGCCGGATAGGGAGCCAAGTATCATCATGATGATCAGGCTCACCGCGACAAATGTGTTCAGTCTATTCAGGATCCCTGACGTAAGGTACCTGTTTTTAAAAAATATTAGATAGTATGAATTGGCTTGTTTGTAAACTTTTAAGAGTAGCGTGCACGTACCTGCTGAGTTTAGAGTAAAATGGCTGCCCTGTGTATCTGTTTGAGCTCCACTGGCGCCTTCGTCGCACTGATGAGATTCTGATCAACGTGTTTCTGACCATGGCGGCTCGACCTCGACCGACACGAATGACCACAATGCCGAAACCTAAGAAGACTAAACCAGCCAATACTCCTATTCTCTCGTACATTAGCACAAACACCCCAAAGGAAACCAGCCATTGCATGAGTTTTCCGAAGCCGATTTTTGATTTTTTCGATTTCAACTTCCTGTTATATAGGAGTCGGAGGATAGCAGTTTGGGAGTCGATGAGGGAAGTGGTTGCAGAATGCAGAATAGCTATAGGAATGGCAAGGAAAGTTTCGAGTAGGCCAAGACGGAGGGGATGATCCCAGAAGGAAACGAGAATGGTATGGAGCTCACGAAGAGGCATGGAACATAGAATTGCCCACTGTATTGGACGGTAGTATTGATGTAGGAGTTTGGTGACGCTGTAGAGGAGGGCGAGGGAGAGTGCCAGGAAGAAGTGGGCCATGGCGATGTAGATTGCCAGGTGGATTTGGGTGTCTTTGGATAGCGGGTTTTGCATTGGGGGGATTGTGGAAGATGGAGATGAAGACGATGATGACTCATTGTTGTTGGTTTTCTCGTATGATTTGTGTTTTTCCTTGTGCTTTGGTGATTTTGGAAATGACATTTTGGTTGGGGAGAAGCAAAGCGTGGCATTGAAATTGCTTTGTATTTTGGATGATAAACCGAGATTGTAGTTCATTAGTTCCTAAAATGTTTGTGCACAAAAACATAATCATTCAAGTGATAATATTTGTTCACAAACCTATAATGAAGAAAGTATTCATGCAAGTATCTATTACCCATCTATTATGCAATAGTAATAACCCAATCGACAATTTATTATTTTTCTAATCCATACTTCGTTATATCACTCCTTATCGTTTTGATCGAATCGTAAGCCGAACTGTGTTGGTATAAAATCAAAGTTTTCAATGGTTTAACCTTAAGATCAAAAAAACCGCGTTAACATTTTTCTATTTTTCTAAGTTAAATGTAAAATTATTTCAATTAATGTTAAAGTTTAATCAATTATAATTAATATATGAATTTTGAAATTATTACTTCTGAACGTTTCATAATAAATATTAATTAGAATAATTCTATAATAATTATTTGAGTGCGAATTTTTGAATGTCCTTATTTTTTAAGATGAAAGAAGTTTAGTAAAACATACACTAATAATGTATAATGTCGTCCAAAATTGATAAGATAATTTAATAATTTAGTAGCTATGATTATTAAATTATTTTTTAAATTGATTATCTGAAAAAAATAAAGAGTGAAACGATATTTTTTCCACAAATTCCACAAGATTCAAAGATGTCGGTCTAGATGTTTTTCAGGGTTTTGATAAGGTTATTCATTTTCAAAACCATTACATTGCAGAGTTGAAGATTAACCGTGGTTGAACCGGTGTTGGGTTAGATCTTCAAAACATTGCTCAAGGTAGAGATCAAATGTTACATATTTAAGTCTTCGGCAAATTTATTTTACTATTTATTCTATCCGTTGCTTTTTTTTTAATCTGATAATAAATAGTAAAATAAAAGCAGTCCACTTGGTTGGTTTATTTTGATGATAATTTACACTACGGGATTAAAATCAAGAGTTCATCGTCGGTCAAGATTGATACTAGTTGTCATTAATGAAATATATGTTAAAAAAGCGGAAGTTACTGTCTACCCACGTAAGTTAAATCCCCTAAGCCAATTGCTCCATTCACCCACTCACCCTCACTTCAATAACTTTATTCTACGCATGGTCTTCTGCTTAAAAGGCTGTGGCTAGAATCTTCGATCGACTGAAACTGATAATTAGCCAAGGTTGAATATCAAATTAGCACTACCCAATCAAGATTTGAAAGTAGAATTCTTTAACTCTATTCAAAGACAAAATATAAATAAATAAATAAAAGGAAATGTTGAAATCCTATAAATTATGTTAACCCGAATGCTTAATCGAAAAGGATAGGATCTGGCACGATGAACATAAGTATATATAAAATGACGAAGTAATTAGCAATAAGATTTCCGTTAGCTTCATCTACCTTGCCATGACGTTTAAAAGATTTACATATTTTATTATTTTACCGAGCAGAATGGTTGCTGAAAGAACTTATCCATTGCGATTTAAAGTTGTTACTTATTTTCTTCATAATGTTCGACCTCTTAGATAGTTAATTCTTTAACATTTAATACCATTAATTGCTTATATTTTTCAATTGGTTTTTCATAACTAAATGACAATTGATTCGCTTAATTTTGCATAACCAACCAAGATAAGTTTTTACAGTAACGCTTTTGGTTTAATTTTAAAAGCTTTTTAAACAGCGTTGAGTATAAGTTTGATGTGTGCACATAGTAACACCCTAAAAAAGTAGTAAAATAAAAAAATTTACTTTGTTTCTCTTCATCCCCTTTCTATTTACCATCTAAAATTTCCATAATTAAACTTCTAATCCCAATCTTTTTATTTACGTTAATGTTAATGTTTAGGTCATTTTATTTAATTTCACATAAATCTATCCTCTGCTTCCAAATTCTTAATATGTTATTCATCACCATCGGTATTTTGTTGTGTTCTTTGTGTTATTAAAATTACCAACCACTTAATTCAATTACAGTTCTAATAGTTGTATTGGTCCTTATTTGTAATAGTAGATAACAGTTAATGGAGGTAAAAAATATGTGAAAAACTGAACAAATTTATCTTTTATTCGTTGTTGTTTCTATAATCTTTTTATTTAATCATAGTCTGGAAAACAATAAATAAAAACAGCGACAACAACGACATTGATTATAAATCTAATGATAATATTATTAATTAACAATTGGTAACAATTAGCATGTTATAAAAATACTAGAAGTAATAACAAACACATGCTAATAAGAATATTATTATACTATTACCATTAATATTGTTTTCTGTAATGATAGTTATTGCACACAAAAATTGATATAACACCCCAATTCAGGTAAAATCGAGATTGATCAATCAAAAATGAAATGAAAAACGAGGAAAGAAAATATTTTTAAAGTGATTCGGCCTCAATTCCACTTATGTGTCAACTTTATTTTGATTCAATCTTACCAGTTCCACGAAGTACATTATGATTTCCGAAAGGAAATGGTTAAAAATGAGTAATGGTAGAACCTTAGTTGCTAACATCGAACTAAAGATCCAAAAGTCATCCTTTCGTTGCTGAATCAAGTTTATTTACAGTCGAATACTTTCTCTAAAGTCGCTAGCTCATATAGGAACAAATATGAAGTCAGATCCAAACATTCAGGCACGAAGAACATGTAGAAATTGTCAACCGAAACCTCTCGGTACCAACATGATCATATCGGTATCGAGATGTTTGGCATCTTCCTTCTTTAGTTCTTTTTTGTTTTTGCTCAAGTCTTTAAGCTTTAGAAATTTGTTTACAAAATTACCCTATCAAATAATGTCAGTACCGACATGATTTGTCATATTCGGTTCTTTGTCTTTTTCTTTAAAGTACAAGGCAACTTCATCTGCTGTTCAGTAGAGGTCCTCCATCTTCAAACACTTGGAACCAACAGGATAAATCATGTCAGCACCAATATGATTTGCCTTCTGCAAATCTTAGCCAAACTTCTTATTCTCCGTTTTGATGGAACTAGGAAAACACACAGCGGATTAAGTGAATGAATTTCAAAAGAATTCCGTTCAAGATCTAATTGAGCCTATGAAGTCTAAATTGATTTAGATCCAGTCTAAATAATTTTAAACAAAATCTTTTTGATTTAATTAATTTACATAAAAGTATGATTTTTTATATATTCGTAATATATAAGTGTATATTTGTATCAAATACACGCATATGTGTAAGTGTATATGCAACTGTAAGTGTATATGTAACATATAAATGTGAATGTCAGGAACCGATTCTTCGACTCACGAAAGTCGACATTAATACGTCCACTATATCAACTGCTGAACAATCGAATGCCGGAAAACCGTACCCATAGGGTTTAAGAAGAAGAAAAAGATAGAAGAAGTAAGAAAGAAAGAAAGAAAAGCAACAGAAACAATATCAGAATCTCACAGTAGCAGCGGAACAACATATAATAGATAAATGAATATCTTTAAAACAAAGAACTATATCAGTTATTACATTACATCACATTACATTATATTATCAGAGTTTACAACAACAAACATCATAAAAGAAATACTATATACTAGTTGATACGCCATGCCATCTAGCTTGCTCCTGATTTCCACAGCAACTCTTGAATTCCAGAATAACCTGATAAGCTGACTCTAGACTGCCCGTGTGGAAAATGGTGGGCAGCCAGAGTTTAGGAAGGGAACAATAAACTCCAGGTCAGTCATGGGACTGGTGTGAGAACTTAAAACAGTTTAACTTTTAAAATAAACAAAGAGATATTTTAAAATAGATCCGCAACGCTTTTGGAAAATGAAACTACCATAAGGCCTCCCGCACACACACACAATGCAAACGCAGAATCGGAGGAGATTTCTGCTTATGATAGTCAAACATGCTTGGTACGCAAATTTCTTTGATATTATTACTATAAGTGCAAAGTGTAGGAAAGCATTTCGAAAGTATAATATAAATCTTAACCAGCATACGACCATTATCGTATGCCTACTATAACTACCATCTAAACAGTGGGGCGCCACCATAAGTAAATGGCAGGTTCTACAACTAAAACTGTACAGGGCTCGTATTGTTTCTTTGGATTTTCCAACAAATGGTCAGGCAAAGGAACTTCCCAATGCCACATTGGCACGCCTTTGGAGAGACGCCCCGAGAACCTAACCGGATCTCTGCCAACACAAGGCCGAGTTACCTCTGCAAAAGTAGGTAACTACTAACACGAGTACGCCATCCCCCGGTTGTAAACAACCTTTATCCGAGAATCCTCAACCAACATCAATCACAAAGGCATATATATTTGCGACATCCACATAAGTTAAGTATCTGGGCTCCATACCATGATACCACTTCTATCCAGAAGGAAATGCACATACCCTAAGGGGCGCTACTCCCTAAAACCTTGCTGCATCTTTCCTGTTTTGACCATTACCGGGGTATGAGGTCCGACGAATTCTCGTCCACAAAGCTACGTTTTTCACAAAAGCTATGCTTTGATCAACAAATGATCAGCAACACTTTGTATGCCACATTACCAAATTTGGAATGTATCACAACTAACCATCAACTATATAACCTCTGAGCTCGTACGTCTCAGAGATGGGTGTTAAGCTAAAAGAATAAATTCTCCGCCACGAACAGAAATGTATTTGATAGAAACCAGCTTTATATCTCAAAGTGTAACGTCACACACACATCCATACAAGTTCGTTCCGGGATCGAACGGAACCGAAGGCACTTCCAAAGAAGCCCTTGCAATCCGGATATTTACTAATCACGACCGGACTTTCCATCACAAAGGGTGATAAAATCTCTATATCGGAGATCAGCCGATGCAGAGACATTCGAAGGTAATCCTTCCGTTTTCGAAAATATCCGGTCTTCAACACCGGTCTTCAAATTCTATCTATTACGACGTATCACTATTCGGAATTGGATTCATGACCCAAAGGTCCTCTTCCGGCTAAACCAAATAACGAGCGCTTATTTTAAAATGAGTGTAGCATTCAAATTCAAGCAAATCACAACAAATACCGATTTAAAGGTAAATATTGATAGTCGGTTATTTAACTATCAATAGATATGCACAACAGCACCAGATTTCAAATAACTTTCCAAATTATTTATTTTCCAAAAATGTCTTTACAAGATATATTTTTCGACACTTCAACCATTTGAAAAAAAAATTCAAATCACTTTTCACCTTTACAACTTTTGAAAACAAATTTCAAATCATTTTCCTTACGCGGAAACACTTTCATATATTCATTCATTTTCACTGGAAATATGCCGAGTTCAAATACTTAAAATAATTTATAACACTTATCCAAAATATATCGGGAAAACACTTTGAAATAAAACTATTTTTCTTTAAACACTTTACTTAAAATATTAGTTATAAAAAATATTATACCAATATTACATATAACTTAAGTCCAAACTAATCTTCGAAATAAAATTAGTAGATAGAGTATAACTATTTTCAATAACTATTTTCAATAACTATTTTCTAAAACAATTATTGATTAAATCTTAGAAATAATCATTTCTTTAAATCAATTCAATAAGTCTTTACTTAAAGGATTTCAAAGATAACTTAAAAAAATGTTTTCTCCAAAATATTCTTTTAAAACTACTTTAGAACTTTTTAATTTATACTTTAAAAGCTACTTTGGAAATATACTCGGCTTTCCGGGGAGAATACACTTTCATTTTCAAAATGGTTCATTTAAACCAATTAAATAAATCCTTACCGATTTACTTTAAATTTACGTTCCAAATCCGCAAATTTATTTCTACACTTCAAAAATAAATCAATGTTTATTTTTAAACAATTTCCCTTTCCTTTATAAGTTCCATGGCGAATTTGAATTTCCAAATATCCACTGATATATGATTTTCAAATCGATTTCAAATATTCACTTTCAATTTATCTTTAAAAGATATAAATCTCAAAAATTTCACTTCATATTGGAAAACATTTCCATACTTATTTAATAATAAGTAATTCACAAATCTATTTATTTTCAACATTTGGAAATATTCAATATACTTAAATCACAATTAAGTATATATTTTATTCTTTAAGGAAAACATTCTCTTAAACACATTTATTTGAGTCAAAACGAATGTTGCGTAAAACATCGTTACGACAACCCAAAATCACTAGTATAGGGTTTCGAAATTAAGATAGATATATAAATCCGAATACTATATAAAACATTTCCTTTCAAAAATCATTTACTATAACAACAGTGTTATAGTCCACCATTCCCTTTTATTTCTCGAAAATGTCTATTTCAACAATGAACGTTGAAATCTATGTTTTCGATACTTAATACATTTTAAAACATCTTTATATCATTTTAATTCTATTTAAAAGATCACTTCCTAAAATATTTCTTTAATATATTATTCACTGTCCAAAATCGTAAATATAAATCATTTGTCAAATTCAACACTTCTACATATTTTAATTTAAAGGATTATCCACTGTCCAAAATTGTGGATATATCTCCTTTAATAAGCTTTCATATTTACTTATCAAATTCAATTGGTTTCGGACTTATAAAACAACATTTATAAATTCACACACATATATATTTTATAAAAACTTCAACTTATAAAATCCCTTAATTAACAAATTCTATTTATATCTCATTTAAATGCCAAAATCCTATTTATATGTTAATTACTTATAAATCTTTTATTTTACAAAATCTATTCATTTTATAACTTCACAATTTATAAATCTATAAATTTCATTCACTTATGAAATCCATTAATACTTCATTTTAACACTTAAAAGAAATAGGAAAATAGGCACAAGGAAAAAGTTACAAAAAAATTTAGTCTCAGGGACGGTAAGATTGTTTTTTAGTCTGAAGGACACTTTACAGTGTAAACAGAAAATGATAGCTACATCTATCATTCTATGATTTACACTACAAAGTGTCCATCAGACTAAAAAACAAACTTGCTGTCCCTGAGACTAAATTTTTTTGCAACTTCTTCCCTGTGCCTAAAAACCCCTAAAAGAAACTCGTTTTATAATTCTAATATTTTAATTTATAAATATCAATTTTATAGAACTTTTATATAAACCGTTTATAATAATTCAAAAATCCCAATTTAAACCATTTTACAAATTAATCAACTACTTATTTCAAAAATCACATTTCGGTTATATTTCACAAAAATCATAATTTTTAGTATAAACTTTCAACCTGAATTTTCAAAAATCAAATATTTATTTATTTCCGGTATCTAACGATACCAAAATTATATTCGGCTAAATTTTAGCCTTCAACGATTTCAATCACCAAGATAATCACACAGAGATTATAAATAATCAACACACAACATTGAAACAAATTCAATTATTTGAGGAATCCAGTTGGATCCCTGCAACTTGTTTCCCTGCATCTACAGAAGTTAGCACAATACAAATCCCGTTTCAAGACGAAATATCGCGGTACATGGGTTTACATAAAATATTATCCTCTATTATGTGGCGCAATAGGGTCTCATCTGCTATATAATGCGGGAAAATCAACTCCAAGTACATATATAATACCAATTCCACTTCAAGATGGAATATCGCGGTACATGGGTTTAATATAATAACCTCCGCTTAATATGCGGCGTATATGGTCTATTTCAATACAATAGATAATAATTTATCATCCAAACATACAATCAACACAATCAAGCAATTTAAATTTAACTATTTAAAATTTAAATCGAAATAGATTCGATTGAGTGAGAAGTTCTCACCTTGTTTCAAATACAGTTGCAGTGTTTTATTCCGAATAAAATTAAACGAGCGTTTAGTTTTACCAAAATTCACACTAGCTCCAATAAAATCAAATCCAGCTCCATCGCATAGTATTCGACAATACGATCCCGATGCAATTCGTTTCGTCCAAAACGGACCTCGTAACAAAAAGTTACGATAATTTAAAGTTTAAACGAATTAATATATAATAATTTTACTATTTTCTTTTAATTTTTAAACCTTCAATTATCTGGACCGTTTGATTCCATCAAGCAAATCAAGGCCGTTGCCTACCTTTCTTCCCCCTAGGTCAAAAATTGCGCACGAACCCATTAGAGCCGCCCAAAACCCTAGCTAGCCGCGACCCACTCGAGCAACTTGAAGCCGATCGGGCCTCACCACTTCGAAGCGCGTACTCCGCCGCACCTTCGGCTTGAATGACATGCAACTCGGCCATCCCTAGGCCTCGAAAAACGTGAACGAACGCCGACCATTGTAGCTCGATTTGTCGATGATCCACCACCTTGAATTCGATCGTCATCGTTGAATGTATAGCTCACTCGATGTTCTACAAGATTGTAGTTGAAGAATTTGCGTAATTGTCTACAGATTGGAAGAGAATCGAGGAAGAAAGTTTGAAAATTTCGGCCATTGATAGGGAACTGGCGGCTAGGGTTTGGAACTAGGGTTTGGTGTAAAATTGTGAATTATGGTGGCCTTATATAGAAAATTACGCGACACTATTCACCCGAAATTTTTCCGAACTCCAAACGAAGCGTGCCGCCTGATGTTTATAATGTTTTACCCATATTCTGAACGCAATGGAATATATCGGGAGCCAATTCGATCAAATTTGGAAGATAGGTTTTCAAATCGACTATTTTAAATTTAAAATTCACTTAAACCGATTTCTACGCGTTTCAGCTTGACCCGGACAAACCGTAAATCCGATTGTCACGAAATTTGAAACCATACAATAATTCAACATTATGGATCCGATGAAACTGGTTTCGTCGAAATCCGAGACTGTTTGAAAAATAGCTATTTTTACTCGTCAATTAAATATTAAAATATTAAATTTCCACAAATTTACTTTTAATTCAATTTTAAAAGTTCTATAACATCATTCTAACTCCAATATGATTTAATACAACTTTATAAATCATTTTTAATCACATTAAACCGAATTTCCAATTATTTCTGAAATTTCAAATATTAAATTATCGATTTAATTATCCAATTAAATCTAGATATTCGAAATAAAATTTATTCGACTTACAAATTTTACTTGTTAATATTTAAAATTAATTAAATATACGAATTTCAAATGACAGAAATTCTGTGTCGTTACAAACTTTCCCCCTTAAAAGAATTTCGTCCTCGAAATTTCCAAGTAAGAAAAAGCTACTAATCCATTAACTTTTCAAAACCATTTGTTCAAATTAAATTTTCAAATTCATTTAAACATTTTAACTTTTCCAATAACCTTACTAAGTTTTCAAATCACACTTAGTTATCTTTTGAAAACCAACTATATCGTTTAACTTTTCACTCCAAAAACAAAGTTATAGTTTCCAAAAATTTCCAATTTTCTCAAAAATATTCTAACGTCTTAAATTTTCAAAAAATTTCGCCAGCATCTCCTTTGTGCAGCTAGCTCGGTACGACTACAAAAACGGCACCACGGACCCCAGATTTCAAAAAGAAAAGAAAAAGCCAAGTGGCTGGACAAGAAAGTCATCAAATTTCATACTGAAATTCAAATACATACCTTTTGTCGAGCAATTCAATTTTTTATCTTCGAAATCAAAATCCCAATTTCCTTTAATCCACCTGTATATCCTGCTAACCATAATATTCATTTTCATTCAATCTCACATTATCAATTTCATTTGAATTCAATTTACAATTTCAATTCTATTTGGATTCAATTTACCTTCTGAATATTGAATTTTTATCAATTATTTTTCATTCACAACCGATTCATCTTGCTATTTTAAATTAGTTTCTTTTACTAATTCATTACAAGTTCTAACTCATTTCATCTCGCACAATTCAAATTGGTTTTCGATATTCAGTTTCAATTTTAGTTTTTAGTCTTTTGTTCGTTCCCAAACACAATTCAATTCACTATTTCGGTTTATAACCACTTATATTTAAACTGGATTTCCATTTGAATTTAATTTACCCTTTATTTATAAATGTTGAATTCAATTCATTTCAACCCATATTAAATTTGTCATTCCTTCAATTATTTTTACTTACTAATTTTATTTTAATACTTAGCTTCATTTGATCCAACTTGACAAATTCTCAATTTAATAAATTTTATTGCATAACTATTTTTATCAGATTCCAGAGTCTTTCCAACATTTCAAAACCATTTTTGAAATCAATTCAAATTATCCTTTGAATTTCAAAACCCAAACCCAAATTTTCCATACAACTTCTATTTAAAACAACTTGGCAGCAATCCCTCTTTTGTAAACCCGAAAATGAACACCGATGATGCTGCAGTCATCACCGAAGTTATTTTTCAGCGACCGAAAAGAGTTTAGAGCTTTTATCCCTCCAAAAATATTTTTCCAAACCTTTGAAAATCATTTTCAAACTCAAAAAGGAATTTAATCTTTTCCAAATTGCAAACCTTTTCAAAACATTTCCAAATATTCCTCTGGAATTTTACTTCAAATTACAAATCACATTTACAATTTATATTCTCCAATTCTATTTGTATGTGAATTTATTTCTCAACTTTGGAGTTACGATTTCAATTTCTTTTTCAACATTGATGATAATAATTTAATATCATCACTTTCTAGCAACCAAGCAATCATATATTATAATAATTCATAGAAAAATTTCCACTTTTATATACGAAAATAATTTAGGTAAAATTATTTCATTTACCTTATTCTAAAATGATATCGTGTCGAATTTGTTCTGTACAAGTGTTTAGAGATTCCTATCTATAACGTTAATTACCCGTATTGACCAGAATCCATATACCACTCAACAAACCAATCATCACAATATAACATAATTTTTATATTCACTAACAAATACGCGCTCATATCTATTATTACACTCGCACTCATTCTAGAGTACTGCTGACTCTATCTCTAATGAGTAACACCCAACAGAGCCAAGGTTGTCGCTTAACCAAATGCTCTGGTACCAAATGTCAGGAACCGATTCTTCGACTCACGAAAATCGACATTAATACGTCCACTGTATCAATTGCTGAACAATCGAATGCCGAAAAACCGTACCCTTAGGGTTTAAGAAGAAGAAAAAGATAGAAGAAGTAAGAAAGAAAGAAAAGCAACAGAAACAATATCAAAATCTCACAGTCGCAGCGGAACAACATATAATAGATAAATGAATATCTTTAAAACAAAGAACAATATCAGTTATTACATTACATCACATTACATTATATTATCAGAGTTTACAACAACAAACAGCATAAAAGAAATACTATATACTAGTTGATACGCCATGCCATCCAGCTTGCTCCTGATTTCCACAGCAACTCCTGGATTCCAGAATAACCTGATAAGCTGACTCTAGACTGCCCGTGTGGAAAATGATGGGCAGCCAGAGTTTAGGAAGGGAACAATAAACTCCAGGTCAGTCATGGGACTGGTGTGAGAACTTAAAACAGTTTAACTTTTAAAATAAACAAAGAGATATTTTAAAATAGATCCGCAACGCTTTTGGAAAATGAAACTACCATAAGGCCTCCCGTACACACACACAATGCAAACGCAGAATCGGAGGAGATTTCTGCTTATGATAGTCAAACATGCTTGGTACGCAAATTTCTTTGATATTATTACTATAAGTGCAAAGTGTAGGAAAACATTTCGAAAGTATAATATAAATCTTAACCAGCATACGACCATTATCGTATGCCTACTATAGCTACCATCTAAACAGTGGGGCGCCACCATAAGTAAATGGCAGGTTCTACAACTAAAACTGTACAGGGCTCGTATTGTTTCTTTGGATTTTCCAACAAATGGTCAGGCAAAGGAACTTCCCATTGTCACATAGGCACGCCTTTGGAGAGACACCCCGAGAACCTAACCGGATCTCTGCCAACACAAGGCCGAGTTACCTCTGCAAAAGTAGGTAACTACTGACACGAGTATGCCATCCCCCGGTTGTAAACAACCTTTATCCGAGGATCCTCAACCAACATCAATCACAAAGTCATATATATTTGTGACATCCACATAAGTTAAGTATCTGGGCTCCATATCATGATACCACTTCTATCCAGAAAGAAATGCACATACCCTAAGGGGCGCTACTCCCTAAAACCTTGCTGCATCTTTCTTGTTTTGACCACTATCGGGGTGTGAGGTCCGACGAAGTCTCGTCCACAAAGCTACGCTTTTCACAAAAGCTATGCTTTGATCAACAAATGATCAACAACTCTTCGTATGCCACATTACCAAATTGTCAATGTATCACTAGTAACCATCAACTACATAACCTCTGAGCTCGTACGTCTCAGAGAAGGGTGTTAAGCTAAAAGAATAAATTTTCCGCCGCCAACAGAAATGTATTTGATAGAAACCAGGTTTACATCTCAAAGTGTAACGTCAGACACACATCCATACAAGTTCATTTTGGGATCGAACGGAACCGAAGGCACTTCCAAAGAAGCCCTTGCAATCCGGATATTCACTAATCACGACCGGACTTCCCATCACAAAGGGTGATAAAATCTCTATATCGGAGATCCGCTAATGTAGAGACATTCGACGGTAATCCTTCCGTTTTTGAAAATATCCCGTCTTCAACACCGGTCTTCAACACCGGTCTTCAAATGCTATCCATTACGACGTATCACTATTCGGAATGGGATTCATGACCTAAAGGTCCTCTCCCGGCTAAACCGAATAACGAGCGCTTATTTTAAAATGAGTGTAGCATTCAAATTCAAGCAAATCACAACAAATACCCATTTAAAGGTTAATATTGATAGTCGGTTATTTAACTATCAATAGATATGCACAATAGCACCAGATTTCAAATAATTTTCCAAATAATTTATTTTTCACAAATATCTTTACAAGATATAGTTTTCCACACTTCAACCATTTGAAAACAAATTTTCAAATCACTTTTCACCTTTACAACTTTTGAAAATAAATTTCAAATCATTTTCCTTACGCGGAAACACTTTCAAATATTCATTCATTTTCACTGGAAATCTACCGAGTTCAAATACTTAAAATAATTTATAACACTTATCCAAAATATATCGGGAAAACGCTTTGAAATAAAACTATTTTTCTTTAAACACTTTACTTAAAATATTAGTTATAAAAAATATTATACCAATATTACATATAACTTAAGTCCAAACTAATCTTCGAAATAAAATTAGTAGATAGAGTATAACTATTTTAAATAACTATTTTCTAAAACAATTATTGATTAAATCTTAGAAATAATCATTTATTTAAATCATTTTAATAAGTCTTTACTTAAAGGATTTCAAAATAACTTAAGAAAATGTTTTCTCCAAAATATTCTTTTAAAACTACTTTAGAACTTTTTAATTTATACTTTAAAAGCTACTTTGGAAATATACTCGGCTTTCCAGGGAGAATACACTTTCATTTTCCAAATGGTTCATTTAAACCCATTAAATAAATCCTTACCGATTTACTTTAAATTTACGTTCCAAATCCGTAAATTTATTTCTACACTTCAAAAATAAATCAATGTTTATTTTTAAACAATTTCCCTTTCCTTTATAAGTTCCATGGTGAATTTCAATTTCCAAATATCCACGGATATATGATTTTCAAATCGATTTCAAATATTCACTTTCAATTTATCTTTAAAAGATATAAATCTCAAAACATTTCACTTCATGTTGAAAAACATTTCCATACTTATTTAATAATAAGTAATTCACAAATCTATTTATTTTCAACATTTGGAAATATTCAGTATACTTAAATCACAATTAAGTATATATTTTATTCTTTAAGGAAAACATTCTCTTAAACACATTTATTTGAGTCAAAAAGAATGTTGCGTAAAACATCGTTACAACAACCCAAAATCACAAGTATAGGGATTCAAAATTAAGATAGATATATAAATCCTAATACTATATAAAACATTTCCTTTCGAAAATCATTTACTATAACAACAGTGTTGTAGTCCACTGTTCCCTTTTATTTCTCGAAAATGTCTATTTCAACAATGAATGTTGAAATCTATGGTTTCGATACTTAATACATTATAAAACAACTTTAAATTGTTTTAATTCTATTTAAAAGATCACTTCCTAAAACATTTCTTTAATATATTATTCACTGTCCAAAATCGTGAATATAAATCGTTTGTCAAATTCAACACTTCTACATATTTTAATTTAAAGGATAATCCACTGTCCAAAATCATGGATATATCTCCTTTAATAATCTTTCATATTAACTTATCAAATTCAATTGGTTTCAGATTTATAAAACAACGTTTATAAATTCATACATATATATATTTTATAAAAACTTCAACTTATAAAATCCTTTAATTAACAAATTCTATTTATATCTCGTTTAAATGCCAAAATCCTATTTATAAGTTAATTACTTATAAATCTTTTATTCTACAAAATCTATTCATTTTATAACTTCACAATTTATAAATCTATAAATTTCATTCACTTATGAAATCCATTAATACTTCATTTTAATACTTAAAAGAAACTCGTTTTATAATTCTAATATTTTAATTTATAGATATCAATTTTATAGATCTTTTATATAAACCGTTTATAATAATTCAAAAATCACAATTTAAACCATTTTACAAATTAATCAACTACTTATTTCAAAAATCACATTTCGGTTATATTTCACAAAAATCATAATTTTTAATATAAACTTTCAACCAGAATTTTCAAAAATCAAATATTTATTTATTTCCGGTATCTAACGATACCAAAATTATATTCGGCTAAATTTTAGCCTTCAACGATTTCAATCACCAAGATAATCGCACAGAAATTATAAATAATCAACACACAACATTGAAACAAATTCAATTATTTGAGGAATCCAGTTGGATCCCTCCAACATGTTTCCCTACATCTACAGATGTTAGCACAATACCAATCTCGTTTCAAGATGGAATATCGCGGTACATGGGTTTATATAAAATATTATCCGCTATTATGCGGCGCAATAGGGTCTCATCCGCTATATAATGCGGGAAAATCAACTCCAAGTACATATATAATACCAATTCCACTTCAAGATGGAATATCACGGTACATGGGTTTAATATAATAACCTCCGCTTAATATGCGGCGTATATGGTCTATTTCAATACAATAGATAATAATTTATCATCCAAACATACAATCAACACGATCAAGCAATTTTAAATCTAACTATTTAAAATTAAATCGAAACAGATTCGATTGAGTGAGAAGTTCTCACCTTGTTTCAAATACAGTTGCAATGTTTTATTCCGAATAAAATTAGACGAGCGTTTAATTTTACCCAAAATTCACACTAGCTCTAATCAACTCAAATCTAGCTCCATCGCGTAATATTCGACAATACGATCCCGACGCAATTCGTTTCGTCCAAAACGGACCTCGTAACCAAAAGTTATGATAGTTTAAAGTTTAAACGAATTAATATATAATAATTTTACTATTTTCTTTTAATTTTTAAACCTTCAATTATCTGGGCCGTTTGATTCCATCAAGCAAATCAAGGCCGTTGCCTACCTTTCTTCCCCCCAGGTCAAAAATCGCGTACGAACCTATTAGAGCCGCCCAAAACCCTAGCTAGCCGCGACCCACTCGAGCAACTTGAAGCCGAACGGGCCTCACCACTACGAAGCGCGTACTCCGCCGCACCTTCGGCTTGAACGACATGTAACTCGGCTATCCCCAGGCCTCGAAAAACGTGAACGAACTCCGGCCATTGTAGCTTGATTTGCCGATGATTCACTGCCTTGAATTTGATCGTGACCGTTGAATGTATAGCTCTCTCGATGTTCTACAAGATTGTAGTTAAAGAATTTGTGTAATTGTCTACGGATTGGAAGAGAATCGAGGAAGAAAATTTGAAAATTTCGGCCATTGATAGGGAAACTGGCGGCTAGGGTTTGGAACTAGGGCTTGGTATAAAATTGTGGATTATGGTGGCCTTATATAGAAAATTACGCGACACTGTTCACCTGAAATTTTTCTGAACTCCAAACGAAGCGTGCCGCCCGACGTTTATAATGTTTTACCCCTATTCTGAATGCAATGGAATATATATCGGGAGCCAATTCGATCAAATTTGGAAGATAGGTTTTCAAATCGATTATTTTAAATTTAAAATTCACTTAAACCGATTTCTACACGTTTTAGCTTGCCCCGGACAAACCGTAAATCCGATTGACACGAAATTTGAAATCATATAATAATTTAACATTATGGATCTGATGAAACTGGTTTCATCAAAATCCGAGACTGTTTGAAAAATGGCTATTTTTACTCGTCAATTAAATATTAAAATATTCAATTTCCACAAATTTACTTTTAATTCAATTTTAAAAGTTCTATAACATCATTCTAACTCCAATATGATTTAATACAACTTTATAAATCATTTTTAATCACATTAAACCGAATTTCCAATTAATTCTGAAATTTCAAATATTAAATTATCGATTTAATTATCCAATTAAATCTAGATATTCGAAATAAAATTTATTCGAATTACAAATTTTACTTGTTAATATTTAAAATCAGTTAAATATACGAATTTCAAATGACAGAAATTCTGGGTCGTTACAAATGTGTACATGGTTTAATGTGCTCGTATACAAGTATTGAGATTTATACTGCAATAGACACATTAGTCCTTTTATGTACGTATTCACTTTCCATAGTTTTTTGATAACATGAGCGATACTTTATTCAAACATAGCACTCTTTATGATGTCTCATTGGCTTAAATCCATAACCTTTAGAACCTCTATCTAAAGCTCTACAGCTCTAACCACTTAGGATAGAGGTGCTTAACGATTTACTATATATAGTTAATTTATTAGTATATCTACATACACACACATACAGCTATATATATATACGACTTTTATATATAAATTTAAATTTGAATATGTTGACTTTTTCTAATGATTTGAATCAGCGTTTAAAATGTCTTAGGTAGATTTAAAATTAAAACCTGATCTAGATCAAGAATAAAATCTATTTGAAATTCAGATTTATGTATATAAGTATACAAATATATATATATATATATATATATAATAAAAAATATTCACATACACACACATATAATTCAAATTTATTTATAAAATATTAATTTATAAAATATGAAAAATTGTTATTTTTTAAATCTTTTGGCAAAAACCCATTTGACGAAATTAAAAGATTTTTAATCTTTCGACCAAAACCACTTGATAGAATCATTTTATTTTTAAATTTAAATCCATGCAAATTTAAATCATTATTTAGTATTAATATTTTTTATTTTAAATTATGAAATCTATACATATTTCGTAATAATTTTTTAAACTTTCATATGCAATTTTATAATTATAATATTTTTTGATGAAAATAATTATATATATATATTTATTTAATTCATAATGATTTTTAAAAGGTTTTAAAATTGTGTAAAAATATAACTTAATTTGGATTTAATTATATGCATATATATAATTTTTTTAATATACATATATACGTGTTTATATGAATATGGACTAATATATTATTTATATGCAATATATATACACACGCACCAAATTTAAAATCAAAAATTAAATTTAAAAATGATTTTAAAATCAATTTTATTTTCGAATTATTATATTTTTTTTGCAAGGCAAGCCGGTTTTTTAGTGGACCATCCACTTTTATTATGAACGTAATAAAAATTGAAGTACAGGAGTAAGGTAAAGGCACCTTAACTACTAAACTACAAAAAAAACAGCACAGGTACGTGACAGCTATGTCACGGCAACTAAAAGTAACATAAGTAGAACTAACACTCCTCCGAGGAGGGAGAATCACCAACAACCATAGTCACCAAAGAAGAGCTCGAAGACCCAGAAATACCAGCAAAAGGGCGGAACCGCAGAGCAAGACAAGGATCATAAACCACATCATCAGAACAGTAGATAAAAGATCGGTCCCAGGATGGATCAGCGAGCATGACAAAATTCGAAGTCGCGTCCAGTCCGTCCATATCAGGAACTATAGAATCACCAGATTGTTTGTAGCGAAGGCATCTAAGGTCCAGCTGATTATCAGATACAAACCGGAAGAAGGATTCATTAACTGGGTCATACCTCATATCAGAAATGGGATCAATCCAACACCCCTCAGCCTCATCCCAAGCTACAGGAGGCAGCAGCGAGGAAGGGTCAGTAGAAACAAGAGGGATGTCAGGAGCAGCACTAGGAACCACTGAACCAGGAGTCGACACAAGAGGGATGACAGGAGCAGCACCAGGAACCACTGTACCAGGCAGCGAAACAGGCATAACTAGGGGCAATGAAGGATCAGTCAGATCTGGCAAAGCAGCCTCAGGAGCAGGGACAAGGGGAGAGGGAGTGGTAGAAACTTTCGCTCATTTTCGAATTATTTTTAAAAATTGGCTAAAATGAAATTATACACTTATATTTTTTTTTAGCATGTGTGTATATGTTCATATGTGAATCCGACAATAAATAAATATATAAATTTGTGATATAATATAGTTCTTATCTACACATATGTAATGATATAAGAAACATATATATAACATTGTATAATTTAAACATTACCAATATTGTGACGTTGATTTTGCATATTGAGTGTTGAATCTAATAACTCCTTGGATCAAATTCATTCTCTTCCAGAAACGCAGCTAACTGAAGATATCTCCCCACCTTTTGAAATAAATTTGATTGGATTTAATTAACCTTGGAAATGGAGAGAAAGATCAGTGTTCTTGGGGCAAACTAGGAGGAAGGGATGGTGAAAAGGTAAAATGAAAAATGAAAGAGGGTAGTGAGTTTAGATAGGTAAAAGAAAGGAGTAAAAGGAAGGGAACCTAGATCTCCCTTTTACCTCTTCTCCTTACCATTTCAAAATCATATTTCAAATAAATATCACACCCCTGCCCCTCCATGTATGGCCGACCTGACAGTGGGCTTATAGCCCATATACATTTCCAAATTCAATCAATATTTTAACAATTTAAATCTAATTTAAATTTATATCGATATTATATATCGATACATACATATATAACTTTTATATATACACTTTATTACATATTGATTCAAATAAATCAATAAAATTTTATAATTAATATTTTATAAATATTAATAAATTAAATTAGTTTATAACTAATATAATTAAATTAAATTATGTAATTTTATAGTATTCAACATTGTAGTTGTGCGATTCATATGTGTAAATTTAGTTAGTGACTAACATTGAACAATTCGAATATTAACATTCATACATCACCTTGGCTAGTGGTGTGATAGTTTGATCGAATTTATCGCTTATACAATTTTGGTAAAATCCAATTTTACTATTTTAAGAGATATCCAGTAGTGACAATTATTTACACTGATGCTCTTCATCAAAACTATATTATATTCGGACTTAGGAAATTTTGTTTTGGTCAAAACTCCAATATCATCCACATTCAACTTGTAAAGTCCTTGGTTCAATAAAATAATTAATATTAATCGAACTGCTCTGACTAAAAACTTTAACTTTGAGTTGATTACATTTGACCTTAATACTAATCTCATATAGCCAAGGAGATAAATTCTCAATTGAATAGTTTATTATTTCCAATGCTTCAACTTGGACAAAGCTATAGTCGTCCGATGGATGTCGTGCCACGATTTAACTTTAATCAAACTAGAGTGTCCACATTGAAGTTCAATAGTATTCCTAAGTCGAGAGAACCGTGTAATACTGTCACATTGATATTCTTTGTTTGACCTCAATTATATTGACTAACAGAAAGCCATCAAGTGAGTCGCTCTACAGTTATCCAATAAGTATCAGTACATAACTCCTTAGTGCCACCAACAGCCATGATTAATACACTGCCTAACATTTGAAGACCATTACACGCTCTAGTCTCAACGAATGTATCGTTGTCCTATCTCGATACATCTTGATAAGAAATATTTAAAATGATATGTTTGTTTTCAGTGTGATAAATTTCTCACGATTACAATGCATTGTAATTACCATCACAAAATACATCATTTATGTATTTTCTATTAAATATACTTAAAATAAATAAATAATTAACATAACACATTATAATAGAAAGAAAAACACTTTTTATTTTGAATGAGATTTTATCATGGAGTTAATAATTTACAATATATAGAATTATTCCTAAGGAATACCCCTAACTCTATCACATTTATCTATCCTTCCCGATAACCCATAAGTTTTTTGATCCATTTCTTCATCATCTTGAAGTCTAGATCCATCGAGATGTCACTTGGTTTTAATGATGGAATACACTTGTCCCCAAAGTATGCTTTAGTGAAAACAAAGCATGCTTTGAATTAAGATAATCGATTGGATGCTATTTGAAAGAAGTGTTCAATCGATCAATTGTTGTCTTAAAGCGCCCTGTCTCTTTTATAAACATTAGCTCATTTCATCATATAGTTGTTGAATCACTTCTTTCTATAGAAAATTTGGAGTCTTCAGTTTTCTAGAAGCTAGGACGTCATTTGATCAAGTAGATCCCTTTTCTTCTTTTATTCCCTTTTATCTTTATCCTTAAGGTTCAAAACATCTCGGTGCCAACATGATTAAGTCAGTGCCGACATGATGTTCTAGTTCAGCATAAATGAAATGGTTAGAAAAGTTTCTAAGTCCTTGATTTAATTTCTTTCAGCCTATATGTTCCTTTTCCTTGCGAATATAAACCCACAACTGCCTCATCCTCCTTGATGCCACAGTCACGCTTCAAATGCCCCCACCATCATTTCAATTTCCGCATCCTTCGTCACCAATCATTCCAGCAAAAGCTCCACCCAATCTTGGCAATCTTTGCCATTTCAAAACCTTGATCTAAGGTGTGATTCGGCCTATTCCCAATGCATTCATCATCACGGCCTTCACCTTACCATCATCGTTGACTTTGAGTTGCTATCATCATTGCTATGCCACCATCACCATCTTATATTCACACCACCACTGACTACCTCCCTTTTTCTATCACTTCTTTCTCCTAGCAAGCTCATGGTCAACTATGAATATCATAAAGAGAAAACTGCAAGTCAGCTTCAGGCTTGACAAAGAAATTCCCAAGTCATGCATGGAGATGGTAAAGGGAAAGAGGTCAAACTTCAAGTTGTTCTTGAAAATGGATTAGGTTCTGGTTTTGATGAGGCAATTTTAAGAAATTGCTATATTGAATACACTCTGACATTCGATGGACTCGAGCGCTAACACTTCATTGAGAAACTTAGTCCTGTGATCTTACAAAAGAAAGATCTGTGTCGCTCCATACAATGGTTCCATCATCATGCATTCTATGATGATGGATAAAATTCTACACATAGTTCCATAATGTGAGGGAGCTCATTTACTAGCACGAATGGGCTATCTATATAGAGTATTAGCATATACCCTGTCATGGGTACACTGAAGGAACTGAACCAATCAAAAGCGGGTGAAAAGGTAGATTTAAAAAGGTTTCCTATTTTGGATCTATTGGGCTTATGAGGTTTAAAGGGTTATTAGATCCAATCTACTATTGTTTTAATAAAATCATATTTTATTTGTGTTTTAATCAATATAAGATTTGTATAAAATAGAGTATATCAAATATACACTTTTATATATGTATCTATAACAGTTACTTGTCTAATTTAATTTAGAAAAATAAACTTTTCATTTCTCTCTCTTAAACTTATTTCGTTAATCTAGGGAATATTTTGTTTTATTTGGAGAGAGAAACCTTTCATTTCTCTCTATTCTTATTAAGTTGAATGGTTTACTAAACGAAATTATTGGCCGAATTTACACTTAGCATGCACTGTGAGTATATCCAAATATATTTAGTATATATTATGTAAGCGCAACATATCATATTGCGTACATAGTTAATGCGTTTTTGAGTGCTGCGATTTATGCTACAATTTACACATTCTCCCTTTATATATGCATTTGTTATCCAAAGCATTGTTTAAAATGTTGTGTGTGTACACATTTAAATATACTTCAAATATATATGTATATATGGACCTCGCTTGTGAGGTTTCTTCACCCAAAAACCTTTAGGTGCCTGGCTTTCGAATGTTTATAGTGGTGCCTCACCCGAAAACCTACAGGTGCCTTGATGCCTTTATTGATTAGGGTTGCCTCATCCAATTTTAATTTATCAAATATTCCATGTTTTCGAAACCGATCCTGTCAAATATTTTACAATTTTTATTCATCTCTATTTTAGCCGTTCGGGGAATCCTCTTCAATAGATAGAATATTCTTATTATGTCGGTGCCAATTGAATTATTTTTTTAAGGCTACTTGGTTATATAATAGACCGTCTACTTTTAGTACGAGAAAGAATATACAAAGGAAATAGAGAAAGAAAAAACAAGCAAAAATACACCAGCAAAAAAATCAAAATCAAAATAAGGAAAAGCAGTAGCCCAAGTAAGAAATTAAAATACCAATCAGGTAGTTCAATTTCAAAACTTGCCCGCCTTTATCTTAATTCAAAATTATCCATAACAAGGCCAAGACCCTGCGTCTTTCCCCCTGGAAGTGTGTTTATTTCTCTCTTCCCACACAAGGTACAATGTCCTCTTTAAGAGCTTTAGGAGCAAAGTAGTTCTGTCATTTTGCTAGAAGTATCCCTAAAGATGATAGCCCATTCCATATTAGGATCCCGAGATGGTCTGTGGTGATTTTGTATGGTAAGCACTCTTCTCCATAGGTTATGAACATAAATGCAGGAGAAATAAAGGCGAGTGACATTTTCATTACTTTGGTTGCAGAGAAAACAAAAGGAGTTAACAACTATTCCCATATCCAGAAGCTTATCTATGTGTGTAAAGCATCACATAAGACTTTCCATAGCATTAATTTCCTTTTATACGAAGGAAAGGAGGGAGTTTGTTGAAGGGAGAGGTGAAAGGAATACACCATGGATAAATATGCTCACTTTTTGAATTCCAGACCGTATCATTAACTGGCAAGATGAAGCGATTAAAGATATCAGTCCACACCTCCCTAATGACACTAGAGCTAGCATTGGGAAGCATAAGATTACCTAAACTGATATATATTAAGGCAGAGGATGATTCTGGAATGCCAGAAAGAGCTGTAAGATTGTAATGTATATGATTTGATAGTATCAAACCTCGCTTGCTCTAAGGAGAATGCCAAAATGAATATGAAGGGGGACATTTGTCCATTGGTAAAACTACCCATCTCAACTTCAATAAGCTTCTCCAAAACCACATAGCATTAGGAGGAACCTCCATAGTTCAATTGAATTAATGTTATTGGTTGTTAATTCAAACTTTTTGGTCCTTTTCGTTTCTTTAGATGATATAATGGGTTAATCATTTGCTTTATTGGTTCCAACCATGCTAGCTTTGGAATCTACTATTGGATCAGTCATATGGTTAATGAATCGTTTAATAAACCAAAGTTGATTCAACCAAGTAACTATTTGAAAAAAAAGATTTATTTCCCCAACATGTAGTGATTTGATTTAGCAAAACAATTTGATAATAGATCTTAATTTATAAATCATAGTATATAACCTACATGTATATATTAATAATTCAAAGATAGACAAATATAAATATTTACAAATAGTAATAATTTGCCAAAAGTATACTTTATTTAATAATAATACTATGTTGATTTATGTTCATTTGTACATTTATACAGTTCTCCTTTATTATTAGTGCGTATACTTATAAAATAATTTTTTGAAACCACTTAGAGTAAAATAATCTTAAATTATTTTAATATACACATAAATACATACATGCACGCATGCATGTGTGTGTGTGTGTATATTAGAAAACTACTTTTTGATTTAATGGAAACTATCATCAACAACTAAATAAATAAATATACAAAACAACAAATCAATTACCAAATCTATACTTAACTCAAAATTGATAGAAATATCAAGGAAATCATCAATAGAAAATAATAATTTCAATTCAAAACCAATTTAAATGCTAACAAGTTTAAATACTTTAAGATCCATACTTCTATGTTAATAGCGACAACAAATGCATATATAAATTCATTAGAATAAACTAACCACTAGACCTACAATATCATGGAATATATAGATAAAAACTAATTAAATTTTAACTTGCATATGTTGCCATTTGATTTGCACCTTGAATGAAGATAGCTTCTAGATCCAATTGAATCACCTTTAGAAATTGCAACAATGTCCTTTTGTATTTATTTGATTTGATTTTGTTTTAGGAAATTTTGCCATAGAAGCCATGATGATTTCATCCATTAAAGGAGAGAAGGAGAGCAAAAGAATGAAATGAATTTTCTAGGTAGAATCCTTGAAAGAAATGAAGGGAGATATGCTTTAAAGGAAAGATTTAAGCCTTTCAAATCTCTTCCCTAAAATTTCCCTCTTTAAAATTTAAATCTCAATAAAATCCTCTCGCTCTTGTACAAAGTATATTTGGCCAAGAATAGTGTCACATAGGCCCTAAAATATTTCCAAAATTTTTTATTATGTAATTAGTTTAAATTATATTTATGCATTTTATCGATATTGTATACTGATACGTACATACATAACTTTTATATATTTGCATTTAATTAAATACCTATGGCACTCAAACATCAAATAAAATAAAATATAATAACTAATATTTCATAAATATTTATTGATTTAATTAATTTACAATGATAATAGATTAATTAAATCGTGTGGTTTTTTGAAGTATTCATCATTGTGTTTGTGCGACTCAAATGTGTAAATTCAGTCAATAATTAATATCAAACAATTCGAATATTAATGTTCATATATCACCTTAGCTAGTGTTATGGCATTTTTATAGAATTTATTGCTTACTCATCTTTTTGATAAAAATCTAGTTTTACAATAATAAGCGGTATCTAGTAGCAACAATCATTCGCTCCAATTCTCTTTGTCAACACTGTATCTCATAAGGACTTATGAAATTTGATTTTGGTCAAAATTCCAACATCATCTACATTCAACTTGATTATTCCAAACTCAAAATCCTGGGTTCAATAATAACAATTATTTTTAAGCATATTTCTCTAGCCAGAAACTTTGAGTTCGATTTGACTATAGTTGACCATGGTACTAATCTCATATAACTAAAGTGATGAATTCTCCATTGAATAGTGTTTCACTACCAGCTTCAACACAGACCCAACTATGATCGTTCGGTGGATGCCATGTCGCTAATTAACTATAATCAAAGTTGGATATCAAAATTGAAGTTCCACAATATTCTCAAGTCGAGAGAACTATGTAACATCATCAATTTGAGATCCTCTATTTGACCTTAGTTATATTAACTAATAGAAAACTATCAACGGATGTATCGACATACTGTCTCGAAACATCTTGACTACAAATATTTAAAATAATATGTCATTTTAATTTGATAAATTTCTCATGATTACAACATATAGTAATGACTATCACATAACACACCATTAAATGATTTTCTATTTAATATAATTCAAATTAGTTACTTAATTAATTACACCATAACATAACAAGTATATAACAGAAATAAAACACATTTTATTTTGAACAAGATTGATTATCATGTTAGATATATGTAACAAACTATATAATCGCCGCTAAGGCATGCCCCTAACTCGATCATTCTCCCGTTTGCACTTAGAGTCAATTATGGAATATTATTTCGGCCACTTCGATCGATTTTTTCAAATACTAATCCGGTTCGTCCGTTAGAGAATGGGTATACTATTTTATTTTAATTACTCCATCAATCAATGATCTCCAACATTAGTAAACAGCCTTTATCATGCGAAACTTTCCAAAGTATGTTTCTCGACTACCATTGAGTTCTAGGTTCTTTCATAATCTATTTCATGTCATTGTTATGATATATCAATGACATTGGATTCTCAACATTTAGAACCACCCTGGCTAAGTTATAAATTTGTGCCTTTTATTATAACTTATAATATTGCAAAGTTATTCAAGGTGATGTATATAACCTTTGGTTGAATCAACCACTGCTTATTATTTGGAACATTTCCAACTAAAAGTTCTTTACTTAAGATTGAATATGAATTTAGGTTGATATATTATATTCAATATCACTTATGAAGTTTGAATCTACGCACTCCTTCCTAAGAAGTTCATTATTTCTGTAAAAAATTCTCTATTACTTTGAAAATACTTGAGAACACTCTAAACTGTCGTTTAGTAATCTTAATTTGGATTTGATACTTTCCTTAAGTATCAAATACATAAGCAAAATGTGATACTTCGACAATACATCATGTATGATAATTCCTATTTCCAATGCATAAGAAATTCATCTTATACGCTCCATATAAAACATTTCAATACAATGTCTGTGTATATCATTTTGGGATGATCTCCACAACCTTTTATATTTATTACAAATGATGTCTTTTCAAATCCTATATTGAGAATTTAAACAGCCAAACTAAAATCATTTTAACATAAGTACATCATTAACAATCATATGTTTGTTGTTTACTTATAGTTTTGAAATATTTTACTATACTTTTACTATACTTATAGTGCTTTCTTAAAGACACAAGCATCCTTTGCATTTTGATTGAAATTTAAACGGTTTGATTTTCTATCAAAATAGTTGCTCAACTCTGATGCTCGTTAAAGGATATTTTCGTATCGTTTTTTGAATCCTATCCAATAACCCAAAACATTAATCGCTCCCTAAAATCGAGACATATTGTTTATTAAGTTCAAACATCATGTTCTAAATATTTTTTGGAATTTTTATTTCATATACCAAAATTCAAAATCACATCGAGCGATGGATTTTGTGTGAAAAAACTAAATTAACTTAAGTATGCTGAATGAAGAACCTATTACGTTAATTTCAATAATTAAAATTTATGATGTTATTCTATTAACATAGCTTATATTTCAAATGCTTTGGTCTTCTTCTCGAAGACACATTTGCGGCTAACGGATCGCTTCCTTCAGGTACAACTATCAAAATCATATTTTACCAATGTACTTGGAATCCATTCCAGATTTGCATGTCAAGTCACATAGCAGAGTCAATACTCTTAGTGGCTTATTAACAATTAGGGAAATTCTTTTCTCACAATGAAAAGAGAATTATCGTTTCTCTTCAACGTGCGAGAGTTCTTATTAGACTTTCTAGTTAATTGCATCCTTTAAGGTGCGGTCAACTTCATTTCATCCATTTTATCTTTGGATCATATCCAAATTTATTTTGCTATCAATAATTTCTAAAAGAAATTCCTTCGTCATGGATTTGGTTTTCATTGAAACAATATTCGTTTCTCAGTGCAATGGAATAGGTATTCATAAACAGTTTATCGATTACAATATGTATGTGTAAAGCTTATTTGGTTTTTAAGTTTACTAAATTTATGTTCATAACATAAATTTGTCAATCAATATTATCCATCTCAAACTCATTCCAGGTGGTCCATACATGATCCCTCATGAAAAAGTATTACGTTAGTCTCTCAACTCACACAACCTGTCAAGTCCTTGGCTTAAGATATGTAGGCGTCGTATTATCAACTCTTACTTTGTATATGTTTTTGTAAATTTCATTTTAGAAGAAATTATTTTTAACCTATGTACTACTCTTAAGTATATGTCCTTATAGAAAGAAGTTAACTCAACTTCACTCACCATCAATCGTACTTTATTCAAAAGAGTCTGATTACTTCTTATCCATGCATCATTGTGCATCATAGGGAGGAGTGACTTTTGAGATAAAATCTTATCCATTTTAGGTACATTTGGAACTCCTTTCCAATACTTAACTATTCGATCAAATCGAGTCATTTTATTTTCTATTGCATGTCATGTTTTCCATTTTATATTTTATGTACTTATCATTAACATACTACATGTGTATCAACTACAAATGCTCATGTTTTTGATAATTCATCCCTAAATATATATAACCATTTTAGTACTATTAGACCTATGATTGCATACATGTAACACCCCACCTATATACGCATACTTTCCAATAGTACTATAGAGTAAAACTATAAGTTAATATGGAGAATAAGAGGATATAGGGTACATACGTGAATATTTCCTTTGGCTAACACTGGTACATACTAAACCAACGAATATACTCACTAAAAAATGTACACAGTGTCATCGCAAAGCAATAAACATGTATGCCTCGAGGATAGAACAATACATAATATATAGTAAATATCAGAGATCACATAGTCAATCACTGTGATAACATATAACAATAAATATACATGAGTCCAAGTCGGTCTACAAAAATAGTCAAAGCACCCACTGTCATCAATAATATACACAACATGTCCAATATTCCTCTCGACAACACATGAACACATGTAAATAAAAATATACAAATTATATGCAAATACTTTAATCTTCACCTATGCCCAATACCCACAAGCTGATCAACACGTCCCTGAACCTGTAATGTCTCGGATTAACCCAAGTTATGTGAATAAAACACGGATCAGACTATGTGTAGAATGTAGATGTCAATATAAAATAACATCTGGCATGGTATAAACAAGTGCAACACAAGTGGCACATGCATATCCTAAATGTTAACATATCTCTAAACCATGCGCACGAAAGATAACCCATTTCAAGCAAAGTCAATCAACATACCAAACAGGCATATAATCAAGTGGCTGTAACTACCATAATCTAACTACATTAGGTGTAAAATTAATCAACAATACAAAAGGATTGCTCTCAGCGATGCCCTTGATTATCTCTCAGGTAATCATAATATCGACATATCCAGAGTCTATCTTCCTTAATACACACACAAACACATGGACATATAACACAATAATCACCCATATCAAATAAACATGAAATATAAATATGGCATACCCTCAGTAAGGTCAACCTCAGATAACCATATAAAAATAGGTACATGGTTCAAGTCCATGCTCTTAGCACCTTTATTTATCCACGATAGCTGTATAATTGATATGTATAGGGTTACACAACTGCACAAACTCTCGGTCTCATAAATAATCTAAGAGAACGGTAATTACATAATAATCATCTTGACCTTCAACCTCATAGTAATCGACTTGGCTCTCATCCAATTAAATAATTGTACGGTCTCTCAAACCTCTACCAATTCACTCAACTCTCAGTATTATGGATATCATCGAGGCTCTCAGTCCTACATGCTCTTACCATCATAAATATCCATTATGTTGACAAATAATCAGATTGGTTCTCATCCGTAAACATAATTATCTCATATAGTTGAATAAGTAGAGGGCTATAACATATCATGTTATCTCATCAATAATAACCATATGGAAGACTGATAGCTCTCAACCGGATCCAAGAGCCTTCCTCACACGCTCTCAGTGCTACTCTTATAGTCTTAGTTACCTTAGCCGCCATTGTGACTCGATATTCATTAAATGCAAGACTACAATATGCATTGGCCATGACCTTACAAGTTCTCCTGATGGTTTACTGGCCTAAATGACACAATGGCAGTGGCTCTCAACCAAATACATCAACAGGTGTAACGGATTCAGGGAGCGACCCCACAATCAGGCCGCTAGGATGGATTCTAGCGACTTTGGTTTACTCTCTAATGTATAATAAGGGTATACACAATAAATAAACACTCTTATGGCTCTCAGCCTGCACACTCTCAACGTGCATCACCATAAATATAATACCCCATATACTCGACCTTGTCAGAGTGACATCTACTTACGAAAATCAATCAAACAAATATCCGCTCAGGTGTCCCATACCACCTCGTGTTACTCACCCGATTACTCACCACAAATAATTCTATATGACAAGTCTGAAGAATAACCAGAGAAATATTACCAAATGCCCTAAAGAATATGCAGAATTTTAGTCATTTGAAATTGGATTAATTAATGGATTTTAATTATCTAAAAATAAATTTTACAAGTTAAATAATTTATATTTCAAATATAGTGATTTATTTTATAGTTAGATTGTTAAGTTTAATATTTGAAATTGTTTGAATAATTGAATCTTGGATTTAATGTGAATGAAAACGATTTATTAAGTTGATTTAAATTCTGTTTGAATAAGAATGAAGATAGTAAACTTTTAAAATTGATTTAAAAGTGATTAAATGGAAATTGAAAATTTTATATTTTAATTAACGTGTAAAAATAGTCATTTTTGGCATTATCTCGGATTTCAACAAAACCAGTTTTATCGGATCCATAATAGTGATTTATTATAGAATTTCAAGTTTTGTTGCGATCAGACTTATCGTTTGACCGTGCGAGTTTGAAACGCGTAGAATTTAATTAAAGGAATTTAAATTAAAATAATTTGATTTTGAAAGTTAACTTCTGTATATGATGAAATTGGCTTCCAATACATATTCCATTATGTTCGGAATAGGGGTACAACATATAGAATGTCAGGCGGCATGCTTGGTTGGAGTTTGGAAATTTAATGCGTGAATAGTATTTGGATATTTTTCTATAAAAGGACTTTTTTTTGAAAACCCAGGAGAACCCGACGGGCTGGTAAACTCCCGAGGAGGGTATAGTAAAGTCATCCGTTGATCCAAGCCACCATACCCTTGCCACTTCATATTTACAAACCCTAAAAAGATAACAACTTCACAGTCCCCACTATGTAAAACCCATCCAACGGCCATCATGAAATTGTGCCACCACATTTCGATTTAGTTCCTTCAATCCCAACTGTAAAAATGTTCGCGACGTCAAGATGATGGAGATGGACAATGGAGATCGGAATTGGAGCAACGTGCAGGTGGTTATGCACCTCCGTTCACTGCAGCGTTTGGGTTCGGGTGAAAGAATTGGCCGTGCATAGCGATGGAGGCACAAGGTCTGGGAGAGGTGGTAGCTCAGAGGTGGTGCTGGCATGGGGTTTTAGCGGCGATAGCTGGTGATGTTAGAATGTGAATAGGCGATTAAAAAAAAGGGCAAAACACGACTGGGTTTCTTCACGCATGAGGAAGATAGGGAAACAGTGGAGTTAAGTTTTATTAGAATTCAAAATGGCGATAGGAACTTATCCAAGTCCTCAAAAATAAACTATTGTAGACAAGGAGAAAGACTTTGCTCCAGAATGTCGTATAATTGTTCGAGACAAAATTAGCTTCATCGCCGGTCAAGTTAAAACAATATAGGCCGACTCTAAACCTATGTCATGCACCCACTTACCGACCTAAACCCTTGTGAAACAACAGAGCAAAGATTGAATTATCAACACCAGGACTTGAAATTCAGATCAAAATAAAAAAAAACAGCTATCAGAAGTTAGACAATTGAAAACAACATCTTGAGATGGACTCCGACGATTCACTGAAATCACAGAATAGTAATCCAAAACTTGTCTGGTTCCAAAGCACACTTTGTTTCCAACGAAAGCATACTTTGGAGGCAAATGTTAATTAGGTTTTTAACCCAAAGAATTCAACAGGAGTAAGAACATCTATACTAAGCCAGAATGACTTGAAACTTAAACAAGGCATCTAAAAGAACAAGCCAATGGAACTTAAGAGAAACAAGCCAAAATCCACTAAGTTGATGGATCGCTAGTGATCCAAAAAAAAAGCGTTACGAGTTGTTAATGCTTCTTGCATAATGATCTACAACCTCTTCTTAGAATACTTACCAAGTTTCATAGAATTCCAAGCAGCGTAGTTAAAAAAGTAAAGACTCGTCTGATTCAAGCTATTTACTTGTTTTTGGATCAAAGCAACTAACTTAAAATGCACATAGAGAACTCATACGAATTCAGATTGACTTGAAATTTTGGAAGAACACTTAAAAGAAACAAAAGAAGGATCTTGCCAAAAATGAGCTAGATTGGATAAGGATAGATAGTCACTAGCGACCTAACTAGATGGATTGTTAGCGACCCATGTAGAATGGGCTTCACTACTTGAAAATTTTATGGTAGGTCCTGACACATTCTAGAGTGTACCTACAAAGTTTCGTCTAATTTCGTTAAGTTTTGAGCAAGTTATGGATGATTCTTCTGGATCAGATAACCCATGAAGATGGATGATCAAACAAACTCCAAATGATTTGGTATTTGGACAAGGCGCTTAAATAAAAGATACGAAGACAACCAAACTAAGATCAATCAAAAATATGCTAAGTGGATGGATAGCTAGCGATCCATCTTCTACGGATAGCTAGCGATCCATTCCCTATGGATAGCTAGCGACCTATCTTCTATGGATAGCTAGCGATCCATCAAGATAGGTCGGATCACCCTCAACCTTTCCAAGCTCCTTCATAACCCTAAGTAAAGGCTTCTGGCAGAAAAATACGCTAAGTTGATGGATAGCTAGCAATCCATCCCCTATGGATAGCTACTATCCACCCCTTATGTATAGCTAGAGATCCATCAAGATAGGTCAGATCGCTCTCAAACTTTCTGAGCTCCTTCGTAGCATTAAGTAAAGGCTTTTGGTAAAAAAATATGTTAAGGTGATGGATAACTAGCGATCCATCCCCTATGGATAGCTAACGATCCATAGAAATGACTCAGATTGATTTGAGATTTTTGGTGATGACTTGGCATAACAACTGGACTCTTCTACACTTAAATTTCTAGCCTAAATGCTTACCTGCAACATAAACTGGATCTGCTGAACTGGCTACTAAAACTCTGCAAAAACTACTCTTCACCCTTCTCCTACCATAGAACAGTCATCTACCGGCTTCACTATGATTCTCCATTGAACTCTAACACTGTTGACTTGATCTAACTTACAAGGTCAATTGCATTGTAATCATATTCAACTTGTAATTATAGTCTGTCAATATTAAATGTTATAAAGTGGACGTAATCTTTCTTAACAGCTGAACCACGGTAAATCACTTGTTCATTTACTTCCTCTGCAATTTACTATTGCTGCTTTATTTGCCTTGATAAACAAGGCTGGTGCTTTTATACTCAATCCAGGGTATTGAGCTATTTTTTTGGTAAACACGCACTATTGATTTCCAAATGTACAACCCCTACGCTCATACGTTTGGGAAAAGAGTGTTAAGTATATGAGAGTTACTTCCTACACCACCAAACAGATGTACGTTTGTAAAAATCAATATACATGCATTTTAGAAATGCAATGTCAGACATTCATCCATACAAGTTGTCTACGAACAGGACAAACCAAAGGAACTCTCCTACTACATCCTATCGGGAATCACTCCTAGGATTAGTAGCGAGCAGCCCTTGCATCGAAGATCAAATGAGGATATTACTGCCATGTATATATGATATGGGAAATTCCCCCGAGGGTTATTGACCAGTAATCATTCATTCCATTTATTATCATTCCATGTCTTTACCTTCAAACGTACACATTGGTTCGAAGTGGTTTTCAGACAGACATCAACCAAACCCGATCCCGGTCCCTTCGAACCAATCACCAATAAAAAGATGCTAAGTTTGAGGGGGATTATCATTTCATTCATTAATATCTTTTATCGAATAAAATATCTCTTTTAGAGATATAAATATTTGAATCATATTATTTTACAATATATACGGAATCATTAAACCTCTCTTTAACTTTGGAAATACCACATCAAAATAATTTTTCATAAATCATATTGCAAACCTTACTGAGTAAAAAGGGTCAGTAAAAAATTATACTAATTCAACATTAATTTCTGTATTCAACCTTTACTATCCATCAGATAATGATGAAATTAACTTTTAAATTCACACGGATAGTAGGGTTCCCTCCTTGGAGTTTAGTACCAAGTATAAGAAGATTATTTCTATACAATCCAAGTTATATTAAATAAACTTGGAAAAAAATTAGATCTTTTATACTTTCGACCTTATCAATTCCTCTTCCAAGAAAGATGCAGGTAACCTAGGGCACTTGTTACTCTTGAGCATCTCCTTAGTTTAAGCACCTCATATCCAAATCTCATGAATAGAAAAATTCAGTCTACTCATCGTCTTTTAGAGCCAAGATTAAACCACTTTATTATAATAGCTTTTCTTTAAATCGTTTATTTAAATTTTTTAAAATAAATTATAAAACCTCCAAATTATTTTTAAAATACCGAACTATTTATTTAAAAATATTGTAAAAGATTTGAAAAGAATACTTAAGTTCAAAACTATATTTCAAAACTTATTAAAAGTGATGCGTGTAGTGTTACGAATAGTGATTTTGAAGCTTATTTTATCAAAACAACTTTTCTATCATTTAGAATCCATTTTTATAACTCAAATCTCTTTTAAAAAATTATAATATATTTATAGAATTTATTCCATATTTTTAAAGAATTAAAAATATCAATTTTAAAGAATTTATCGCTATGATTTCCGAACTGCCAAAGCGTGACTATTTTGAAAACTTATTTTGCTCGTACTTCAAAATCCACTAAATCAAATCTTGACCATTCTTTTGTTTGAAAACTATGGTTATAAGAGTTCGGATAATTCTTATTCTAAAGAATTCCGACTCCGAATCCATCGTATAAATGGATTTAAACTTTTATGGCGCCAAATCGCGAACTACCGTTACGCGACACGTCTATTTTAAATAAATTTTCATATCCTTTACAAATTTTGTCGAAAGACTTTTCGATATTTATAAAATGTTTCTAAATCATTTTAAACCTATTTTAAAAAGGTTTAACAATCTCATATACACCATTTCATTATTAATGAAAAACGATTTCCTTTGTGAGATTCGATGTGTATTAAACGTGAATTATTTATACATCCAAACAAACATATTATCATATTCAAACATGATTCACAATCATCACAACCAAGCATAGCCAAACATATACATCATCCAAAATATCATAATATAAATAGAGTTCCTCACCTTCATTGGTTTCTAACTTTATGAGAATTCACTATAGCTTCATTGCGATCGAATCAAAGCCTATGCAATCCGTTCTTGGGCCTTTAGGTGGGCTCGGCCTTGCTTGCAAGTGGAGATGAGCTCGGTCTTGGGTGGTGATGTTGTGGCCATGGGTTAGAGAGAGGAGAGGAGTGTTTTGAGCTTGTTTTGAGGTGGATTGCTAATGTATATATACTTATACAAATTTATTTTCTTTTTGCTAGTTTTTCTTCATAATTTTCCCAAGTAGAGAATCCACTAAAGAGGAGTATAAAGAGATGAAGAAGGTTAGAAATTTATGAACAACTGAAGTGTAGATGGAGGGTGGTATTTATAAGTAAAAATGTGAACTAAAATATCAAGATATCTATGTGCATACACATCGCCATTTCATCACCACCACACTCTCCTCCTCCATTATTATGCATGGCTGAACACCCCCTATGCATGTCGCCATGTGTGTGAGTTGATATGTGTAAGAGTGAAGTGACGTTTGCTTTTTAAGTGTGAAAATATCTTAGATCATTTGTAATATATATAAGTGTGTATGTATATTTGTATGTATATATGTGTTCATATATATGTTAGAGTGTGCATGTGTATGCTATATATGTGCATATGACATATGAACAAGGTTGTGACAATTTTGAACAACGTCCGTTCATTAAACTGTTGAAAATCAAAAGGCCGATTCCCAGTCACATTTCCACTTATAAATTTATTTACATATAAATGTACACAAAATTTTAAAAATAATTTTCCATCATTTTTAAATAATTAAAATGATCACATTTGATTTATAAAACCACGTAAATTAATATTAAATAATTGTTTACAAAAAGCGTTGTTATCTTGATAAAGTGGTACAAATTTTCTTATATTTTCAAATAAAGTATATATCTTTATAAAACTATTATAAATGATTTATTATCACTTCATAACTAATTAAAATAAATAATTATCATTTAAAAAATATTATTTGAGTAACTATAATAATGATTAAATCATTAAATCTCACTTTAAATTCATCAATCAATTATTAAATATGACGTCATTGTTGATGATGTCATAAATAAATTTTATTTCACAAAAATAAAATAAATAATTTTATTTCACATTCTTATTTAAATGGATAAATAAGTGTATGTATCCAATCCCATGTGCGACTTCTGGCGTTTGTAAAGCTATTTAGTGATAAAACGATTTTCAACCATTTTATCGATATTCCTCCAAAGTATATATTTTTGTAAATACTTATTCAAAAATAAGATTACCATCATTCTTGTTCAAAACATCATAATCTATGTTTATAAAAATTTATATTTGAATATTTAAGAATAAATATAGTTTATCAAATTGATAAATTTGTGGGTCGTTACATTGAACTTCTCGTTCTTCTTCAATGGAATGTCAATGAAGGACATTCCATATTTTGACAAGGCATTGAATTGAGAAACGTCCTCTTAGACAGTCATATCCCCTTACTTCAGATTCAGGAACATAAAAAAAAACCGACTTCTAAGCTATCGGTATAAGCTTCTCTTCAAATCTTGCTCTGAAACATCCTTGGGAGTAGTGACCGTCACAACATTTCACCAGTTCCTAGCTCGCCCTTCAAACTGTCGGCAAGCTTATTGCCTCTTTATAACATTATCCAACTCTAAGTCATCGAAGATCCTCTCGTAGGTATCAAGCCAATCCTGCAATTTTATCGCCGATTCCGTTCCTTAGAATGGGTTGCCACCAAGTTTAACAAAGTCTTTGTTTAGCTTAGTGAAATCAGCTTTGGGCGCTTGTGAAAGTGTTACTAAGGATCATGTAATATGAATATTATCTAAACTAGTTGTGAGGAATATAAAGTAATTAAACAAAGCAGTAAAATAAAATAACACCAGAGATTTTTATACTGGTTCGAACTTCCCCTTCTACGTCCAGTCCCTAAATCCTTTTAGAATTAAATTAGAAACCCTCATTTAACCCGGGGGAATAGGTTTACACCATCTGAGCAACCGAATAGGACTTTGATCACCTGAGCAACTGAACATGATTTTTCCTCCTAGAGCAACCGAACAAGACTTTGATACAAATAAATTGTTTTCTTGACTTTGTTTGTTTTTGTTACAACAAAAATTTATCGAATGAAGTACACCCTTCCTGTAATCTTTTCCACAAATGTGATATGTATATTTGTGTGTCTGTAAAGATAAGGAAAATATAGGTTGCTTTAGAAATGAAGAATTATAAGCGTGATTTCACAAACTCTAAACAATAAGAAGTTTTGAATATTCAAGAGACTAGAGAATAGAAAAGTTAGTACTTTGATCTTGAATGGAATGTATATTTATAATGAATGAAGAGTTACAACACTTGGTAAAGAGTTCTGACGAACAAAATGGTTGCAACTCTTCCCAAAAGAGATTCCTCTTTAGGAAGAGGAGTGTCTCTTTATAAAATTTAAAAAATATGGCAGTTATGTCTTATTTAGTCAACTAAATATGATTAGTCGGTCGACTGAATTAAAACAAAAGGTTTTAGTTCGAATATGTCACATTTCAATCGACTGATCTTGAATATTAGTCGACTGAATTGTGCAATATATAAAATTGCATGTGCATAGGTCAGTCGACTGATTGGATAGTTCCAGTCTACTGACCTATATATTTACAAAAACACAGGTTTACTTGAGGATAGATTTTAACAACAACAATAAACCATACTTGTCAAATATTTGATAATCCTTTTTCTGTCTTGAACTCCTTGTCATAAATCAAAAGCATGAAGTCTAACATTCTCCCCCTTTATGATTGATGACAAGTTCATTTGAGATAAATTTTGACGAAAATCTATAACTCCCTCTGAATTCGTGCCGGTATCCTGTAATCCTACAAATTTTGTTAGTGCAAAACGTCTCCCCCCCTTTGCCATTGGAAAACGGGATATATATATATGATTATATTTACACAACATATGATAATACGTAACAATAGTAATGATAACAAACACACAACATATGATCATACGACAATAAAAACAATTGTACCAACAAAGTACAAAGTACTTAACATAAAATAGCACAAACAACTACATTTATGTCAAAATACAACATAGTTTAAGAACATAAACCCCATCAGATAATGTCAAAATAAAAGATCGAAAATAATTTACTCTTCCCCGTCACCATTTAAGCTCTCTTCACCTTCTTCATCATCACCTTCCATTTCTTCATCACCACTCGCACCTGAATTTTTACCTTCACCACCTTATTCTTCTTCTTTTGAGGATGAACATGTGAAACGAGGTTGCGATCATTTCCACGGTAGGAACATACGCTGCCATGGAAGAGGATGGACCACAAGTTAATACATTCCATATGTTTTTTAAGACACCTTTGATATGATCGAGTTTGGAATCCATTTTGGTAATGGTAGTTTCAACACAAGATATTTGCCTATCTAATATAATTTAGTTTTAGAAGCAATTGTGTAAGCTTGGCGTGCTTGTGCATCCGGTCTAATTTCTTCAATCTCATGAAATTGTCATGGAGCTTGAGAAGAAGAACCAGTTTCAGTTTGAGAGGTATGTTGGCAAGAAGAAGGTTGAGGTTGTCCCGCGGCTTGATTCTCTAGCCAATGTTCAAAAGTTATGATTGTATGACTTTGGAAGCGTTTAGGAAGACCCATAAGACTTAAGGTCTTGGTATTAAGAGAACCAATCGTAATAAAGTCCAAAGCGGGAAGAGGAATTTCAAAATATAGAATAAGTCTCATTATATAAGCTTCGTAATGAATGGTTTTCATGCGGCCTTGGTTCAAGGTTTAAAATTCATCGAGAATGAGCTTTGCCCAATTTACGAATCATTGTCCCTATATAGCATAGAGTTATTGGTAATATCGCTTATAAATCTTCTCGTAGCTTCGGGTACAAGGGTTAATGGAATGAGTAAGAGCACTATGCATGATACTTGCTTTTGGTCGGAGCTCTATTGCCTTAGTTTCTTTTTAGTCAACGGAAAGAAAAAGGTGACTAACTCTATCCCAATGATCCATATCAACCTCTATCTCGTTTAAATCCTCGCCTTTTGAAGTACATTGCAGGATCCTTCCTATTCTAGAGATGGGTAAAAACATCTTCACTCCACACATAAGTGTCTTGTAGCATCCCGGATTTTTAAGCCGTTGAATTTGAACATTTAATTCGTTTTAAATGTTAATGTGGATTTTTAATTGATTTTGAAATGGATGGATTCGGGTTCAATCAATGAAATAAGCTATAATTTTTAATTATAGTAATTCCGGTTGAATTTGAATAATGGAAAAATATAATTAGATATTCGGGGTTTAGATAAAAGGGTAAATTTGGATGTAAAGAGTGATAAAAATGGTTTTAAAAATTCATTTTGAGTTATTTGAGTGTAAATAGTGTGGTGGGAATTTTAGATGAATTTTAAAGTTGATAAATTAATATTTGGAATTTTATATCAATTTAAAAATGAATTTTTAATATTATTAAAATGCAATTTAATCAGATTTTGGTATGGAATGAGCCAGAATTATTTTTAACGTGATTATATATTTTATATGATTTATTATTAAGGTACTAAAATTTTAAAAGTGAAATTTTAAGTGCTTTCGTCAATTTTGAGAAATCGCTCGATTTAATAGACGAGATAAAATAGCCTTCTGGGGCACAGTCTCGGAATTCGACGAAACCAGTTCCATTGGATCCGTAATAGTTAGTTATTATCGGATTTCAATCTTCGTAGCAATTGGAGTTGTCGTTTGACTGTGGCAGCTCGAAACGCATAGGAATCGATTTAACCGATTTAATTTAAAATTGATCGTTTAATTCCGTAACTCGCACATATGACCGAATTAGCTTACGAAACCTGTTCCATTATGTCTGGAACACGGAAAAACCCTAGGAACGCCTGTTGGTATGTGAGAACTGGAGTTCATTTGCATAGGTCGTTAAAATTCGAAGAAGATATTAAAATAATATTAAATAATATTATATATATCCATTTATTGCTTAAACCCTAGCTTTATTCTTCAGAGCCGCCACCATATCTATCAATGGCCGAAATCGTCTCTCGTTCTTCCCCTTTTCTCTCTCAATCTACAGCCTTTCGCGAGAAACCATCAACTGGAAGATCGAGGAGCTCGTCGGGAGCTTCCTATCCATATGGGCGTGATCGAATTTCGTGCAGCGTGGAGGGCGTGAGGTCGCCGCGTTCGTCGCGCGTTTGGAGGGCTGCTGCATCGCCTAGGGACGACCGAGTTCAGCGTGTTTGGGGAAGTGGGTGTGCGTCGAATGGGGGTTCGTCATAGGCTAAGTTGATCGGAGTCCGGTCGTCGTTTGGGCGTGCGTTTCGAAATCCTAGAGGGGATTTTTGGGTTCGGCATTTGTCCTGTGTTAGCGTGGGAAGAAGGTCAACATGCGGCCTTGATTTTGGTCCCTAGATCTAGCGGCCTGGATGGTATTTGGGTTATAATAAAATTTAAATTTAAAGGAAATTGTTTTTAAATCTGTAATTGAACTTTAAAAATTCATATCTATTACATATGTAATCAGATTTCGACGAAATTCGCGGCGCCGGAATCGCAGAAAAGAATACTACGAGATGGTGTAGATCCGGAGCCATTCCGAGCAAGTAGAAATTTGAGTTAAATCGAACGTCGTTCGGTTTAATTTCAATTTCGAACGCTCGCCGAAACTCAAGGTGAGTTATTCTCACTCACATCTGGATACCAGTAAAGTAAACAGCTAATATTAAATGTTTGTTTGGATGTTTAGCGGAATATGGTAATTATTATCAAATTGAATTGATATATATTGTTGTGCTAATATTTGTGGATGTAGGGAAAAAACAGGTTGGAGGGATCCAACTGGATTCCTCGCAAATAATAATTATTTGATGATTGATGATGCATTCTATCTATATGTGTTGTGACAGATAAATCTGGAATTAAATGTACCGTGTTATTGTTGGATAAACTATAAATCCAGAATTTAATTATAAATGGAATAAATTGGGTTTTTAAAGAAATAAGAGAAATTGATATATAACGAATTTTAAAGGAATAAAATTTGGGTTTGGTTTGGATGAAGAATGAAATTGGTAAATTTTAAATTTTAAATGAAGTGGGAAATTTATCAATATATAAATATGGAAGTATGGCTTCCGGTGAGAAATTTTATAAGAAGGGATCAAGTGATTTCCGAAAAATTAAATTGTGTTTTCAACGATGCTTCTAAACATAAATTAACAATTGTAAATGTAAATAAAATATTTTGAAATGCAGCTTTCACCATTTGAATTTTATTTAAGTAATTCATAAGCATTACTTTCCTTTAATAAATTCTCAAAGGTTAATTTAAAAGAATTCATAAACCCGAGCTTTGAAAATAAATTTCCAGGAATGGTAAATTATGTTTGGGCTTCGAAAGAAGTTATTTTAAAACCTGAAAAGGAAATTTATGTTATTAAAACATGAATTTGAATGGTAATAAATTGGCTGAATTTTTAAGACGGATTCTTTGGAATGTTGGAATGGAAAGTGTATTTCCTTGGGAAACCAAGTTCGAGTTTTAAATAGATTTTTATTAAAGGGAAGTTTAAAGTTTAAACTGGTTTAAAGAGTATTTGAAAATTATTATTTTAAAGTAACAAATTAATAAATTAACAATAGTAATGATTTAAGAATACATTTGTAATTATTTTTACAAATGGATTTATTAAAGGCTGGTTTTGACTTAAGTTATTTTGAAATTAATATTAATTTTTTTCAAAAACACTACTTTTAAATTTAGTTTAGCAAAACCCTTATTTAAAATCAAAGTTTATATCTTAATAAATGATTTTACTGTACATATTGGAATTATATTTTTGAGTAATAATTAGTAGTAAATTTTTATATTTGAAAATATATTTCAGAATAAAGTTTTTTAACTATTTTGAATCTAAATTGTTTTGAACTTAGTTATTTCCAATGGGAATAAATGTTAGATAATTTTCCTTGTAAAGGAAGAGATTTTGGGAATTGTTTCAAATGAGATTTGGAAATTTGAAAATATATCTTTTAAAGATATTTGAGGAAAATAAATAATGTGGGAAATTATTTATTGTGCGATGGTTGCTTATGAATATTAATTGATAGTTAAATCACCGACTATCAATATTGGACAAACGCGTTGATCGTTTCGAAGAGACCGGGATCGAGATTTATTTCTCGAAAACCACTTCGATCCGGTTTGTACGTTTCGGAAAAAAAAACGTGTTCGGAGACGAAGATGGAGCTGTGAAGTGCAAGGGCTAGTCGCTACTAATCCTGAGGATATTTCCAAAATGGATGTAGTAGGAGTAGTGCCTTCGGTTCCGTTCGAACCCGGGACGGACTTGTATGGATGAATGCTTGCGAAACATCGTCAGGTGGGCGATGGGCATTCTAAGTGAAACGTTCTAAAGGTAACGCCTAGCCTCAAGCCTCATCAAATGGGAATGACTGAAAATCAGGGGATATGCAGCAAGGCTTCGTGGGTAGCCACCACTAGAGAGTAAGGTCATCCCTGTCTAGATGTCCCTTTTTATTTTGGCTTAGTGGTGCGGTTGCTGATCCCAACCGTGGGGTGATCTTATTCGGAACTGTCCAGTAAGGGATGGGTCCGGCCTCGTGTTGCAGGGGATCGGGAGTGGTCCTCGGTACGGTGATCTAGGCCCCGTACTATGACAGGTGGTACCCCAGTGCCTAGTCATTGTTGGAAATCCATTCTCCCTACGAGCCTTGTACGAGTTTTGTTTGTATTACCCACTTTTGTGGATAGTAGCCGGAATTTAATCATGTAACAGTTTCGACTATTTTATAAGTATTTGTATATAGACCCTATTATAATATCAGAGGATTTCTATAAAAAGTGTTTTAGCTATCGTAAGGTAAAAACCCGACATGTTTATTTGTGGCGTGGTCTTACGAGATGCTTTTGTTTTCAAAAACCTTTTTGAAACTTTAATAATCAATTTGTATGCATTATTATCAGCTGGTATTCCAGACTGACTCGGGTGTTATTTCATTATAATGCTCGGGTCAGACCGAGTATTATATGTACAGGACATGATGCTTTGGAGCAGCAGAGGAGATGGAGTCCGAGACGTATTATCTATATATATATATATATATATATATATATATATATATATATATTCCGCTGCTGTGATTGTATGGTATGTCTGATTGGTAATTGATGATATATGAGATACTCTGATGATGTGATGTATAAAACTGATATAGTTTTCATTTTGTGTAAAGACTTATATTTACTATTATATTTTATTCCGCTGCGACTGTGAGATTCTGATATTGTTTAGCTTCTTCTTCTTCTATCTCTTCTTCTTTAACCTCAAATGGTTTGTAATTCTGTGCCACTTGAGTTAATAGTGGTAGGATAGTGTTGATTCAAGGGGTATGGATTTGTGGGCTGTTACACTTGGTATCAGAGCCAGGTTGGCGACAACCTAGGCTTTGGTGGGGTAATTTCTCATTAAACAGAGTCAATAGTACTCTATAATGAGTTGAGTGTATTAATAAATATGATAGCGTACTTGTTAGTGGATATAAAATTGTTTTTATACTGTGTTGACTTATCGGTTGAGTGTTTATGAATTCTGGTCGGTGCGGGAAGTACAACCGTATCGATAGGGGTTTCTAAACTCTTAAACAAGATAAACCGACACAGTATTGTTTTTAAAGTGGGTAAATGAAATAATTTTACCCAAATTATATTTTGATATAAAAGAAATAATTTTCTAAAATTATTATATATATTTGGATGATTGGTTGTTAATGTCTAAATCAAATAAGAATCTGAAATTTAATCTGAAATTTGAAATAGTTATAATGAAAATAAAATTCTATAAATATAAATTATATAAAAGGAAGAATAACTAAATTTGAATTGAACCAGAATTTAAATCCCGGAAGTTTTGGAAAGGATTTTAAATGTAATGGAAATAAAGGTTTGGAAATTTAAATTCCTGGGAAAGTTTGAAATGTTTGCTAAAGTGTTTGAAGAGTATAATGGAATATTATTTTGGAAAGAATGTTTGAAGGGAAATTGTTTTGAAATGAATTTGGGAAAGTAAGAAAGCATTGAACTCACTTCAGTCGCTGGAAAATAATCCTGATGATGCTGGCCACATCATTAGAATTCATTTTCGAGTTTCTAAAGTGATGGATTGCTACCAAAATAGTTGGGTATGACATTTTTTGGACTTGTCTGAGAAACAAGTGACTTTAGAATTTTCAAAAAGGAAAATTATTTTACCAGATTATTTTAGAATTTGGGATTTGATTTGAATATCAAATGGAAATGTGTTGATTTATCAAATCGGTTTCGAAATTAAATCGAGTAATTGAATTCTGGGAATCCTGTTTACATTAAAATGTAAAATTGAAAAAAATCAACTATAACCTTGAAAGTAAAGTTGATTTAAGTGAGAAAGGAAAAATGAAAATGTTAATCCTGAAATTAAAATTTAATTTGGGTAAATGGAAATGAATGAAATATATTGAAGTGAATAGAAAATTGGAATTTAACTTGGATAGGTTAAATAAATTGGGCTTAGAAGTAGATTGATTTCGGTTAAATTGAAAGGTAAAATGACTTTGTATTTGTGAGTCATTGTGTAATAAATTGTAACCATAAGCTATTAAGTGTTATGATTATAATCTGAAATTGTGAATTTAAAATTTGCAAAGGATTAAGGTGTAAGAAATTGTATATCTTTAAGAATTCAGTGATACACACACACACACACACACACACATATATATATATATACAAATATATATATATATATATATATATATATAGAAATTTAGAATTGTGATTATAAGATGAAAGTAACTCAAATGAGCAATATAAGCATTTAAGAAAATAAGTTGGTGAACTTATAAATAGGAAATGGAATTTATAATCACAGGTGATGGGTAGTTGAATGGTATGGTGAATTCAAACTTAATCTCAAATGAAATGTAAACTGAAATAAGGTAAAGTGAGAGATTAAAGATGTGAATGAACTTAAGTTCGTAAATAAGTTTTGAACTTGTATATGAAAAGTTTAAAATTTGAATTGAATTGGATTTAACTTCAATTGAATGGAATTGAGATGGATTTGGATTTAATTAAAAACAAGATTCAAGTGTATTAAGAATAGAAATGAATGGAATTTAATTCTTATTTAAGATAGTAAAGGAAATGGTATGCATTCAAGATAGCTAAATAAATTTTGTTGAACTTGAATTCAAATGGGAAAAGAATTGAGTTAAGGAAAGGTTAAATTTAATTGAAATGATATTGGAAAATTAAATCCTCACTCAACTAAATTTTAAAGGAATTGTTTGAGAATGAATTTAGCATAAGCTAAATTAAATAAAAAGAAACTTGAAGATGCATTTAGTGTAAACCAAATTAAATGGAATTTGTATTGGCATGAATAGAATTTTGATAGTTTGGTTAAAATTTGGAGAGTAAATAAAAAAATCCAATTGTGGCATGGGATTTAAAGTTGTGGTAGCAAATATTGAAGTGTGAATGAAAGATGGAATTAGATTATAATAGTGATAGTTTGAATTGTGAATAAATTCAAAGGAATGAAATAATTTAAAGTGGTTTCTTTGCTAATAAAATAAATCTAAAAATGGATAAAATAATAAACAAAGTACATTAAAATTTATAAATGGTTTGATTTGGGTAAGAATCAATTAAAATGGAAATAAATTGAGATATTATGGAATTGAAATCATTTAAGAAAATAGTGAGATGGTTATAGTTAAGCTTATGAAATAGTTTTAAATGAAATTTGTGTAGATAATAAAATTGGAATGCAAGTAAATGGATTGGAATTGATTTGGACGAGAATCAAATGAAAATAAAATAAAATTGATATAAAAAGATTATGAAAATGTTGTGAAAGAACTTAAGCAACTTGAAAAAGAAAAACAAAATGATTGTGAATAAGCTTTATTAAGTACTCTTGAATGAAATTGTTAAATAATAAAATTGAATTGCAAGTGAAATGGTATTAACTACTTATTGTGATAAACTAAGGATGTCTGGGTTGTAAATAATCCAGGATGGAATGAAATTAATATAAACCTGAATTGGTTAATGAAAAAAAATGCAAGGAAAATTTAATTTAACAATTGCATTGGAATAAAAATACTTGGCTTGTGAACTAGGCAAAATTGAATAAAATTAATATAAATCTAAGTAGAATTAATTTTAATGGTTACGAGCTTAAGTGGTGATTATTTTTGCTTGAATGACATGAAAATTGCATGTATTCGGAATTGAGTTGTTTAACAAGCAATTGAAATTGATTTTTAAATAAATAGATATGGATTGAAATAAAATTCAAAGAGTTGTATATGGATGCAAGTGAATTGATTTGAAGAAGCAAATAAAGATGGTTTTAAATTAATTAGATAAATGCAATCTAATTAAGTATTTTACATATGAATGGAAATGGATCATAAAAGAAATGCAAATGTTTCAAGTTTAAAATAAAATTTGATTGTAAATCAAATTGGGAATGTAAGTTAAAGTAAAGAAATGCAAGTAAGGCAGATGTAAATCATATTGAAATAGAAATGAATTTGTTGTAATAAATATGAATGGTATATAGTAAACTGGAATGTAAATCATTCAAGTGAAATGAAATGAAGTTGGTTGGGATGAAAGTAGAATGGGCTAAAATCTTAATAAATGGATTTGAGTATAAATGTAAGTGAGTTATAATAGAAATGCAAATGTAACAAATTGAAATGAAATTTGCTTGGTAAATCAATTCGAAAATTGGGTAGAGTGTGAATTGGAATAGCGAAACTTGTATGTAAATCCTCTATGTGAAATAACGTGGAGTTTGGCATTAGAAAAGGAACTTTGTATATGCTTTAAAATATGATTTACTTATGACCTCATGCATATGTTTGGTTGGATTACGAAATGGATATGTTTGGCTTACATTTATATTGGAAATGTTGATTATAATGTTCATATCTTTGAAACTGATGAGTTTGTTGAGTAAGTACAGGTACGGGAGGCGTTCGAGAGAGTTGGAGCGCGTATATGCTAAAATATTAGCCGCTTGCTTTTAAAATTTGCTAAAAAGGTACGCCTACGCAAACATAATTGGGAAAAATGATATATATATATATATATATATATATATTGTGATATATTTTGATTTTCGACCGTGTGGGTCGATGTATATATATTTATCTGTATCGCGATATCGTGAAAGCTCCTCCATACAGGGGAGACTCTTCCAAAAAATTTCGAAAATTTTGGGAGTTAGAATTTTTTTTGGGATTTTGGGAAAAATTTATTAACTTGGAAAATTATTTTGAAATACGTTAGAATTTAAAGCTTTAGAGTAAATAAAACAAATGAATGTGGGATTGGGCTAAGGGATTTTGGAAGGTGAATATAAGCTTTTAACTAAGCAAATTGGATGAGTAAGTGAGTTTAAGCATAGTTTCTACCTTAGCAAATTTCGGGGACGAAATTTTTATAAGGGGGGAGGAATGTAACATCCCGGATTTTTAAGCCGTTGAATTTGAACATTTAATTCGTTTTAAATGTTAATGTGGATTCTTAATTGATTTTGAAATGGATGGATTCGGGTTCAATCAATGAAATAAGCTATAATTTTTAATTATAGTAATTCCGGTTGAATTTGAATAATGGAAAAATATAATTAGATATTCGGGGTTTAGATAAAAGGGTAAATTTGGATGTAAAGAGTGATAAAAATGGTTTTAAAAATTCATTTTGAGTTATTTTAGTGTAAATAGTGTGGTGGGAATTTTAGATGAATTTTAAAGTTGATAAATTAATATTTGGAATTTTATATCAATTTAAAAATGAATTTAATATTATTAAAATGCAATTTAATCAGATTTTGGTCTGGAATGAGCCAGAATGATTTTTAATGTGATTATATATTTTATATGATTTATTATTAAGGTACTAAAATTTTAAAAGTGAAATTTTAAGTGCTTTCGTCAATTTTGAGAAATCGCTCGATTTAATAGACGAGTTAAAATAGCCTTCCAGGGCACAGTCTCGGAATTCGACGAAACTAGTTCCATTGGATCCATAATAGTTAGTTATTATCGGATTTCAATTTCCGTAGCAATTGGAGTTGTCGTTTGACTGTGGCAGCTCGAAACGCATAGGAATCGATTTAACCGATTTAATTTTAAATTGATCGTTTAATTCCGTAACTCGCACATATGACCGAATTAGCTTACGAAACCTGTTACATTGTGTCCGGAACGCGGAAAAACCCTAGGAACGCCTGTTGGTATGTGAGAACTGGAGTTTATTTGCATAGGTCGTTAAAATTCGAAGAAGATATTAAAATAATATTATATATATCCATTTATTGCTTAAACCCTAGCTTTATTCTTCAGAGCCGCCACCATATCTATCAATGGCCGAAATCATCTCTCGTTCTTCCCCTTTTCTCTCTCAATCTACAGCCTTTCGCGAGAAACCATCAACTGGAAGATCGAGGAGCTCGTCGGGAGCTTCCTATCCATATGGGCATGATCGAATTTCGTGCAGCGTGGAGGGCGTGAGGTCGCCGCGTTCGTCGCGCGTTTGGAAGGCTGCTGCATCGCCTAGGGACGACCGAATTCAGCGTGTTTGGGGCAGTGGGTGTGCGTCGCATGGGGGTTCGTCATAGGCTAAGTTGATCGGAGTTCGGTCGTCGTTTGGGCGTGCGTTTCGAAACCCTAGAGGGGATTTTTGGGTTCGGCATTTGTTCTGTGTTAGCGTGGGAAGAAGGTCAACATGCGGCCTTGATTTTGGTCCCTAGATCTAGCGGCCAGGATGGTATTTGGGTATAATAAAATTTAAATTTAAAGGAAATTGTTTTTAAATCTGTAATTGAACTTTAAAAATTCATATCTATTACATATGTAATCAGATTTCGACGAAATTCGCGGCGCCGGAATCGCAGAAAAGAATACTATGAGATGGTGCAGATCCGGAGCCATTCCGAGCAAGTAGAAATTTGAGTTAAATCGAACGTCGTTCGGTTTAATTTCAATTTCGAACGCTCGCCGAAACTCAAGGTGAGTTATTCTCACTCACATCTGGATACCAGTAAAGTAAACAGCTAATATTGAATGTTTGTTTGGATGTTTAGCTGAATATGGTAATTATTATCAAATTGAATTGATATATATTGTTGTGCTAATATTTGTGGATGCAGGGAAAAAACAGGTTGGAGGGATCCAACTGGATTCCTCGCAAATAATAATTATTTGATGATTGATGATGCATTCTATCTATATGTGTTGTGACAGATAAATCTGGAATTAAATGTACCGTGTTATTGTTGGATAAACTATAAATCCAGAATTTAATTATAAATGGAATAAATTGGGTTTTTAAAGAAATAAGAGAAATTGATATATAACGAATTTTAAAGGAATAAAATTTGGGTTTGGTTTGGATGAAGAATGAAATTGGTAAATTTTAAATTTTAAATGAAGTGGGAAATTTATCAATATATAAATATGGAAGTATGGCTTCCGGTGAGAAATTTTATAAGAAGGGATTAAGTGATTTCCGAAAAATTAAATTATGTTTTCAACGATGCTTCTAAACATAAATTAACAATTGTAAATGTAAATAAAATATTTTGAAATGCAGCTTTCACCATTTGAATTTTATTTAAGTAATTCATAAGCATTACTTTCCTTTAATAAATTCTCAAAGGTTAATTTAAAAGAATTCATAAACCCGAGCTTTGAAAATAAATTTCTAGGAATAGTAAATTATGTTTGGGGTTCGAAAGAAGTTATTTTTAAAACCTGGAAAGAAAATTTATGTTATTAAAACATGAATTTGAATGGTAATAAATTGGCTGAATTTTTAAGACGGATTCTTTGGAATGTTGGAATGGAAAGTGTATTTCCTTGGGAAACCAAGTTCGAGTTTTAAACAGATTTTTATTAAAGGGAAGTTTAAAGTTTAAAATGGTTTAAAGAGTATTTGAAAATTATTATTTAAAGTAACAAATTAATAAATTAACAATAGTAATGATTTAAGAATACATTTGAAGTTATTTTTACAAATGGATTTATTTAAAGGCTAGTTTTGACTTAAGTTATTTTGAAATTAATTTTTTTTTTTAAAAAAAACACTACTTTTAAATTTAGTTTAGCAAAACCCTTATTTAAAATCAAAGTTTATATCTTAATAAATGATTTTACTGTACATATTGGAATTATATTTTTGAGTAATAATTAGTAGTAAATTTTCATATTTGAAAATATATTTCAGAATAAAGTGTTTTAACTATTTTAAATCTAAATTGTTTTGAACTTGGTTATTTCCAATGGGAATAAATGTTAGATAATTTTCCTTGTAAAGGAAGAGATTTTGGGAATTGTTTCAAATGAGATTTGGAAATTTGAAAATATATCTTTTAAAGATATTTGAGGAAAATAAATAATGTGGGAAATTATTTATTGTGTGATGGTTGCTTATGAATATTAATTGATAGTTAAATCACCGACTATCAATATTGGACAAACGCGTTGATCGTTTCGAAGAGACCAGGATCGAGATTTATTTCTCGAAAACCACTTCGATCCGGTTTGTACTTTTCGGAAAAAAAAACGTGTTCGGAGACGAAGATGGAGCTGTGAGTGCAAGGGCTAGTCGCTACTAATCCTGAGGATATTTCCAAAATGGATGTAGTAGGAGTAGTGCCTTCGGTTCCGTTCGAACCCAGGACGGACTTGTATGGATGAATGCTTGCGAAACATCGTCAGGTGGGCGATGGGCATTCTAAGTGAAACGTTCTAAAGGTAACACTTAGCCTCAAGCCTCATCAAATGGGTATGACTGAAAATCAGGGGATATGCAGCAAGGCTTCGTGGGTAGCCCCCACTGGAGAGTAAGGTCATCCCTGTCTAGATGTCCCTTTTTATTTCGGCTTAGTGGTGCGGTTGCTGATCCCAACCGCGGGGTGATCTTATTCGGAACTGTCCAGTAAGGGATGGGTCCGACCTTGTGTTGCAGGGGATCGGGAGTGGTCCTCGGTACGGTGATCTAGGCCCCGTAATGTGACAGGTGGTACCCCAGTGCCTAGTCATTGTTGGAAATCCATTCTCCCTACGAGCCTTGTACGAGTTTTGTTTGTATTACCCACTTTTGTGGCTAGTAGCTGGAATTTAATCATGTAACAATTTCGGCTATTTTATAAGTATTTGTATATAGACCCTATTATAATATCAGAGGATTTCTATGAAAAGTGTTTTAGCTATCGTAAGGTAAAAACCCGACATGTTTATTTGTGGCGTGGTCTTACGAGATGCTTTTGTTTTCAAAAACCATTTTGAAACTTTAATAATCAATTTGTATGCATTATTATCAGTTGGTATTCCAGATTGACTCGGGTGTTATTTCATTATAATGCTCGGGTCAGACCGAGTATTATATGTACAGGACATGATGCTTTGGAGCAGCAGAGGAGATGGAGTCCGAGACGTATTATCTATATATATATTCCGCTGCTGTGATTGTATGGTATGTCTGATTGGTAATTGATGATATATGAGATACTATGATGATGTGATGTATAAAACTGATATAGTTTTCATTTTGTGTAAAGATTTATATTTACTATTATATTTTATTCCGCTGCGACTGTGAGATTCTGATATTGTTTAGCTTCTTCTTCTTCTATCTCTTCTTCTTTAACCTCAAATGGTTCGTAATTCTGTGCCACTTGAGTTAATAGTGGCAGCATAGTGTTGATTCAAGGGGTACGGATTTGTGGACTGTTACATGTCTATACACAATGTCGGTATTATGAACAATGTGATGATCCAAGTTTAGATTATCATAGAACAGCTTGATCAAAAGGTGATTAATCTTCAGGTTGTTGGCATTATAATCAAGCAATGATTCTGGACCACTTCTCCTTGCTAAGTCTTCAAATGCATAAGAAGCAAAATCAGGGAATTTTAAAAATGAACCTTTGAAAATCCTGGAATTTTTCATCTTGTTGAAACTTTGAACAGCCTTATCATTGTATAACCAACTTCTAATTTGAGATTTGGTAGGTCCTACTGAAGAGAAGGAAGATTTAGCTCTCTTGGGTGGCATTATGATTAAGGTTTTAGAGAAGATGAGCTTCGATAATTTTGAGTAGTTTTGGATTAAACCGAAGTAATTTTAAAGAGAGTGAATGGGTATGGAGGTAGGTGAAAAGATGAGATGTTATAATGAAGAGATGGAGTGAAAAGTAGCTGCGTTTTTATATAAAAAAAATTCATTTTCCAGATTCAGTCGACTAAAAATGCAAATTCAGTCGACTAAATATTGACTCGAGGCCAAAAATTTGTTAGGTCGGTGATTTAGTCGAATGAATATATTGTTTCAGCCGATTGACTATATCCATAATCTTTTTAGTTCATTTTGTATATGATTCAATTGACTGAAAAAGTTGTTTAGTTGACTGAATTTCATGTATAATTTTCTTAGTAAAACATCATTTATTCAATTGAATGTACAAATTTAGTCAATAGGTGCCGTGAAAAAAAGAATATCTACTTTATTGACTTCATAAGGAATTGCTAATTCATATATATATATATATATATATATTATGTATATAATAAAAAATAGATAAAAAAAGAACATGTACTCTAAGAATAGGAAGTCGAATTCTTCGGAGTCTCACATTCTTCCGACTCAATTTTAGTATGTTCTCGAGCTGTTTGAACTGTTGAGTGTTCCCATGCGTTTGGAGAGTATAAAGGCCTCACGGGTGATGGAACATGAACATTATTATTTGTTAGTGAAACACCGTAGAACTTTAATGCACTTTTCCATAAAACTGATTCTCCTAGCATGAACTTTTTTCTCATAGTACATTTCTCGTTGTAAGATTAGCGTTTCTCTTTGATAATGGTGAATGCCATCGATCTTATCATTGACAGATGGTGAACCAAAATGTAGTTTCCATCCATGCTAAGCTTCTAGTGTATATACGGTATGATAATTTGAGGGTGGTACAATAGGAACAAGTTCATATGTAGGAGTAGGAGTTGAAAAATTAGCAGAATTGGTGGATGGAGAGTTATAGTCAAAGGAAGAATATTTTGAGCTTTCTTGAGAATACATAATGACTTAATAATTGTTTGTGAAATAAGCTATTTGATATTGATATAAAAATGAAAAAGATGAAGATTTATATAGTAGAAGGAATGAACAAAATAGAAAGTAGATTTATGGTGAGAAACTAGAGAAAGAAACTGATGGAGATAAACAATTGTCTAAAACAATGTATGGGTAAAAATATAGCTACGAAAATAGAACGTATACAAAGAAGTGAAGTCAGCCTATAGTGTGAAAAAACATATAGCTAAATTCCTAATATTTTTTATTTTACAAATCTTTTAAAGATAAAATTCCTAATTCTCTTTTATTTTTTATAAAAATATTTTCATTTAAAGGTTTTGTAAATATATCAGCCAGATGGTTTTCAGAAAATACAAATTATAATATGACTATATCTTTTTCAATATTATCACGAAGCCATGACGAATGTCAGTATGTTTTGTTCGTGAATGATTGACAAGATTTTAAGACAAGTTTATAGCACTTATTGATCATAGAAAATAGTTGAATTAGACAAATTAATTCCAAAATCTTGAAGTGTTTGTTGCATTAGATGACTTGAGCACATGCTAAAGCAGCTGAAACATATTTTGTTTCACATATTCAGAGTGAAACACAATTTTGTTTCTTGCTAAACCAAGACACTAAGGATTGTCCAATAAAGTGACAAGTCCCACTCGTACTTTTTCGATCTGCCCAACATTCTCCAAAATTATCATTTCTGTATGATACTAATTCAAAAGGACATTCTTTCGGATAAAAGAGTCCAAAATCTTTGGTTTTTCTTAGGTAACATAATATGTGTTTCACCGCTCGCATATGTGATTCTTTAGGATTTTCTTATATGTGATTCTTTAGGATTTTCTTAAAATCGGGCACATAAACAAACACTCATCATTATGTCAGATCTACTAGCTATTAGATAAAGTAACGATCCACTTTGATATAATTTTTGGTCAACACTTTTTCCATCTTCATCTCGATCGAGACGGATTGTTGTACTCATTAGAGTTGGTTTGGTAGAAGTATTTTCCATAACCAAGCGTTTAATTAGATTGTTATAGTATTTTTTATTGATTAATGAAAATTTCATTATCTAATTGTTTGATCTATAATCCAAAAAATAATGATAATTCTCCCATATGTGATATTTCAGATTCTTTGGTCATTGCATTAAAAAATTCCTGATATAACTTATCATTTGTGGAACCAAAAAATAGTATCATCGACATAAATTTATATAATTAAAATATCCTTTTTGGTGCGATTAATAAAAAGAGTTTGATCAACCTTCCCAATTTCAAAACCAGAGTCTATAAGATAACTTTTAAGATGTTCATACTAAGCAGTTGTTTTAGACTATATAAAGCTTTTTAAGTTTATAGACATGGTCTGAAAAATTTTCATGTAAAAATAGAGGAGGTTGTTCAATATAAACATTTTCTTTTATATATCCATTTAGAAAAGCACTTTTTACATCCATCTGATAAAGTTTAGAATTATGAAAATATGCAAAGGCCAATAAGATACGTATTGCTTCTAGTTAAGCGACTGAAGTAAACGTTTCTTCATAGCCAATTCCTTCCTCTTAATTATATCATTGTGCAACTAATCTAGCTTTATTCCAAATAATATTTCCTTGTTTATCAACTTTATTTTTGAAGACCCATGAAGTACCAATGACTATTTGACCACTTGGTCTAGGAACTAAGTCCCAAACTTCATTTTGTTCGAATTGATTTAGCTCTTCTTGCATAGCTATAATCCAGTAGTCATCAGCAGAGGCTTCTTTACATTTTTGGATTCAATGTTAGAGGGTTATGATACATGGCTCATTTGATTAAGTTGATTTCTAGTTCTGACATTTGAATTAATTTCTCCCATGATATTTTCTACAGGGTGATCTTGTAAAATCCTAGGAGATCTTAATCCATTTCTATTATGAACAATATTTTCATCTTCTTCAAAATTATGAATAACGTTTTCATCTTCTTCAAAATTATTTTGAGTATCAATATTTTTAATTGTCTTAGTCATTATATCATCATCCTTAAGACTCTTATTACAGTTAAAATTCTCATCGAAGGAGACATGAAGTGTTTCCTTGATTGTTTTAGTTCTTTTATTGAAAAGTCAATAAGCTTTACTTCGTTCCGAATATCCTATGAAAATTCCTTCATCAAATTTTGGATTAAATTTTCCTAGCCGATCTTTTGTGTTTAACATAAAACATTTGTCAAAAACATTAAAATATGAAATATTTGGTTTTCTTTCATTAAAAAGTTCATATGGAGTGTGTTTTGTTAGTGGCGGATGGAAATATGATTCAAAATATAACAAGAAGTTGCTACAACTTCTGTCCAAAAATGTTTTGGTAGAGTGCTTCCATTTAATAAAGTTCTTGCACCTTCTTGTAAAGTTCTATTTTTCCTTTCTACAACTCCATTTTGTTGTGTTGTCCTAGGAAAAGAAAAATTACGGTAAATTCCCTTTTTATTACAAAAATGCTCAAAAGCTTCATTTTCAAATTCACCTCTATGATTACTTCTAATGTTTTTAATCTTTATATTTTTGAGATTTTGAATTCTTTTAACAAAAATTTTGAAATTTTCAAAAGTATCACTTTTATTTTTCATAAAAATAGTCCAAGTATATCTTGAAAAGTCATCTACTATTACAAACACATATTTGCTATGCTTTATAGATTGAACTTGAGTTGGGCAAAAAAGGTCCAAATGCAATAGTTCAAGTGATTGTAATGTAAAAATATTTTTCTTTGATTTAAAAGATGATTTTAATAATTTACATAATTGATAAGCATCACAAATACTGTTTACTTCAAAATTCATTCTTAGTAAACCTTTTACAAAATCATTCCTAGATAATTTGTTTATAGCTTTGAAATTTATATGAAAAAACCTTCTGTGCCATAACAAAGATTGTTTTCTTTGGCTATTAGACGCATTTTGCGTTGTGGGTTTATATTCATATTTAACACACACATATATTTTTATCCCTAATACCTTCAAATATAAGATTTTTACTTTGATCAAAAATGCTACACTTATCTTCAGAAAAAGATATATTGAATCCTTTGTCACACAGTTGATAGATGCTAAGTAAATTATGTTTTAAATTCTTAATTAGCAAAACATTTGTAATAAGAGATTAATTAGATGTACCGTTATTGCTCACATCGCCTTTGCCGATGATGTATCCTTTGGAATTGCCTACAAAAGTGATAGAATTTCCATCTGAGTAAATAATGTTAGTCAACATATCTTTGTTTCCAGTCATCTGTTTTGAGCAATCACTGTCCAATATTCATTTTCCTCTCTTTTTAAGCGGTACCTGCAAAAATATAGAAATAACATTGGCACCCACCTTTTGTTAGGGTCCTAAAAGTTAGGTCTTTGATAACCAAACCCAAGAGGGTTCAAAATTCCCTTTCTAAATAAAATCTTTATTTTTCCATGAAAGATTTAATGTATTTGTTCCCAATCAAAGAATTGTTTGGTTTTAGGAACCCGAATATTAATAGATTTAGAATGGTTTGGAACTTTTGAAACTGATTTTTCAATAATATCATTATTCCTTTTAAAATTGTTATATAAAAAGTTCTTTTTCTTAGGAATACTTTTTGATACTTGCTTAAATCCTAGTCTCTTTTTACTTGAAACCGTTTGAGAATTTTCTATAATTTTAGAAAGATTCTCTCTTCCTTTGTTAAAATTAGAGATATTTTTAGTAATATCATCTAATTTTGTTTTAAGACTAGAAATATATAATTCCAATATTTTAATATTAGCTTTCAAATCATAATTTTCAACTATCATTCTTTTCCTTTTGAGTTTCTATTTCTTGACTTAACATAGATCGTTGAGAAATTATATTAGAACAAGGTTCTTGAGAAGTTTCAAGTTCTTCTTCAAAAATTTCTTTCTCATTTCTTAACGTATCTACCTCAGTTTCAGTCCTATTCAATTTTTCAAGAGTGTATTTATATTTTCTTTTGATGTTTCTTATCTTATCAAGTAATTCTAGATTTATATCAACTAAATCATCAAAAGTTAAGTCGTCGCTCACATCGTCATTTGTGGCCATAAAACAAACATTTGCTTGTTCAGTGTCCCTATCTTATGAGGAAGATGATTTTAAATCATCCCATGTAATAGAGAAGGCTTTCTTTTTGAATCTTCCTTTCTAATTCTTAAATTTGTCTTTCTTTTGATCAGGACAGTCTTTCTTGTGACATTCATAACATTCAAGAGCAGAGGAGGATGGCTTGTTGTTGTTATTACTGCTGAAGCTATTCTTGTTGTTTCTGAATTTGTTGCTCTTTGTGAATTTCCAAAATGTTTTGAAATTCTTAGCAATAAACACCATATCTTCCTCATTTGAATCTGATTCATCCTTTTCTGCTTGGAATGCTATATTCTTCTTGTCTTGCACCTATACTCGTTTTGCCTGGAGATTAACTTCATAAGACATTAGATTTCCTATCAACTCTTCTGGTTTAATAGTTGAAATGTCGTTAGCTTCTTTGATTGCTAAGACTTTTCGTTCCCACTCATCCATTAAAGAGTTGGGGGATTTTGAAACAATATCGATGTCTGAATATTTTTCTCCTAATGCTAAGAGGGAATGATATATGTCTTGAAATCTAGAACACATTTCATTTATTGTTTCATCTTGCTCCATTTTGAAATTCTGGAACTGATTCTTGAGCATAGAAATCTTACTTTGCTTTACTTTGTTAGTGCCTTCATGTTTAACTTTAAGTGTATACCAAATTTCGTAAGTAGTAGTACACATGCTAAATCTATTAAACTCATTTTTGTCTAAAGCACAAAATAACATATTCATAGCTTTGGCATTTACAGTAGCTTCTAGTTTTTGTATGTTAGACCATTATGAATATTCAGTAGTAAGTTTGTGATATTCTGTTTGAGTAATATTCCAAGTATCATAACCATAGGCTTGCATATAAATTCTCATTCTAGTAGACTAACTGTCATAATTCAACCCGTTAAATAGTGGTGGTCGCGTAGTAGATTGACCTTCAATAAAACTTGTTTCAGTGTTGTCTTCTATATTACTAAAATATCAAATAACTATGTTACGGTTATAAGATGACTAGCTCTGAAACCAAATGAAAATGCTGCTAAGGATCGTGTAATATGAATATTATCTAAACTACTTGTGCAGAATATAAAGTAATTAAATAAAGCGGTAAAATAAAATGACACCAGAGATTTTTATACTGGTTCAAACTTCTCGTTCTACGCCCAGCCCTAGAATTCTTTTGGAATTAAATTAGCAACCTTCCCTTAACCTAAAAGAATAGGATTACACCATCTGAGCAATCGAACAGGACTTTGATCACCTGAGCAACGGAACAGGATTTTTCCCGCCTGAGCAACCGAACAGGACTTTGATACAAATAAATTGTTTTCTTGACATTGTGTGTTCTTGTTACAACACAAATTTGTCGAATGAACTACACCCTTCCTATAATCTTTTCTTTAAGTATGAATCACAAAATCAGAGCACACTGATTCATATGATATAAAACACAAGGAAGTAGGGTCATACATCAAATAATAACTTATAAATAAGACCATCTCTAAGTAAATAAAGGCACCAGCAAGCTACTTAATGCTGCACAACTGAATAGAAAATCATAGTAAATGTAATAATACAAGAGTATAGCCTCCTACTCACCACCTGTCTAGCTGACATGCTCACCAGTCATGCTATCCCTAATTCACTCATTTAAGGGTACTCAAAGTAATAGAAAGCAAAGCATAAAACTCCGGGTCAGACAACAGTTAGGCTTAGGCAATATAAAATTTCTAAATACTAATATACCACTATAATAGGACAAATGGTACTAAGAATCATACCCGACATGTTCCTACCCACAAAGTTAGCACATACACAAAACATATGCTACTCTACATCATAGTCATCATGGGTAGACTATACATCAAAGTATTAAGGGGTGTCTAGATATTTACATCAATAATATCGTTCTCATGTGACATCCCTAGGTTGATAAGCAATCAAACAAACATAACACCTATCATCCATTCTCACATTCACTCACTCAGTGCCTTGGATACGTGATAACTCGAACGACCCATCATAGTCAAAGACTACTCCACATCCCAATTCCTTATTACTCGAATCCATGCCACTTAGTAGTCCAGAAACTAGATCGCCCGCCACGGCTAATTTGAGGTAAAGATCACTCATTATGGAGATTAGATCGCCCGTTAGACCCACCACGGTATGAATAGGTACCTCATACTACCCTTGGTTTACGAGTACCCTCCGAACCTTCAAGTATCAACAATCCTTTTGCACATATCATATATAGTAAAGCTCATATTTGAACTGATCTTACGACTTCATGAAGTCACTACAATAGGGATGATTCTCTACAACTATCATCAATCGTAAAATATCGTTATACATCCTATTGCCATCATCCAACAATTCCCTTAGTCTGACTCATAGTCCTCAACTTTGCATCTCAAAGTACAACTATCTAACATAAAATTCATCTCTTTCCATCATGGAATCATCATCAAATCATAGGTTATCATTGTTGTAAATCGCCATCGAACTATAGGGTTCGGTACTGACCCCTATACTTAGCCATATTTAGTTAAGTATTCTACTTGTTATGAGTTTGAGTGACCATACACCTAAAACTCGAGCCAACCTCATCATGTCTCGAAGAAAGCATGTGAAATCATGTAGAAACCGTCCAAATAGCTCGAAGCATCACTTTTCCCTTTACCTTAAACCATCACCACCAATCCATGCCTACCCCGACTCCACACTCCACTCAGCTAGGTCGTGCTCCACCCCTTGGCCATTTTCCATCGATCGCATGTCCATACAGATCGATACATATAGTTCGGTACTGAACCATGGTCACTGATCACTGACTTTGCTAAAATCCATCCCTTTATCCACTATCGTTGCACATTTCCAAGCTATCGTTCATGACTCCAAGCTCATACCCCAAAACTCGAAGTGCTTCTACTAACCCATGCCTTAGTAGTTCCATCCATCATTCGTGCAATGATCCAAGCCTTTATATGAACGATCCATCACTTACGATTTTCTCTACATCCCCAAGCGAACCATCCTTATCATTCGCCACTTGAAGGAAATACTTCGAAACTCAAAGCAAACCATCCTCTAACTCAACCATGCCTTAAAGTGATCATTTACCAATCCATAACCCCAGATTTACGACTGAACAATCAACATCTTAAGCATACAAACTCCAAACGACTTGAAACTTGGAACGTAGTCTTATGGGCCCTTCCTTGTTACCGCATATCGATCGCACAAAGTTTATACTCCTATGGATCAATCTGTGCAGTTAATGCGCTTGGTAGATTCAAAGCGGTGGAGGTGCAAAAAGTCATAGCGGGGATACAGCGAGGATATAGCGGGATATAGCGGATAACTCTAAAATAGCATATAAAACACGTACTTAATGTTTTTACAAATATATAAATGGTAATTAAATGAAAAAATATTATTCAATTGAATTGTAAATAATACATAAATAATTTTAAATAAAAACACGTGTGAATATACTTTAAATAAACGAAAAAAATTTATATAACATAATTGAATTTGGTAGAATATTAGAGTATTTTCATTTCTAAAAATATATTAAAAATTAAATCAAATAAATTAATTTCATAATTTTATAATGTATAAATGCAATTTTTTCAATTCATTTTATTAAAAAAGATATAGCGGAATATAGCGAAAATAACGGGATATAGCGGAAATAGCGGGGGTTAAAGCGAAAATGCTATATTTTGGGGCTATATGGAAAACTCGTAGCGGTAGAAATCCGCTATGAGATATAGCGGGGTTGTAGCGGGGTAATAGCGGGGCATTAACTACACAGGGATCAATTCATACTAAAGCCTAACGCGTGTCTAAAACTACATCATCATTCGCTCGGTGTTTTAAACCAAACAAACATCACACATTCAAGCAATCATTACATGTCGTGTACACTAATAGATACACAACTAAACATGTCAATATGAATCCTAAATTTACGGGTAGTATCCATAAGAACAAAGGAGATTCATAAGAACACTAATTTTATGAACTTTTCCAAATCATTTGAAATGTACATATGTAGTTAAAAGATTTTAAAATATATTTTAGAGTATGAAAATCATTTGAATACATCATTAAACGTCTAATACTGGCTAATTAGTGAGTAGAAGCTTAAAACCATTCACATAAAACCCAAGCAATCCAAAGAAAACTCAATAGGCACGAAATCTAAGGATGAACATCGGCTCCAAGATGATCTCTAGCAGCTACTCTTCAATCCAAGATGCTAATCTCACTAGTTTTCCTCTAATGACACGTTTTGGCTAATTAAAGTAAGGAGTAAGGTAAATTTTTTGCTAAGAAGATGGTTAATAGGGGATTCTTTCTAATTTTGGTAAGTAGGAAGTAATGGAGAGAAGTCTAATTGTCCCTAACCTCATGCTAATTCTGAAATGGGCTTTGGACCTAATTATTAACCCAATAATTACCCATTAAACTATTTAAAATAAAGTGAAACTTCAAATAGCCATAAGTCTCTAAAGGTAAGTCCGTTTTCATATTATGATGACTCTATGAAAAAAGAAATCATCATCCCTATCTAATGGAAATAGTTTTAGACCCCAATTCGAATCCTATCTAAAGTTATTGGCGATATAAGATTTTCAGGGTGGAAAATAACTTTACTAGTCATTTTCCAAAACCATAAAACCATACGACCTCATGTAAATAAAAATAATATTAATATTCTACGATCCTTCAATGCGTAGAATACGAGTCGTTACATTATTAACCAATTAATGAGTCAATCAATCAATAAATATTGTGCTATTTATCTTAGCACCCTCCAACTCCAAGTGATGAAATATTGTAGCACAAATCCCAACATGACATACTAAAAGGGTTTTAGAAAGAAGGCTACATGAACTCATGAATTCATATATAGACGCTCTTAAAATACTCAAATAGAAATCCGAGTTTGAATGAAGCTCTTTTTTATGAGAATGATGAAATAAACGGTAATATTATTAGTGTAGATGCTATGTTTGAATTATTATTATTGTAAGTTTTTTTTAGAAACTCACCGATATAGAGGACCTCTGGAAGGGACGGTGGCAGGGCTATCAATTTCCAGCACGACCCGAAGTTTACAGGAAATTAGCAGGTTAACCCAACCCGTTTAAGTGGACGGGTCATCTTCAGATCAACCCGAATTTGACCCGTTTATAAACGGGTGGGTATCGAGTTGACCCGTAAACCCGAATTTGACCCGTTTATGACCCGTTTAAACTTATATGGGTTGACCCGACCCGATTTTTACCCAATCCGACTCGCGAACCCGGATTTGACCTATTTATAACTCGTTTACGACCCATTTATAACTCATTTATACCTTATACGGATTGACCCAGACCGTTTATGACCCAACCTGACCTGACCCGGCTATAATCGGGTTATACGGGTCGGGTCGGGTCAACCCGTTTATAATCGGATCGGGTTAACCTATTTCTGACTTATTTAATAAACGGGTTGATCCGATCCATTTAAAATCAACCTGAACCAGACTTGACCTGACCCGAACCTGACCCGACCCATTGATAGCCCTAGACGGCGGACCGCTAAGTAACGATTAAGTTATGTCTGTCCGTTTCAACTTATGACATCTATAACCCTCAATGTACTATTTTTTTCGAGAAGTGTGTATAAGGGTGGCTCGAAACTAGATCTGTAACAGACCTAGACACCCTTTTCCATTCCGTCACACTTGCGGACTAAAATAGTTTTTTCCTTTATTATTATTACTTATTCAATGGTCACTACTAACTATTTTTTCTCAATTATTTGAGGTTGCTTTTTCCAATAAACATTGGTCACATTTGTTTTTGTTAATTTTGCCAATAACCAGTTTATAGATGCCTATTCTTGCAGTAGTTTATTTGTCTTTGAACTTACATAATTATTTTAAAGCTTGAACATTTTATTTAATCTCATTAGTACTTGCTTAAAGGCCTTAGTTTAAGTTGGCTTTGGGTACGAAAACTTCTAGAATTGGTCTTGTTTATTAGCTAGGTCTTCAGAAATAATTTTAATGGAACAGGCTATCAATGAAGTAGGCCTAAAATCCTTAAGTTCGTTAGCCCTACTTTCTTATGGAGTAAAATAATGTTTGCAAAGTTGAATCTACTTTATTGAAATACGCCGCTATAAATTTCATTAAACACTTATAGTGACAATATAAATGTGAAAATACATAATTAAACGTTTGCAAAGTTGAATCTATCTAATTGTAATGTGTCATTATAACATAAGGAGTAGATAAGTTGTCGTCTGTTCGTAGTTTGTGTTATCCCGCTTTTTGGCAAAGCCGTGATACCAAAAGATCGATCAAAAATGAAAGATAGTTCGTCTCAAAGATTGGTTATACACTACTTCACTATGGATATCGATGAATTTTGTCCAAGCCCGGATCAGGCTACAATTGATAGGACATGGCTAGCAAATCCACGAGAGCCAACATTTCAAGTTTCAAGTCAATCCGAGTTCGTATGCTCAAGATATGATGAATTCAGTTTGAGAGAGATAGCCCTTGTTCGGTTCGAATCCATAGGATACCCCATCGTTCGAATCAATGGCCAGAAATCATGTTCGCATCCATCGGTTCGACTCCATCTACTTCGAACCCATCAAGCTTGGAAGTCCTTCGAATCCATCGAGTTCCTCCTACTTCGAATCCATGGACTTCGCATCGACACCTTCGTATCAATCCCGATGTCCTACCTTCGAATCCATCAGGTGGCCAAGCTTCGTACCCATCCACATGTCTCAACTCGACTCCATATAGTTCGCATCCATCAACACCTTGCTCCATTCAAACCCACCAGGTTCGAACCCATCAAGAACCCATTGGGGTACCTCAGTTCGAATCGGTCACGTTCGAATCCATGAACAATCACTTGCTCGTATCCACCAAGTCAACTAACTTGGATGACGTGTCACTCCACGATGCGAAGTCGGCAAGATCCAAGGAGACGAAGCGTTCAACCCGGAGAGAAGACCGGATCGACTCGAAGGACGCACGCCACCTCATCACAAGACCACGTGAGCTGATGGAGTCGAAGGGAGTGGATTCGAAGCAATGGATTCGAACTAAATGGCCAACCGAAACACTCCAATTCGAATCGATCATATCTCCTAAACCACTGATCCAAATGCAACGAAATTTTCACAGTAGCTTCCATACAAGGTAAAGACTGTTCCTGCCAAGTTTCAACTCGATTGGATCATTTTTTGATGGATTCGAAGTCACTTCGTATCGATCCCAGATCGAGTCGAAACTTGGTGGGGTCGGTCGCATGGGCCCACTCACGTGCCAGAAAAAGTCTCCCTAAGTTTGAGCGAGATCGGGGCCTCCTACGCCTATAAATAGCACCCTGAAGCCTTCAGAAAAGGGGATCTTTGGCCATTCAACGTCGAGACTCTGGCGGATTCAATTCCATACTCCATTATCGCTGTTGTAATCAGATTTGAAAGCTATCATCAATTGTAATCTGCTGTAATCGATTGGAATCATCAAGTGAATCAATAAAGACATAAGCTTCAGAGTGGATGTAGGCAAGATCGCCGAACCACCATAAATCCTGTGTTTGTATTGTTATTTGTGAATTATTGTGATTGTTATTGTTTAGATCTGAGTTCTATATTGATTGTTGCTGATTTGTGTTCATAAACGGGTGCTTTCACGATATTAGGTGTTTGTGGTCAATTTTGACGCAAACATTTTGGTGCTTTCACTGAGAAGGCTAACTCGGGAGTCTACCAATTAGAAGTTGATTCAGAAAGTTTGGAAGTTCAGATTTGAGAAATTATGACGAGACAATCGAGCAAAAGGCCAAGGCCAGAGAGAAGTGAACACCAAGGAAGTCAAGAGGCTTCTTCGGGAGCAAATCAAGCATCGATCTTCATCACTAGGGACGAGATGGAGACAATGATGAAGAAACAGGAGGAGCTAATCCAAATTTTGTTTCAACAGATAGGACAACTTGGAGCACAGAATAGAGAAGCGGATGGAGTTCAGAACGAAGCAGGACCATCCGGCGTAGCACCTGAATTAGGAGGCACACCCATGGAGAATGTTGACCCAATTTCAGAAAGAGAAAGAGGAACATCTGCACAACCCGGGAGTAGTAGAGGAGTGAACTCTCAGTCAAGGGGGCAGATCCCATAATTCCCTCGTGGACTCGGGGGGCAGGTCGAAAGTGATGAGCGAAGGTTGCATCTCGGGGATAATGACAGATTGGCGGAGATGGTTAGGAAAGCTATGAGAGGCGGTTTGGTAAATAAAGATTTGGAGGATGTTAATAGGAGTCCTTTTACTCCAGCAATCAGGCGAGCTAGGAACCCACCAGATTTCAAGTTACCATCGTTGGACATGTATGACGGGAGAACGGACCCCACGGTTCATCTAACGAAGTATATGAGGCATATGGAAGTGCTGGGGGCATCAGAGGAGGTTATGGCCCGGTGCTTTCCATTGTACTTGGGGGATATTGTAGCATTATGGTTTAGACAATTAGAGAGTGGATCCATCGGAACATGGAATGATTTAATTGAGAGATTTATGAGGCAATTCAGGGTTCACATTACAAGACCCAAGAATGTGATGACTTTGGCAACTTTAAAGAAGAAAGCAGGCGAGACTTTGAGAAGTTACCTAACGCGATTCAATGCGGCAGCAGCTTCGGTGGATCGACTAGATCCATCCATGGTTATGATGGCGGCTGTGTCCGGGATAGCTGACGGAACAGAGTTCAAAAATTCATTAACTAGGGATCCACCCGTGGATCTAGGAGAATTCTATCATGAGGCAGAAAAGTTTTTACGATTAGAGGATGCGAGTGCAGAAAGAGAAGAAGGAGAGGAGATAGAACTTTATGCGCTTAAAGACAAAAAGCCTCTCGAAAAGGACTCAGACAAGGACAAAGGTAAAAGAAAGACTGAGAATGACGGCGACAGGTCAAAGCGGCAACGGAGGGAGCCGCGATTCACCACCTATTAAGAGCTAAATAAGAGTTTGGAGCGAATCTACAGAGATACGCACGGGCAAGTTCCATACCGTAGGCCAATACGAAGGGACCCCACTGCTGATGAGAGAAAATCAGATAGATATTGCTTATTCCACGAGCTGAACGGTCATAACACAAACAACTGTAGGCATATAAAGGATGAGGTAGAAGGACACATCAGGAATGGTATGCTGCTTCAGTATGTGAGCAGACGAGCCCCAGCGGTAGAGCCAGAGCGGCCACCGTCTACATTAGCTAGAGGCGACCCTGAACCAGGACATCATTTGGTTATCAATTAATTAAAATAACGATGAACAGGTCGTAAGCTTCCACTAACACAATTAAATCATTTACACATGTACGAGATCGCGAACGTTCTCCAGGCATGCTTTGAATGATCATTGACTGTTTCGTAGTGGGAACTTACACTTTGACAGCTTTGCTTTGCTTTTGTTTCGTGTTGATTTGAACATTTGAACTTGGTTTGTTTGGACATTTCTGTTTTAAAATTCATCCGTCGAATAGATATTTGATTCTGATAATTCTGAAATGGCTAAGCTACTTACACATGTACGGGGTCGCGAACGGTCCTTAGGCATGCTCTGAGATGGCGATAAACCGCCCTGACAAACGATCCAGAGACCCACGCAAACGTGAGCCTGGTATCGATAATACCAAGCCCTCCCGGGCACACTTTCTCGCCTCGAATGGCACACGATCGCGAATGATCACAACTCGCCACGAACGGCACCCGACTTCGAACAGTCACAACTCGCGTCGAACGGGACGCGATCGCGAACGGTCGCAATTCGCCTCGAACGGCACGACTCGCCCCGAACGGCACAACTCATCTCACCTCAAATGGCTCGATCGCGAACGGTCGTCATTTGAGGTCCGCCACTTGACCGCGCACGGTCGCACTTCACCTCAAATGGCTCGATCCCCAACGAACGTCATTTGAAGTCAGGCGGTTGACCATGAACGGTCGCACTTCATCTCAAATATCCCGATCCCGAACGTTCGTTATTTGAGGTCGCATAAAACTGTAAATTACTTTGCAGGACATCAACAGGATATGAACATCCAGCTCATGGTAATACAAAACACACCTTCCTACCGCAAGGCATATTTTGGGGGGCAAATGTTATCCCGCTTTTTGGCAAAGCCGTGATACCAAAAGATCGATCAAAAATGAAAGATAGTTCATCTCAAAGATTGGTTATACACTACTTCACTATGGATATCGATGAATTTTGTCCGAGCCCGGATCAGGCTACAATTGATAGGACATGGCTAGCAAATCCACGAAAGCCAACGTTTCAAGTTTCAAGTCAATCCGAGTTCGTATGCTCAAGGTATGATGAATTCAGTTTGAGAGAGATAGCCCTTGTTCGGTTCGAATCCATATGATACCCCATAGTTCGAATCGATGGTCAGAAATCATGTTCGCATCCATCGGTTCGACTCCATCTACTTCGAACCCATCAAGCTTGGAAGTCCTTCGAATCCATCGAGTTCCTCCTACTACGAATCCATGGACTTCGCATCGACACCTTCGTATCCATCCCGATGGCCTACCTTCGAATCCATCAGGTGGCCAAGCTTCGTACCCATCCACATGTCTCAACTCGACTCCATATAGTTCGCATCCATCAACACCTCGCTCCATTCAAACCCACCAGGTTCGAATCCATCAAGAGTTAGTCACTTCGAACCGATCTTGTTCGAGTCGATCGAGTTCGAACCCATTGGGGTACCTCAGTTCGAATCGGTCACGTTCGAATCCATGAACAATCACTTGCTCGTATCCACCAAGTCAACTAACTTGGATGACGTGTCACTCCACGATGCGAAGTCGGCAAGATCTAAGGAGACGAAGCGTTCAACCCAGAGAGAAGACCGGATCGACTCGAAGGACGCGCGCCACCTCATCACAAGACCACGTGAGATGATGGAGTCGAAGGGAGTGGATTCGGACTAAACGGCCAACCGAAGCACTCCAATTCGAATCGATCATATCTCCTAAACCACTGATCCAAATGCAACGAAATTTTCACAGTAGCTTCCATACAAGGTAAAGACTGTTCCTGCCAAGTTTCAACTCGATTGGATCATTTTTTGATGGATTCGAAGTCACTTCGTATCTATTCCAGATCGAGTCGAAACTTGGTGGGGTCGGTCGCATGGGCCCACTCACATGCCAGAAAAAATCTCCCTAAGTTTGAGCGAGATCGGGGCCTCCTACGCCTATAAATAGCACCCTGAAGCCTTCAGAAAAGAGGATCTTTGGCCATTCAACGTCGAGACTCTACCGGATTCAATTCCATACTCCATTATCGCTGTTGTAATCAGATTTGAAAGCTATCATCAATTGTAATCCGCTGTAATCGATTGGAATCATCAAGTGAATCAATAAAGACATAAGCTTCAAAGTGGACGTAGACAAGATCGCCGAACCACCATAAATCCTGTGTTTGTATAGTTATTTGTGAATTATTGTGATTGTTATTGTTTAGATCTGAGTTCTATATTGATTGTTGCTGATTTGTGTTCATAAATGGGTGCTTTCACGATATTGGGTGTTTGTTGTCAATTTTGACGCAAACAGTTTGAGATCTGAACAATACACATTTCTGGAACAAAACAATATGTAATCTATTAAATAATAGTAAAGCAGAAGAAATTCAACCTCTCTCATTAATTGTAGGAGTTTTATTTACTCTCCTTAATTTTCTCTCGATATTTTGATTTTAAATTTTAGTAATTTATCACTTCATAATTATTCTATTAAACTTCTAATGCCAATTTATAATCAAATACGTACTTTTAAAATTTTCTAAGATTATTCACAAATGCTTTCTTAATTCTCTTCTAATATTTTACATTTAAGTTCATACAATTAAACTAATTACGTAATTAAAAATTTAAACCATTTGATAAACTCAGTTATCAGACATTCGATACATCGTGTAAATTCTAAAATATAAAAATTTCAACAGTATATCATAGTAGCATCAATAAACTGGTAAAACAAAATCTTCATTTGCACATAAAGATATATAAATCACATAGCATAAATTATACATATCAACAACAATAACAAATTTATTTTATAATTCGTTTATATCAATGAAGTTATCATGTATTGCATTGAAAAATTATATTTTTAACTTTAAACACCTATAGTTTAAATTCTCATAGTTACTTACAAACCCTTCATGATTCTCTTCTAATATTCTTTTTACTCATATACATGTATTTAACCAATTATGTAATCTTTATTTTAAATCATTTAATTAAATTCAATTTACCAATATTTAATAATTCATCTAATAAATCTTAAAATATATATTGAGTTAAGTATGCATACAACACACGCGCGTGGATGAAGATGATAAAATTGTTATTTTTATTCATATATAAAGATATATGGATCGCACAACATAAAATGTAAACATAAACAATAATATATTTTTAATTTATAATTCATTTATCTCAAAATAATATCATACATTTTTAGTACAAAATTTTATTTTTTTACAACTTTTCAAGGATAAATTTATAACTTACAACATTGGGATGTGGATGCATAGATTACTCTAACACAAATTAGGTTATGTTGACATTCTTATATTCAACATGATATTAAAACTTACCGAACTCACAACTCAAATTAACGTAACATTTTTTTGTTTTTGCAAATATTGAAGTTGTAAACATGACATTCCTATAATAATGTGAAATTTATGATTAATTTCTAAGTTAAAAAAAGGTTTACTAATTGAAATCTCAGATAATGAATAAAAGTTCATTTCAGATAAGTTGATCGTAAGATATTTTTCTCAACTGCAACTACATACAAAACTCTACTCATTTTTTCTCTCCTTTCTTATATTCAGCTCCATATATCTAATTAGTTAAGCTGATTACTGATTTAAAATATTTAAATATTTTTAATTACATAATATTCATTATTCCATTGTAAATCATTAAAATTATATATACAAATTCATATTAATAAAAATGGAAAATTCAATTTTTTTCATCCATTTATATAAAAAATAATTGTATCACATAGCATCAACTATATATATATATATATATATATATATATATATATATATATATATATGTATGTATGTATGTATGTATGTATGTATGTATTAGCGACCATTTACCTTACATCTGAGTGTTGTATATCATTTTAAATTATAAATTTTTTTATTTCAACAAGTTTATCATATAGTGCTTAAAAGATTCAATTGTTAATAATAATTAAAATTTAAGTATTACTTTTTAACATCGTTACCGTGTGCAACGCACGGGTTACACACTAGTATGATATAATAGGAAGAACAACGGAAAAAGAAAAATAAAATGGAGGCAAGTGATTTTAATATTGGTTCAATGATTAATGGGGTCTAAACCCACTTTATTGATGTTATACTGATTTCACTATATTTAAGTCGTTTACAATACAATATCCTCAAATAAAATGAAAACAATGGAGTTTTAAGTTTCGTAGAATTTCATCAATATCAGTATCTAAATGAATTCAATATCAGTTGAGGTATGGTATATAGACCTAGCGGTTAGGCCCGAGTGTTTGATATTTGTGCTCAAGAAGCCTCCAACCGTTGCTGAAAATCGGACCCATGGATACTAAATTTGTATCTGAAACATGTGTATCATTTGCGCTGCAAAGGAGGAAGGAATAAGGGAATAAAAGTAAACCGAAGAAAATAGTTACGAAAATAGAAACTTTTATCATACAGGAGATGCAAAATAGCTCTCGACAACGTCAATGTTGTCAAAATACAGAATCCTGACGAACAATTCAAGATGAATATACCAGAAGAGAAAACTTCGTCTATGTACATTAAACAATACATGATGATGATATAACAACTCCATGAAAATATAAATAAAATCACAAAACCAAGTATCCCAGTCCGCCCCATGAAATCAATGAAACTGAAAAGAATATCAAGATGCACCCAAAAACAACATTCAAATCTTTCAATCATCTTCACACTCAAATAAAGTTGCCTAACAATTTGGTCAAAATCCAAGTATACAAAACCGAAAGCGTAGCACCGACCGGTATGGTAACCACCCAAGAAGCCACAATCTCTTTAACCACCTCCGCCCTGACACTATTGAGCCCTCTAGCGAACCCAACCCCCATAACCGCACCCACCAGCGTATGCGTCGCCGATATCGGCAGCCCCAGCTTCGACGCCACAAGCACCACGGAAGCAGCTGCAAACTCCGCCGCAAACCCCCTAGTCGGTGTCAGCTCTGTAATTTTCTTCCCAATCGTCGCGATCACCCTGTAACCCCACATCATGAGCCCGGCCACGATGCCAAACCCGCCCCAGGCCAGAACGTCAATCGGGATCACGATGTCCGCTGCCGCCGCGCCGGCCCTGCCATGGAGGATGGAGAGCGCACCGGCCAAGGGGCCGATCGCGTTGGATACGTCGTTGCCTCCATGTGCGAAGGACATGAAGCACGCGGAGAGGATCTGCATGTAGCCGAAGATGGCATACACAATCTTGAGTTGGGCCCCTGTGGGGCCTGCGATGTTGGACAGGAACCCCAGGTTTTCCTGATGGTGGGATGGGGTCGATGCGATTTTTTGGGCTTCGGAGGTGAGGAGCTGGCCGAGTTGTTTGTTGATTACTCTGCTGACTATGAAGGCAGCAAGGATGCCGCAGGCTAGGGATTGGGTGAGGGCGATTGGGAGGGTTTTGCTGAGTGGGAAGGCGGAGAAGGAGATGCCGGATACTCCTAGGAATACCGAGATTGGTGCTAGTCTTGCTGCTGCTTGACCTGGGTTTGGCGCACTGTACACAAACTGAAGCAACAGATAATTATAAAATAGAATCCAAGTGATAAAGTCAATCACTCTGCTAAACAAAAATGATGGTTGTAGACTTGTAGGGAAGAACACATCATGTAGAGTTTAAGTAAGAAAAGAACTGAAAGTAAAATAAAAATCCGTATGAGGTAAAAATATATATATTTGAATATAGTACTTCTATGTTTTTCAATGACAAAAATCTGTATGATTTCACACGCATTGCAGTTCCTGTCCGATTGCAAAGAGAGTATTTAAATTTTCACTTTAGCACTTTTAGAAAGCCAGCTAATTTTAGCCGGTTTTATAAAAAGCCAACCGGCGACCCACAATTAGAGCAAACTCAACTCGTTGAGGGTTGGTTGCATGACAACCCACCTTGAATAGGGAATGCTCTAACCACTTAAGCGAGAGATCCTTATAATACAAATTGAATTCTTTTTATACCATTGTTCAACTTTACACAAAAGTAATTTCCGGTTAAAAAAAAAACGTTTTTCATTTATGTTTTATATATTCAGAAAGCCACAAAAATTTGAAAATTAGTAAAAAATTTAAATCCATCATTTTTCGAATTCGAAATTGTATAAATTCAAATTTCCACTCCATTTTCTAAAATTTAAAAGTCCAATATGAAAACTTTTCTGAGTTGGTTTTTCAGAATCAAAGAATTATGAAATCTATATTTCTCGACTTAAAATTTTTGTACTTTCAAAATTTTCTAAATGCAAATTTTCCGTGATTGGAGTTATATCAAAATTGAAATATTTCATAATTCAATACTTTCAAAATTTGAATACTAACAACAATAACAATATTTCATACTTAACATTTCTAAATTTGAAAATTTACAAAATTACAAAAATTCAAATATCAAAAATCGAAACCAAAGGAGAAAGGACCTACAGATGGATATTGCATCAAAAATAAAAAGTATAAAAAGGCCTTCCCAAAGAGAAAAGGCAAAAATAGCATTTAATTAGTCTTTACTAAGTGGAAAATGTTAGAAATAGTCAATATAGTGTTAACCATATGTTTCTATTTATATGTTAGTGTCTAGGGTTTAGGAAGTAGTGAGTATTTTCTTTTTATTTAAAAGCTTTGTACGTAGTTCTTATTATCTAGTGAATAACAATGTAGTCTTTTTGTTTAAGGTTGTATCTCTCTCCTGTTTCTCTGTATTAAATCCTAACATGGTATCAGAGCTGGGAGAGAAAGAGCGGCAGAGAGATATATTTTATTTTGCTATTTCCTTTTAAATTAAATTCAATCCCAATCTCCCGAAATTCTTCTCAAAATCCAAATCAATACCCCAGAAAATCAAATCGCCTACTAGCCTCTGCTTGTGAGAGAGAATGCCGCCGCCTTGACTGAAGTTGCTCAGATCTGAAGCTCGTAGCCTCACCTTGCCGAGTTCACCAATTCTCGAGTCGTGCTAGAAGATATTGCCGCCGTGCTCTCTAGATGATATTGGAGTAGTCAAAGACGTTGCTTTGCTTTGATGAACTCGAGCTAGTTGTTGACCTAGTTGCATCTAAGGCTTGACTAAAGGTGAAGTGCCTGATGCTTGCTGAGCTCGTCACTTTGTTGTTGCTACAGCGTCTAAATTCTTGCTTGGAAAGATGATCAAGTTGCTAAGATGGGCTGATGAATGCAAACCACTGTGTTGAGTTTTTTTTGTTGTTGTTGATGTATGGACGAGACTGGGCTTGCTTTGCTTGTGTTGAATTGTGTGGCTTGGAATTCGAGATAGAGTTGCTGGTGGCAATGGTAGCTGTAACTTCTGAGTGTGATGTGCACTGGACTGGAGTTGTTCTGGTGGTGAGTTCACCTGAAGCCGATGAGCTGAGATCTACATGTCGAAGTTCTTGAAACATGTTGTCGTTGCTTTGCTCAAGGTGGTTGTTGTTGAAGAGAAGTCGAAGGCTCGCTCTACCTTGTTCTGGGTGATGCTGATGTTGGAGAAGCTTGTGCTGCTGAAGGTTACGACTATATGCTGTTGTGAGAGGGAAAATTTGTGGTTGTGTTGTATTTCGGAGTTTGAGAAGATAATGTAGGCTGATGATTTTGCTGCTGTGAAGTGAGAAGGCAAATGATTTGGTATTGGGGTGTTTGGTAATGGAGGAAGAATGTGGTTGATGGTCAGGGCAGGGGAATGGTAGCTGCTGCAGCAGTTGTAGATGAAGGCAGTAGAAGTTTTGGGTGGTTTGTATGTATGTTTGTTGCAAGAGGAGGCAGAATAGGTTGTTATTGAAGAAGTAGTGTACTGGAATGGCAATGTTGGCGGTGAAGTTGTTTGGCAGAGTGTCCTTGAAGGCAATGAATTGAAAAGGAGATGAAGGTAGGCAAGTGTGTTTGGGTATTCTGTTGACAGTGGGGATGTAGGAGGATGAAGTGGATGGTAGGCTAGCGTGTTGTTGAGATGATTTGGGTGTGTTGAGAAGTAGGGATGATATGGTGTGTGCAGTAGGTATTTGAGGCAGTGGCACAGTTTGTATGATATGCAGGCAAAAAGGTGGAGTAGATCTAAGTTGATTGAGTGATGTTCGGAGATCGGATGTGTGCTTCAATGAGTTTGCTTGTGACTGTTGGTGTTTGACAGTAGTGGCGATCGAAGCAGTTGGACGAAGGTGATGTCAGGTTATAGTTGCAGTAGGTGGTAAGCCTAGAGGATGATGAATTGTAGCTGATGTATAGAAATTGCAAAGGAATTGCAAGGTAGTTGTAGCTTGACACTGAAGAAAACGATGTCGGTTATGAGGTTTGATCGAAAACTGTTTGATGATATGCCTAAGAGAAGATAGACATGCCTACATGTGAAGTAGGCGGAGTGATGAAGATTTGGTTTTGTGTCATCCAACAAGTAAGGAAGAAGAGTCGCGATTCTCACTTGTTGGAGAGATGACAGATACAAGGGACGACCCAAATGGAGAGGTCAGTGGATCCCTAAGAGTAAATCAAGAGTATTTGTTGATTGTTAAAGTACCGATCAACGTGAAACAGTTGAGCATGCCCAACCAGATAGAGATGAAAGTTGTGACCGAGTTCGTCTATGGAAGACGTTGAAGAAATTGTGTTGTAAACTGAATATTAGCACATTCAGTGGAGGGTGTTAGAAATAGTCTATATAGTGTTAACCATATGTTCCTATTTATATGTTAGTGCCTAGAGTTTAGGAAGCAGTGAGTATTTTCTTTTTATTTAAAAGCTTTGTACGTAGTTTTTATTATCCAGTGAATAACAATGTAGTATTTTTGTTTAAGGTTGTATCTCTCCCGTCTTTCTATGTATTAAATCCTAACAGAAAATAATATTGTCTCTTCTTTATAAATTTTATGTTCAAAAAACAGATTATCATTTCCTTATCAAAAATGATAGTCCCTTTGTAGCCAACAAAATAACAATCAACAAACTGATAATAATGGAAGATATAGGGAAGGGAAATGTACCCGACGTATGCATTTATAAACAATGAATGAAGCAGCTGCTCCCACGAATGGAGAGATGACCCATGATGAAGTAACTCGTGCTAATGAACTCCAAAACACAGCACCCATCCCACCATATACGAGGCCGAAACCTACCATGGCTCCTACAATACAATGTGTAGTTGAAACAGGCCAACCATAAAATGATGCCACCTGTTTATGATAAAATGGTACATTATAGCATTTTCTGCCAAATTCTGCACTGAATCACAATCATGTAAAACTCTCTGGTGTTATCGTACAAAATTTCTTGCTTTGTGTGTGTGGGGGGGGGGGGGGGGGAGGGGGGGAGGGGGGGTGAGTTTCAGTTTTAAAAAGGTACCTTTCCGCTATAGAGTGTAGAAGTTGGCAACAATTTTGAGTTCGAAACTGAAGTACGTATGCATTATTCATAAAAATGAACCTTCTATATTGTTCTCAAAGTTTGCGCAGCTTAGTCGCTCAGGTAACCAAAAATAAATAAGTGCATATAGGACAGCAAATATGGAGGAATATCAAATTAATTATTAAATGAAATTATATGTATATCACGATAGAAGTGCGCTCAAGAAGAATTCTCAAAATATATGCCAATTCTGCATTATAAATTACTGATTCGTGTAGAACATTATCACAAATTGTGCTGTTTGCTTGTTGAATTTGTCGATTGAAATTAAAGTTGTAGTTTTAATCAAGTGCAGTTGCCAATTTTGACAAAAGACGTTAATTGGGATCAGGATAAAATGGATAGTCATTTGTAACAACAATGTTTGAGCTTCAGGATTATTTTGACGGAATACGCAGTTGACCATCTGTTCAGATCTTTTAACCATTTCATACTTGTTGTAAAATAATAAAATGCACAAATCAAGAATATACCTGCAACCAGCTACCAGCAGCAGCGAGAGAAGCTAACAACCCAGCAAACAACAAAGAATCGTTTCCTTTAAAAGCATTTGCAACAAGGATCCCCTTCTGCATAGTACTAGTAACATGTGTTCCCATTAGAAAAGCACCTGAAAATTCAAGTACAGCTGCTGTAAGCACAGCCTGAGGCAAAGTAAGTGCCCCAGAACCAACAGATGTCCCCATTGCATTCGCTACATCGTTAGCACCTATATTCCAAGCCATATAAAACCCTGATAATAATGTCAAATAAGACAAGGCTTTGATTTTCAAGCTTACTCCCTGTCCAAGTGACTTCATTGCTAATGGAAATGTTAGTGTTGCAAATGCAATACATAGGCAAATGGCAGTAGCTGTTCTAGATGATATATGGAATGCCTTTGCCATTTCAGGCATGTGACCTTCATTTGGGTGTATTTCTTCGGAGGACGTAGATGAAGAAGTTGGTTTATCTTCTGATTCTGCAAAAGATGAGAAGGTAGCAGATGGGGTGTTGAATTTGTAAAAAAGTAAGGGTTTTGGTTGAATTCTATTCTGTTTGAGGAAGGTTGTGTTTATTGGTCTATGAAAATGGCGAGAGGATGCAAATGGAATGAGTCCTACTCCACTGCAACCTGTTGTTGTATTGTGAAAAAAGATGGAGGAAGAAGAAGAGCAAGTCATCTTTCAAAAACGACGATGAGGTGCAAGAATTTATCAACTGCAAAGAAAAGGGTTGAGAAATATTATGTTGTGGCCATGGAAAGTGTAGAGAGAAGAGCATATAGTTTTGTGGAGAAGTAGAAGAGTTTAAAGTGAGGGGGTAATATTGGCATGAAAATGTGTGGTGGAAGTGATTTGGATTTAGATTCCCCACTAATCCACAATTTCTCCCACGTATACTATTGGGTCATTGAATGTTTGGTTTTCCTTTACATCCATAGAAAGGAATGACTTTTGAACAGCATGTACTTATATACAGCTAGAATACATTGTCTGTACTCAAGTATCTTCAGTGCACTTAACCATTTTCACTTGTAGACGAATTCCTTTTGCATCACACAAAAACAATAGAAAACCTTCATCTTGGAAGAAAGGCAAATTTCAATACATTAATGTCCTTATGTGCACAAATGTCCTTATATGCAGAAATGTCTGTGGCATGTGTATGTGTGCCTGTAAGTGGAAGTGTAAAGCTCACAATTTAGAGAATTTTCTTTATAATTAGCCCATCATCTTCTTAACAATCTTATAGTTACACAGAGGTTTTATAATCTAGTTATATTAACACTTGTTATTGTTTAACCTTGCATTCATAGATTTAAGCTCTCAAATATCGACCATATTGGCTTTCGGGATAGGTACTTTCAAACTATACTTTAACTGAAACAAAACGCAACTTATTTAACTATGAAGTAAACAGGGCCTTCAAACCTTGGCTCTGCAACATTTCAGCTACACAGTTATAAATTTGTGTAAGTTAATGAAATTTAACCTGTTGTATAGATTTACACGTGAAACAAAACACCATAATTTCGTAAAAATAAGAATAATTAATAGATGTATGTAGTTCAGACAAACATGTCAGCATCAAGCATTGATATAGAGTCTGTTAAAGATGGAGACTTATGTAACAAACTCAGTAGATATATTGAACCACCAACAACTGTGTCAAACATCAAGTTTGCATTTTATTAGCAAGTAAATTGGCCATTTTCTTAAATTGTGACAGCAATTGGAATCATAACTGGATATATAGAGAATATGAAAGTTGAAATTATGCAATAGGCTTTATGGTAGAAAAGTGGAAAAGTGCAAATCATAAAAGTCTAATTCATCAAAATTCATCCGTTACAAGTATCTGGTTACTAGCTCACGCGTTGAAGGAAATCAAAACAAGGAAGGCACGGTAACTGTTTGTGAAATCACCTGTTCATATCTGGACTTTAAAATCACACGAAATTTTTATCGATCGATAATACTCATTCCTATGGTTTTACCCGATTACAATTAACGATACATTTCAAATCTGATAAATATTGTGACTTGGAAGTACTTTCCTTTTTCCAAAGAACTTTGCTGCATCCAGACGATTTTGTTCAGGCACTGAAACTTTCCGGGCATGTCGGCAATCCAAAAAGGTGGTTGATTCTCCATTTTTGAACGGTGTGGATCACCGGACGCCGCGGTAATAAAAATGAACACAGGAGAATCAAACCTGTATATGATAATGTAGGAAACTAATTTTCTGGTGTTCGTCGGTAAAGACAGAAGATTGACACTGGTTGAGAAAATTAGAATAGGAGGAAGAAAGAAGACTTTGCAAAGAGAAGTCGGAGGATAGCGGGAAGTTTGTCTCGAGGGGCTGCTATGTTTTAGGGGAGACTTGCCAGAGGTACAGAAAACTGAGAGCGTCTCTTTTTCGACAGAATTAGGGTACACAAGCTCATGCACTATAATAGTCATCACATGCATACAACAAACAAGACAATAATAACTACATGAACCATAGAATCAGAGCCATACAAGCTCATGCAGTTATACAAAACAGCAATATAGTTTATACAACTAATAAATAAACTCAGTTGATAAACTATCTCGAATAATAGTAATTTAACACCGTTAAGGCTCCATAGTGTAAACAATAATAAGTTCAAAATATAAATATGAGAAAGCATCACCTTCTGCTAATCCATCTGCATGGTTGTGCTATTTACACATGCTATTTGGTCTATTTATTTAAGGGCATCCGAGATAATTAGAAGTAAAACATAAAATCTCGAGTCGCACAACAGTTTGGTGTGACCGATAAGTAATCTCAAAACACTATACAAGTCGTTATAGTATATGAAATAGAGGGTATGAAGAATCATATCTAACATGTTCATGCATCCACAGAGTTAGCACATAATATAGGATATATGCTACTCTATATCATAGTCGTCATGGGTGTACTTGATAGAGTTAGGAGTATGCTCTAGGGGCAATTATGTAATCTGTTACATATATCTAACTCGTTGATCAATCTTGTTCGAAATAAAAGTATTTTCTTTCTATTATATACTTGATATAATGTGGTTATATTTTAATAAATTTAATTACGAATATATTTAACAGAAAATCCATAAATGATGTATTTGTGGTAGTAATTACAATTAGTTGTAATCATGAGTATTGAATCACATTGTTACAAAACACATCATTTTAAATATTCAAGGCCAAGATGCATCGACACTAGATATCGATGTATTTGTTGAGATTGAAGTACGTAATACTCTTCAAATGTTGGGCAGTGTGTTACTCATGACTGTTGGGGGCGCTTAGAGGTTATGTAATAACTCACTCGGTGGTTTTTTGGTGATTAATAAAACTAAGATCAAACAGAAAATATCGATGTGGCTAATTTACACAATCCTTTCGACTTGAGAATACTGTCAACCTTCAATATGAAAAACTCTGCTTTGATTATAGTTAAATCATGTAACGACATCCATCAACTGATTATAATTGGGTCGAGTGGAAGTATTGAAAGGAAGACACTATTCAAGAGAGGATTCGTCGCTTCAGTTATATGAGGTTAGTATCATAGTCAACTCAAGTCAACATAAAGTCAAAATCTCTAGCCTGAGTAGTACGGCTAATAATAATTGTTATTATTGAACCAATGATTTTGTGTTTGGACTATAGAGTTGAATATGGACAATATTGGAATTTCGACTATTACCAAATTCTATATAAATCCAAAGTGATACAGTTTTGACGAAGAGAATTGGTGTATACAAATGTCACTAACAGGTAACGCTTATTAATTAAATAAGATTTTACTGAAAATGTATAAGCGATAAATTTGATATAATTTCACACCAATTGCTAAGTGACGTGTGAACTTTAACATTTAAATAGTTCGGTGTTAATTGCTGATCAAATTTATACCCAAGAGTCACACAATTGAAATGATGAATTTCCTTAAGACCGAATAATTTAATTAGTTTATAATTGTTGTAAATAAATTAAATTAATTAATATTTATGAAATATTAATTATAAAATTTGAATATGGTTTGAAAAATAAAAATTGTTATATATTTATAGTAGTTATAAATGTACCAATCATATATGATATCGATGAACGATTAAATTAGATTTAATTGCATAGCATTTTTGGTTTGGGCTTAAATGAGTTTAAAGCCCATTATTAGGCTGCAAATTTTGGTTTAGATAGGTTATTGAGGCGGTTAAAACTTAGGATTAGACCTAGAGATGAATGGATAAGATTAAGAGAGAATAGATAACGAGATTGTCCTAATATCTCTCTTGTACAAGGCTATATATATGGATCTCTAAACCCTTATAAAACAACTTTTGGTTGCCATAATTATAAAGTTTGTTGGCCAAAATTAATCCCCATATCAATTCTAAGAATCTTAAAATCAATTCAAATTAAGTAAAAGCACTATTTGATAAAAAAGGTCGACGATTCCAGACTTGCAATTTGACGGATCGAGCATAACTAAAGAAGGAAATTCATTCATTCAAGTGGACTCAAAGGCATCATCAATTGGTATTTTATTTATATATTACAATAATCATATCATATTTTATGATTTAATATTTATTAATCCCAAATCTGTGTGTGTGTATATATATATAAAAATGAACACAGGAGAATCAAACCTGTATATGATAATGTAGGAAACTAATTTTCTGGTGTTCGTCGGTAAAGACAGAAGATTGACACTGGTTGAGAAAATTAGAATAGGAGGAAGAAAGAAGACTTTGCAAAGAGAAGTCGGAGGATAGCGGGAAGTTTGTCTCGAGGGGCTGCTATGTTTTAGGGGAGACTTGCCAGAGGTACAGAAAACTGAGAGCGTCTCTTTTTCGATAGAATTAGGGTACAGAAGCTCATGCAGTATAATAGCCATCACATGTATACAACAAACAAGACGATAATAACTACATGAACCATAGAATCAGAGCCACACAAGCTCACGCAGTTATACAAAACACCAATAGAGTTCATACAACTGATAAATAAACTCAGTTGATAAACTGTCTCGAATAATAGTAAGTCAACACCGTTAAGGCTCCATAGTGTAAACAATAATAAGTTCAAAATATAAATATGAGAAAGCATCACCTTCTGCTAATCCATCTGCATGGTTGTGCTATTTACACATACTATTTGGTCTATTTATTTAAGGGCATCCGAGATAATGAGAAGTAAAATATAAAACCTCGAGTCACACAACAGTTTGGTGTGACCTATAAGTAATTTCAAAACACTATACAAGTCGGTATGGTATATGAAATAGAGGGTATGAAGAATCATATCTAACATGTTCATGCATCCACGGAGTTAGCACATAATGTAGGATATATGCTACTCTATATCATAGTCGTCATGGGTGTACTTGATAGAGTTAGGAGCTAGGGGAAATTATGTAATTTGTTACATATATCTAACTCGTTGACCAATCTTGTTCGAAATAAAGGTATTTTCTTTCTATTATATACTTGATATAATGTGGTTATATTTTAATAAATTCAATTACAAATATATTTAACAGAAAATCCATAAATGACGTGTTTGTGGTAGTAATTACAATTAGTTGTAATCTTGAGTATTGAATCACATTGTTACAAAACACATCATTTTAAATATTCATAGTCAAGATGCACCGACACTAGATATCGATGTATTTGTTGAGATTGAAGTACGTAATACTCTCCAAATATTGGGCAGTGTGTTACTCATGACTGTTGGGGGCACCTAGAGTTTATGTAATAACTCACTCGGTGGTTTTTTGGTGATTAATAAAACTAAGATCAAACATAAAATATCGATGTGACTAATTTACACAATTCTTTCGACTTGAGAATACTATCAACCTTCAATATGAAGAACTCTGTTTTGATTATAGTCAAATCATGGAACGACATCTGTAACATTCCTGAAAATCAACCACGTTTAATGACAATTAATTTAATTTTGGAATTAAATTGTGAATAAATTAGAAATTTTCAAAATAAATCAAAAAAAAATTAGATTATAAGTAGCAATTTGATTTGAAATATAAGAAAAAGTATTTTATAAACAAATATTGAATTTAAAAATAAATGTATTAAAAATAAAATAGAAATTAAAAGCTTCGAAATTAATAAAAAGTTAATGATAGTTTGTTTTCTAAATTTTTAATTATATTAATATTTGGAAGATGTAATAATCAAAAGATTTACTTTTAAGATTTAATCTTCTTATATATATACATATATGAATAAAAGTGATTAATTGTTAATATGTAATCAAAATATTTAAATCATTCTTTTCTTTTTATAAAGTTGTACAAAAATAAATAATAAAGAATGTATGAATGTAGAATGTGTGTGTGTGTGTGTGTGTGTGTATATATGTATGTATATGTAAATATAGTGAGCTAAATTAAAGGTTGTAGTATGAAAAATAATTAGGATAAAATTTTATTTGTGTAAATATAAATATTAAAGAAAACATAAACATTTTAAAATAAGACATATGTTACATATGAAATATATTTACATGAAGGGTTAAACAAAAATTTACAAAATAATTGGAACTAAGGGTATAAACATAAAAATGCTATAGATGAACATTTGTAAAGAAATAAGCTAATATGGATGACCAGTGTAGAAATCTCATAATTGGGTTTAACAAGTGGCACTCAACTTCGTTAATTGAAAAATAATAAAAAAAAAAAATCATAGAAACTTTTCAGCTTCTCTTTTCAAATATTTAGCTCTTAGATTTCTGAAAGGAAAAAAGTAAAGAAATCTTGAACATCACAAAACTCATCACCAAAGGAAATAGAGAAAAAAAAAGAAAGAGAGTGGAAGTCAGGCTGTTCTTCCTAAGGCTGAGGATTTGAAATTCTCCACAAATTTCAAAACTGAAACAAGAAACCAAAGCTAGAAAAAAAGAAGATCACAACACCAGAAAGGCAATTTCCTCATGGTTATAAGCATGACAAAACTAATTTGTTACGGTTATAACCGTTAAAATAGGTACCGTTGGCAAATTCAGTCACACTTTTGCTCACGGTTATAACCGTGATAAAATAGTAATTTCTCACGCTTATAACCGTTATATATTTAGATATTATCACACTTATAACCGTGACAGAATAGTGTTTACTCACGGTTATAATCGTGATAAAATGGTTATTACTAACGCTTATAACCGTGGGAAATTTAGATAGTATCACACTTATAACCATGAGAGAACAATAGTTTCTAACATTTATAACCATTACCAAAAAGGAAACTCTAACACTTATAACCGTGACAAATGCAAATTACATCTAATAGTATTTCATTCAACCACATCTCATTCCGGATCTTATAGTATAATCACATATTATTTCATTCAACTATACAAATTCAAATTTATAGCAATAACAAACATGAAACTAAATTTCAAAATTAATATAACATCAAATTGTAAAGAAAATCAAACATACTAATTAGTTCATATCAAATTCTACAAAGTTCATTGTGAAAACTTCAAATTTCACTACTACAAAATATTTTGAAGCTTACTGAACTGATATTGCATTTTCTGAGGGTCTGTGTCGTAATTTTAGGCACCCAAACTGGGCTGCACCAGGAGAGGAGCCCTCGAAGATAAAAGGTAAGTGTCCTGTCGCTGCTTGATATCTTTGTTGAATCTGCTTAACAATGTTGTCACAAATTGTCATCTAATCTAAAAAAAGAAGTTATTGATAAAAAGAAGAAGAAAAATACAAGAAATGGATCATGTCATCCCTTCATCCCTTAAAACCCAAAGGATAAAAAATCAAAAAATAAAATGTAAAAAGAATTATGTTTTTAAAGAGGATTGTTTGTTACCTCTAGGATTTCTTTGCTGCTTCAAATGCAGTTTCTTCCAATGACACAAACTGTGCCACCTGTTGCACCAAACAAGCTTGAACTATCAGTGTGAAGTAATAGCCGATGCTGCATTTCTTGAACTAGCTCCACCAGTTTATCAGTCCCGTGTGACCCAAGTCCGCAATTATTGTAACTATAATGGCACTGTATGACAGTAAGGAAAGTAATAAGCGTTGATGATAAAGTTCATACGATACAAGACTACATGACAGTAAAATAAATGTCCCTTTTAGCAGAAGATGACTGGACAACCAATACCTGATACATGAGCTCTCCCAGTGCTGAAAGTTGCTTGTCGGTTGGCGCTGTCATCAACAGCGCTTTCAAAGTCTATGTATTCCCAAATCATCGTACAACATGGTTAGCAAAATCTTCAAGCATAGTAAAATCTTCGAACATCGTACAACATGTGAATAAATTTTGCGTACAAAGGAACTAAAATAAAGGATAAGCCACATTATTTTACTAACAACACATTAGTCGTCCCTAAGAGTAAATATGGCATCAAAACTATGTGATACCTCAGAAAAAACAGTAGTACATATCAATTAGAAGCATTTTAAGGAATAAAATAACATAAGCAAAGTATGTGCAGTCAAAAAATAGCAGATAACCTCAATTAAATACGGATTTAGTCTTACCTTCACCATTGAATGATGCAATATTTGACTTTTGTCAACAAAGGAGGAGCAAACAAAGATGATGCTGGAAAAGGATTTAAAGCACCCACCGATCAATATTTGAAGGATTTGTTCCTCTCTTTCCGTTGTTTCTGCAGTCGACAAAACGTTAGTTTATTATTTAGATTCGTGAATACCTAATTGCATCAATATTAAATTGCATTCAACTTACTTCCTAGGAGTATAAGGAATACTCTCAGTTTCAATTTACAATACTTTGCAATACTTAGTTTCAATTATAAACAGTGGCTAGTTTTTATAACGACGAAGCTTTCGCCGCTATAAGCCGTTATAAGTTCATAACGGGGAATACTTCGCCGTTATAAGTTGTAGCGGCATAAGTTTAGGGCATAAGTATATAATGGCGAAGCTTCGTTGTTATAAATCCTACCATTTATTTAACTTATCTAGACCGTGGCTAGTTTTGTGGTTATTTAAATGCGCAGTTTGTTCATTCAAATAAAAAATAAATAAAAATATTAGGTGATAATGATGCAACAATACATTATTCTGCAAATAAATAAAAGTTTTCTTCAGTTTTATTAGGGCACTTGATGTGAACTCATGCTACACATGGGTTGTATTGGAAATGCAATATTTTTGTGAAGATATAAATAAAATCGCTATAAATTATTTCTAGTTCAATTTAAAAAGCCCATTATTTTTCATATGTTACGCATGTTTATATTCAGTGACAAATATATTGATGTACATGAAAGCAAAAGTAATCCATACGCAAGTTTCAGCAAATACTGAATATTAATAACTAAAGAAATTAAACATTAATGTAAGAACTTTCTAGTTGAATTATTATACCATAATAAATAAACAAATATCACAAATTTATATTCTTTGTTGTGCAATTACCTGGATAAAATTCTAACAATTCTCTACCTGGGCACAGTATAAGTAGGGTAAAAAGAGTTACAAAATTGAGGGAAAGAACATGTTGTATGAAATAAATCAATAGTAACTAGCAGTCAACATCTAATGCAAGCTAATTAAATAACATTAACAGTGAGCAAGCTGCTGATGCCTGTATGAGAATCGGTTCTGTTAAACAGATTAATAGAAAGAAAGCCAAATGAATGGATGGTAGAGACTATAAAGATGAACACAAACTACATAATTATGTACACATTTATAAAATCTACTCACATACATCATAAAATTGGACTAAGCTTTTATGCCCAGAGAGATCTTTCAAAATTTTGACCACCCTGCAAACGTCCTATATTGCTATAGCTGTTGTCATCTGGAAAGAAATTTCAACTAATCAACATTTACCCTTGAAAGCAGTTTGGTTATTTATTTATAACAGACAGTAGTGAACATATCAACGATAATACCTGTCATAGCTAACCGTGTACGCAAATAAAATTATGGCCCAGTAAGTTTATCCATGTAATTTTTGATAGTAAAGTAACATAATAAGCTTTCAGCATACAGCAACTACTTATTCCATAACCAATATTTCTGTATTAAATGATTTGCAGCTATTTGGGTATGTTACATGAAGATGATTTTTTCTTTTCTGTTCATTCTTATTGTAAGCTAGGCCAGTAAATAATATGCACTGTATGCATCCCTGCAAGTTTATTCAAGCCAAATTATATCACTATTTGTACAGTAATTACAGTTACCATTTATCCTTCTTGTTTGTAATTTTATAGATCACCCAGATTTTCACAATTTTAACCATCAAATTGTTTCTCCCTTTAACCTACATAATCAGTTTTCATATTTACTGTACTGGTTCCATTCCAGTTGCGTCCCTCAAAAGCCTCCTACTTATAAAACTTTGTATAATCCAGAATTCTGGTAATTTCGACATATGAAAACTTACATTATAGTTCTAAAACAAACTTTATGGATTGCATTAACTATAACTCGAACTTACCTTATGATTGTATATCTTCTTGCCCAAGCTCTTTGACCATCTTGGAGATGTATGGAAAAATATAACCTACCTTTAACAATAAAGTGTGCATAATAAACTATTAAAAACCCAACAAACCTTACTTTGATTGAATGATATGGTGATGTTACGCGACATCCACAGCGGCAACCAAAACTTGACTGTCTGATTGATATGAATCACACACATATAAAAGAAGGATCAATATACTCTTAATTTCGAGCTTCTTTGTAGTTTTAAATCGTTATTGGATTTGAAAAAAATACAAGTCAAACACATATTACCTCAAAACATATCATAATATTTCTGAATATTATATTCTAAGAAGATGAAAAATGTGAGTATAGATCTAATAAATAAATCATATATTATTGAATTGTGTTATTTAAATAAAACATCTAAAACTACCATTGTCATATAAAAAACTACCATTGTTAAAATAAAAAACCAAAACACTAAAATTGATATAATATATGTATATCATGAAGAGAATATGCTTGTACATTGTTTTGTTTAGTCCCACATCGTGGGATAAGTTCAGTCCTTACTTCTGAAGCCTTTATATAAAGTAGGCCATGCAATGTAAATAGATATCTATTCTCTGAATGAATAAAATTTGTTCTCTCTCTAATGGCTTCTACTTTCTTTATTCTATAACACGTTATCAGCACGATGTTTTATTTATTTATTTTTACGCATTTAAGATCTATTTCTTTTCTGATCTAATTTTATTTCGTAGATCAAACTTGTTTTGAAATTTTTTGTTTTGATCTCATTTCTTTTTCCTGGATCTCATTTTGTATACCTTATAATGTTGATCTAATTATGTGAATCTAATATTATTTATTCGTATAGATCTAACTTTGTAGACTTCATTTTTCAGATCTCTTTTGTAGACTTATTAAATTGATTTTATTTGTAGATGTTATTATGTTGATCTCAATATGATCTAATTTTTCTAACCTAATTCTATTATAGATCTTTAATATTTTATATTTTATATACTGTTGCTTTTCTTTTCGATCCACAGCCTTGATATGGTATAATAATTGATTTTACATCTCATTGATCTTTCATTATTTTTAATTGATATTCTTTGTTATGAAGGGTTTTATATAAAAATTTCTACCAAATTAATGTTGATTATCAAATATCTACATGAAATAGTTTTGATATTTGTAGCGTGTATAATTATATATATTATTGCTGATTTAATAATACAGAGAGGTTTGAGTTGCAGGAGAAGCAAACAGATTATTTTCCAATGACTCCAGTAATGGGAATCGAATCAATGGTACTTATATTTTTGACTTGTTCCATTTTTCATTCGTCGATGTATAAAACACATTTCCTTTTAATGGAAACACGCACTTTTGCTCTTGCTATGAGATTTCCGGTTTCATTCACGCATTGAGTAAAACAAAGTTCCGTGATGTTCATATTTTCATTTAGAAATAATTTAGAATTTATATGATTATATCTGTTTTTGTTTTTGTTTAGGAATTAACCATATTCAGATGAGTTATTCCATTATGTTCTGCTTACAGAGTTCTATTAAATTGATTCTTCATTCTTTATAAAAGTTGTGCATATATTATGGACATTATATTCCATTTCTAGCATTTGATTTGAATTATACGGCTAATGGTAATAATTACCATACCATCTTGTTTTATTTGGTACTTGACATTCATTGAAGTAAAAAAAAAGGTTAGTCCACTATTTGATCAATGAAATTAAGCAACACAAGAAACAAAGTTTCATCAGGTTTCTATTTTATTATATGGTATAAGTCATGTCATTTTTTTCTTAATCATGCCACAATAATGGTAAATTGTATACATTTTTTTAATCATAAATGCATTAAATGTTGTCGTCATGGTAATAAATTAAATTATCATATCATCATAAATGCACTGGCTTCTAATTCATGAACTTCAAGTTCATTAATTTGTTATGAACTTCAGGTTCTCAAATTTTGCGTAAACTTTTATAACAATGAAAGTTATTTATATTTAAGTTATATTTTTATCCTTGACTAAGGTTTTTCCTATCGGGTTTTCTTTTGTAAGGTTTTTACTGAAGTATTAAATTGATCCAGAAGTATCGAACTCTATCTGATGCAGTAAATTATTGAAATATGACATACTATATTATACACTTTTTCCTTCACTAAGATTTTTCCCATAGGGTTTTACTTAGTAAGGTTTTAATGAAGCATTATTTTGATCATGAAGTATCAAACTCTTATAAGGAATATCATTTTTAGTATGATATTTATGATTTCACAAGTTGCACTATTTTCCTCGTTCAAGGTTTTTTTTTCCACTGGGTTTTTCTAATAGAGGTTTTTAATGAGGCAACAGACAATATCTATATCGACTGAATTGATAAATGCAAGCAAGATAATAATGAGGGGGAGCAATCATCATACACGTTTCAAAACGGAAATTTCCAAATTATCCGAGCATTCAAGATTTTGAAGATGCATATTCAAGGGGGAGTGATATAATATATGCATATTATGAAGTGAATATGCTTGTACATTGTTTTGTTTAGTCTCACATCATGGGATAAGTTCAGTCCTTACTTCTGAAGCCTTTATATAAAGTAGGCCATGTAATGTAAATAAATATCTATTCTCTGAATGGATAAAATTTGTTCTCTCTAATGGCTTCTACTTTCTTTATTCTATAACAAAAATAACATTTTAAAGGTATTTTTAAGTCGAGGAGGTACATTTACAAAATTTTAAAAGCTAAGTAGAAAGGCCTGAGTCCTAGTTTTAATTATGAGACTTTAACATTTTAAAGGTACTAAGTAAACTACTTACTTTGGCTTAACAACTTGATAACTATTAACTTTGATGATTTTTAAAGTTCTAACTTTGAAATAAGATGTTATGTTCTTATGATTATATTTCTTTATATTGGTCATTGGTATTACCAAACATATTGATAAAAGAATCAAAATATACAATTTGAGAATTTTTGATACAAAAATTATGGCTCCCAACCTAAATGCCAATGAAGCATTGAAGAGATGCTAAACTACAACATCTTATATAACTATTGAAAAATAAAACACAACATCCATCAACTACAAATTTAATTATCTTAAAAACTATTGAAATTGTAAGTAAGAAAGTTTCAAAATATTAAACCAACTTGAAATACTCGCCATTTATGAATGCTAAAAGACATACAATACAACATTCATGTTACTTGTTTCGAAGCCATAGATGTTTATTTTTATTTTTCTCGATTCTATCCTCTAGCCTTTTAAAACTGAATACATTTCCCATGTACAATTCATGAAAGATAGGATGATTCTGTGGTTTTAAATCCCGAAGTTCTCCCAACTTCTTTACTTAAACACATATAGACATGCATTACCAATAAACCAAGTAGAAAACTATGTCAAACTAAAAACTCCCTAATTTAAGGCTGAATAATTCCTCATAAGACTAAATAAAATACATATCATCAAACTGTTAACCCTTTTTATACATACACATTACAATATAACTTCAAAAATAATAGAAAACTGAAAAATGTACCCGATAAGAACTGAGATGATCTTATCTAATTATGTATCCAAGCACAACAAACATAGGAAGAGTTGCAAAACCAGCAAGTGACAACTTATCTCGGATCAAAAACCAAAGAAAAAGAAACATCCTAGAAAGTATTTACAAAATTAGAAAGTGCTTCTATATCATAAGTGTGAAAATTTTAGGTTCATTAGTCATGTATAATGATAACTGTCTGCCAATGTTCATATGAATGTTAGATCTGTACAATCACTAACTGTGTTTATAGCCTTACTGTAGTGTGCCATTTGAGTTACATAAAGATGTCTACGATCTTTGATTACTCACACAGGCAAGGAATTGGTGAAATACATCTCAAGTAATAATAAATTGGATTTACCTAGAATTTGAGATATCATAATTTTTTTAGGTATGGTTGCTACACAAATGCAAGAATAAACTGAACATAATATCATTCTTATGAGATCAGTCCTACTTTAGGGTTCAAAAGCAACCGTATATTTTCTTTTCTATCCGAGTGATATAACTCATTTGTTACCAGATATTTGAAACCATGTAATATTATGCACATAAAGTCATTATTATAGCATGGAAAGTACAAACAATGATTTGTTTTATGCTTGTAGGAAATATATAATGGAAATGAGAAAGGTTATAAGAGAGAGGCTAAAGGAACGTTTATCCATGGATTTTTTTTGTCTCTGTAACCATTACGATAATTTTGGTTCTGGGGGATTTAGCTAAAAGTGTGTAACTATGATTTAACATTGAAATGTTTTATGAATCATTGTTTCCATAGTAGCTAAAATTTATTTTCAAACCCCTCTATAAGTAGAAAGTGGACACATTAACTCTTGAGTATTTTACGTTGAATTTTAAAAGGGAACGTTTGTGTTCAATTGTTATGTTTATTCGCGTTTACATTCAATTGTTATGTTTATTCGCGTTTACATTTTCCTTGTATATAAATTGCAGCTGACATGAATAATTGATGTACATAGGTGCACGTACCATTGGCAAAGCTAGGACCACAAGCTTTAGAAGCGAAACATGAAAGCCTAACTGTCCAAGTAGTTCAAGCTTCAGGGATAACAATCTGATACCATTAGATCTCTAATCTGCAACTGGCTTTAACAACAAATATTACCGAAACCTAGTGAATAAGTCAGTTAAGCTCCTTTGCACAAAATAGAAATCCAGAAAATTTTAGGAAAATTGTGTTTTTTGTTTATTTCTTTCCTTTGATATACAAGTGCCTACTAAATTTGAATGCACACATTTGGTTTTCTATCATTTCCATTAATAGTGGCGTACTTTAATAAGAAAGAGTGTGTATGTGTTTTAATTGAACTTATTTTACTATAAAATATTCCCACATATCGGAACAAAAAAGAAATAAAATAAACTTGAGCCAAACTAAACTATAGGGTTTCTACAAATTTTCTATAACTTTTTTATTCCAGAAAGCAAACAAAGAGGTAATAAGACAACAAATACAAATGAAGCAGCTAAACTTTAAAATTTGAAAGCAACTAAAAAAGTTTACTGTATGTTTAACTAATTCCTCAACATATGTCTAAACTTAAAATTTTAAAAGCGGCTAAAAATGAAAAGTTCACAATAGTACTTATTCTAAGACAAATTAAAGTAATTAGAATTTATATATTTATTTAAAATTGTTAATACATAAAAGAAGTCTTACGTTTTGGTCATTGTATGTTTGTACCCTAAAGCCATCATGAGATAAAATTGACAGTAAAGTGAAAGTTGCTGCTCGGTTTGAATAGTAAAGTCAAAGTTAGTGCTCTGTTCGATCATGAACAAAATCAATAAATTCAAACAACAAATCCATCTTATTTTTCTCAAATGCAAAATAAGCCAAGTGAAATTAATAACTATATCCATTAAACAAAAAAATTTGACGAACAAAACCATCAGTTATACTTGAATATCAACACATAAATGCATGAAATAAAGTTCCTTTACCTAACCGAGTAAGACTTTTCTTCTTTGCCTGGAGTAAATCCTACAAAGAGGAGATTATGGCGATACAGCGGAAGAAGGGGATCGACACGACAAAAAAATTAACTCGGATTTTGGGAGTTGAAGTGGAGAAGCGCAAAGATAAAACCCTAGATTAGGAATCGCAAAACAGAAGATGGAAAAGGAACGAAGTAACACGAGCGTTAGGAATGTGTTTTAATATGTTAATTACAAATTTGCCCCCATGACTTCATCTTATTTACACCATGGAAAAATATACCAATGGTTATAAATGTGAAAAACGTTAACCAACAGAAATATTTGTTGGTATTTTGTAACTGTAATAACCGTTAGGAATTCTAAAAAATAAGCGTTGCAAAATAGCTATTTTAGTGTAGTGTTTCAGCTTTCAATTGAAAGAAAAAATAATAATCAAAAGCCAGCTTTCAAGGTTCAACTTGAAACAGCAAAGCATCAAGCAGGTTCAGGAAAAATCAAAAGAAAAAAACAGGATCAAGCAAAGCATAAAAACAATCTTCTGGAATCAAAGCCTGGAAGCAAGATTTAGATTCAATAGAAAATGCAAGAATCAAAATAAAATCAAATGTCAAGCAAGGATCAAGTCTAACTTCAACAAAATCAAATCTTTCAAACCTGAAAAACATTCCAGGCCTCCTCTGTTCAAACTTAAAAGTCAGGTGAGCAAACTTATATTTGACCCAGTTTTTTTTTTTTATATTTGTGATGATGATTGCTTGATTGTTATGGTAAATACTTGAATGTTGTTAGGAAAGGTATTTGTAATACCTAGCTGTGATATATGTGTATAAATAAAGTATGCATATACAGGCAGAAACTTGCACTGTGCACATATGACAGGTTTTAAGAATCTGTTGAAAATTTTATACTACCGAAAGGAATCCATATTGGATTTTGATCTCTAAACAAAATTTGTTTGTGTTGGTCAAATTCAAATTTTAAAATTAATTCCAAGTGATTATATTAAGCAATTATTTAGAAATAATAGAAAATACAGCGAAATCAGGGATATGCTCAAAAGTCAATCATCAAAAATTTGTGTTTGAACTTCATAATCGTATTCGAATTGGTTAATGATGAATTTAGATGAAGGTTTCATAATTTTTAAATAAGCAAATCATGTGAATTTATGAGATGAACGAATTATGCATTTTCGATAATTCTAGATGATCAGAGTAATAATAAAAATCGTGATTGAAGGGGAAGCATGTTTGGAAGTCATGAATTATCAGAAAAATATTCGTTTGAATTCTAGTTCACCGTGGAGATCAGGAAATGTTGATTTAGGGTTTGTGTAGCAGTTGTGTTAGTCAATGCTTTCGAATCAAATTCTCTGTCATGGATGAATCGAGTGCTGCCGCACCAAGGGAAATCGAAGCATGGTTGAACGAAGCTGCTCTGGTTAAGGTAGTAGGGTTGCAGGTGGTTGCTATCGTCGACGCAAGATGTTTTGGTTGATCAGGTTGTTTCCAGCAGTGGCTCATTTGGCTCGAAATTGTTCGATTTTGTTCTACTGTTGATCACATCGATCTGGGTGGTAAGAAGCGATAGGTCGGTGATCGTTGGCTTAAGGGAAACGGCGAAGATGACTGGAGATCACTAGAACTCTGGTGCATGTGCACGCGTGATATTGCGTGTCTGCATTGATTTAAGGATTGAGGAAGATGATGATTTATCGGGGACGAACTCGAAGGAACACGTGAAACAACTCGGAGCAAATGAAAGAGCGAGTAGCCCGAAGATTTGGTCGGGAAAACTTAAAGATTGACCTGGGTTTGGGTGATTGGGAATAAACAGTTTTTAAAAGTTTTTAAATTCTAAACAAGTTTTATAAAATTTAATCAAGTCTAAACTAAACTTTGTCAAACAACTTCTTTTATACAATATGTGTTTACTTTTGTATTGATTAAAAGGTTTTTAAATATAGAGTTTTAACGTATTTAAAAATAACCTTTGATATTTAAAGCAGTCAATTCAAGATAAAGGAATTTTCTTTTGATTTGATTAAAATCTTAAGTGTTTAAAAGATTAATTAATTGATTTAAGTAATTAAGGACAATTTATTTTAATGATTAAAGTTGATTAATTTAAATGATTAGTTAAAGAATAATTAATTGATATGGTTAATCAATTAAAGTAATTAATTTGAAGATAATTAATCCAAGGTTAATTTAATTAATGTAATTAATTAAAGATTTCTAATGAAGGTAATTATGTGGTTGATAAATTTAAAAACCACGCAATTAATTCATCTTAATTGAAGACGTTTGATTGTTATTGAATGCTGTGTGATGGATTGATATATTTGATATGTGATGTGATGCTATGTAACATGAAATGCTTTGTGCTAAGCTGTTATATCTGTGATGAATATACTGTGGTATGAATATGAAAACCCCTTGGCCCGTAAACCGACATTTCACTACACCAAAACAGCTATTTTGCAACGCTTATTTTTTAGAAGTCCTAACGGTTATCACTGTTACAAAATACCAACAATTATTTCCGTTGGTTAACGTTTTTCACGTTTATAACCATTGGTATATTTTTCCACGGTGTAAATAAGATGAAGTCATGGGGGCAAATTTGTAATTACCATATTAAAACACATTCCTAACGCTCGTGTTACTTCGTTCCTTTTCCATCTTCTGTTTTGCGATTCCTGATCTAGGGTTTTATCTTTGCGCTTCTCCACTTCAACTACCAAAATCCGAGTTAATTTTTTTGTCGTGTCGATCCCCTTCTTTCGCTGTATCGCCATAATCTCCTCTTTTTAGGCATTACTCCAGGCAAAGAACAGAAGTCTTACTCGGTTAGGTAAAGGAGCTTTATTTCATGCATTTATGTGTTGATATTCAAGTATAACTGACGGTTTTGTTCGTCAATTTTTTTGTTTAATGGATATAGTTATTAATTTCACTTGGCTTATTTTGCATTTGAGAAAAAGAAGACGGATTTGTTGTTTGAATTTATTGATTTTGTTCATGATCGAACGGAGCACTAACTTTGACTTTACTATTCGAACCGAGCACCAACTTTCACTTTACTGTCAATTTTATCTCATGATGGCTTTAGGGTACAAACATACAATGACCAAAACGTAAGACTTCTTTTATGTATTAACAATTTTGAATAAATATGCTAATTACTTTAATTTGTCTTAGAATAAGTACTATTGTGAACTTTTCATTTTTAGCCGCTTTTAAAATTTTAAGTTTAGACATATGCTGCGCAATTAGTTAAACATACAGTAATCTTTTTTAGTTGCTTTCAAATTTTAAAGTTTAGCTTCTTCATTTGTATTTGTTGTCTTATTACCTCTTTGCTTGCTTTCTGGAATAAAAAAGTTATAGCAACTTTGTAGAAACCCTACAGTTTAGTTTGGCTCAAGTTTATTTTATTTCTTTTTGTTTCGATATGTGGGAATTTTTTTTAGTAAAATAAGTTCAATTAAAACACACATACACTCTCTTTTATAAAAGTACACCACTATTAATGGAAATGATAGAAAACCAAATGTGTACATTCAAATTTAGTAGGCACTTGTATATCAAAGGAAAGAAATAAACAAAAAACACAATTTTCCTAAAATTTTCTGAATTTCTATTTTGTGCAAAGGAGCTTAACTGACTTATTCGCCAGGTTTTGGTAATATTTGTTGTCAAAGCCAGTTGCAGATTAGAGATCTAATGGTATCAAATTGTTATCCCTGAAGCTTGAACTACTTGGATAGTTTGGCTTTCATGTTTCGCTTCTAAAGCTTGTGCTTCTAGCTTTGCCAGTGGTATGTGCACCTATGTACATCAATTATTCATGTCAACTGTATTTTATATACAAGGAAAATATAAACGCGAATAAACATAACAATTGAATGTAAACGCGAATAACATAACAATTGAACACAAACGTTCTCTTTTAAAATTCAACGTAAAATACTCAAGAGTTAATGTGTCCTCTTTCTACTTATAGAGGGGTTTGATAATAAATTTTAGCAACTATGGAAACAATGATTCATAAAACATTTCTGTGTTAAATCATAGTTACACACTTTTAGATAAATCCCCCAGAACCAAAATTATCGTAATGGTTACAGAGACAAAAAAAATCCATGGATAGACGTTCCTTTAGCCTCTCTCTTATAACCTTTCTCATTTCCATTATATATTTCCTACAAGCATAAAACAAATCATTGTTTGCACTTTCCGTGCTATAATAATGACTTTATGTGCATGACATTGCATGGTTTCAAATATCTGGTAACATATGAGTTATATCACTTGGATAGAAAAGAAAATATACGGTTGCTTTTGAATTCTAAAGCAGGACTGATCTTAGAAGAATGATATTATGTTCAGTTTATTCTTGCATTTGTGTAGCAACCATACCTAAATTTTTTATGATATCTCAAATTCTAGGTAAATCCAATTTATTATTACTTGAGATGTATTTCACCAATTCCTTGCCTGTGTGAGTAATCATAGATCGTAGAAATCTTCATGTAACTCAAATGGCACACTGCAGTAAGGCTACAAACACAGTTAGTGATTGTACAGATCTAACATTCATATGAATATTGGCAGTCGGTTATCATTATACATGACTAATGAACCTAAAATTTTCACACTTATGATATAGAAGCACTTTCTAATTTTGTAAATCCTTTCTAGGATGTTGCTTTTCCTTTGGTTTTTGATCCGAGGTAAGTTGTCGCTTGCTGGTTTTTCAACTCTTCCTATTTTTGTTGTGCTTGGATACATAATTGGATAAGATCATCTCAGTTCTTATCGGGTACATTTTTCATTTTTCTATTATTTTTGAAGTCATATTGTAATGTGTATGTAAAAAAAGGGTTAACATTTTGATGAGATGTATTTTATGTAGTCATTTGAGGAATTATTCAGCCTTGAATTAGGGAGTTTTTAGTTTGACATAGTTTTCTACTTGGTTAATTGGTAATGCATGTCTATATATATTTAAGTAAAGAAGTTGGGAGAACTTCGGGATTTAAAACCACAAAATCATCCTATCTTTCATGAATTGTACATGGGAAATGTATTCAGTTTTAAAAGGCTAGAGGATAGAATCAAGAAAAATAAAAATAAACATCTATGGCTTTGAAACAAGTAACATGAATGTTGTATTGTATGTCTTTTAACATTCATAAATGGAGAGTATTTCAAGTTGGTTTAATATTTTGAAACTTTCTTACTTACAATTTCAATAGTTTTTAAGATAATTAAATTTTTAGTTGCTGGATGTTGTTTTATTTTTCAATAGTTATATAAGATGATGTAGTTCAGCATCTCTTCAATGCTTCACTGACATTTAGGGTGGGAGCCATAATTTTTGTATCAAAAATTCTCAAATTGTATATTTTGATTCTTATGTCAATATGTTTGGTAATACCAATGACCAATATAAAGAAATATAATCATAAGAACATAACATCTTATTTCAAAGTTAGAACTTTAAAAATCATCAAAGTTAATAGTTATCAAGTTGTTAAGCCAAAGTAAGTAGTTTACTTAGTACCTTTAAAATGTTAAAGTCTCATAATTAAAACTAGGGCTCAGGCTTTTTCTACTTAGCATTTAAAATTTTGTAAATGTTCCTCCTCGACTTAAAAATACCTTTAAAATGTTATTTTAGTGTTTTGTTTTTTTTAGTTTAACAATGGTAGTTTTTTATATGACAATGGTAGTTTTAGATGTTTTATTTAAATAACGTAGTTCAATAATATATGATTTATTTATTAGATCTATACTCACATTTTTCATCGTCTTAGAATATAATATTCAGAAATATTATGATATGTTTTGAGGTAATATGTGTTTGTCTTGTATTTTTTTTGAAATCCAATAATGATTTAGAACTACAAAGAAGCTCGAAATTTAGAGTATATTGATCCTTCTTTTATATATGTGTGATTCATATCAATCAGACAGTCAAGTTTTGGTTGCCGCTGTGGATGTCGCGTAACATCACCATATTGTTCAATCAAAGTAAGGATTGTTGGGTTTTTAATAGTTTATTATGCACCCTTTATTGTTAAAGGTAGGTCATATTTCTCCATAATTAACCTAAATTATTCCTTTACTTTTAGGGATGAAGTTGCATCTCCAAGATGGTCAAAGAGCTTGGGCAAGAAGATATACAATCATAAGGTAAGTTCGAGTTATAGTTAATGCAATCCATAAAGTTTGTTTTGTAACTATAATGTAAGTTTTCATATGTCGAATTTACCAGAACTCTGGATTATACAAATTTTATAAGTAGGAGGCTTTTGAGGGACGCAACTGGAATGGAACCAGTACAGTAAATAGGAAAACTGATTATGTAGGTTAAAGGGAGAAACAATTTGATGGTTAAATTGTGAAAATCTAGGTGATCTATAAAATTGTAAACAAGGAGGATAAATGGTAACTGTAATTACTGTACAAATAGTGATATAATTTGGCTTGAATAAACTTGCATGGATGCATAAACAGTGCATATTATTTACTGGCCTAGCTTACAACAAGAATGAAAAGAAAAGAAAAAATCATCTTCATGTAACATACCCAAATAGCTGCAAATCGTTAATACAGAAATATTGGTTATGGAATAAGTAGTTGCTGTATGCTGAAAGCTTATTATGTTACTTTACTATCAAAAATTACATGGATAAACTTACTGGGCCATAATTTTATTTGCATACACGGTTAGCTATGATAGGTATTATCGTTGATATTTTCACTACTGTCTGCTATAAATAAATAAGCAAACTACTTTTAAGGGTAAATGTTGATTAGCTGAAATTGCTTTCCAGATGACAACAGCTATAGCAATATAGGACGTTCACAGGGTGGTCAAAATCTTAAAAGCTCTCTCTGGGCATAAAAGCTTAGTCCAATTTTATGATGTATGTGAGTAGATTTTATAAATGTGTACATAATTATGGAGTTTGTGTTCATCTTTATAGTCTCTACCATCCATTCATTTGGCTTTCTTTCTATTAATCTATTTAATGGAACCGATTCTCATACAGGCATCAGCAGCTTGCTCACTGTTAATGTTATTTAATTACCTTGCATTAGATGTTGACTGTTAGTTACTATTGATTTATTTCATACAACGTGTTCTTTCCCTCAATTCTGTAACTCTTTTTACCTTACTTAT